>CM035139.1:118911102-120111102 GCA_020205605.1 Panax ginseng
TGGTGATGACGCTTATTGATATCCAAGAGGCTCAGACTACGAGAGGATCCTAGCAGTATAGGAAAGCCATTCTCTCGAAAATGATCAAACACTACGAAATGGCGTAGATGGGCCTTAAAGCAGTAAGATTAAAGACTTCACCGCTTTGGAAGCAAGCCACCAAATATATACACGGCAAGTATGCGAAAGCGATCCTAAGGGTGTACCCGATAAAGGAAATGAAGATGTATCCTTGTTGTACAGGGGCAAGTTAGAGACCAACCTACAGTCCCCCCATTCGAAAAATACAAGACAATCTGCCATCCATCAACAACAACAGTCATGATCAACCAATACCCAGATAGAAAAGAAAATTTGAAAGAACGGAAAATCGGTGTTCACTCCACTAGGCGATTCCTCTTGAACATGTTCTTGCATATATTAATGGATCACAAGAAAATTACCGAACTGGCTCCACCTCTAGAACCAGGGAGCAAAAGATATAATCCAAGCCAAAGATGTGCTTACCACTCAGGGTCTCCAGGACATGATACAGAAGATTGTTGGTCCTTAAAGCATAAAATTCAAAATCTGATCGAAAGTGGCAAGATTGTGGTTCAAAGAACCCGATCAATGTAAAATGTCAACACCAACCTTCCATTGCAGCATGATACGGGGGAAGTAAACATGATCGGGTCAGGAAGCGCTGAAATGTATCCAATTCGTAAGTGCATACGAAGGATAGAGGACTACCCCCAAAGGCACAAAACAAATGTCCTAAAGTGGGAAAACTCGGAGGAAGGTATCATAGTAATGCAAAAATTAGAGACGATCCAGAACCAAGTAAATCATAGCTAAGCCGATAAGGCGCCAACATCGTGATACGAGGCATTTCTTCACCAACTATCGTAAGGCCAAGAAAAGGGGATGATAAAATTGCAAGCAGACTCGCCAACGGAAAAAATCGCTTGGGGAATGCGAACTCTCAAAGAAGAAAGATCAAACAACCTCCACAAGAGTCCAAAAATTCACCCCTCTAAGCAAATCCAATGAAGAAATGCTACACTTTCTCGATGAGCGAAGGAAGGATTACCGAAGTTGCTACCTCCTCAGAAATCCCAAGATAAAGAGCTATGATTCCACCAAGATATGTCTCTACCATTCTAACTCACTTGACATACGACCGAGGAATGTTGGGCTTTATGACATAAAATCCAGATCTCATTGAAAATGGAGAGTCGAGATAGAAATTCCCATGACCAAAAAAAAAAAAGGCAAAAAGGCAATAAAAAGCTTAAGATGTCCACTTGAGACAAAAGTACCAAATGAGGTGAAGGCTATGAGCGATAATCCCGGCAAGAACACAAGATGGAGCGATCCTAATGCAGAAATGATAGAAGAGACAAGGGAATCCCTAAAGGAGGTTCCTCCGCCAACATCCAACATCCTCGGGTCCAAGGATAACACCCACGCTCCTCGATTTTATCACCTTGATGATGCGAGGAAATACTAATCCTTTCCAAGGAAGAAAAAGCAAAAAGGAAAGTTTCTCGCAAGAAATGCGACAACAGTTCGAGGGAGATTTCATGGTCGAATCCTCTCAAGCCCAGGAAAAGCGTGAAGGAACAGATGAAGGAAAAGGTGGTGAGGTTGTTTGGGAAACCAACCCATCAAAGAATCAAGATTTCATACCTTTTGTGATGGGTCCAAATTTCAAGCATCCCCGAGGAATGTACTAAACCAGAAGCGATCAAGTTATGGCCATAAGTGAAGACATTCAAAACCAAGAAGTAACCTCTCGTCATGAGCCTCAAGGCAACACAACCAATCGACAACCGGACTATCGCCTCAACTAGCCAAAAAGATGTAGATCCAGGGGATAAAGTCATGAAGTTCCAAGATGTTGACTAGATTACTTTTTTCAAGAGATGCTTTTTATTTTCCATGCATGTATAGAAAAAAAAAAAAAAAAAAAAAAAAAAAAAAAAAAAAAAAAAAAAAAAAAAAAAAAAAAAAAAAAAAAAAAAAAAAAAAAAAAAAATCAAAAATCAAAAAAAATCAAAAAAAAGCAAAAATCAAGTTTCAACATCAAGCATCAAGCCCGAACTACGAAAAGACCCGATCTCCCCTTCAATGGGAGTACGAGGGCAACCATTTATGGTGCTAACCAAACCAAACCAAACACCAAAAAACCCAAAACTTCTCAACCCAAACCTTCAAACCAAACACTTCTCAAACAAACACTTCTCAAACACAAACACTTCTCAAACAAACACTTGTCAAACCGCTTATCTTATCAAGTAGAACTACGCAGACCGATCTCCCACACTCACGGAGTACGTAGGCAACCACCAAAGCAAAGGCCTCAACCTCAACAAAATGTCCAAATCCAAACGCCGATCCCAAGAACGACCCTCCAAGTCAACGACCCATGGAGAAGACCCAACAACACCGCAATGTCATTCCATCAACCGCACAAATCCCGTAAAGGAAGAAACAACGATATGCCAAGACAACCAAAGAGAATAGGACCTTCAAAGATTCGACACCCTTAATCACGAGTCTTCATCAAATCAAAAGAAAATCAAGACCGATTGCAATAACAAGTCAGAATAATGATCAAGGCATCAAAACCCAAGTCCTATACTTGTTCACCATCCGGCATGTAGAGAAAAGTCTCTCATGATCTCAAAGATCTTATCACCCCATCCGCACAAAAAAGCGACTATCCTGCATAACAAGCAAGGTCAGGGCAATTTCAAATCGACGACAACCCGATATTATGCACCACTACAACAAGACTTGGGCAATCTCGTAAACAAATGACAACTCAACACCGGGCATTTATCAAACATCCTAAAGAGGAAAATGCCCCACCAACACCATCAAGATGGTCCATCATCATCAAAGCTTCCTCACAATCACCACTAGCGATTTGATATTACTCACTCATGACTTCATCAACAAAGAGAGTTTTTTGTATGAATCCCCGACATCAGAGATGCGAAAGGATCGGGGCATTTTTCGATTCCAGAAAGTGAAGGATTTTAAGGCGATCAAACCTCTCATCAAAAGAAAGAAAACTCCCCAAAGAATCATGGCGACATTAGCTTGCCCTCACAAACGAAGGGGGGAAAATTCTCAACAAAGTTCTTAACTTAAGAGCAGTAAGCCCAATGACAAAGGGTCCGCATGAAATCTAATCACACCATCAATTTGCGCCAAATCCTCATAAGTCGAGGCCTCTACACTAAAGTTCAAAGTTCGGCAAAGAAAGTACAAACCGCACCCCTCCGTGGATATCAACCGAATTCAGATCATCACTCAAAAATTGTTACAAATCAAATGTTCAAGGAAATGGGGCACAAGCACTCAACAAATGAAAAAAGAAAACTACAAATCACCTCAAAAGGGTGAGGCGCTACATCAACGTACATCTCTATCCAAATAGAACATCAAAGTGTAATCTAGCAAAGCAAACCTTTGAATATTACTTTAGCAAGGTATCGGAGATCCGTATTCAAAACCATTGGTATCAATTCAAAGGCAACATCAAGACACCCAAAGAATGAAAGCTTTGTATACTACCGCTCGAGTGGGAACCAAAATAATTGGGCATGTCAACTACCAAAGCAGGTAGGATCTCATTATCAAACTACCATCGTGGTAGTACCATTGTAAACTACCAAATAGATGCATCGATTTCGTATCTCAATTTCTCTTCATCAAACAGTATTAAGAACAATCGACGAAAAAAAGCCAAACCATCAGAGTCAACACCAAAGATAGCATCAAAGAATCCCTAAGAAAGGTAAAGCGATTTATAAAAACATTTTAAACATGCATCATAACATTCATTACATTGCATTTTGTGATTTGCGATATGCAAAATGCGATATGCGAAAGTCATGAAGTTATGAGCGCGATCGCAAAAAAAAGCGAAAAATGCGCGCGCGAAATGCGATGTAATGTATTTATAATCGCGATTTATTTAAAAAACATTTTTAAACATTCATCATCACATTCACTACATCATGATCTCGCATCATTGAAAATACATTGTCATGTTTCAAGTAAATTCATTATCTTTATCATGTCCATTCCATCGCATTGCATGAACATGATAAAGAGGGCATCTCAGAGACACTCAAAATTTTCTTTTCCTGTTACTAACTCGCAGAGGGCAAAAGCATCTTTTTCACACTCCGTAGAGGATAACTCGAGGACCACAACATCAATTCCAACCTCGTAGATAACCCCGAGTACATTCAGAGTCAACAACATGACCATCTCTCAGAGAGATAACCCCGAAAAACCCGCTACAACCGTATAAAAATCGAGATAACCCCGAGGGGCAAATGGTCATTTTGCCAACTCAACTTCACTTCAAATCAAATACACTCATGTCAACTCAAATTGATTCAAAATTAGTCCCACAAGACTCATATCTTAACTTCGAGAGCGAAAACTACGCTGAATGCTCACTTCACCGGATTGCTCGACGGAAACCCGAATGCTATTTCTGGCCATGGACCCATCTTCCTAGAATCAAAAGGGCAAATCCCATGTCATTGCATAACTCTCGACAAAAAAGCAAATCAAAGATGGTCTTGTACACCTCGCTCGGATGCTCTCTGATTGAAGTTCTCAAGTTCGAGCGACATTACATCGCACGAAGTGCACGATTTTTCGAGACGACGGACCCACAAAACCCCGGAAGTTCGCTTTCAAAATTAGTAGTAGTAATGTAGGGTCGCCAGCAGTACACCTGCTAGAATCGGGCTTATATATATACGGGGCTTGGGCTAGCCATTTTTGAGAGAAAAAAAGCGAGGAAGCCCCGCCCAATCGGGTTTTGTACACCCCCTAAAACCGAAAAGTGTCATTTTATTTCAAACACTTTTAGCTTATATTTTGTCATATTTTTTACCATGGAGCCGAGTATTCATCCATCTAGAGTCATAGAAGTCTACATTGGCAAGCACCCACCGTAAGCCTTCTCACATTCTATAAAGCCTTCTTCTCATATTAAAGACACACCGTTATACACATCGAGAGTCGTGTTTGTATGCGTGCTGCCCGACTTCTATCCATGGTTTTCATTTCTCTGTCTCAGATATATATACTTATATATGTATATATTTCATATATGGACTAACATTATCGAAGTTATGCCTCGATTGAGCCTAGACTTGGCCTGAGCGCGCTTTGCTTATATATATATATATATATATATATATATATATATATATATTGTTGTTGTATATATCCGATGAGCCCGAATTTTACATCCTAGCATTTACTCGCTTATATATATATATATATATATATATATATATATATATATATATATATATATATATATATATTATTGCTTATATTTATATCCGATATATATATATTATATATATATATATATATATATATATATATATATATATATATATATTATATATAATTGTTGTTTGATATATCCGATGAGCCCGATTCACATCCTATATATCGCTTTTATATATATATATATATATATATATATATATATATATATATATATATATATATATATATATATATATTTATATTATATCGGATTTATATATATTTATATATATATATATATTTACATTTTCTCATCGAGTTTACTTCATGGCGCTTTATTTATTTATTTTATTTATATTTCATTCTCGCCTCGAGTTTACTTCATGGCGCTTGATCGCTTTTATACTTATTTATTTACATTTCATCCCACTTAGTTTACTTCGGGTGGTTGATCATGTCCATATATATATATATATACCGCTATTTATATTTTATATATTTATTTTCGATCCCCATGGAGTTGCTTCTGTGGTGGTTGATCTGTCTATATATATATATATTTACAACTTTTATATATATATATATATCGCCATCGCTTTCCATATAAACCGCAAAGATTATGTGAGCCTAGAATCATGTGATCACAGATTCACCATCAATCTAGATTCTGCCTCTCATGATGGACTTTTTTTCAAATTGTAAGCACATTTTTATACATTATTTTACAAAGGTACGAATTCCTCGATGGTCATGCCTATGAGGAGTTCTAAAGATCATTATATATATTTTCTCTTGAGAATGCTTCGCATCTCAAAAATAAAAGCAAACAAGTTTAACATTTAATAATAAAATGGAAGTATGAAAAGGTCTCAATTCCTATCGAGAGCATGTGGTTTGAAAAACCTCTTTACAAAAACTTCATTGCTATATATCTTGTTAAAACCAATTTTTCTATAAAATTCAAACCTTGTATATATATATATAGGGCCTCACACTACTACTTTCAAATAATCGCACATTGATCCACACACACACACACACACACATTATATATATAACAATTTCTTTGAAAAGTGGCTACCACCGTGGTATTGTGATGTCTGGGTGCCTAACACCTTCCTCTCCGCATAATCAAGCGTATTGTTTTACCCATGAGATAGCCATGTCGCACTTTTTCAAATTTATAGAGTGTATAGATCATGTATCTTGGTCCGTTTTCCTTGCAGGGATTGGAAATCCATTTGATATATTGCCGTGTACAGGGCTTTGTTCACCCTACAGCTTCATCACTCATGCTCTGGGCATGGATTATATCCCCTAGCTTGTTTAATGGGCATGACTACTTACCACCCACTAGATGTGATGTGTCAGTTTGACCAGTTCTAGGATTTCCATCCTTTTGAGGGGGCATTGAGTCAGCGTTTGGCTTCCCGCCATTTGTCAGCAGAGGATAGATCCAGGGTGTATGCCTGTTGGGATCAGCATGAGCTAGCTGCATTTTCTGTTAGCCATCTGGGCTGTTCTGCAGAGTATTCCGCATGGATGGAGATAAAGACTACATTAGCTGTGGTAGTATCCACATTGTCAGGGATTGATTCTGATGATGGGGAGCCCATAGAGGACATTGATATTCGCACGGAGGAGGAGCCATTCATTGGGTTGTTAGCAACTCTTGCATTCTCCTAGACGAAAAGCAACGTGATTCAAAGATCCAAAGACAAAGATCTCGGAGCAGTAGTCTTTATCTGATGACCTTTGAGAGAGATCAGGCTAGGGCCTTGAAGCTCTTGATGGGAGAGACATCGCTCTATTAGAGAGAGATGAGGTCAAATCATCCAGAGATAAATTGATTGTAGAGCGGGATGCTGCCCTATCTTCCCGGCATGTGACCGTTATAGATAGTGCTTCAGTGAGATCCCTTACGACTGACATCCTTGCCGATATGAGCGCATATATTGATGAGCATCATGCCACCATACAGTTGGCCTCGGATCTGCTAGCTCATGTAGATACCATTGGGCAGCAGCTTGCAGTGTTACCTCCTTCTTCAGAGAGAGATGCTATGTTAGATCTTATAGTACGCATACATACAGATTCTTAGATAGACTTATATTTTCCTGCATAGACTAGCTTAGCCATTTTCTCATGTACAACACATATTGTATATATCAAATAACATTATATATGGCAGGGAAATATAATTTGATTCACTTCCCTTTTAGTTGTGCCTTGATACTTGCTTGATATTTGCCTGTTTCTTAAGGGCTTGTGATCTTGATATATTCTGAACTCATCCTTGATGTGTGGACATTGAAATGTCGCAAGATCTTTCAGATTGGATCATTGATCTGTGTGTATCCCTACCCTCTTTGGTGTCTTGAGACTGGTTTCTGTATGGAAATGTGTAGAGGAGTGAGACTTTCCCTCTCTGAGATTCACCACACCATGTATGGTCGATAAGATTCTATTCGAGAGAGCCCAGTTAGTTCCATCTCTTATGGATTGGTGTTGCTCTTCAAGGAATCAACCGCAGCTTAGATGGTCGCCAACTCTCCTATTTATGGGGAGGCCAGGTAGTTCCATCCCTTTGGTCCGAAGCTGATGAAAGGTGGTGGATTGAAGTTTGATCCCAGTACTGTGTGACAAGTATTTGTATTTTGGTAGGGGGTTAGACCGAACCATAAATGGCTGCCTATGTACTCCTATTGAAGAGGAGATCATGTCTGCGTAGTTCGAACCTGGTGTAAGAGGTTCAACGCTAAATGTGAGGGGTAGAAAGGTGTAGGAGTATTTTTGTTGTTTTTGTTTATGTAGAGAAAGTGTCGAAATGTTTTTGTTATTTTTGTTTTTTATTGCGACCAGGCCATATAAAATGGTTGCCTACGTACTCCTAGGTATCGGGGAGATCAGTTTGACGTAGTTCGCCCCATGTTCAGGATAATTTGCAGCAGAAAAAGTTTGATCCCATGTTCAGGATAAACTTTGGGGAAAAGTTTGATCCCATGTTCAGGACAAACTGTGAGTGTGAAAAAGTTTGATCCCATGTTCAGGACAAACTGCAGGGGAAGGGTTCAATCCCTAATGAGATAATCAAAATTGTATGGAGTGTGAAATAAAAGATCTGATGATCTGAAAATCAGGCTGCTAGCTTGAAGAGTGTGTTTCCTTGATGGGGTAAATGGGTATGAAGAAAGGGTTGTGTGTAATAAAGGTTAGAAAACCTGAAATGACTGGTGATCTGGTGATCCAAAACTAGGATGTTTGCTTGATGGTAACTTTAGACATAGTAGCATTTCACAGTGTCTGAGTTGATGAGCTGTGGAAATTTGTCACCATCTATTTCCTGTAATCTGAGAGCACCTCCTGTCAATACCTCTTTGACAATAAACGGGCCATCCCAGTTTGGAGAAAATTTTCCCTTTGACTGATCTTGGTTGTCAATGATCTTCTTCAAAACCAAGTCATGTTGTTTAAACTGCCATAGTCAGACTTTCTTGTTGTAGGATCTTGCGATCCTTTGTTGGTATAACTGACCATAGAAGATAGCATTACTTCGCCTTTCGTCTATTGGAGACAATTGATGATATCTGTCTTGTGACCATTGGTCTTCATCCAGCTGAGAGTCAATCAACACTCTGAGGGATTCCATTTCCACTTCTATGGGGAGCATTGCTTCCATCCCATAGGCCAATGAGTAGGGGGTTGCCCTAGTGGAAGTACGCATTGAAGTTATGTAGGCTAACAGAGTCAGAGGCAAGAGGTCAAGCCATCCTTTGTGATTGGTGTACATCTTCTGCATGATCTTCTTGATGTTCTTATTAGTCTCTTTAACAACACCATTCATCTTTGGACGGCAGATGACGGAATTAAGGTGTTTGATGTGGAATTTACTACACAACTCCTCCATCATTTTATTGTTGAGGTTCTTAGCATTGTCTGACACAATTACTTCTGGTTGTCCATATCAACAAATGACATTATTTCTAATGAAAACAATGATGACTTCTTTGGTAACCCTAGGGAATGAGGCTGCCTCTACCTATTTGGTGAAGTAGTCATCATGGTAAAGATAAACCAATGCCCATTACTGGCTTTGGGCTCAATGGGCCCGATCGCGTCCATTCCCCACATTAAGAAGGGCAAAGGTGAACTCATGTTGTGGAGCTCCCTCGGAGGGGTGTGGATAGCATTCCCATGAATTTGACATTGATAGCACCTCTTGACGTGATCATCACAGTCAGCTTTAAGCGAGAGCCAGTATTGCCCTATTCTGAGGATCTTTTTAACAAGGGGCCTCTCATGTGTGGGCCACATACTCCACTATGGATTTCATCCATGAGCTTCTCAGCTTGGTCCTTGTCCAGACATCTGAGGAGACCTATTCCCACATCTCATTTGTAGAGTGCATCTTCGCTCAGGTAGAACTTCATAGCTAGTCGATGGATCCGCCTTCTTTCATTCGGGCTCGCCTCAGTGGGTGTAGATCCATCTCGTAAGTACTCCTTGATATGCTGATACCAAGGGTGTTAGATGGGAGGTAGCTCATCCGATACTTCTCAAATATAATTCCCATAGGCTGGAGCCTTTTGTGGGGCAAATGGGATGCTTGGCATGTTTTCCTTGTTATGTATGGTGATCAAGGAGGCCAAAGTTGCTAGCGCATCCGCAAAATCATTCCTATTCCGAGGAATGTAGAGGAAGTTTATTTCTTCAAACTCCAAAGCCATCTGTAAAACTTGTCGATGGTAAGGCAACAAATGTAGCTCTTTGGTATGATAGATTCCTGTGGTCTGTCTGATTACAAATTCTGAATCCCCAAAGATAGTTACCGCCTGATACCTATTGATTGGGCAAGTTTGAGTCCTATGATACAACCTTAATACTCAGTTGTGTTGTTGGTGCTGACAAACTGCAATTTAACGGCGACGAGATACTGCTCCCCCGTACTAGATACTAGAACTGCTCCAACTCCAGAACCTTCCATATTTATAGCTCCATCAAAATACATTTTCCATGTATGACATGCATTGTCTGATGGTGTTGCTGCACTGTCATTACCCTTCATCGGGGAAGTATGTTTCCAAGGGTTTGAAATCCCCTACGGGTGCAGCAGCCAGTTGATCTGTAATTCCTTGACATTTGATGGACTTTTGCGTCACGTAGACAATGTCAAATTGTTGTAGGATCAACTGCCATCTGGACAGCAAATAATTCAATATGGGTTTACTGAGTACGTACTTAAGAGGATCCACGCGGGATATAAGATGGGTTGTATGACCATGGAGGTAATGCTGTAACCTCATGGAAGCCCATGCTAAAGCACAACAAGTCTTCTCAATAAGAGTGTACTTGTGTTCACTGCTGCTGAATCTTTTTCTGAGGTAGTAGATAACTTGCTCTTGGCCTCTATTGTCTTTTTGTCCCAGCATGCAGCCCATGGCTTTGTCATTAATGGACAGGTACATGAACAGGGGAACATCATTCCTGGGTGGTACCAAGACAGAAACATTAACCAACTGCTCTTTGATTTTAAGGAAGGCTTTTTGACACTCATCGTTCCATTTCATGGAGGAGTTCTTCCTTAACATCTTGAAGATAGGCTCACAGGTTGTTGTGAGTTGAGAAATGAACCTGCTAATGAAGTTGATTCTTCCCAAAAATCCCCGTATTTCCTTCCCTGTCTGAGGAATGGGCCTTTCCTTGATGACCTGGATTTTGGAGTGATCCAGTTCAATCCCTTTGTGGCAGACTAAGAATCTTAGCAACTTGCCTGATTTAACACCAAAGGCACACTTAGCTGGATTCAACTTCAAGTTGTACTTACGCAACCTGTTGGAAAGCTTTCTGAGATGGTCTAAGTGGTCTTCTTCCTTTCGGGATTTGGCAATGATGTCATCCAAGTAGATCTCTATCTCTTTGTGCATTAAGTCATGGAAAAGAGCCATCATAGTTCGCTAGTAGGTTGCTCCGGCATTAATGAGGCCGAATGACAATCGTCTATAGCAAAAGGTTCCCCAAGGTGTGATGAATGCAATTTTCTAACGATCTTCCTCAGCAACCATGATTTGATGATACCCAGTAAAGTAATCAGCAAATGAGTACATGTCATATTGAGCAGTATTGTCAATGAGAATGTGGATAAATGGCACAAGAAAGCTATCCTTTAGGCAAGCTTTATTCAGATCCCGGTAATCCATGTAAACTCATACCTTTCCTCCTGGTTTAGGCACGGGGACTATATTTGATAGCCATTCAGGATATGTGGACACCATGATGATGTCAGCTTGAAATTATTTCACAATTTCTTCTTTAACCTTTAAACTCCACTCAGGTTTTAATCGCCTGAGCTTCTGCCTAACTGGCTTGAATCCCTCTTTAATGGGAAGGTGATTGATGATGATGTCCATGGACAAACCCATCATGTCTTTGTGAGACCATGCAAACACATCCTGGAATGTGGTTAATAGCGCAACCATGTCATTCCTTTGGTTTGGAGTGAGGTCTGTACCAATCTGGATCAACCTATGGCTTTCTATGGTTCTGAGATTAAATGAGGTGGTTTGATCAAGATTTGATTTGGGTTTGTCTTCAACCCATTCCTTGATCTCCTGAGGTATCTCAATGTCCTCTTGTATTTCCATCAAGTCTGAGTCTAACTTTTCATCAAAGTTACAGTCCTTGTGGAGAAAAGGCACCTCATCAGCAAGTACATGCACATCTAAATTCAGAGTCATGTAAAAAAATATTCTTTCACTTAATATATGAAACTGTTCAATCATACAAAAGTGTTAGCATGTACTGATAAAACAAATGCTAATATTGTATAGAAAAGTAAGCAGTTAAAGTTATTTACAGGGCAGAGGGATTCTGCCCTTTTTACCCATGGCAACAATTGTAAGGAGTGCTACTCCAATCGTAAAGGGTGAAGTCATGGTGGACAGCAGTAATGAAGTGGCGATCATCTTCCTTCTTTTCCCGAATGATGACCATAATGTCGGGACAATCATCATTTGGAGTGTATCTATTTATGTGCTCATCATGAAAAATGATGCGTTGAGACAATCTCTTGGCGATGTCTTGTTTACGTCTCCGCTCCTCTTCTTCCACATTGGGATCAACAATTAGGACCTCTTTTGCTTTAACTGGTATCGGTTTGGGAAATAGCATAGCCATAACGTGGGCTGGAACCTTTACCAGAGACTGTACAGGCTCAGGATTGGTAGGTGGAGATAATCGCTGTATAGCTGAAGATGAAGGAATCTGTTTGTGCTTGTGAGGATTTCTATGACTGGAGCTAGCAGAATAGCCTAATCCAGATGTCCCTATTTGATTGGGAACTTGAATGGGGTGCTTAATACCCTGATGATCTTTGCCCAACCTTTGTCTAGGTTGATGACCCAATGATATTATATCTTGAGTGGCTGACATTACCTCAGCAGAAATCTTGGGTGTGAGAGGTGGTGCCCCAATGGGATGGTAATGAGTGTTGCTCACCTCTAGGGCATAGAAACTGACCGACTCAACTTCTGAATTGAAGCTGATGATTGGTATGTTACCTTATTCAGGACATTCTGGCTCAACATTAATAGTGACTAGGTTATTGTTGATAATGTACTTGAGTTGCTGATGAAGGGTGGAAGGGATGGCTCCAAATATATAATCCACCTGGCCTTCCCAATAAAGCAGATTGTATCCTGTAGCTATTCTGAGCACGTGAAAGGATACACTGAATGTATATGGACCAATCTCCACTGGTAGTTCAATCACTCCAACGGCGTTTCGTCGGGACCCATCAAAAGCTTTGATAACCGTATGACTGCTTTTTAATCATCTTGGGGTTGATATTCATCTTCTCCAAGGTAGCATAAGGACAAATAATCAGAGATGAACCTCCATCTATCAAGACTTCACCCACCATATATCCGAAGGACAACACCGCTATGTGCAACGACTTGCAATGACCAGTCCCATTAGCGGGTATGTCGTCATCAGTGAAAGATATCACATTGTTGTTAAAAATGTGATCAACCAGATGTTGGAATTTTTCCACATCCACTGATTTAGGCAAATGGGCTTCTTCTAAGACCCTTAGCAATATCTTCATGTGATCTTCGGAAGAGAAAACCAAGTCTAGTATAGAAATTTTTTGTGGAGCTTCTCTTAAGCTTAAAACCACCTTGGCTTCATTATGGCCCATGGTACGGAGGAACTCTTTATTTTTCTCCATGGGAACTTTCCCACTTGACTTAATGGTAGGTTTCATCACCAGATGGCGAAGATATAGTGGATTCTCCTTCGACACTCGGCAGTTGTATGTGATGTAGATCCTTCAGCCTGCCCATAATTCCATGGGACTTTTTTTAAGCTGACAACAAGATACTGTGGCCTAGATGGCAAGAGAATTGGTTCTAGTGAGTTGAATTGTTTGTATTGTGAGTGGTCTGGCAGCCAAATCATCCTCAGCAGAGATAACTGCTATACCTTCCTTCCATTTTGTAGGACATGTGTTCCCACTCTCGAGTAACAAAGTGTCATCATCTGCCATTTGCAGGACACCGCTTTCAATTAAATTTTGAATGAGGTGGCGGAGTGCCCAACATTCTTTTGTGCTGTGACCACGAGAGTGGGAGTGGTACTGGCATACTCCATTGGAATTGAAACGTCTGGAACGAGGATTGATTAAAGGTAGAAGGGATGTAATTCTTCCTTTATTGATCAGCATCTGAAATATCTCTTCCATATGTTGGCCAAGGTATGTAAATTCCCTCTTGTTGGCAAAATCCCGACGGGCTTTGGTACTTGTTTTTTTTTGCAACTTTATCCTCCAGTGTTTCACTTTCTGAAGGCGAGGATGGAGTATTCATAACAAAATGAAGGAGATTAGCATGCTCCTGATTGCCTAATTGGCGTGTGACTTAATGCTGATGGATCACCAGTTCTGCCAATTTGTCTAGTTGCTTGAAAAGAGCCTTAATCTTTTGTTCTATCATAAATTGGAACTGCGCATAATCCCATCTGTTAGCACCATCCTGGCTAGTTTGGGAAGATTTAACAATGTAATTGAAACTTTGTCCACTGCTCCAATTAATCATATTGACCTCTTCTTATTTGTGTTAAGGAAGAGGATTGTCTTGCAATGAGGTTGGTCGGGTTTAGTCATGACAATCTCCCCATTGTCAATTAAATCCTGGATCATGTGTTTCAAGGCCCAGCAATCCCGAGTGTCATATCCCTGTGCTCCGACATGATAAGCACACTTCCGTGTAGCATTGTAACCCTTCCCTTTTGGGTTGGTTGGTGGAAGAAGATGTGTAATTTTCTTCTAAGTAGTCAGAAGATCGAGAAAATTTTTGAGCGAATCCCCTAGGGGTGTGAACACTCAATTGTGTCGGACTTCTCCACCCTTTGGCAATGTGGGGTTGCAAGACTGTGCTGGAAAAGGGGAGTAGTTCCTCCTCTAGATAGGAATGTTCAGACTGCCCTTTTGACCTTGTAGTATCAAGGAAGCATCCTCCTCTTTCTTTTTATGGACCCTCCGGAGGTTGTTTCCATAAGTTCCGGACTGGATGTGTTCATCAACAGCTTTCAGAGCGGCTAGGTCTTGAATTTTTCCTGACTTCAATCCCATCTCAGCCATTTCTCCATGTTTGATTATTTCAGAGAATGGTTTACCAATACCAGCTAAGACTCTTTCATAGAAAGGAGCTTCTTCTATTTCTATGAAAGTCATAACCATTTCTGACTCTGTCATAGAAGGAATAAATTGAGCAGCAAGGCGCCTCCACCTTTGAGCATACTCTCTAAATGACTCATTGGACTGTTTCTTGACCTTGGTAATTTAGTACCAGTCAGGAGCCATCTGAGACTGGAAGCTGTATTGAGTGAGGAAGGCATGAGCTAACTCTTCCCAGCTATGTATTTTTGAATTGTCTAATCTGGTGTACCAAGATCGGGCTTCTCCAGTTAGACTATTTTGAAATAGCTGCATTCTGAGCTTTTCATCCTCGACATAAGATCCGAGTTCGCTAATGAATACCTTCAAATATGTGTAAGGATCTCCTAACCCATCATAATTTTCAAAGTCAGGAGTCTTAAACTTCTCTGAATAATGAACACTAGGGAATATACAAAGATCAGCATAGGAAACACTCCAGTGTGCACCAATCCCTTTTATAGACCGAATGGTCTCTTCCATTTGAAGGAGTTTCTTCCTGATATCACAGGTGTCTGGATCTTCTTTGAGATGGTTGTTTTCAAGAATTTTTTTGGTTGGATCTAACTGAAGTTCAGAAATTGTTTTATCTGAACCTTGTGTTCCTCCCTGTGCAGAGGATTCTGTGTGTACGGGTATTCGCAATCCCTGAGTAGACTGGTGTAGTTCCTTAAGCAGAACAACCAAATTTGTAATTTTCTTGCTTAATCCATCAAACTCTTCTCGAGAGACAGGAGAAAGATTAGACTGGTCAGATGAAGACATGATTGACTGTAGGCTCGTGGCCTTTTTGGACTTTGAACGGGTAACAGACCCAATTGTTTCCCTACAAAAAACTTATGTAGTTTAGTCTTAGGGAATGTATAAATGTTTACATGCTATCATAATGTGTCCATTTTAGGAATATTATCCTGTAAAACGGGTGTCATTTGATAGCATGTAAGCCTTAATATGCATGTGCACATATTCTTCATATTTTCCATTACATAGAGATTAACATGGAATGAAATTACAAGTAATTGTCTTTACAAGTAATCGAAAATGGGAAGCATGAATAGACTTTCCTCCACGTTTTGTTTATCAGAGGCTGACCTATCTTAGGTTAGTCTCGTGGCTTTTTGGCATAAAGGTTCCCAGATCATCGCAATTTACTTGACGGGAAGTTAATCCGGTCTTTCAACTAGAGCGAATTTGGGTGCTGCCTTTCCTGTGCCTCGTTGGAATTAGTCTCCCTACGAGTCCAGTAATCAAATACCGACAGGATAGCCTCCTGGTGGAGGAACCACACAACATACATTCTCATGCAACGTGTCTCACCGTTATGGGAATGATGACATGTGCAGTAAGTAAAATGCATTCATACACATTCATCAAAATGTAAATGACACATTCACACACAAGCATATAACAGTTTTGAAAAGCTTGTAGTAGCAGCTTAAGTCCTCTTACTGGTGTCCCCAGTATAGTCACCACCTATCGATGTTGGGATTTTTATTTTTCCCTTTTCTGTTATTGTCTTTTGGTGTTCTCATGTTAGGTGAGATTTGTTTGAAAAAACAAGTTGTGAAAAGGTTCGACATTTATATTTCGACGATTTGACTGTAAGAGTTGCCAGTTGGTTTTTCAAATGGTTAAACCAACACAACCGAGAAAAGGTTTGCACATTGACCCAGTGATGTGACACTGCTAAACGAGTCTATAAAATCGAGATTCATTAGGGTCCGGGGACTTGCTTATGCGGAGGGAAGGTGTTAGGAACCCCCCGACATCCGTGTTACCATGGTTACCGCCACTTTTCAATTAAACTGTTATATAAATGTGTGTGTGTGTGTGTGTGTGGATTAATGTGCAATTATTTGGAAGTAGTGCTACGCCACGTTCGCATCTATATACACAGGGTTTGAATTTATATAAAAATTCAGTTTTAAACAAGATATAGCAATGACGTTTTATAAAAGAGGTTTTTCAAACTCTGTGCTCAATAGTAATTAAGGCCTTTGATACTTCCATTTTATTAAATGTTCGGCTTGATTGCTTTTATTTTTGAGATGCGATGCATCATCGAAAAAATAATATATAGCAGTGCCGAGCTCCTCATGGGCATGAAAGCCATCTAAGGAAATTCAAACACTGTGAATAATTTACAAGCTACTTACAGCTGAAAATGTCCATCACGGGAATTGAATCTAGATTCAGTAGACTGAATTTGTGATCACATGATTCCTAGGCTCACATGATGCCGCAATTTATATGAAAGTAGTAAACATTTATATACATAAAATTTATAAATATATATATATACAAACATGATCAACCACCACGAAACAACTCCATGGGGGATCAAAAATGTAAATATATAAAAGCGGTAAATATATATATATATATATATATATATATATATAGACATGATCAACCACCACGAAGCACCTACATGGGGGGATCAGAAATGTAAATAAAGTAATAAATACGATGTAAAAGTAGTAAACGCACCAGATGTAAAATTCAGGCTCATCGAACAAAGTTCGACAACAGTTCATATATATAAGTTTATATATAAAAGCAATAAATGCTCTGGATGTAAAGTCAAGGCTCATCGAACAGAGTTCGACAACAGTTCATATATATATACAAAAGAAAATAAAAGCCACGGACCGAAGTCCAGACATACACACGCAACACGACTCTCAATGTGAAGAACGGTGTGTGCAAAGAAGAAGAGAAAGGTTTTAAAGTGTGCAAGAAGGCTTACAGTAGACTGCTAAAGAAGACTTCTATAGCTTTAAACGGATGAACACTCGGCTCCCTCCGGTAAAAATATAACTGAATATAAGCTCACAAGTTTTTAGAATGAGAAAGCAATCAATTTAGGGTTGTACAGAGCAAATTGGACAGGGCTTCCTCGCTGTTTTATCTTAAAATATGGCCACCCCAAGCCCTCTATTTAAAGAGGGGGGCAGCAAGTACACTACGACGTGTATGCAGATGTACACAATGGTACGCCCGGTCGCCTTTGTGGTCCATGCGGGTCCCACTATCTCGAAGTTCGTGCATGCGTGCAACGTGATGTCCGATCGAACTTGTTGAACTTCAATTCGAGCCTCCGATTGAGGTGTATAAGACCTTTGATGGAGTGTTGTTGTCAAGAGCTATGCCATGACATGGGATTAGAGGTTGTCAGAAGTCAGGAAGATGGGACCATACCCTTGGTCTTCAAGCTTTAAAATCTATCTGGTGTGCTGCCTTGCGTAGTAGTCACTCAGGATTGGAACTCCTTGGCTCTTGTAGGACATTTTTGTGTAGAATGTATGTTGTTGTGTTTGAGATGGTGAAATGTGGAATCGAAGTGGCAAAATGACAATTTTGCCCCTCACCGGGGTTATCTCCGGTTTGGGCTAACTCATGATCGTTCTTTGAGGGTTATCTACGAGATTGAAATTGCTTGGAAGTACTGGACATCCTCAGGGTTGTCTCTAAGGTGTGCCTGACCTCCCAGGGTTATCTCTGAGTTTGGAGCTGAGTGTCTCGGTGTGAGTCCCGAGGTTGAAGCTGACTGCATAGGTTGAAACGAGCATCTCCGAAGTTATCTCTGGAACTGCAACTGTACTCCTTGGGGTTATCTCTAAGGTTGACATTGTCATTCCTGGTGTTGTTTTCGGGACTGAGACTGAGTATCTCGGGGTTATTTCTGAGATGAAATGGCCTTCTCTGGTGTGATTTTCAGTATTAGAACTGCATTCCTAAGGGTTATCTCCGAGTTTGGAACTGAAACTTCTGGTGTTATTTCTGAGATGGAGTTTAAAACTTCCGGTGGTATTTCTGGGATTGAGTTGAACTGTCCTCCAGGGTTATCTCTAAAAAACGATTCTGCCCTCCTACAATGTTAGTAACATGTATGTAGAAAATTTCGAGTGTCTACAAAGATGTTTATTATAATTATGAATGTGACTTCATAATTTTTATGAGATATAATTTGAGAAGTGGAGCTAGCTAAATGGTTTAGTAGACAAAGTAAAAGGTGTTAATCAATTAAAATAAAGAAGGAAAAGAAGAAGTAAAAGTGTGCAAAACAAATCATCCTTTGAGCAAATGGTAATACTCAGGCTTTTCATTTGCTATAACGCTTAAATAAACTAAATATGCATCAGTTCATTCTTTTTAATTTGAAATAGAAGAGTAGAGAGAGAGAGAGCGGCTGAAAATAACATGCATACAAGCCAATCATGTATGATGATAAAGCATATACTTTGTAAACAATCTTATTTATTTATGAATAAAAATGTTTATTTACTAAATGCATTTAATTATCGACATGGTGTTTTTTAATAATATGTGATAAACCCATATGTAGACACTCAAAATTTTCTGCATACCTGTTATTAACATTGTAGGAGGACAAAATCGTCTTTCAGAGGTAACCCTGGAGGACAACTCAGCTCAATCTAAGAAATAACACCGGGAGTGTCAGTTTCAACCTCGGAGATAACCCCGAGGAATTCAGTTCAAATACCGAAAATCACACCGGAGAAGGCTGTTTCATCTCGGAGATAACCCTGAGATACTCAGTCTCAGTCCCAAAAATAACATCAAGAAAGATAGTGTTAACCTCAGAGATAACCCCGAGGAATGCAGTTGCAGTTCCGGAGATAACCCTGGAGATGCTCATTTCAACATATACAGTCAGCTTTAACCTCAAAAATAACACCGAGGCACTCAGCTCCAGTCCTAGAGATAAACCCGGGAGGTCAAGCATACCTCAGAGATAACTCTGAGGACATTCATCATTTACAGCGGTCCAATATCAGAGATAACCCTGAGCAACGACTACTTTATCAGTCCGAACCAGAGATAACCTCGGTGAGGGGCAAAATCATCATTTTGCCACCTCAATCCCACATGCGCGCCGTCTCTACACATTTCAACATACATTTTATATAGCAATGTCCTACAAGGTAGTACACCAGATAGAATTTGAAGCCTGAAGACCAAGGGCATGGTCCCATCTTCCTGACTTTATACAACCTCTAATCCCATGTCATTGTGGAGCTCTCGATAACAGCAGTCCAAAATAGGTCTTATACACCTCAATCAGATGCCCAGATTGAAGTTTCGAAAGCTCGAACGAACATCACGTTGCATGTGTGTACGTACTTCGAGATGGCAGGACCCAAGGAGCCCGGGGCAACCCGGGCAGCCGCAGGTGCATCTGCGGCTGCCATAGGTACACCTGTGGCTCCCCCTCTATAAATAGAGGGCTTGAGGGGGCCATTTTGTAAGAGAAAATGGCGAGGAAGCCCTGTCTAATTTGCTCTGTGCACACCCTAAACTGAGTGCTTTATCATTTTCAACACTTGTGAGCTTATATTCAGTCATATTTTTACCGGCGGGAGCTGAGTGTTCATCCATTTAAAGCTATAGAAGTCTTCTTGGCAGTCCACTGTAAGCCTTCTTACACTTCTAAAGCCTTTCTCTTCTATTGTGTACACATCGTTCTTCACGTTGAGAGTCGTGTAGCGTGTGTATGCCCGGACTTCGGTCCGTGGCTTTTATTACTTTTTTGTGTATATATATATATATATATATTTACATTTTTGTCTGGCCTAGTGTTTACTTCGTGGTCTTTTATTGCTTTCTTTACATTTCGTCCCGCCTGGAGTTTACTTCGTGGCGGTTAATCGTCTTTACTGCTTTCTTTACATTTCCTCCCACCTGGAGTTTACTTCATGGTGGTTGATTGTTTTTTACAGCTTTATTTATATTTCTGATCCCCCATTGAGGTGCTTTGTGACAACCCCAAATTCGGGTCCCAAATCACCACGGATCTGGTACAATCATTCTATAACTATTGCGGAAGACATAAACATAATTTGTTTATACAATAAACTTTACACACTATTCCCAAAGGTCGAGTAACCTTAACTTTTACACAAATCATAACTTCTTTGACTTACAACAACATTAATATACAATACTTATACAAACTTAACTGTACACATAAACTTAAAGTTGGAACTGTCTTTAACCTTTTCCTGTATCCGACGTGTTCGTCTTAATCTGCAATGTTTATCACGATATAGCAAGGGTGAGCATTAAAGTTGCCCAGCAAGTTTAAATTTATTTAAGGATATATCATGATTGAAAGAGTCTGAATAATAAGATGGCTATAATTTATCAATATAGTTGTGAATTAAGCAAAACAAACTTTTAATTTGAACAAGTATTAAACATGAACAAATATATCTGGACCGAATGGTAATGAAGGTGATCAGCCTTTCATACCTGACTTATACATGAAATATGTACATAGTACAATTCTACAATGGCAATCAACAATGATTAACCATAAGCATATCCGAATGAAATAACTCTTAGTAGAGTTAAGAAAAACTTTCCTGTTTCGTTGATTATCGTTACACAATTTATTGAACTTTGTCTGAAGACCTAATATATAAATAATATCGATATACAAATTAGAATAATATCATCATAATATAATACTATTATATATATACATAGAATAACCTAAACATATAACACATAACCCTATCACTCTACAACACACATAAAACTCGGTATCAAGTCAAACTATTGCGATGCGAGTTGATCCGTCACAAATCGACATCTCATGGCCTACAGTGGGACAAAAATCGAGTTTAAGTTCAATTAAACTCTGTCTAAACACTTAATAACTATCTTAGATAATTTATTATCAGTATAAATATTTTTCATAAGCTCGTAATAATTTTCAAGTAATTATCACCATTTATCATAATTTTTCAATCACTTATATCGTATTTATATGAATTAAATACCACATAATTCCTTTATTATTAATATTTATTTAATATTAAATATTAATGAAAATCATAACATAATATTATAATATATTTATAATATATCAAAGTATTTTAATACCTTAAAATCATATTTATATGATTTTTAAATAGTTAAATCCATTATCCGATAGTTTATATTAATATTAAAATATTAATATTTTCATGACAAAATATCAAAAGTTATATTTTATAACTTAAAATATTTTTATAACATAAATCATTTTATATGATTTTTAAAACATTAATTCAATTGTTCCATAATTTATTTAATATATTCATTAAATAAATTAATTACGATTAATAATAATTTATTAATGAAATTCATCACATAATATTAAAAGTTACTAAAAATAACTTAAAATATTTTCTTATACCATAATATATTTTTAAATGAGTTTTCATGTATTAAAATCATTTTAAATAATTTATTTAATATTATAATTAAATAAATTAAATACCATTAATATTCCAAAATATTAAATATTATTGAAATATATTCAAAATAATTAAAAATCCATTTTGGACTTTAAAATAATTTTTTATAATTTATTATGTATTTTTAATAATTAAAAACTATTTATTTTAATTTATTTAATAAATTAATTCATTTTCTAATTAAATTGTCACTAAAAGTGGCCTATAGCGACATAACCATCGCTATAGGTGTTCTTGATGAAAATCCAGAAATTCTTGTCAGTGAACAAGTGAGCATGTTTGACCGGTTCTAATTTCTTGGTTATAAAGTTTCTGGGCTTGTACTTTGGTTAGATCTGTAATACCAATGTAATACTACAATCACAAACTTGTTTTCTAGTAATCCTATCATACAACAGAAAGTTATAAGCCTTTGAACTCCTTGTCAGGCCTGTTCTTCAATTTTTGGGTTTCCTAGAAATGAAGAACAACCAAGGTATCCAGTTTGCAAGCCTTGAATCTAATGTTCTTATTTGTCAGTGTAATATTAAGGTTCAATTGTATAGTAGTCATACCAGGGTACAATAATATATCACCAATCTAGTCTAACAATAACATATAAAAGAAATCATAGCTGGTCAAAGTACCTGTCAGGTACATGTTCATGAATAATCTGGGTTTTCCAGATTGTTCTTTAGGCAGATCAGTCAACTTAGCTTGACCATGATTAATTTGCATTCTGGTCACGATCTAAGTAGCATAAAAACATGGATGTGTATAACTTATGTCAGTTTACAAGATTAAATCACTAACACCGACTAAAACACAAACAATGACAATATCTGAAGCCCAGGAAATGGTTGTCTGAGTTTCTGGGAAATTTGGGTTGCCCAGAAACCAGACTATGTGTTCGGTCAACGAACTTTGACCGATCATATCTTACAATCTATACATGATCTGAGCTTGTTCCAAGTTCCAGATCAAAGACCTTACTACAAAGAACAGATCTATAACATAAAACACACCAAAACATTAACAGATAAAGATCAAAGGCCTCTGACATATAGCTGTCAGGCCATTTTTTCTACTTTTACAGATTTTTGAAATCTTTAATTTTGAGCATCTAAATGATTAAGATCTAAGTTTTAGCAACCCAGATCATCAAATGACACCCTCTAACATGACTTATAACAACAAATTACAACATCTAACATACCACACATGGATTTCAAAATTTAGGGTTTATACCTTCTTAAACTTTGATATTTTTTTTATTTGACTTTGTTGATCTGATCTTGTCAAGTTAAGGACTGATACTAGCTTATCCTATCTCACTTTCTCACTTTACATTTTTGGATTTTGAAGAGAGAAGAGCTTTGGCAAGAATGAGAAAATAAAGTGGGCATTTATCTCTCTCTAATCTTTATATCTAGCAATGCAATGTATATGGCTGACATTTGTAGCTGATGGCTCTGATATTTTAGCACATGGAGTGGTTACAGTTACTCACACTACTACAAATTACTAAATAGACAACGCTTAAACCACAACGTTTTTATAAAAACGTTGTGATATTTTTTTCCACAACGTTTTTTAAAAAAATATTATAGATATATATGCAAAAACGTTATCTATTTAGAAGGACATTTTTTTTATTTTAACTAGATAACGTTTTTATTTAAAAACATTGTCTATCAGACAAAACACAGAGCTTAAAAAAAAAGTGGAAGTGAAAACACGGAGCTTAAAACATTTCCTATACAGAAATTTCATTTCCTCCTTACTTTTCCCCTAATTTTCCCCGATCTGATATTCCCTCCTTCCCATTTTTCACACAAAATCTTTTAATTTCTTCGCCGCCACCGCTCGAAGCTCCAACGACACATCGACGATGGAGTAGAACTTCTGCATCTGGAGAATCGGGATCCAGTTCAGCTGCCGCCGGTGAATGGCTGCGAACGCCGGTGAATCGGGATCCAAAGCGCATCTATTATGGCGTTCGCAGCAACTCTGTTGAATGGAAGCCATCTCCGGTTGTAGCCTTAGCCACCAGCACCGACGACTCTCAAGTCGCTGACGCTCGAGAAGACGGTTCCCTTGAGATTTGGAGCGTCTCCCCTGGCTCAGTCGGCTGGAATCGTCAGCTAGTACACCCCAGACTTGCAGTCACCCACAAGTTCTGTATAACTGCGTGAGTAATCCAAGATACCACTTCTGTTGAATCCCACCAATTGTGCCAGATTTCTTTGATACTTGAATGAATCTTTAGTCTTAACTGTATTTTATCTTTGAATACGTACTTGTACCAGCAAAAAAAGTAGTAGTTATTCTTAGTACCGTATTCAGCTCAATAGTGTTTTATTTTGTAGTTCATATCAGTGCTCCTAACTTTTAGAGTTACAGGAAAGGAAGATATATTTACAGTCATTTCCAGCAGTTGTATGTGATCCGTTTGCTCGTTTTAATATGACATTCAGAATGTCAAAAAGTGGGTTCATAGAGTTACTTTCTTGTTAGAATATTTCTCTTTGATATACACTTGATTTAAGTTGAAGGATAAACATGACAAATTGATCTCTAGATGTCCTTCACTCTATTTCTTGAGTGCAATTCATTGATTGTACTAATATTTTCCCAAAATAACAGTTCCAAGATGAGGCTACTTTAGCACTAAGCTGCTTGGATAAATGTAGAGATGGTGGATTTGTTGAAGTTTTTATGACCAGTGTTGACTTTCCTGCTAAATTTGACCACTGCATTAGGTATTTATATATTTGAGAGCAAATTTGTTATGCTTTTAAATTATGCTTAAGAATTGTATTTGAATCGAATATGCTTAAATATCCATTCATTTGGTTCTGTTTGAGGTTCAATTTCTTGGGTTTTCTGTAAGTAATGTCCAAGGCTTTAGGTTCAAGGGTTATTTTATGGTCAACAGGCTCAACTTACCAATTGGTTCACTACTATGAGGATGAGTCTACACCCATGGGTACTTGTGCTATTTGTGTATGAGGTGGTGAAAGGTCAGCTAAAATAGTCTTGTTTCAAGGTCCTATATGTGCCGGCGAAATTGCTGTTATACAATTATTCATCTCTTATCACCTTCTGTCTACCTTGGCCAATAGAATTTTTTTGAACTATATATGCAGGTCTCTTGTTGCCAATTCGTCAGCTGTCTATTGCTACAAATCTGAACATTTGAAGAAACCAGAAAATTGTACAGTGGGTACCATGTTTGTACTGATTTTCTTTATTATTTAGTTTTACATTTTTTGGATCTTACTTGATTGGATTTTGACAGTTGAGAAGACCAAGTACTTCTACATTGCCGAGTTTTTTCTCACTGTTTCAGATGAGTCCATACTTCTAGTTGCTGAGCATGCAGCTGCAAAGAACAAGGTTTGTCATTCTGGTAGGAGGTTTCAATATTCAAATCCAGTTCATCCCTCCGTTCATTTAACATGCTCCCTTTGCTAGTAGCTTATGCATGATACAATAGCTAATATGTTTTCACATGCAGATCTTCATGATGAACCTTTCTGCTCCATTTATCTGTGAGTTCTTCAAGGATGCACAAGAGAAAGTTTTACAGTATGCTCAATGTCCTAGTCTTGTGCTTAATTTTTTTTTACCGAAAAATATAATATTTAGATTTACAGCTTGCCACTCTTTTTGGTTTCAGGTATATGGACTTTGTTTTTGGAAACGAAACAGAAGCAAGAACATTCTCAAAAGTTCATGGCTAGGAGGTAATGATTCCATGTCCAGCATAGGTGGTGACTTGTTCTTTCACTTTCTTGACTATTCATCGATGAATTTGGGAATGATGGGCGTGGTTTTGGGTGGTAGAATTGGTGGGCGTGGTTTTGATATTTCTCTTGCACTTTCTCTGAATATTTAATAGAATCAATGAATTATGATACTCAAGTAACTCAATCGACTTGTTAGTGAAAAACGTGCTTTTCATAATTAGCTGGTAGTCTTGGTAATATTGTAAGAAATGTCATTTAGTACCATATGAGGTTAATTATAAGTTGTGTGTAGAAGCATCTATTAATATTGAAGGTTAAGGTGAGCTTCTGATTGTGCTAAATACATTTGTATGTGTTAAAATTATCTTTTGTGAAGCATATATGTCGGTTTGTAGTATTTGTGTGATTGAGTTGTATCACCTTTTTTTTAAACATCTGATGAGTGAGTTTTATACACATGAATTGGATACATTCGGGCTTAATTTATTGTTGTTCTCAAGTCTTTTAGATTAGTTTTTAAGTATTTATGTCTATTCAAGCATGTTTTATGTTGTTTTGTAGAAATTGGGACAAAAGTTACATGGATCGACGTTAGGGGTGGCTAGATTAGCGTTTTCGACACCATTTACACATGATTACTTGAGCCAATTTGAGTATTACTCTGAGACCTTATTTTGAAACTCTTAAAGAATGAAAGTTGTAGATCTACTTTTTCTTTTTAGGATCATCTTGAATCATCTAAATCGGAGTTGAGACGAAGACGTTATGGCAATTTTTCCAAAGGGCGTCGGAATGAAAATGTCGAAAAAAGTGGTAGCGGCAAAGGTATTATATAAAGCGATGTCTGAGCATCGTTACCCGTTGACTGAAGTGACTGAGGAAGAAAGTTGAGTTAAACTGAAACAGCGTTTTGGGCGAATTTTGACACCTTTTTGACTCCAAATTAGATTGAGTTTGTTCCAAAACTAAAAATTGGACTTGTAACCTATAAATACATGATGTAAGGCATAAAATAGGTGGAGATTGCATAGATTAGACTAGATTAAACACTCTTTTAGATTAGAACATAACCCTAGTTCTTATTAATTTTGGGGATTGAAGCAACTTGGAGACCATTGAAGATTCAAAGCAGGAGCGAAAGAGGAGTCTCAAGGCTACTGACAATAGATTATATTCTCTTCTCTTACTTTTATCTTTTAATGTCTATTCAATTGTAGATTCTTGATTTTAATTCATTAATTATAAACTAACTTTTTCATTAAGATTTCAATTGAACTTTTTATGATTATGAATTGATTATTTGATTTATTCTAATTATTTATGTTGAAGTGAATTGTTCATCTTGCTTTGTGCTTATTGATTAATTATCGATCGAGAATTACCTTGTTACTCTGTAGAAGGAATTGAGAAAGGAATTCTAGGGTTAGAACTGGGCATGGTGACATGTGACTTAGTTATTTGCACAGTGAATAATTAGGTTTGTGAATAGAATGAGAATATCTATTTGCCGCATGTAACACATAAGGAATTGGGATTATAGCGAGTTTAATTCAATTGTTTTGCATAGAGATATAGCAAAATTAATCTGGGTTAAATAGAAGGCAATTGATCACTCGAGAGAGGGCTTTTGGCATTTGAGAATTCCTGTTAACAATTCAGTAGACATAATAATTGGAATAATTGAATAATTGATTCATCATTCAAATTTTAGTTGTTTATTTGCTTTCTTTTAGAATAATCGCAAATTGTGATTATTCTAATTAAGAAAACTAAATTAAAATAATTAAAAGAGATTATTCTAAAACTAAGTTGTGATTCGATCAACAATCGCAAATTGTGATTTTTCTAATTAAGAAAACTAAATTAAAACAATTAAAAGAGATTATTCTAAACGAAAGTAAATAAACAACTAAAATTTGAATGAATTCAGATAAATAAGGATTAAGATTCCAATATCCCCAATTATGAATTATAAATCAATTATTCAACTATTCCAATTATTATGTCTACTAAATTGTTAACAGGAATTTTCAAATGCCAAAAGCCCTCTCTCGAGTGATCAATTGCCTTCTATTTAACCCAGATTAATTTTGCTATATCTCTATGCAAAACAATTGAATTAAACTCGCTATAATCCCAATTCCTTATGTGATACATGCGGCAAATAGATATTCTCATTCTATTCACAAACCTAATTATTCACCAGTGCAAATAACTAAGTCACATGTCACCATGCCCAGCTTCTAACCCTAGAATTCCTTTCTCAATTCCTTCAGAGTAACAAGGTAATTCTTGATCGATAATTAATCAATAAGCACAAAGCAAGATGAACAATTCACTTCAACATAAATAATTAGAATAAATCAAATAATCAATTCATAATCATAAAAAGTTCAATTGAAATCTTAATGAAAAAGTTAGTTCATAATTAATGAATTAAAATCAAGAATCTACAATTGAATAGACATTAAAAGATAAAAGTAAGAGAAGAGAATATAATCTATTGTCAGTAGCCTTGAGACTCCTCTTTCGCTCCTGCTTTGAATCTTCAATGGTCTCCAAGTTGCTTCAATCTCCAAAACTAATAAGAACTAGGGTTATGTTCTAATCTAAAGGAGTGTTTAATCTAGTCTAATCTATGTAATCTCCACCTATTTTATGCCTTACATCATGTATTTATAGGTTACAAGTCCAATTTTTAGTTTTGGAACAAACCCAATCTAATTTGGAGTCAAAAAGGTGTCAAAATTCGCCCAAAACGCTGCGTCAGTTTAACTCACCTCTTCCCAGCTTGTAATGGGCACGATCTCGAACATCGCCTTATAAGCGCCCCATTGCAAATAAGTTTAAAATTAGCGCCCGGCCACTACTTTTTTCGGACATTTTCTACTCTGACGTCCTTTGGGAAAATGGCCATAACTTCTTCGTCCGAACTCTGATTTAGATGATTCAAGATGATTCGGAAAGAAGAAAGGTAGATCTACAACTTTCATTCTTTAAAATTTTCGAAATAAGGTCTGTACAAATACTCAAATTGGCTCTGAAGTGACTGCTGTGTAAATGGCAAGCCGAAAACGCGAATCTAGCCACCCCGAACGTCGATCCATGTAACTTTTGTCCCAATTCCTACAAAACAACATAAAACATGCTTGAATAGACATAAAAACTTAAAAACTAATCTAAAAGACTTGAGAACAACAATAAATTAATCCTGAATGTATCCAATTCATGTGTATAAAACTCACTCATCAAATACCCCCAAACTTAAACATTTGCTTGTCCTCAAGCAAAAATACAAAAGAACTAAAAATAAACAAAATAACTCAACTAAATGAGTGCATATGCATAATCTAATTCCTAATATACCTACGAACCGAGTAATAAATCAGTATGATATATAGCAACAGGCCTCAAAGATACCATTGGTACTCAAACAATATATCCAATCAATTCAAAATCCATAACTCTAACCAATTAGTCAACCCAAACTCATCATCACCCATGTTGTGTGTGTGTGTGCTTGTTAACCATTCTAACCAACTACGATTCAAGATAATCACATAACAAACTTCTTATAAGGAAAATTTCGGTTCCAATTCAATTACTTTTGTGAACATGACAACTCCTAAGTTAAAACTAAGCAATTACCTAATCTAAGGGTAAATACAGATTTATTTATACTTTTATTCAACCACGAGGGCATTTTGCTCTTTCTCGTGTTTTTTTTTCATGGTACATGCAATGTGTCATTCTATTAAAGGCTAATGAATGCCACCCGTGGCGAGCTTTCAACCAACGACTCCCGGACCATATAAGACCTTAGGCGCTTAGGTGTTAAGACACCCCTTCGGGCGTACTTGCTCAAGTAACAAAGGCCCCAAAACAAAACTAACCACGGTTTTTCTCTTTTTTTTTTCTTTTTTTCTGGATTTTCTATTTTTTTTTCTCTTCATCAATTTTTTTAGTATATCTATCCCATAGATTCCCCCAAACTCAAGCTTTTACGTCATTTTCAACCTTTACCGCCAGTTCACTAATTTCCTTAAATTTTAACAAAGATTTTCCCTCATAAACAAATTATGAAACCCTTGAACCAAGTGGATTAAAACAGTTAAACTTTAAGTGCTAACCGGTTACATAAGTTTCAGACGACAGCTCTCAGTTATCATCATGATTAAAATTAGAACTCATCATCAATTATCAACATTGTTCAAGTTAACATGCAAAACCAATCTTATCATAGGCCGAGCTAAGACCACACCAACCTATGACACAGATTCATGCAAAAAAAAAAATGCAATTATACTACATGAACACATATATGAAGATGCAAAAAAAAATACCATGTATTATATGCAACCTAAAAAAAACATAATGCTAACACAAAAAAAAAAATAAACTACTATGTAGATAACTAACTATATGCGATGCGACACTATAATGCCCCCAAACTTAAACTAGACATTGTCCTCAATGGCTCTGATAGAAAAAATTAAAGCGAGGACTTCCACGAAAATATAGCAATCTTCCTCCTTGTCCGCTAAGTTTGGAGAATAGGCTAAGCTCATGGAACAAATTGGGCACCACACTTGAATTTGACTTGAATAACACAGAAAACCATGATAGAAGCAATTTTATTAAATCCTAAATAAATGCAAATTCAAAACTACTAATATAAAACTTAATAAAAATTAAAAATAAAAATTGAACTTGGGTTTGCCTCCCAATAAGCGCTTGTTTTATAGTCTCATTTGACTTCTTCAATTCTCATCCAATTCCCTCTTTAAAATTGAGGAACCCTCCATCCATCGTAAGCAATGTCTCTTTTGGGAGGTTCCCATTAGCAAAAACCCTTGAATTGAAGTCACCTAGCATGCTCTTTGTAGATAGGATCCCCATTAAGAACGACAAACCATTAGGTGTTTCCTCCATTATGTCGATGATCAGATTAGGGCATTGAAGCTTAATAAACATAATGGAATCTTCTTCTATCTTCTCCTTTTCATCCTACCATGAATCAACAACTGTACTAGCTCTTACGTTACCAAGAGCTTTGTCGACGACATGACTTCCAATTGGGCATGGTTTTACAAAACTGCCCGGATTCTTGAACTTTGGTGGAGGAGGCACATGGGATACTAATGAAATTGGCTCATCTTCGTTGGTACTCAAAGTTAGATCTTTGCCGATCTCTTTTTCTTGGTCCCCAAGTCTTTCCCCTCTTTCAACATCTATATCATTTGGCACATCCGGTTGCAGATTTGGTTCGGGCTCACCATCATCGCCCTCGAAATTCATGTCATAGAGCCAAGTGTATTGAGGATTTATTGTTCAACGCATGTGCTATCTCGCCCCAATTGATTTTCGATTCTTGATCGATGCATTACGACTTTGTATACTCGGCTCCATTTGATTAAGTTTCTTTTCATGTTCCTCGTGTTTCTTTTCAGAAGCTTTAATAACTTTTTCCAAGGCTTCCTCCCAATTTGAATGTTCTTCCTGTTGCAGTGGAGGTGGACATGAGAAATCCGGTGGGTATGTTGGACTTGGAGCATAAAATTGATCTTGATTGATACTCTATGAAAAATCCGGGTGATACCCCCAATCCTGATGATAGTTGTTGGGATAAACATAATTATTGGGGTAATCACCACCATACTGTACCGGCTCGAAACTGATGGCGCATTGATGACTCATATGATTTCCGGCACAATAATCACAAGTAACCACCACACTTTGATGACGTTGAGCTTCAAAAGCTTCAAACATCCTCGAAAGTATCTCCATCTGTGCTGATAATGCAGAAAGTTTCTCGTGTCTGTCAATCTCCGCTCCCCTTGGTTGACTCATGTTCGTGTATGGCCTTTGATACGCAAAGTCATCCATGGTACCTAAAAAGAGAGAAATATAGGAAGAGAATGAAAAATAAAAATAAAAATAAAAATATTTAAATTAAGACTAATTTGATTGAAATTAATATTGGTAAATAATTATTAAATTAATTCCCCGGCAACGGCGCCAAAAACTTGTTGACCGTGTATACTTGCACGTATTCATTGATTGCGAAATCAATCAACAACATCTCGTGTTTATCAATCAAGAGAGAGCATTGTTAGCTCTTTATTCTCAATGAATTGTTAGAATATGAACTTCTCCAAATTTAATTTTGAAGTAATGTATGTGGGGGTGATAAAATTATTCAATTGTAACTATGTAGGGATTATGTGAAATTTTCTTCTATTATGTTTCAATTGAGTGGAATCATTGAAAAATCTCTCAATTCTCCTTTACCTGTTAAAAATTATATCATGTAGATATCTAAGCATATGGGTGGTCTATTCCAGGATTGCAACTTATATTTATACAACGCTTCATGTTGTCACTTGGTTTACCAACAGTAGAAGATTAGATGAAACCTTTCTCATTAACTCATTAGTATTGGCTAGAAATACATTGTGTGCTGGTTGTCCAATTCACTTGCAACAAAGAGAGTACTAGTGTAAATGGAGGTCTTTTTTGGAAGTACAAAAAATGCATGATTCAGATTTATTAGTAAACAGAATTAGTAATGTTTGTTCTTGAGATTGAGCTATAGGGTAGCCACCATTTGCAACACTCCATTTCCATCTAATATGCGCCAAAAGTTGAGCATGTTGTCCAGCCTCAGACTAAAAAAAGGGGAAAAGAAGGTATCACAATAATAGCACTTAAAATTTCTTAATCGTAAAATGTTTCTAATCTAGTCACTTGCACATGCACATTTGTTGCCAAGGAAACATATGATAAGTTTAGTAGCAAGTGTGGTGGAGCAGATGTCTTGGACGCTGTCTAGACATGTGGTGCTTACATCAAATGATTTTGTTGTTTTGTGCTTACATTAAAAATATAACTATGCGAGATATATGTACCTTGTGTTTGTTTCAGGAGTGCAGAGTGCATCAGTGGGAGTAAATAAATCTGGTCCCCATTCAATGAGGTCAAGACGGATTGCAACATGGGTACTTTTGTTGTTCTCAACTACTGCAGTAATGGTTACTGCACTGGAGGGTCATGTTGAAGCCTTCCGTTTACTTGTTTATGCTGGGGCTTATGTGAAGTTAAGTAATAAATCTGGTAAACCCACTATCAGACTGTCAAAATTGAGTCCAAACTGTGATCTATTCGAGAAGGTAATGCTGTAATTTGCCCCTAAGAAGGGCAACCACAATGGTGGAGAGTTTCATGCTGATGATATGAGCAATCCTTTTAGCGCATTGCAATGAATTTCTTCTGCTAGCAACAGTAATGAACTTAAAGGTATATCATTACTTCTTAGCTTCCATATTGAAAATACTGATATAGGACTGTTCAAAATCTCACAACCATATTCAACATTTTATTCTCACTGATTTTTGGGATACCAGTATTACGTACTGGAAAGTAGGATTATATTTTTAACTCCCCATTTGATTTCATAGTTATTATACCTTCTTTGTAGTCTTTGTGGTATTGTTAAATTCTTTATGGTATTGTTAAACAGTGATAAAAGTATGGTCCAGTTCATGGTAGTGGTGGTGGTGCTCCATGGTGGAGTTACTGGAGTGCTGGCATTACTAATACAATTGGCCCTGCTATGGGAATTGAAGCATTGAAGTATATCAGTTACCCTGCCCAGGCATGTTCAAAATTTCTCGACAACACTTCATACATAGCTTCATCCGAGTTGCGAGAATTTTGACAATGGAGTTGATGATCTTATCTTGGTTAATTTCTTATCTTATTTCATTTTCAGGGAAATGGACATGACCTACCAATAACACATGACCAACTTGGGAGAAGAATTGGACAAATATCAACTTCTTCACTTGCTTAACCAACGCATTTTATTTGGTCTGGGAACTGATATAAGTTTACTTTTAGTCTGGTTACCAATCTACTTTATTGTTTCACTTTTTCTTGTTGTTTTGTTTTGTGTGACAAACAATGTACTTCAATTTGCCTGATAGTTTGGTATATTTTGTGGATGTAGTCAAATTCACAATTCAATATAGTAGTAATTATATTGAAAAGTGAATTTGAGATGTATGGATAGTTTGGCATTATTGAGATCTAAACGTATTGTATGGTATTAATATTCTTTGTAATTGGCATTATAAAGAATTATTGGGATCTAAACGTATTGTATGGTATTAATATTCTTTGTAATTTTAGCTATATATCATGGCATTAACATATTGCAGGTGCATTGGTAATATAGGTGAACCATAACTTTTTTTTTTCTTTTTTTTTAATCTACAACATTTTAAAAACGTTGTGTGAAAGTGCCTAAACGTTGTCTGATATATTAAACTACAATGTTTTTATCCAGAAAACGTTGTGGAATCATACATTCTACAACGTTTTTAAGCATATGCTAATTTATGGAAAACAAATCTACAACGTTTTTTTCTTAAAAAACGTTGTGGAATGTGCTTAACTACAACGTTTTAAAAACGTTGTGTAAGGGTGTCAAACAGATGACACCCTTAACCACGACATTTTTCTGACTGAAACCATAACGTTTTTTCTGCGTTGTCTATTTACTATTTTGTAGTAGTGTCACCAACTCCATTATATTGCAAGATTTGCAAGTAACCTAATAAATAATGCAAGAAAGCTATTTTGGTCATTTGGCGTTTAATTTTAATGGCATTCTTATCTTTTGACTTATCCCTTAGGGTTTAGGGTTTAACCCTAAAGATTTTGTAAATTACATTTCTAAGATTTCAAAAAATTAGGTTTTCAAAATAAGAAATTAACATTACTTAATTATAATTAGAATTCTCTAATTATACTAAAATTTTCTAATCCTAGTTCAATCTTGTTAATTAGGATTAATATATCCTAATTAAATTTGCTAATTTAGCAATTAAATTCACAATTGTACATTAGGGTTTTTGATGGAACAACTAGGGTTTAAAAATTTGAAATTAGGATTTGCTAATTAATTAAGCTTTACCCTAATTAATATTATAATTAATAGCACTTGAGCATTATAATTATCCTTTAAGTTCCCAGATTAGGGTTTCAAAATCCCAAAATCTGAAATTAGAGAGTTTCCAGATCTGGTATTAGGGTTTTCTAATAATGAATTAGGGTTTCAAGCAATTCATTAGCGTTTTCCCTAATAAATTAAAATTAATGACGTTTAAACCTTATACATAGCATTTGCATTCCCAAACTAGGGTTTTCAATTTCCGAATTAGGGTTTTGAATTCTCAAAGCCAAAATTAGGGTTTTAGAACCGGTTTCTAGGGTTTCTTAACAGTCATTAGGGTTCTCTAACTGAACGTCGATAACCGACAATAAAATTAGGGTTTGACACTGATAAAATTTATCTGGTCAACCCTTGACCCTTAACCACATTCGATACACATACATAACCATATTCACAGAACATACACACATATACACTTAATCCTGAATAATTCACCGAAATTCTTCACAGAATTTTGAAATCCTCAAAATTCCTTCCCAAAAATATCAAACGCATACACTTATTTTCTGTCTAGGTCTATTATTTGACCTTAAATTCATCATTTAAAATTTTAATAAATTGTCTAATTTCTCGGGTTGTCACATTCACCCCTTCTTCTAAGAATTTTGTCCCCGAAATTCACCTTACACCTTACACCATACTACTTACACCATTCACATATATCATCACATGCTACCCAATACACCACTCACAAGAGTAAAAATTTTCAAATTGTGTTGAGGAGTCATATAGACTATTGTATGTCATTTTCGCAAAGATTTTATGGAAATTCATCCGCAAACCGTCATAACTTACGGACACAAAGAGTGATTAGCCCGGTATGCCCTGTAATGGCCAAGTACTGATTTTATCTGTTCCTCGTCATTGCCATAGGCACAAAATTTAACCTCAGTCTTATTAGATTCCGCACCAAAATAATTTGTTTCGGGAAATTTCTTTCAATGAACACTTAGAGTTTTCATAACATTAGTCTAGCTGAATCGAATAAAGATAGACTCATATCAATAATTCAATTCAATCGAATTATTTAGGTGTAGCCAAACCCCGTTGGCAAATTAAAATTTTTGAAAATATTTTTGAGAATGATGTCATGATGCCGTACTTTATTAACAGTCCGTTTGAGGATGTCGTCATTGTATGACTTTGTCATAACACATCATACAATAGTGGAACAACGACTTTAAATCAAATTCACACTAAGTATTTCTGTATTTACAACTTCATTAACTTTTATCATCTCTGCATCAGGTTACATGGTACATGAGTGATAAATAAAATATATTTCGATATTTCAAATCATTTGCGTCTAGCTGAAATAAGTAGCATAGACTATACTTTAAACCGTTTCAAAAATGATTACGAGTCTACATTTTTTTTAAAAGCACATAGTGCGTATTTAGCTTGATGTCAAAATTTCAAAGTCTAGCATAGCTAAGAGTTTTGGAAAACTTATGTCTCCACTAATAATCATTTGCTAAACAATCTATCTGTTCCTATAATCCTCAATTCTCCATTCACACACAACTATACCCAGTTCGTTAAACCACACTTATGAGTTCATAAACTTGTCACAATCATATGAGTTCAAAACTTAGGGATATGATCCCTGGCTGAGATGTGAAACAAGAACTAGGAGGGGAGAGACGGGGAATTCCTTCGCTAGTATGACCTACCTAAGTTTATTTGGCATTTAATTGGTCGGTCAGAGTATAGGGATAATATATTGCATGTCAATTAACCTTTGTTTTGTGACAGTATTTGAAAATGGCATCCGAGAATATTGAGATTAGCAATGGAGCACAGGAGACCGTTGAGTCTCCATAGATCAATAATCAGGATAATGTGCATCAGGAAGGCGACAATCCTCAGGCAAACAACAACACTGACCAGATGATGAACGATGGAATGTTTAGAGGCTTTATGCAATTCATGCAACATTTTTGCAAGAGCGGCTCCTGTACAAAATGCAGGTGGAAACACTAGTAACTCTCGGATGGTCACCGCTAAGCAGTTCAAGGAACTTGGACCACCAGAGTTTTTTTTGAGAGCCAAAACCACTTAAGGCAGAGATGTGGATAAAGCAGATCTACAAGATATTTGATGTCTTGGGATGCTCCGAGGAGCAAAAGGTTCCCTTTGCCACCTTCATGTTGCGTGCAGAGGCAGATTATTGGTGGGAATCTGTAAAACGTACTCAACCTGCCACACTGAAGATGACTTGGGAGAAGTTCCAAGAATTTTTCAACGACAATTACTTTCCCGAAAGTATTCGTAACATGAAAGAGGTAGAGGTCATCAAGTTGGAGCAAAACAACATGGTCGTGTCGCAGTACGAAGCCATGTTTGCCGAGTTGTCGTGGTTTGCGTCCCATTTGGTTGATAATGAGGAGAGAATGACACGAATATTTCTAAGAGGTTTGAAACCCGAGATACGTCAATATCTTATCTCTCATAAACTGTGTTTGTATTCAGATGTTGTTAATAGGGCTCAGTTATTGGAGCACGATAATGACTCAACCCACCTAAAAGAGAGCAGCCGGCAAAATGATAATACTAGTGATAGCAGTCATCGAAGCAATGATAATAAGCGTGGAGGGAATCAACATGCCAGAAATGGTAACCACTTCGGTGGTAATCATGGACAAAACAATAAGAATGGACATTTTAAGAAGAGGAGATTCAACAATGATGGAAAGACGTCAGCAACAACACCCGTTGTTAAGGAAGGAGAACGACCACCTATCATATGCTTCAAAATGCGAGGGAGGGACACATCGGTCAAATCATGTGATGCCGTCCAAAGCATGTTATAATTATGGAAGAGAAGGTCACCTAGCTCGATTTTGTCATTCACCGAAGACAAGTTCAGCTAGGATGGAGGTACCAAAGGACGTCCCAGAAAAGTCAAAGCCAGTAGTGCAAGGGAGAGCGTTTGTCGTGACCTCTCAGAAAGCAAGGAACCCGAACGAGGTCATCACGGGTAAGCTTATCATAAACTCTAGCGAAGTTTATACCTTATTTGATACCGGTTCAGCGTTAACAGTGACTAGATTGTTGTTGATAATGTATTTGAGTTGCTGATGTAGTGTGGAGGGAACAGCTCCAACCATGTGTATCGATGGTCTCCCCAACAACAGGTTGTATCTTGAATCTATCCTGAGGATGTGGAAGGATACATTGAATGTATTTGGACCAATCTCAATTGGTAGCTCAATCTTTCCAACGAAATTTCGTCGGGATCCATCAAAAGCTTTGATAACTGTATGACTGCTTTGGACCCGTTTGAGATTGACATTCATCTTCACCAAGGTGGCATAAAGATAGATAATTAGAGATGAACCTCCATCTATCAAAACTCCAGCTAGCATATACCTGGAAGACAAAAGTATAATGTGAAATGGCTTGCAATGACCAGTCCCTTAGGGAGGTATGTCATCATCAGTAAAGGATATCACATTGTTGTCAAAAATGTAATCAACCATATGATGAAATTTTTCCACATCCACTGATTTCGGTAAGTAGGCTTCTTCCAAAACCTTCAATAAAATCTTCCGATGATCCTCGGAAGAGAAAACCAAGTCCAGTATTGATATCTGATGTGGATCTTCTCTTAAGCTTAAAACCACCTTGGCTTCATTATGTTGGGCTTCGGCACAGAAACGCACAACGGAAATTAAAATTTTAAAGCAATTTCCGAAACCCTAAAACAGGATCCATGCGAAAATCAATTAATTCAGAGGTTTAGAGATTATACCAGATATAAACAAAAACGAGAATCAAAACCGATCACCTCGAATCTCCAACGAATACAAACCGATTATACGCCTCTGAAGTATCCACATTTAACGCCGCATCTAACCGGTCGAACGATTCTCGCAATAAGAAGGACTTGCAGACTAGCCACCAAAAGGAATGGATTTTCCTAAATCTGCTTTCTCTCTAGTCTCTCTCAAGAGCGGCTAGGGTTTTTCAATTCGATATCTTACCTAAGTAGTCTGCTATATATCATATATATAGTAGTTAAAAGGAATTAATCAAATCAAAACCTAATTTTATAAAATCCGAATTTATATATATATATCTCTTAATTAAGTCTTACTTAATTAATATACATATATACAATTATCCTTTTAATTTAAATTCGGATTTAAATACTATTAATCATATTAATATATTTAAATCCTTAAAATTTAAATTAATTCCCTTTTAAATAACGTTCTATGTGTGTGACTTATATAGGTTATTATTACGTTGGCAATAATTTTAAAATCATATTATAAAATTATAAATGTTGGCTAGCATCTAGTAATGCATCACCGCTACCCAAGTAATAATAAGATCGATGATTCGATGCAACCTTTTCGTGACCAATGTTTCAATGTAATTTAATCCTTTTAACCTTAATATCCTAGATTAAACTCGAGTCATGGAATGTGTCATACTCTTCATAATTTAATCTGAGTTTTCTTGATCAATGAGTAGACTATATGAAACAAATCACTATTTGAGCATGGCCATGCATTTCATAGTCCTACTCAATCAAGAGGCCTATGGATATCACCCATAATATATAGGATGGTTAAATTCCATCTAGATCACTCATATTTCTCACACGATTAATGATGAACGCAATAATCACCTTTATAGTCCACCCTATTAAAGGTGACATTTGATGATATCAAAGTACATAAATTCTCGTAGTAGTAATATAGCGATTTCGTGCCTGGAGGACCATTACATCATTGTCACTATGAGAATTGCTAATGACACTTCACATAATGCTCCATATAGAATTCTCATGGTGGGTCCGTCCAAAGACATCGTTTCTCTAACATGTACCTACGCATCGACTTAATATCTCATATATTTATGACCAATGAGATTTGGTCATCAACGATCCACCATACTAGTCTCAATGCATCATTGTTGTCCCATCAACAATGATACTCGACTAGGAACATTTAAGAACACTGATACTAATGGTAATATATAATCTCATGTTCAAGTCACATACTTGAAACTATATAATTTGTATCACTATTCTAAGGAATTTTATTATGTTAACAATTATATTACGCAGTAAATAAAACCATAATAAAATCATATATTTATTCAATCAAATATAATATCAAAACGTTAAGCAATTATATCAAATAATTGGCCTCTAGGGCATAAACTCTAACACATTATGGCCTATAGTGCGGAGGAATTTTTCAATCTTCTCCATGGGAATCTTCCTCTTTGCTTTGAGAGTAGGCTTTACCACCCTCTGAGGAAGATATAGTGGATTTTCCTTCGACACTGTAGCAGTAGTATGAGAAGTGGATCCTTCAGCTTGTCCATAATTCCATGGAACTTTGTGTAAGCTGTCAATAGGATATTATGGTCTGAAAGGTAAAGAAATTGACTCTGGTGCGGCCACTTTCAAAGGATTGTCAGCTCCTTTGAGTTGAATTGCTTGTATGGGAAATGTTTTGACAGTTTCAGAATCCTCGTCGGATATAACTGCTACTGATTCCTTCCATTTGGTAGGACATGTACTCCCACCCTCAAGTTGTACAGTGTCATCGTCTGCCATTTACAGGTATAGATGAATGTACTATACTATAATTAATTTTTTCACATGTTTAGAACTATTGAGTCACATAATTTACTATTGATTCACATGATTTACTATTAGGGGAGGTGGTGCAAGTTTGATAATACTTGCATGACTAAATTAAAAATGAAGTAAAAGATGAAGGTATTATATTGTAATATTTCGATCGCCAAACCATACAATTATCGAAACTATATTTTCCTATAAATAGAAGCTCATTCTTCCTTTATTCTCACTAATTCATTAAGACTCACAAGAGCAATTATAGAGAGAGAAGCTATAGAGCAATTATTATGGAGAGAAATTATAGAGAGAAAGAAGAATAGAAGTCTGCTACCTCACTATTGCAGTATCCAATCTTCTTTTGAGGTAAGGGGTATTATTTATTTCATATTCTGAAGAGATGTTATTTTTCGTATTCGTATGAATATTATTTTCGTTAAATATTCGTAAGAATATTATTTTCGTTCAGCAGTCGTAAGGGTTATTATTTTTATTCTGAAGAAATATTATTTTTCGTATTCATATGAATATTATTATCGTTCAATATTCATTATATTTGTTTAATATTCGTAAGGAATATTATTTTCGTTCAATATTCGTAAGGAATATTATTTTCGTTCAACCGTTGTAATATCCTGTCTGTGCGGATTACGCATGACCATGTTCCATTCTTTATTATTCTGTTGGGAATAACCTATATATGCGGTCTATCGTATGCATGGTGAATTCTTCTGTTATTCCATTCTTTATTATTCAGTTGGAATAACCTGTCTATGTGGATTATCGCATGCATGGTGAATGATCCTTCGTATTCATTCTTTATTAAATTGTGAAAATGATCTGTCTACGTGGATTACCGTATGGCGGGTGAAAATCCATTTACAGCTTGGTATATTCTATTATACTAATCTGGGATATCATTTCTTTTGTACTCGTCATTAAATATTGTTTTCTTTGGTATTTTTTTGTTACGAGTTACAATTCACCCAGTTACTATTCACTCTAGTATTATTCACTCGGGTATTCGAGGCACTTTTTGTGTCGGAGTACTATTCACGAGTTACTATTCATGAGTTACTATTCACCCGATTACTATTCACTCTTGTATCATTCACTCGGGTATTCGGGACACTTTTTGTGTCAGGGTACTATTCACGGGGTACTATTCACCCAAAAAATATATTTCTTTTTCTGTCCAAATTAGTTTTGGTACATGAAAATTATTCTTGAATTTTACTCCACAAAGCAGTATCATGTTGACAATTTGGACGTTATTGATTCATGGATAAAGTAAATTATAAATCTTTAAAATTTATCCTTGAACTTGTTTTATTGAATTATTATGTCATTGTCATCATCCTCATGCTTATATTGTGATGAAAGTCATCTTTGACTTACGTGCATATATGGACTTGGTATGATTATGACCAGGGATTATTCTGTATAATCATGACCGTAATGTGACGAATGATGCGGTAAAAGTCCTCATTGGCCTGTAGTTCATTGATGGACAGTTGTTGGTATGATTATGACCAGGGATTATTCGGTATAATCATGACCATTGATGATTACATGAATATCCTTGGTCGTGGTGCAGGGATGATTCAATTTTATTTATTAAGCTGAGTCTCAGCGATAAAGTTGATGAAAAACTTTTTAAATCATAGAAGATAGTAGATTTTATGCTCTACTTGACTCTTCTAATGGATTGCTTATTTCCGCTGCAGTTATTGATCTAAAACTTGTTGTCTATTATATTCTATTAGTTGTTATACAGTTGAAGGCTAAGGATAATTTATTCTACATTATCTTAGTCATAATATTTTTTACTGGGCTAGTTGAGTTCACCCTTTCTTTCACTGTTCTCTTCAGGAAATGAGAATATAGCTGGGACGAGTCCGGGAACGGATTGACGGTCCAGATGGTTGTTTTAGTAGTCCTCACTATTCTATAAAATAGTGTGATGATAAATGTAATAAGGACTCCATTGAGTGTGGATATTGTCTAGATGACAATATTCTTATTGAAACTCTTAGATTATGTTTTGTCGTATTTTACATGATTGTTGTATAATTAAGTTGTATTTAAATTTTATACCATGTATTTGGCGACTCAAGATGGGTGATGTATACCTATTTTGAGGGCGTCACATTCATCAATATAGTTGTGAATTAGCGCGAACAAACTTTTGACTAAACAAGTATTAAACATGAACAAATATATCTGGACCGAACGATAATGAAGGTGATCAGCCTTTCATACCTGACTTATACATGCAATATGTATAGAGTACAATTCTACAATGGCAATCAGCAATGATTAACCATAAGCATATCCGAATGAAACAACTTTTAGTAGAGTTAAGAAAAACTTGCATGTTCGTTGATTATCATTACACAATTTATTGAACTTTGTCTGAAGACCTAATATATAAATAATATCGATATACAAATTAGAATAATATCATCACAATATAATACTATTATATATATATATATATATATATATATATATATATATATATATATATATATATAGAATAACCTAAACACATAACACATAACCCTATCACTACAACACACATAAAACTTGGTATCAAGTCAAACTATTGCAGTCTGAGTTGATCCCGACACAAATTTGACATCCCGACGGTCTAGTCGGACAAACATCGAGTTTAAGTTAAATTAAACTCTGTCTAAACACTTAACAACTATCTTAGATAATTTATTATTAGTATAAATATTTTTCATAAGCTCATAATAATTTTCAAGTAATTATTACCATTTATCATAATTTTTCAATCACTTATATCGTATTTATATGAATTAAATAACACATAATTCCTATATCATTAATATTTATTTAATATTAAATATTAATGAAAATCATAACATAATATTATAATATATCAAAGTATTTTTAATACCTTAAAATCATATTTATATGATTTTTAAATAGTTCAATCCATTATCCGATAGTTGATAGTAATATTAAAATATTAATATTTTTATGACAAAATATCAAAAGTTATATTTTATAACTTAAATTATTTTTATAAAGCACTTAAATCATTTTTATATGATTTTTAAAATATTAATTCTATTTTTTCATAATTTATTTAATATATTCATTAAATAAATTATTTACCATTAATAATAATTTATTAATGAAATTCATCACATAATATTAAAAGTTACTAAAATAACTTAAAATATTTTCTTATACCATAATATATTTTTAAATGAGTTTTCATATATTAAAATCATTTTTAAATAATTTATTTAATATAATAATTAAATAAATTAAATACCATTAATATTCCAAAAATATTAAATATTATTGAAATATATTCAAAATAATTAAAAATCCATTTTTGGACTTTAAAATAATTTTTCATAATTTATTATGTATTTTTAATAATTAAAAACTATTTATTTCAATTTATTTAATAAATTAATTAATTTTCTAATTTAACTATCGCTAAAAGTGGCCTATAGCAACAGAACCGTCGCTATAGGTGTTCTTGGTGTTCTGGATGAAAATTCAGAAATTCTTGTCAATGAACATGTGAGCATGTTTGACCGGTTCTAATTTCTTGGTTATAAAGTTTCTAGGATTGTACTTTGGTTAGATCTGTAATACCAATGTAATACTACAATCACCAACTTGTTTTCTAGTAATCCTATCACACAACAAAAAGTTATAAGCCTTTGAACTTCTTGTCAGGCCTGTTCTTCAGTTTTCGGGTTCCCCAGAAATGAAGAACATCCAAGGTATCCGGTTTGCAAGCCTTGAATCTGACATTCTGAAATTTGTCAATGTAATATTAAGGTTCAATCGTATAGTAGTCATACCAGGGTACAATAATATATCACCAATCTAGTCTAACAACAACATATAAAAGAAATCATGGCTGGTTAAAGTACCTGTCAGGTACATGTTCATGAACAATCTGGGTTTTCCAGATTGTTCTTCAAGCAGACCGGTCAACTTTGTTTGACCATGATTAATTTGCATTATGGTCACGATATAAGTAGCATAAAAACATGGATGTGTAGAACTTATGTTAGGCTACAAGATTAAATCACTAACACTGACTTAAACACTAACAGTGACAAGATCTGAAGCCCAGAAAATGGTTGTCAGAGTTTCTGGGAAATCTGGGTTGCCCAGAAACCAGACAATGTGTTCGGTCAACGAACTTTGACCGATCATATCTTGCAATCTATACATGATCTGGGCTTATTCCAAGTTCCAGATCAAAGACCTTACTACAAAGAACATATCTATAACATAAAACACACCAAAACATTAACAGATAAAGATCAAAGGCCTTTGACATATGGTTGTCAGGCAATTTTTCCTACTTTTACAGATTTTTGAAATCTTTAATTTCGAGCATCTAAATGATATAGATCTAAGTTTTAGCAACCCAGATCATCAAATGACACCCTCTAACATGACTTATAACAACAAATTACAATATCTAACATAACACACATGTATTTCAAAATTTAGGGTTTAAAGTGGGCATTTATCTCTCTCTAATCTTTATATCTAGCAATGCAATGTATATGGATGACATTTGTAGCTGATGGTTGTGATATTTTAGCACATGGAGTGGTTAGAGTTGCTCACCAACTCCATTATATTGAAAGATTTGCAAGTAACCTAATAAATAATGCAAGAAAGCTATTTTGGTTATTTGGCCTTTAATTTTAATGTCATTTTTGTCTTTTGCCCTATCCCTTAGGGTTTAGGGTTTAACACTTAGGGTTTAGGGTTTAACCCAAAAAATTTTGTAAATTACATTTTTAAGATTTCTAAAAATTAGGTTTTTAAAATAGGAAATTAACATTACTTAATTATAATTAGAATTCTCTAATTATATTAAAATTTTCTAATCCTAATTCAATCTTGTTAATTAGGATTAATATATCATAATTAAAATTTTTAATTTAGCAATTAAATCCATAATTGTACATTAGGGTTTCTGACGGAACAATTAGGGTTTAAAATTTTGAAATTAGGGTTTACTAATTAAATAAGCTTTACCCTAATTACTATTATAATTAATAGCACTTGAGCATTATAATTATTCTTTAAGTTCCTAGATTAGGGTTTCAAATTCCTGGAATCTGAAATTAGAGTTTCCAGATCTGGTATTAGGGTTTCCTAATAATCAATTAGGGTTTCAAGTAATTCATTAAGGTTTTCACTAATAAATTAAAATTAATGACGTTTAAACCTTATACATAGCATTTGCATTCCCAAACTAGGGTTTTCAATTTCTGAATTAGGGTTTCGAATTCCTAAAACCGAAATTAGGGTTTCAGAACCGGTTTTTAGGGTTTCGTAACAGTCTTTAGGGTTCTCTAACTGAACGTCGATAACTGACAATAAAATTAGGGTTTGACACTAATAAAATTTATCTGGTCAACCCTTGACCCATAACCACATTCGATACACATACATAACCATATTCACAAAACATACACAAATATACACTTAATCTTGAATAATTCACCAAAATTCTTCACAGAATTTTAAAATCTTGAAAATTCCTTCCCAAAAATATCAAACACATACTCTTATTTTCTGTCTAGGTCTATTATTTGACCTTAAATCAATCATTTAAAATTTTAATAAATTGTCTAATTTCTCGGGTTGTCACATGCTTCGTGGTGATTGATCATTTCCATATATATATTTACCGCTTTTATATATTTAAATTTTCGATGCCCCATGGAGGTGCTTCATCATGGTTGATCATGTATATATATATATATATGTATATATATATATTTACAGCTTTTATATATATAACTACTTACATCTTTCACATAAATTGAGGTATCATGTGAGCCTAGGAATCATGTGATTATAGATTCAGTCTCCTGAATCTAGATTCGGTTCCCGTGATGGACATTTTCAGCTGTAAGCAGCTTGTAAATTATTCACGGTGTTTGAATTTACATAGATGGCTTTCATGCCCATGAGGATTTCTGCACTGGTTTGTACATTATTTTCTCGAAGATGTTTTGCATCTCAAAAATAAAAGCAATCAAGCCTAACATTTAATAAAATGAAAGTATCAAAGGCCTCAATTACTATTGAGCATAAGGGTTTGAAAAACCTCTTTTACAAAACCTCACTGCTATATCTTGTTTAAAACTGAATTTTTACATAAATTTAAACCCATTGTATATAGGTGTGAACGAGGCATAGCAGTACTTCTAAATAATTGAACATTGACACACACACACACACACACACACATTTTCATATAATAGTTTAATTGAAAAGTGCGGTCTATTGGGTAAAATCTAATTACGCACAACACGCAAGTATACGTGGTCAATAAGTAATAAAGTGAGAGTAAAGTATCGTTCCCACGAGGAATTATTAATACAAATTACCAAATACTAACTCTTAATCAAACTAATTTTATTTTAACAAACAATTTAGGATTATAAATTAAATTATCTAATTATACTAATTCTAATTACACTAATTAAAAATCAAATTACGGAGATTTAAGATCACAACTTAACTTATTACTTCATTCAAGTTAACACACTTCTCATCAATTATTCTCTATCCTGAATTGTTAATCAAGAACACTAAATCAGATTAAACCACCTCTCGATGCATAATACCCATACTCATTTAAATCCACAGATGACAGAATTAAGTAGGACACCCTAATTAACTAATCCACTATATCTCTATGTGAATTACAATTAAAAAGGATTTAAAGCACAAGTTTTCTATAAGATTACATATGGCGTAAATGCATATCTCTATCCTAAACACGAATCATGAATTCCATCTATGCAGAAATCACAAACACATGCTATCATGATCAGATCTAAATATAAACTTCATCTATCGAGTTCATATAGATTATCACGGTAATTGATGGCCAATCAATTAAACAACTAAGTCCAAATCACAATAGACAGTCTTCACAATAGAACAAAATAATTGATAGCGAATCATATTAAAATAAACTACACAATAAGATCCATTGTAATCTCAAACAAAGAATTTGTTCATTGAATTAAAACTAAGAATCCACACTTGAATACACATTAAAATATAAGAATGAGATTAAGGAAAAGAAGTGAATCCGTTGTCGGCAAATTCGTCATCCGTCTCGCTCTTGATCTTGATCTCCAATGGCTTCCAAGTGCTTCAATCTCCAAAACTCATAAGAACTAGTGTTTTCTCCTATTCTACTCTAATCTAATCTAATGGAATCCTCTCTCTTTTCTAACCTATGTGATTCTCCTCCTTTTATAAGTCTATTTATATGTCTTTAAGTCCTCTTGGAAGTCCTTGAGTCAATCGGATCGAACCAATCCTTCTTGGACTCAAATTTGGACAAAAACTGAGTTTTCTGCAGCATTCCTCGCCTTGGGGGGGGGGGTCTAGCCTTGTAAAGGGCCCGCCTTGGAAGGCTATGGTTCTATTTTCCAGCTGGTTTGCCCGCCCTGGCGGTCATTTTGTGAAGTGAAAGCCCGCCCTGGCGGGGGTCACTTTTCTGCTCTAACATCCCTTGGTAAAACGGCCATAACGTTTGATCCGGGAAGAGTTACGAAGCCTCCCACCTATCAAATCGAAGCTATCGACGTGCTCTACAACTTTCATTATTTGAGAATTGAGAAATTCTAGACGGAACAAGATCAAAATCGAGCTTGAAGTAGATGCTGTGTAAATTGCAAGCATGAGAACTCATAGCTTTGATCTTCGTTGATAAAAAGGCCATAACTCTCGCATCCGAACTCTGATTGGGATGATTCAAGATGTTTCAGAAAGCTAAGAAGAAGGTCTACAGTATAATCCAAGCTTCAAACAAAAAACATGCATCCAACTTGATGTTAAAAGCCCTGCAATCTTCCATTCTTTTATTTACTTGCATAATTTAGTCCAAAAGATGTCTGAATTGCTTTCCCTTGCTTCTTCATGACAATGTTATGTCATAGCCTACAAAATAACATAGAATGTATGAAAAGTAACTAAGAAACATAGGTTTAAGCAGCTATTTAAGTAATAGATACCGGATAAGTAGGTATAAAACCTACTTATCAAATACCCCCAAACTTAAATCGTTGCTTGTCCTCAAGCAAAAACTCAAAACAACAATGCTATGCAGTGCAACTACTTACATGCCTATGAATCCAGCAGTAATGACAAAAACAAGTCTATTCAACCGGCCTTAGAGAAATCAAGTAAACATGATAATACATCATATCAAAACTCATCAGTAACTTCCCAACAATCATCAAATCTTAGACTGTTATCACTAATATAGTGCGTGTGTGCTCCACAAGAATGTTAACTAATATAAAATCAAATTTAACACATAATAAGTCTCTTAGAAGGCATCATACATTGTGAACTCAAGAAATCCAAAAATAAGCTAGATCCAACTAAAATAAAATAATTACCAATATCGAGGGTCAACATGGGATACTTATGCTTTATTTTTCATCTACGGGGGCTTTTAGCTCTTATTTCCCATTTTATTCATTTTTTTAATTTTTTTTTATATACACATAGTTATGCAATGTCTTATTCCCTTAGGCTTTTCAATGCTACCTTAACGAGCTTTCAGCCAATGACTCCCAGATCATGAAGACCTTAGGGCGCTAAGTGTAAAAAACAATCCCCTCGGGCTTACTAACTCAAGTAACAAAGGCCACAAAACTAGACAAGCATGCCATAATATTTATTCATACTTTTTTTTCTTTTTATAGCTTATATACCCAAATATTCCCCCAAACTTAGGTTCTTGTCTAACTTTAGCCATCACTACTTATTCTTGGCATTCTTTCATTCAAACTAGCATTATTCTTTAGAGTCCCATTATATAACAATTTAAACTCAATCAATCAACAAGTTGTGTTTACTGTGCTATCCTTATTATACAAGTTTCAAATAGAAAAAGACTCAATTCCTAACAAGAAATCACATCAAAGCTCTAATTGTCAGTATTATACTTGTCTACCCAATTCCAATCTCATCATCACCAAACAAACTCAGAATATCAAACAATTTGGACTCATGCAAGATGTGTTAAATGTTATTTAAACATAGTAAACTAACTACTATTTTTGAAAATTTTCAAATTTTTAATTTTTTTTATTTTAAAAAACTGAATGCAAAAACTAAATGTAACTATACGAACTACAATGTAATTAATTAAATATATGCAATATGACACTAAAATGCCCCTAAACTTAAACTAGACATTGTCCTCAATGGCTGAAATAGAAAAAGTAAAGCAAAGGACTTCCCTAAATATATAGCAACCTCCTCATTGTTCGCTAAGTTTAGAGAATAGATTAGGCACATGGAACAAATTGGGCACCACACTTGAATTAGACTTGAATAACCTTTTCATAATCTTTTGCCTGTCCATTAAACCTCCAATACCTGTAATTAAGAGAGACAACATGGATTAGAATAGCACTTGGATTGGTAAGAGAAGTTAATAAGAAAATTAATTCCTATCTACTAAATAAACTAGGAAAGCATATAAATATAAAAATTACTGGGTTGCCTCCCAATTAGCGCTTGAATTATAGTCTTTCAACATGACTTTATCTGGTCAAGGCTATCCAATTCCTCTTCGATAATTGAGGAACCCTCCATCCATCGGAAATAATATAACTTTTGGTAGGTTCCCATTTGTGATGGCTATCGAATTAAAGTCACCTAGCATGCTTTGTTTAAATAAGTGCCCAATTAAGAATGTTAAATAACTAAGTGCTTTGTCGTCCGTTGAGCCTATGATTAGATTGGGGCTTTGAGGCTTGGCAAGAACAACAAACTCTTCTTCTATCTTCTCATCCTCATCCATGGCTTTACATTTGTACTAGCTCTCATGTCATAAAGAGCCTTGTCGACGACATGACTACCAAGCGGGCACGACTTTACAAATCTAACTGGATACTTAAACTTTGGCGGAGAAGGAACTTGGGCTACTAATAATATCGGCTCATCCTCGTTAGTACTTATAGTTAGTTCTTCACAAACCTTGTTGTCATTATCCCCACCTGTCTCATCTTTTTCAACATCTCATGGCTCATCCAGTCGCAGATTTGGTTCGGGTTCTCCGTCAATTTCGTCATCCATGTCATAAAGCCAAGTGTTTGGAGGAAGGTTGCTTACGGCTTTGGTCATTTGATCTATCTTATTCTGAAGATTCTGAATTGACTTCTCTTGATTAATCATTCTCTCCTCATTTGATGTTATGCACTTGGATAACAATTCCTCCAATCTTGAATTATCTGTCTCAGTTTTGGAATCCTTGTATCGAGGACCATGGGTTGAAGTGGTGATGAGTTGTTCCATCTGGTGCTGAAAATTGTGGCTCGATATTTCTTAACTCATCATCCTCCCCTCTTGGTTTGTTATGACCTTTGACAGTAATTCCTCCAACTTTGACTGTTCTTCTTTTAATGGAGGTTGATATGAGAATTCCGGCGTGTATGTTTGATTTGGAGTAGAGTATTGATCTTGATAATTATGGCTCCATGAAGAATCCCGGTGATACTCCCAAACTTGATGATAACTAGGATAAGAATAGTTGTTGAGGTAGTTACCACCATACTGTACCGGCCCAAGACTGATGGTGCATTGATTACTCGGGTGATTGCCAGCACAATAATTGCAAGTAACTGCTATCCTTCGATTACGTTGGGCTGCAACAACGTCCAAGCTCCTCGAAAATGTCTCAAGTTGCGCTGATAATGCATAAAATACATTGAGTCCATCAATCCCCGCTCCCCTTGGTTGAGTCATACTCGAATATGGCCTTTGATAATTGAATGCAGCCATGGTACCTGAAACGAGAGAAAAATAAGAAGAAAATAAAATAAAATAAAAATAAAGAAAGAAAAAAAATGCATAAATGAAGACTAATTTGATTGAAGCTAATATTGGCAAAAATATATTAAACTAATTCCCTGGCAACGACTCCAAAAACTTGTTGGGTAAAATCTAATTACGTACAACACGCAAGTATACGTGGTCAACAAGTAATAAAGTGAAAGTAGAGTATCGTTCTCACGAGGAATTATTAATATAAATTACCAAATACTAACTATTAATCAAACTAATTTTATTTAAACAAATAATTTAGGATTATAAATTAAATTATCTAATTACACTAATTCTAATTACCACTAATTAAAAATCAAATTACGGAGATTTAAGATCACAACTTCACTTATTGCTTCATTTAAGTTAACACACTTCTCATCAATTATTCTCTATCCTGAATTGTTAATCAAGAACACTAAAGCAGATAAAACCACCTCTCGATGCATAATACCCGTACTCACTTAAATCCACATATGACAGAATTAAGCAAGACACCCTAATTAACTAATCCGCTATATCTCTATGTGAATTACAATTAAAAAGGATTTAAAGCACAAGTTCTCTATAAGATTACATATGGCGTAAAGGCATATCTCTATCCTAAACACGAATCATTAATTCCATCTATGCAGAAATCACAAACATGTGATATCATGATCAGATCTAAATCTAAACTTCATCTCCCGAGTTCATATAGATTATCATGGTAATTGATGGCCAATCAATTAAACAATTAAGTCCAAATCACAATAGACAATCCTCGCAATAGAACATAATAATTAATAGCGAATCATATTAAAATAAACTACACAATAAGATCTATTGTAATCTCAAACAAAGAATTAGTTCATTGAATTAAAACTAAGAATCCACAATTGGATACACATTAAAAGGTAAGAATAAGATTAAGGAAAAGAAGTGAATCTGTTGTCGGAAAATTCGTCCTCCGTCTCGCTCTTGATCTTGATCTACAATGGCTTCCAAGTGCTTCAATCTCCAAATCTCATAAGAACTAGTATTTTTTCCTATTCTACTCTAATCTAATCTAATGAAATCCTCTCTTTATTTTCTAATCTATGTGATTCTCCTCCTTTTATAAGTCTCTTCATATGTCTTTAAGTCCTCTTGGAAGTCCTTGAGTCAATCGGATCGAACCAATCCTTCTTGGACTCAAATTTGGACAAAAATTGAGTTTTCTACGCGTACCCCCACCCCGGGGGGGTCTAGCCTTGTAAAGGGCCCACCCCTGTGGGCTATGGTTCTATTTTCCATCTGGTATCCCCACCCCGGCGTTCATTTTGTGAAGGGAAAGCCCGCCCCGGCGGGGGTCACTTTTTTGCTCTAACATCCTTTGGTAAAATGGCCATAACGTTTGATCTGGGAAGAGTTACGGGGTTTGCCACCTATCAGATCGAAACTATTGACGTGCTCTACAACTTTCATGTTTTGAGAATTGAGAAATTCCGGCCAGAACAAGATCGAAATCGAGCTTGAAGTAGATGTTGTGTAAATTGCAAGCATGAGAACTATTAGGTTTGATCTTCGTTGATAAAAAGGCCATAACTCTCGCATCCGAACTCCAATTGGGATAATTCAAGATGTTCCGGAAAGATAAGAAGAAGCTCTACAGTATAATACAAGTTTCAAACTAAGAACATGCATCCAACTTGATGTTAAAAGCCTTGTAATCTTCGATTCTTGTATTTGCTTGCATATTTTAGTCCAAAAGATGTCCGAATTGTTTTTCCTTGCTTCTTCATGCCAATGTTAAGTAATAGCCTACAAAATAACATAAAATGTATGAAAAGTAACTAAGAAACATAGGTTTAAGCAATTAATTCAAGTAATAGATACCGGATAAGTAGGTATAAAACCTACTTATCAAATACCCCCAAACTTAAACCGTTGCTTGTCCTCAAGCAAAAACCCAAAACAACAATGCTATGCAATGCATCTAATCTACATGCCTACGAATCCAGCAGTAATGACAGAAATAAGTCTATTCAACCGGCCTTAGAGAAATCAAGTAAACATGATAATACATCGTATCAAAACTCATCAGTAACTTCTCAATCAATCATCAAATCTTAGACTGTTATCACTAATATAGTGCGTGTGTGCTCCACAACAATGTTAACTGATATAAAATCAAATTTAACACATAATAAGTCTCTTTGAAGGCATCATACAGTGTAAACTTAAGAAATCCAAAAATAAGTTAGATCCAACTAAAATAAAATAATTACCAATATCGAGGTTCAACATGTGATACTTATGCTTTATTTTTCATCTACGGGGGCTTTTTGCTTTTATTTCTCGTTTTATTCATTTTTTTATTTATTTTATTTTATATACACATAGCTATGCAATGTCTTATTCCCTTAGGCTTTTCAATGCTACCTTAACGAGCTTTCGACCAATGACTCCCAGATCATGAAGACCTTAGGGCGCTAAGTGTAAAGACAATCCCCTCGGGCTTACTTACTCAAGCAACAAAGGCCACAAAACTAGATAAGCACGCCACAGAGTTTATTCATACTTTTTTTTTCTTTTTATAGCTTATATACCCCAAATATTCCCCCAAACTTAGGTTCTTATCTAACTTTAGCCATCACTACTTATTCTTGTCATTCTTTCATTCAAACTAGCATTATCCTTTAGAGTCCCATTATGTAACAATTTAAATTCAATCAATCAACAAGTTGTTTTTACTGTGTTATCCTTATTATACAAGTTTCAAACAGAAAAAGACTCAATTCCTAATAAGAAATCACATCAAATCTCTAATAATCAAGATTATATACTTGTCTACCCAATTCCAATCTCATCATTGGCCAAAACAAGCTCATGCAAGATTTACTAAATATCAAGCAATTTGGACTCATGCAAGATGTACTAAATGCTATATAAACATAGTAAACGACACTAAAATGTAATTAATTAACTATATGCAATACGACACTAAAATGCCCCTAAACATAAACTAGACATTGTCCTCAATGGCTGAAATAGAAAAAAGTAAAGCAAAGGACTTCCCTAAAAATATAGCAATCCTCCTCATTGTCCACTAAGTTTGGAGAATAGATTAGGCACATGGAACAAATTAGGCACCACACTTGAATTGGACTTGAATAACCTTTTCATAATCTTTTGCCTGTCCATTGAACCTCCAATACCTGTAATTAAGAGAGACAACATGGATTAGAATAGCACTTGGATTGGTAAGAGAACTTAATAAGCAAATTAATTCCTATCTACTAAATAAACTAGTAAAGCATATAAATATTAAAATTCCTGGGTTGCCTCCTAATTAGCGCTTGAATTATAGTCTTTCAACCTGGCTTTATCTGGTCAATGCTATCCAATTCCTCTTCGATAATTGAGGAACCCTCCATCCAACGGAAATAATATAACTTTGGGTAGGTTCCTATTTGTGATGGCTATCGAATTAAAGTCACCTAGCATGTTTTGTTTAAATAAGTGCCCAATTAACAATGTTAAATAACTAAGTGCTTTGTCGTCCGTTGAGCCTATGATTAGATCGGGGCTTTGAGGCTTGGCAAGAACAACAAACTCTTCTTCTATCTTCTCATCCTCATCCCACTATGGCTTCATATTTGTACTAGCTCTCATGTCATAAAGAGCCTTGCCGATGACATGACTACCAAGCGGGCACGATTTTGCAAATCTAACTGGACCCTTGAACTTTGACGAAGAAGGAACTTGGGGCACTAATAATATCGGCTCATCCTCGTTAGTACTTATAGTTAGTTCTTCACAAACCTTGTTTTCATTATCCCCACCTGTCTCATCTTTTTTAACATCTCATGGCTCATCCAGTCGCAGATTTGGTTCGGGTTCTCCGTCAATTTCGTCATCCATGTCATAAAGCCAAGTGTTTGGAGGAAGGTTGCTTACGGCTTTGGTCATTTGATCTATCTTATTCTGAAGATTCTGAATTGACTTCTCTTGATTAATCCTTCTCTCCTCATTTGATGTTATGCACTTGGACAACAATTCCTCCAATCTTGAATTATCTGTCTCAGTTTTGGAATCCTTGTATCGAGGACCATGGGTTGAAGTGGTGATGAGTTGTTCCATCTGGTACTGAAAATTGTGGCTCGATATTTCTTGACTCATCATCCTCCCCTCTTGGTTTGTTATGACCTTTGACAGTAATTCCTCCAACTTTGACTGTTCTTCTTTTAATGGAGGTTGATATGAGAATTCCGGCGTGTATGTTTGATTTGGAGTAGAGTATTGATCTTGATAATTATAACTCTATGAAGAATCCGGGTGATACTCCCAAACTTGATGATAACTGGGATAAGAATAGTTGTTAAGGTAGTTACCACCATACTGTACTGGCCCAAGACTGATAATGCATAAAATACATTGAGTCCATCAATCCCCGCTCCCCTTGGTTGAGTCATACTCGAATATGGCCTTTGATAATAGAATGCAACCATGGTAACTGAAACGAGAGAAAAATAAGAAGATAATAAAATAAAATAAAAATAAAGAAAAAAAATGTTTAAATTAAGACTAATTTGATTGAAGCTAATATTGGCAAAAATATATTAAACTAATTCCCCAACAACGACGCCAAAAACTTGTTGGGTAAAATCTAATAACGCACAACACGCAAGTATATGTGGTCAACAAGTAATAAAGTGAAAGTAGAGTATTGATGAGTGAGTTTTATACACATGAATTGGATACATTTGGGCTTAATTTATTATTGTTCTCAAGTCTTTTAGGATGTTTTTATGTGTTTGTGTCTATTCATGCATGTTTTATATTGTTTTGTAGGAATTGGGACAAAAGTTACATGGATAGCACCGGGGCGCTATTTTTTGGCCTATGGACGTGTAGGCGGCTAAGGGAGCGATGTGTGAGCGTCAAGCCCAGTATTTGAAGTACTGGGGAAGAGGTTGGTTGGGCTTGGACGCGTTTTGGACGAATTTTGACACCTTTTAGACTCCAAATTGGATTGGGTTTGTTCCTAAGCTCAAAATTAGACTTGTAATCTATAAATACATGATGTAATACATAAAATAAAGGGAGATTACATAGATTATACTAGATTAAACACTCCTTTAGATTAGAACATAACCCTAGTTCTTATTAGTTTTGGAGATTGAAGCAACTTGGAGACCATTGAAGATTCAAAGCAGGAGCGAAAGAGGAGTCTCAAGGCTACTGACAATAGATTATATTCTCTTCTCTTCTCTTACTTTTATCTTTTAATGTCTATTCAATTGTGGATTCTTGATTTTAATTCATTAATTATGAACTAACTCTTTCATTAAGATTTCAATTGAACCTTTTATGATTATGAATTGATTATTTGATTTATTCTAATTATTTATGTTGAAGTGAATTGTTCATCTTGCTTTGTGCTTATTGATTAATTATCTGATCAGTAATTACCTTGTTACTCTGAAGGAATTGAGAAAGGAATTCTAGGGTTAGAAGCTGGGCATGGTGACATGTGACTTAGTTATTTGCACAATCGAATAAGTAGGTTTGTGAATAGAATGAGAATATCTATTTCTTGCGTGTAACACATAAGGAATTGGGATTACAGACGAGTTTAATTCAATTGTTTTACATAGAGATATAGCAAAATTAATCTGGGTTAAATAGAAGGCAATTGATCACTTGAGAGGGGCTTTTGGCATTTGAGAATTCTCATAACAATTGATGAGACATAATAATTGGGATAATTGGATAATTGGTTTATAGTTCATAATTGGAGATATTGGAGTCTTAGCCTTTATTTATTTGAATTCATTTATAAAGTAACATAGTTTTAATTGATTAATTTAGTTTTATTAATTAGAAAATCACGATTTGAGATTGTTTAAATAAAATTAGTTTGGTTAAGAATTAGTACTTGGTGATTTTATTAAATAATTCCTCGTGGGAACGATACTCTATTTTCACTTTATTACTTGTTGATAGGGTATACTTGCGTATTCATTGATTCAAGAAATCGATCAACAAGTTTTTAGGCGTGATTCTTAGGGGAATTAATTTAATAATTATTTACCAATATTAATTTCAATCAAATTAGTCTTAATTTAAACATTTTTATTTTCATTCTCTTCTATATTTCTCTCTTTTTAGGTACCATGGATGACTTTGCGTGTCATCAATGGCCATACACATACCTGACGTGACTCAACCAAGGGAATGGAGATTGACGGACTTCGCGACACTTATCGCAATGTCGGCTAAATTAAAGAACTTTCGAGGAAGTTGGGCGTTATCGCATCCCAACAGAGTCGAAGAATGGCGATTATGTGTGACTATTGTCTTTGGCAATCACCCGTAGTAATCAATGCACCATCAATCTTGGGCCGTGCATAAAGTGGTGGTAACTACCTCAATCTGTATGCATATGATAATTATGAACAAGTTTGGGGGTATCAACCGGATTTTTCATGGAGTAACAATCAAGATCAATTTTATGCTCCAAGTCCAACATACCCAATTTGGTTTCTCGTGTCCACCTCCACTAAAACAGGAAGAAAGTTCAAATTGGGAGGAAGCCTTGGAAAAAGTTATTAAAGCTTACGAAAAGAAACACGAGGAACATGAAAAGAAACTTAATCAAATGGAGTTTGGTATACAAAGTCGTAATGCTTCGATCAAGAATATGGAAAATCAATTGGGACAGATAGCACATGCGTTGAACAATCGTCTTCAATACACTTGGCTCTATGACATGGATAACGACACTGATGATGAGCCCGATGGTGAGCCGAGCCAAATCTACAACTGGATGAGCCACGAGATGAAAAAGAGGAGACAAGTGGGGATAATGACAACAAGGTCGGTGAAGAACTAATTGTGAGAACCAATAATGATGAGCCAATGTTATTTATACCTCAAGTGCCTTCTCCTCCACAGTTCAAGAGTCCGGTTAGATTTACAAAACCTTGTCCGATTGGTAGTCATGCCGTCGGCAATACTCTCTGTAATGTAAAAGCAAGTACACCTTCGAAACCATGGTGCGATGAGCTGGAGAAGATAGAAGAAGAAATTGTTGTGTCTGACAAGCCTCTATGCCAGAATATATTCGCAGACACAATGGAGAAACCACCTAGATGCTGGACGTTCTTGAATGTGATCTTATCTAAAGAAAGCATGCTAGGTGACTTTAATACAATGGCTATCGTAAATGGGAACCTACCAAAAGCTATATTATTTCCGATGGATGGAGGGTTCCTCAACTTTCGAAGAGGAATTGGATAGCATTGACCAGACAAAGTCAGGCTGAAAGACTGTAAAACAAGCGCTTATTGGGAGGCAACCCAAGTTCAATTTTTATTTTTAATTTTTATTAAGTTTTATATTAGTAGTTTGGAATTTGCATTTATTCAGGATTTAATAAAATTGCTTCTATCATGGTTTTATAGGTTATTCAAGTCAAATTCAAGTGTGGTGCCCAATTTGTTCCATGTCTTGCTTTATTCTCCAAACTTAGTGGACAAGGAGGAAGATTGCTATATTTTGGAAGTCCTCTGCTTTAATTTTTTCTATTGTAGCCATTGAGGACAATGTCTAGTTTAAGTTTGGGGGCATTTTAGTGTTGTATTGCATATAGTTAGTTATTTACATTGTAGTTCGTTATATTTTCGGGTTATTTACATTTAGTTTTTGCATTCAGCTTTTTTTGTTTAAAAAAAATAAAAATATTTAAAAATCGCAAAAATAGTAGTTAGTTTACTATGTTTGTTGTAGTTAGTTTATATTTGCATGATTCCAACCATTAGATAGTAAAAGTCTATTTTGGCCAATGATGAGGCCGGAGTTAAGTAAATAAGTATAGTATTGAATATTCAGGCTTTGATGTGATTTCTTGTTATGAATTGAATCTTTTCTGTTTTGAACCGGGTATAATTAAGGTTAACGTTAATACTTGACTATGTTGGTGATTAAGTTTAAATTGATACATAATGGATTTCTTAAGGATAATACTAATGTGAAGGAATGAAAGACATGAATAGGCGGAGATGGCTAAATTTTGATAAAACTTAAGTTTGGGGGGAAAATTTGGGATATATAAACTTCGCTAAAAAAAAAAAAAAAAAAAAAAAAAAAAATAAAATAAAAATTACCGTGGCTAGTTTTGTTTCGGGGCCTTTGTTACTTGAGTAAGTATGCCCGAAGGGGTATCTTAAAACCTAGTGCCCTAAGGTCTTATATGGTTTGGGAGTCGTTGGTCGAAAGCTCGCTAAGGGGTGACACTGTTAGCCTAATGGAATGAGACATTGCACAGTCATGGTTAAAAAAAAAAGAAAAAAAAAGTAAAAAAAAAAACAATAAAACGGGAAAAGAGCAAAAAGCCCCCGTAATGAAAAGTAAAGCATAAGTATCCCGGATTGGACTCTTGAACTTGGTGGATGTTTGAATGTTGTTGGATTTAGCTTGTTCGTGAATTTTGTGAGTTTGCACTGTATGATACCTTCAAAGATATTTATTATGTCTTGAATTTGATTTTATATCAATTAGCATTGTTGTGGAGCACACACGCACTATATCAGTGATAACTGTCTAAGATTTGATGATTGATTGGGAAATTACTGATTTGTTTTAATATGATGTATTATCATGTTTACTTGATTTCTCTAAGGCCGGTGAATAGACTTGTTTATGTCATTCTTTGTTGGATTCAGTGAGGCATATAGATTAGTTTCATTACATTGCATTGCATAACATTTTGTGTTTTTTGCTTGAGGACAAGCAAAGGTTTAAGTTTGGGGGTATTTGATGAGTGAGTTTTATACACATGAATTGGATACATTTGGGCTTAATTTATTATTGTTCTCAAGTCTTTTAGGATGTTTTTATGTGTTTGTGTCTATTCATGCATGTTTTATATTATTTTGTAGGAATTGGGACAAAAGTTACATGGATCGGCGTTTGGGGTGGCTAGATTCTCGTTTTCGACACCATTTACACATGATCACTTGAGCCAATTTGACTATAGCTCAGGACCTTATTTGAAACACTCAAAGAATTAAAGTTGTAGATCTACTTTTTCTCTTTCCAGAACATCTTGAATCACCAAAATAGGAGTTCGGACGCAAGTATATGTGGTCAACAAGTAATAAAGTGAAAGTAGAGTATTGATGAGTGAGTTTTATACACATGAATTGGATACATTTGGGCTTAATTTATTATTGTTCTCAAGTCTTTTAGGATGTTTTTATGTGTTTGTGTCTATTCATGCATGTTTTATATTGTTTTGTAGGAATTGGGACAAAAGTTACATGGATCGACGTTTGGGGTGGCTAGATTCACGTTTTCGGCTTGCCATTTATACAGCAGTCACTTCAGATCCAATTTGACTATATCTCCTGACCTTATTCCGAAAACCTCAAAGAATGAAAGTTGTAGATCTACTTTTCTTCTTTCCGGAACATCTTGAATCATCAAAATCGGAGTTCGGACGAAGACGTTATGGCAATTTTCCCAAAGGACGTCGGAGCAGAAAATGTTGGAAAAAGGGGATGTGGCAAGGGCGCTATTTTTTAACCTATGGATGATCTTAAGGCGCTAAGGAGCAAGTGTGTGGCGTCAAGCCCGGTATTTGAAGCGCTGGGGAAGAGGTTGATTGGGCTTGGACGAGTTTTGGGCGAATTTTGACACCTTTTAGACTCCAAATTGGATTGGGTTTGTTCCTAAGCTCAAAATTAGACTTGTAATCTATAAATACATGATGTAAGACATAAAATAAAGGGAGATTACATAGATTATACTAGATTAAACACTCTTTTAGATTAGAACATAACCCTAGTTCTTATTAGTTTTGGAGATTGAACCAACTTGGAGACCATTGAAGATTCAAAGCGGGGAGGCGAAAGAGGAGTCTCAAGGCTACTTGACGATGAGATTATATTCTCTTCTCTTCTCTTACTTTTATCTTTTAATGTCTATTCAATTGTGGATTCTTGATTTTAATTCATTAATTATGAACTAACTCTTTCATTAAGATTTCAATTGAACTTTTTATGATTATGAATTGATTATTTGATTTATTCTAATTATTTATGTTGAAGTGAATTGTTCATCTTGCTTTGTGCTTATTGATTAATTATCTGATCAGTAATTACCTTGTTACTCTAGAAGGAATTGAGAAAGGAATTCTAGGGTTAGAACTGGGCATGGTGACATGTGACTTAGTTATTTGCACACTGAATAAGTAGGTTTGTGAATAGAATGAGAATATCTATTTGCCGCATGTAACACATAAGGAATTGGGATTGTAATGAGTTTAATTCAATTGTTTTTCATAGAGATATAGCAAAATTAATCTGGGTTAAATAGAAGGCAATTGATCACTTGAGAGAGGGCTTTTGGCATTTGAGAATTCCTGTTAACAATTCAGTAGACATAATAATTGGGATAATTGGATAATTGGTTTATAGTTCATAATTGGAGATATTGGAGTCTTAGCCTTTATTTATTTGAATTCATTTATAAAGTAACATAGTTTTAATTGATTAATTTAGTTTTATTAATTAGAAAAATCACGATTTGAGATTGTTTAAATAAAATTAGTTTGGTTAAGAATTAGTACTTAGTGATTTTTATTAAATAATTCCTCGTGGGAACGATACTCTACTTTCACTTTATTACTTGTTGACCGTGTATACTTACACGTATTCATTGATTGCGAAATCGATCAACAAGTATCGTTCCCAAGAGGAATTATTAATACAAATTACCAAATACTAACTCTTAATCAAACTAATTTTATTTAAACAAATAATTTAGGATTATAAATTAAATTATCTAATTACACTAATTCTAATTACCACTAATTAAAAATCAGATTACGGAGATTTAAGATCACAACTTCACTTATTGCTTCATTTAAGTTAACACACTTCTCATCAATTATTCTATATCCTAAATTGTTATTCAAGAACACTAAAGCAGATAAAACCATCTCTCGATGCATAATACCCATACTTACTTAAATCCACAGATGAAAGAATTAAGCAAGACACCCTAATTAACTAATCCGCTATATCTCTATGTGAATTACAATTAAAAAGGATTTAAAGCACAAGTTCTCTATAAGATTACATATGGCGTAAAGGCATATCTCTATCCTAAACACGAATCATTAATTCCATCTATGCAGAAATCACAAACATGTGATATCATGATCAGATCTAAATCTAAACTTCATCTCCCGAGTTCATATAGATTATCATGGTAATTGATGGCCAATCAATTAAACAATTAAGTCCAAATCACAATAGACAATCCTCGCAATAGAACATAATAATTAATAGCGAATCATATTAAAATAAACTACACAATAAGATCTATTGTAATCTCAAACAAAGAATTAGTTCATTGAATTAAAACTAAGAATCCACAATTGGATACACATTAAAAGGTAAGAATAAGATTAAGGAAAAGAAGTGAATCTATTGTCGGAAAATTCGTCCTCCGTCTCGCTCTTGATCTTGATCTACAATGGCTTCCAAGTGCTTCAATCTCCAAATCTCATAAGAACTAATATTTTTTCCTATTCTACTCTAATCTAATCTAATGAAATCCTCTCTTTCTTTTCTAATCTATGTGATTCTCCTCCTTTTATAAGTCTCTTTTATGTCTTTAAGTCCTCTTGAAAGTCCTTGAGTCAATCGGATTGAACCAATCCTTCTTGGACTCAAATTTGGATAAAAACTGAGTTTTTTGCGCGTACATCCACCCTGGCGGGGGTCTAGCCTTGTAAAGGGCCCACCCCGGCGTGCTATGGTTCTGTTTTCTAGCTGGTATGCCCGCCCCAGGGGGCATTTTGTGAAGGGTAAGCCCGCCTCGGCGGGGGTCACTTTTCTACTCTATCGTCCTTTGGTAAAACGGTCATAACGTTTGATCCAGGAGGAGTTACGGGGCCTGCAACCTATCAAATCGAAGCTATCGACAAGCTATACAACTTCTATTCTTTGAGAAATGAGAAATTCTGGCCGGAACAAGATCTAAATCGTGCTTGAAGTAGATGTTGTGTAAATTGCAAGCATGAGAACTCTTAGGTTTGATCTTTGTTGATAAAAAGGCCATAACTATCGCATCCAAACTTCGATTAGGATGATTCAAGATGTTCTAAAAATATAAGAAGAAGCTCTACAGTATAATCCAAGTTTCAAACCAAGAACATGCATCCAACTTGATGTTAAAAGCCCTGCAATCTTCCATTCTTGTATTTACTTGCATATTTTAGTCCAAAAGATGTCTGAATTGCTTTTCCTTGCTTCTTCATGCCAATGTTATGTCATAGCCTACAAAATAACATACAATGTATGAAAAGTAACTAAGAAACATAGATTTAAGCAACTAATTCAAGTAATAGATACCGGATAAATAGGTATAAAACCTATTTATCACGGTCACCGTGGTAACACGGATGTCGGGGGGGGGGGGTGCATAATAGCTTCCCTCCACATAAACAAGTCCTCGGACCCTAATGAATCTCGGTTTCACAGACCTGTTTAGCACTGTCACATCACCGGGTCAATGTGCAAACCTTTTCTTGGCTGTGTTGGTAAAACCATTTAAAAAACCAACTGGCTACTCTTACAGTCCAATCATCGACATATACATGTCGGACCTTTTCATAACTTGTTTTTTCAAACAAATCTCACCTAACATGAGAACACAAAAAGACAAGAACATAAAAGGGACAATAAAAATCCCAACGTTGATAGGTGGCGACTTTGCTGGGGATTCCAGTAAGAGGACTTAAGCCTCTACTACAAGCTTTTCAAAATAGTTATATGCTTGTGTATGGATGTTGTATTTACATTTTTGATGAATGTGTACGAATGCATTTACTTACTGCACTGCAATATATCTATCTATGATATTAGTGCTTTGCATATGTCATTATTCACATAATGGTGAGACACGTTGTATGTGAAAGTATATTGTGTGGTTCCTCCACCAGGAGGCTATCCTGTTGGTGTTTGATTGCTGGACTCGTAGGGAGTCTAATTCCAACGAGGCTCAGGAAAGGCACCACCTAGATTCGCTCTAGTTGAAAGACCGGATTAACTTTCCGTCAAGTAAATTACGATGATCTAGGAACCTTCATGCCAAAAAACCGCAAGAGAAACCTAAGATAAGTCAGCCTCTGATAAACCAAACGCGGAGGAAAGTCTCTTCATGCTTTCCATTTTCAATTACTTATAAAAAACAATTACTTGAAATTTCATTCCATGTCAATCTCTATGTAATGGAAAATATGAAGAATATGTGTACATACATATTACCCGATCAAAGTAGAAGAAGGCCACGAGCCTACAACCAATTATGTCTTCAACTGACCAATCTGATCCTGCTCCCGTCTCTTGTGAGGAATTTGATGGATTAATCAAACCAATTACAGATTTAGCTATTCTGCTTAAAGAACTACACCAGTCTACTCAGGGTTCACGAATACCCACACATACAGAATCCTCTGCATATGGAGGAACACAAGGTACAGATCAAGCAAATCCAATACCTGAGCTTCAGTTGGATAAGTCCAACAAAATTCTTGAAAACACCCATCTCAAAGAAGATCCAGACACCGGTGATATCAGGAAAAAAGTCCTTCAAATGGAAGAGACCATTCGGTCTATAAAAGGGATTGGAGCACACGAAAGTGTCTCCTATGCTGATCTTTGTATATTCCCTGGTGTCCATTATCTAGAGAAGTTCAAGACTCCTGACTTTGAAAAGTATGACGGTTAGGAGATCCTTACACATATTTGAAGGTGTTTATTGCGGAACTCAGATCTTATGCCAAGGATGAGAATCTTAGAATGCAGCTGTTCCAAAAGAGTCTAATTGGAGAAGCCCGATCATAGTATACCAGATTAGACAATTCTAAAATACATAGCTGGGAAGAGTTAGCTCATGCCTTCCTTAGTCAGTATAGCTTCTAGTCTCAGATGGCTCCTGACCGGTACCAAATCACCAAGGTCAAGAAACAGTCTAATGAGTCTTTTAGAGAGTATGCTCAAAGGTGGAGGTGCCTTGTTGCTCAAGTTATTCCTTCTATGACGGAGTCAGAAATGGTGATGACCTTCATAGACATACAAGAAGCTCCTTTCTATGAGGCTGTCTTAGCTGGTATTGGTAAGCTATTTTCTGAAATGATCAAACATGGAGAGATGGCTGAGATGGGTTTGAGTGTTCACACCCCTAGGGGATTCACTCGAGAATGTTCTTAATCTTCTGACTACTCAGAAGAAAATTACACATCTTCTTCCACCAGCCAACCCGAATGGGAAGGGTTTCAATGCTACACGGAAGTGTGCTTATCATGCCGGGGCACCAGGATATGATACTCAGGATTGTTGGCCCTTGAAACACAAGATCCAACATTTAATCGACAACATAGAGATTGTGGTCACTAAACCCGACCAACCTCATGTGCAAGGCAACATTCTTTCTCAACACAAAGAAGAAGACGTTAATATGATTAATTGGAGCAGTGGACAAAGTTCCAATTACGTTGTTTAATCTTCCCAAACCAGTAAGGACGGTCCTGACTGTAGACACTCGAAATTTTCTTCACACCTATTACTAACATTGTAGGAGGGTAGATTCGTCTTTCGGAGATAACCGTGGAAGACAGCTCACATCCATTCCAGATACCACCAGAAGTTTAGTCTTAACCCCAGAACACACACTGGGAGTACCAGTTCCAAGCTCAGAGATAACCCCGAGGAATGCCATTGTAGTGAGCGTCCGAGAGTTGTCAGTGTTTCCACCTGCATTTTGGACAGGAGCCGCCTTCACTTGATGTTGCATGAATTTCATAAAACCTCTGAACATCCCATCGTTCATCATTTGATCGTTGATGTTTACTTAAGGATTATTATCTTCCTGTTGCACATTATCTTGGGTATTGATCGTTGGTGACTCAACGGTCTCATGTGCTTCATTGCTGATCTCAACATTTTCAGATGCCATTTTCAAACACTGTCACAAAACAAGGGTTAATTAATATATCACATATTATCCCTATACTCTGATTGACCAATTAAATACCAAATAAACTTAGGTAGATCATACTAGCGAAGGAATTCCCCGTCTCTCCCCTCCTAGTTCTTGTCTCACATCTCAGCCAGGGATCATATCCCTAAGCTTTGATACCAACTGTGACGCCCCCAAAACAGGTATACATCACCCATCTTGGGTCACCAGAAATATGGTACATAAATTCAAATACAACTAATTATACAAACGTCGTGTAATATATGACAAAACATAGCTGCGAGTTTAAACAGGAATATTACCTTCTAGACAATATCCACACTCAATAGAGTCCTCATTACATTTATTGTCACACAATTTAACAGAATACTGAGGACTATTAATGCTATCATCGGGACTGTCACTCCATTCCCCGACTAGTCCTTTCGTTCTCATTTCTGAAGAAATAAATGAAAGAAAGGGTGAGCTCAACTAGCCCAGTAAGAAATATTATGACTATGATAATGCAGAATTATCCTTAGCCTTCAACAATATTAAACTGATAAAATATAATAGACAACAAGTTTTAGATCAACAACTGCAGCGGAATAAGAAATCCATTAGAAGAGTCAAGTAGAGCATAAAATCTACTATCTTCTATGATTTAAAAAGATTTTCATCAACTTTATTGCTGAGACTCAGCTTAATAAATAAACCACAGCATCCCTGCACCATGGCCAAGGATATTCATGTAATCATCAATGGTCATGATTATACCGAATAATCCCTGGTCATCATACCAACAACTGTCCATCAATGAACAACAGGCCAATGAGGACTTTTACCACATCATTCGTCACATTACGGTCATGATTATACCGAATAATCCCTGGTCATAATCATACCAAGTCCATCTATACACGTAAGCTAAAGATGACTTTAATCATAATATAAGCATGAGGATGATGACAATGACATAATAATTCAATAAAACAAGTTCAAGGATAAATTTAAAAGAATTATAATTTAATTTATCCAGAAATCATTAATGTCCAATTTGTCAACATGATACTGCTTTGTAGAGTAAAATTCAAGAATGCTCAGAAGAATATTTCCATGAAAAGATACTGGATGAAGCGCAAATATCAAGGATATTCCACTAATTTCATGGAGTATAGAAGCAAAAACTTTAACCAACTGAGTATAATAGAATATATGAACTGTAATGGATTTTCGCCCGCCATGCGGTAATCCACGTAGACAGATCATTTCCACAATTTAATAAGGAATGAATACAAAGGATCATTCACCATGCATGTGGTAATCCACATACACAGTAATTCCAACAGAATAATAAAGAATGGAATAATAGAAGAATTCACCATGCATGCGATAGACCGCACAGACAGGTTATTCCAACAGAATAATAAATAATGGAACCAGGTCATGTGAAATTCGCACTGACAGGATATTCCAACAGAATAATAAAGAATGGAATAACTGGAGAATTCACCATGCATGCGATAGACCGCACAAACATGTTATTCCAACAGAATAATAAACAATGGAACCAGGTCATGCGAAATCCGCATTGACAGGATATTCCAACAGAATAATAAAGAATGGAACCACGTCATGTGAAATCCGCACTAACAGGATATTCCAACAGAATAATAAAGAATGGAACCAGGTCATACGTAATCCGCACAGACAGGATATTCCAACAAAATAATAAAGAATGGAATAACAGAACAATTTCACCATGTATGCGGTACTTCGCATAGATAGGTTATTCCCACAGAATAATAAGGAATGGAATACCAATAACTCTCTTCATAAATACGAAAAAAATAATACCCCTCACCTCAAAAGAAGACTAGATACTGGAATAGTGAGGTAGCAGACTTCTCTTCTTCTTTCTCTCTATAATTTCTCTCTATAATAAGTGCTCTATAGATTTAGTGAATTAGTGAAAAATAATGAAGGAATGAACTTCTATTTATAGGAAAATATAGTTTCGATAATTGCACGTTTTGGGGCTCGAAATATTACAGTATAATACCTTCCTCTTTTTCTTCATTTTTAATTTAGTCCTGCAAGTATTATCAAACTTGCACCACCTCCCCTAATAGTAATTAATGTGAATCAATAGTCCAATCATGTGAATCAATAGTTCTAGACATTTGAAAATATGAATTACATTATAGTATCTCAATCTATACCTCCATTTTTAACTTAGTCATGCAAGTATTATCAATCTTGCACCATCTCCCCTAATAGTACAAGAATGTGAATCATTAGTACACACATGTGAACAAATAGTTATATAAGCATGTGAATTAGTAGCAATTAATTGCTCATTTATCCGATTAATTACCCAATTTATCAATATAACCCCCAGACATCAATTATCATCGGAATAGATGTCGATTTCCACTAACACTAATAATCCTAACACAATGGAACTATCAAATTCATCTTTAATCAACACGAACTTATTCATCATTAATATTATAACTCATAATATTTAACAACCAGGTCATTTCCAGGAAAGAGGGGGCTTTCCGATAAGGATTTCTCTTTATTGGCGCGCAATTAGATGACCAAACCTCTCCTTTACAGAACTTCTAGACATTGTAAATATTGCAATTTAATAATATGAATAACTTTGTCATCTCAATTATTGATTTAATAATATATCATATTGTGTAGATGATACTGTGATAATAATCGAATCAATAATATGAGAGATATGATGCAGCAATTACTGTAGCAATAATTGAGTATAACTGAGTGACTTCTCACATAAGCATCAATAATTAATACCGTATGCTACTATACAACCACGCGTATTACTATACTTTTACTACCAGGTAGTTCAACAGTTTTAACTGTAACAATTCCGCCGTTATTTTTAATAAAAGATAATTCTGTCATTTTCTCACTACGATAATACTTGGTTGTAGGATCCACCAATGATTGTTAATCAATCGTCTGAATATTCCTCGTTAAATGAATATTTCCCGACTAATCGAATATTATATAACAACTTGCTTACTTTGCAAAATTTTTAAATATTACCCCTAACTGTAACATTATAGCAAATCCACACCATAATATTCAAAAAAAATATTTCGAGAAATTTAAATCTTTATTCATAAAATCTGGGGTTTCACAGTTCGTCTTTGAATATCTGTCCTTAAGCCACTTTGGTGAAGATGAATGTCCATCTCAAGCGGATCCGAAGTACCCATACAGTTATCAAAGCTTTAGATGGGTCCCAGCGAAACACCGTTGGAGAGATTGAATTACCAGTGGAGATTGGTCCAAATACATTCAACGTATCCTTTCATGTCCTCAAGATAAATTCATTATACAACCTGCTATTGGGGAGACCATGGATCCGCATGGATGGAGCCGTTCCTTCTACACTTCATCAACAACTTAAATACATTGTCAACAATTGTGACGCCCCCAAAACAGGTATACATCACCCATCTTGAGTCGCCAAATACATGGTACAAAATTCAAATACAACTTAATAATACAAATATATCGTGTAAAATAATACGACAAAACATAAACTGAGAGTTTTAATAAGAATATTTTCATCTAGACAATATCCACACTCAAAGGAGTCCTCATTACATTTATTGTCACAATATTTCATAGAATAATGAGGACTACTAATGCTATCATCTGGACCGTCACTCCGTTCCTCGACTCATCCCAGCTATATTCTCATTTCCTGAGATAACAGTGAAAGAAAGGGTGAGCTCAACTAGCCCAATAAGAAATATTATGACTAAGATAATGCATAATAAATTATCATTAGTCTTCAACAATGTTAAACTGATAAAATATAACAAACATCAAGTTTAACTATAGCGGAACAAGCAATCCATTAGAAGAGTCAAGTAGAGAATAAAATCTACTATCTTCTATGATTTAAAAAGTTTTTCATCACTTTTATCGCTGGGACTCAGCTTAATAAATAATCCACATTATCAATTCATCCCTACACTACAGGCTAAGGATATTATTTAGTATCACGACCACGAATTATCCATGCACTACGGGCCAAAGATAATTGTGTTTTCATCAACGGTCCTGATCATGCCATAAAATAATTCATCTTTGCTCCCTTGGTCGAAGAGAATCCATAGCCATAATCATACCAAAAACTGTCCATCAATGCACTATGGGCCAATGAGGACTTTTTCCACATCATTTGTAACATTACTACCATGATTATACTTAGAATAATCCTCAGGTCATAATCATACCAAGTCCATCTATGCACTACGGTGCCACGGATGACTTTCAACAAAATATAAACATGAGGATGATGATAATGATATAAGAATTCAATAATACAAGTTCAAGAATTATATTATCCGAGAACTAATAACGTCCAAATTGTCAACATGATACTTCTTTGTAGAGTAAAATTCAAGAATGCTCAGAAGAATATTTCCATGAAATGATACTGGATGAAGCGTAAATATCAAGGACATTCCACTAATTTTATGGAGTATAGAAGTCAAAACATTAACCAACTGAGTATAATAAAGAATGGAATAACAAAAGAAATCACCATGCATGTGGTACTTAGATGCAGACGAGTTTATTCCAATGTAATAATAAATAACGAGAACCAAAGTCAAAGTAAAATTACATCAACGGGATGTTCCAACGAATAATAAAGAATGGAATAACAGCAAAATCACCATGCATGCGGTTGCTTAGATGAGGCGTGTTATTCAAATGAGAATAATAAATAACGGAACCAGGTCCGGCGTAAAACGCACAGACAGGATATTCCAACAAAATAATAAAGAATGTAATAACAACATAAATCACCATGCATGCGGTACTTCGCATAGACATGTTATTCCAACAGAATAATAAATAATGGAATAACAGAAGAATTTCACCAAGTATAGGGTAGACCGCATATACAGGTTATTCCAACAGAATAATAAAGAATGGAATAACAGAAGTTCTCTTCATAAATATGAAAAAAAAATAATACCCCTAACCTTTGAAATAAGAGTACTCCGACTGGTAGGGCGATGATATACTCGAAGAAAACTTGCACTATGCTCAAAGCTTTCTTAAATGCTAAAGAAATACACTTAAGATTATAGAAGAAGAATTCTCTCTAAAGTTTCTCTCTCTAGAGTTTCAGTGAATTCGTAAGAAATAATGAAGGAATGAGCTTCTATTTATAGAAGAATGGACTGAATAGTAACCAATCCATGAACGGTCTAGATTGATTTACTTTTAAACGGATGGTCCAGATTGGTTTACAATAAAATATAATATATTATATTTATAATCTAATAAAACGAATAACTTTATAAAAGTATTCCGTTTTATATAAAAAGATTTTACTATGCAAACACTATGCAGTTACTATGCAAACACTATGCATAATAAAATATAATATATTCAAATTATTGTCTAATAAAACAGATAACTTTATAAAAGTATTACATTTTATATAAAAAGATTTTACTATTAGTCTAATAAAACGAATAACTTTATAAAAGTATTATGTTTTATATAAAAAGTTTTTCTATTTTATTACATTAATAATACTAATAAAACAAAACTCATAATATATATATATATATATGTATATATATAACAATCGACAATAATTGAATCCAATAACGTGATATACTATCAAAAAGAACTCATCGTAGCAATAATTGAACAAAAGCTGAGTGACTTCTCATGTAAACATCAATAATCAATACCGTGTTCTACTATGCAACCATGCGTATTACTGTACTTTTACTACCGAGTAGTTCAACAGTATTAACGATAAAACTTCTGCCGTTATTTTCATAAAATTATTTTTGTCGTTTTCTCAATCCGACAATAATTCCGTTGTGGGGTCCACCAATGATTGCGCCGTTGTACGAATATTCTCCGCTAAAACGAATATTCCCCGACCAATCGAATATAATACAACAACTAGCATACTTTGCAAAATTTATAAATACTACCCACAACTATAACATTATATCAAATCCATACCATAATATTAAAAAAATATTTCGAGAAAATTAAATCATTATTCGTAAAATTTGGGATTTTACAACAATAGCCTAGTCACTGTCAACGCTGAGCCTGAATATCCTGAACAAGGAAACCTACCACTCATCAGCTTAAATTCAGAAGTTGAGCCAACCAATTTTCATACGTGTGAAGTGAGCAACACACAATACCATCCTATTAGATTGCCACTTCCCGTACCCAAGATTTCTGCCGAAGTGATGGCAGCTACCCAAGAAATGATGTCATTGGGTCATCAGCCTGGACAAGGGCTAGATAAAAATTAGCAGGGTATTAAGCACACAATTCAAATGTCCATTCAAACCAGGACAACCGGATTAGGCTATTCTGCCAGTTCTAGTTATAGGAATCCTCATAAGCACAAACAGATTCCTTCAACTTTTGCCACACGGTGATTTTCTCCACCTGCACCTCATGAGCTGATACAGTCTCCGATAAAGGTGCCAGCCCATGTTATGGCTATGCTGTTTCCCAAACCAATACCATTTAAAGAAAAAGAGGTCCTGATTCCTGATCTTGAAGTGGAAGAAAGGGAACAGAAATGTAAACATGATATCGCCTTGATGATGTCAGGCATACGCATCATTGTCTATGATGAACAAACAAATAGATACACCCCAGACGATGATTGCCCAGATATCATGGTCATCATTAGGGAAAAGGAAGACGATGATAGCCCCTCCATCATTACAGTCCATCAGGACTTTACCCTCGATAATTGGAACATCACTCCATGCATTGGTCGACGAGGGTAAAACGGCCAAAAATTCCCTCTGCCCTGTAGATAACTTTAATTGCTTACTTTTCTGTACAGTATTAGCAATTGTTTTGTCAGTATATGCTAACACTTTTGTATGATTAAATAGTTTCATATATTAAGTGAAAGCATATTTTGTTTTAGGACTCTGAATTTAGATGTGCCTGTACTTGCTGATGAGGTGCCTTTTCTCCACAAGGACTGTAACTTTGATGAAAAGTTGGACTCAGACTTGATGGAAATCCAAGAGGACATTGAGATACCTCAGGAGATTAAGGAATGGGTCGAAGACAAACCTAAACCTAATCTTGATCAAACCACTTCTTTCAATCTCGGAACCTTTGAAAGCCCTAAGTTAATCCAGATTGGTTCATACCTTACCCCAAACCAACAAAATGACATGGTAGCGCTACTAACCCAATTCCAGGATGTGTTTGCAGGTCTCATGAAGATATGGTGGGTTTGTCCATTGACATTGTCCTTCATCGCCTTCCCATTAAAGAAGTATTCAAGCCAGTCAGGCAGAAGCTCAGGCGATTAAAACCTGAGTGGAGTTTAAAAGTGAAAGAAGAAATTGTGAAACAATTACACGCTGGCATTATCATGGTGTCTACATATCCGGAATGGATATCCAACATAGTGCTCATGCCTAAACCAGGAGGAAAGATGCGAGTTTACGTGGATTACTGGGATCTAAACAAAGCTTGCCTTAAAGATAGCTTCTCGTGCCCTTTATCCACATTCTCATTGACAATACTGCTCAATACGACATGTAGTCATTTGCGGATTGCTTCGCGGGGTATCATCAGAATATGGTCGCTGAAGAGGATCGTGAGAAAAATGCTTTCATCACGCCTTGGGGAACCTTCTGCTACAGAAGATTGTCATTCAGCCTCATCAATGCCTAGGCAACCTATCAGCGAGCTATGATGGCTCTTTTCCATGACTTAATGCATAAAGAGATAGAGATCTACATGGATGACATCATTATCAAATTCTGAAGGAAGGAAGACCACTTAGTCCATCTCAAAAAGCTCCTCAATAGGTTTTATAAGTATAACTTGAAGTTGAATCCAACCAAGTATGCCTTTGGCATTAAATCAGGCAAGTTACAAAGTTTCCTAGTCAGCCACAAAGGGATTGAGCTAGATCCCACCAAAATTCAGGCCATCAAGGAAATGCCCATTCCTCAGACAGAGAAGGAAATACGAGGATTTTTGGGAAGAATCAACTTTATTAGCAGATTTATCTCTCAACTCGCAGCAACCTGTGAACCCATCTTCAAATTGTTAAGGAAGAACTCCTCCATGAAATGGAATGATGAGTGATAGAAAGCCTTCCTTACAATCAAAGAGCAGCTAGTTAACGCTCCTGTTTTAGTACCTTCCAGGGATAATGTTCCCCTATTCATGTACCTGTCCATTAATGACAATGCTATGGGCTGCATGCTGGGACAGAAAGACGATAGAGGCCAACAACGAGCTATTTATTACCTCAGCAAAAGATTCAGCAACAGTGAACACAAGTACACTCTGATTGAGAAGATGTGTTATGCTTTAGCATGGGCTTTTATGAGGGTACATCATTACCTCCATGGTCACACAACCCATCTCATATCCCGCGTGGATCCTCTCAAGTACGTGTTCAGTAAGCCCATACTAAATTGTCGGCTGTCCAGATGGCAGTTGATCCTACAGCAATTTGACATTGTCTACGTGATGCAAAAGTCTATCAGAGGTTAAGGAATTGCGGATCAACTGGATGCCGCACCTGTAAGGGATTTCAAACCCTTGGAAACATACTTCCCTAATGAAGGGGTAATGGCAGTTCAGCAACACCATCAGTACGATGCATGCCATACGTGGAAAATATATTTTGATAGAGCTGTTAACATGGAAGGCTCTAGAAATGAGCCGGAGCAGATTCTAGTATCCGATCTGGGAGGCGAGATCCCATCGCCATCAAATTGCGCTTTCGTCGACCACCAACATTCTTTGAGTATGAAGGCTGCATCATGGGGCTAAAACTTGCCCGTTCAATGCGCATCAGGCGGTTAACTGTCTTTGGGGATTTAGAGTTGGTAATCAAATAATCCACGGGAATCTATCAAACCAAGGAACTACATTTGCTGCCTTACCATTGGCAAGTTTTACAGATGGCTTTGGAGTTTGAAGAAATCTCCTTCTCACACATTCCTCGTAAAAGGAATGATTTTGCAGATGGACTAGCAACATTGGCCTCCTTGATTCACATACCTGACAAGGAAAACATGCCAAGCATCACATTTGCCCTACAAAAGGTCCCAGCCTATAGGAACTATGTCGGAGAAGTATCGGATGAGCTACCTCCCATCCATAACCCTTGGTATCAACATATCAAGGAGTATCTGCGAGATGGATCTACACTCGCTGAGGCGAGCCCAACTGAAAAGATGCGGATTCATCAAATGGCTATGAGATTCTACCTGAGCGGAGATGCACTCTACAAAAGAGATGCAGGATTAGGTCTCCCCAGATGTCTGGACAATGACCAAGCTCAGAGGCTCATGGATGAAATCTATGGTGGAGTATATGGCCCACGCATGAGCGGACCCCTACTCATTAAGAAAATCCTCAGAACAGGGCATTACTGGCTTATGCTCAAAGCTGACGGTGATGATCATGTCAAGAGGTGCTATCAATGCCAAATTCATGGAAATGTTATCCACGCCTCTCCAAGGGAACTCCACAACATGAGTTCGCCATGGCCCTTCTCAATGGGGGAATGGATGTGATCGGTCACATCGAGCCCAAAGCCAGTAATGGACATCGGTTTATCTTCACCATGATTGACTACTTCACCAAGTGGGTAGAAGCATCCTCCTTCCCCATGATTACAAAAGAAGTTATCATTGCTTTCATCAGAAACAATGTCATTTGTTGATATGGACAACCAGAGGTAATTGTGTCAGACAATTCTAAGAACCTCAATAACAAAATGATGGAGGAGTTATGTAGTAAATTCCACATCAAACACCTTAACTCCGTCATCTACCGCCCAAAGATGAATGGTGCTATTGAAGCAGCTAATAAAAACATCAAGAAGATCATGCAAAAAATGTCCACCAATCACAAAGGATGGCCTGACCTCTTGCCTCTGACATTATTAGCCTATAGAACGTCAATGCATACTTCCACTGGGGAAACCCCCTACTCATTAGCCTATGGGATGGAAGCAGTGTTACCCATAGAGGTGGAAATGGAATCCCTCAGAGTGTTGATGGATGCTCAACTAGATGAGGACCAATGGGTACAAGACATGTATCACCAATTGTCTCTAATAGACGAAAGTCGAACTGCAACTATCTTCCATGGTCAGTTATATCAGTAAATGATCGCCAGATCCTACAATAGGAAAGTCCGGCTATGGCAGTTCAAACAACATGAATTGGTTTTGAAGAAGATCATTGACAACCAAGATCAATCCAAGGGAAAATTCGCTCCTAACTGGGAAGACCCGTTTGTTGTCAAGGAAGTATTGACAGGAGGCGCTCTCAGACTACAGGAAATGGAAGGCGATGAATTTCCACATCTTATCAACTTGAACACCATGAAATGGTACTATATCTGATGTTACCATCAAGAAAACATCCTTGCTTTGGATCATCAGATCACCAGTCATTCCGATTTTCTAACCCTTTTTACATACTCTTCTTCCCCTCAGGGAAATATACACTTCAAACCAGCAGCCCGGTTTCACCTCATTTCAAACATTTCATACAATTTCAGTTATCCCCCAGGGATCGAACCTTTCACACCTATAGTTTATCCTGAAGACGGGATTAAACTTTTCTACGCTTACAGTTTGTCCTGAAGACGGGATCAAACTTTTTCACACCTGCAGTTTGTCCCAAGCATGGGATCAAACTTTCTTTCCCCGCAATATAGCCTGCACATAGGATTCAGACTTCTCTTCGGCTGCAAATCGTCCTGAGGGGCGAACTACGTCCACCTGATCTCCCTGATACCCGTGAGTACTTAGGCAACTATATGCTATATGGCCCTGTAGTAATAAAACAAAAACAAAAGCATTTTTGCCCTTTCTCTATAAAAACAAAAACCACAAAAATACTTCTATACTCTTCTTCATCAATAAAACTTCTACACCCATTTACACCTTTCACATTCAGCAACCTCTTACACCAGGTTTGAACTACGCAGACCTGATCTCCTCTTCAATAGGAGTACGTAGGCAGTCATTTATGGTTTGGTCTATCCCCCTACCAGAACACAAATACTTATCACACGGTATTGGGATCAAACTTCAATCCACCACATTTTATGGGCTTCAGACCAAAGGGATGGAACTACCTAACCTCTCTTTACAAATAAGAGATTCATTGACCATCTAAGCTGCGGTTGTGCCTCAAAGAGCAACACCAATCCATAAGAGATGGAACTAACCGGGATTCTCCTAAATAGGAGTACTGGCGACCATATGTTGTGCGGTCAATCTCAAAGAGGAAAAGCCACACTCATCTCCACATCAACATACAGAAATCAGTCCCAAGACACCAAAGATGGTAGGGATATACACAGATCAATGAGACGTCCTGAAAGATCCTGTAACGTCTCAATATCCACACATCAAGGATGAGTTTAGAATGCATCAAGGTCATAAGCCCTAAAGAAATATGCAAATATCAAGCAAGTATCAAGGCATAACTGAAAGGGAAGTGAATCAAAAAATATTTCCCTGCCATATATAATATTGTTTGATATATACATATGTGTTGTACATGAAAAAATGGCTAAGCTAGTCTGTGTAGGAAAATACAAGTCTATCTACAGATCTATGTGTATGCTGACTATCAGATCTAACATAGCATCCCTCTCCAAAGAAAGAGGTAACGCTGCAAGCTCCTGCCCAATGGTATCTACACGAGTTAGTAGATCTGAGGCTAACTGCATGGTGGCATGATGCTCATCAATGTATGCACTCATATCGGTAAGGATGCCAGTCGTAAGGGATCTCACTGAAGTACTGTCAATGACAGCTACATCCCGGGCAGATAGGGCAGCATCCCGCTCTACAATTAATGCATCTCTGGCTGATCTGGTCTCATCTCTCTCTAATAGAGCTATGTCTCTCCCATCAATAGTTGTCAACATCAATGCCCTAGCCTGATCTCTCTCAAAGGTCATCAGATGTAGACTCTGCTCCAGATACTGTGCTGGATGCTAAATAACCGTAACACTCATAGTGGGAGAATCCATCACAAATGCTGGCAACCCAGTAGTCAAATCCTCATCGATGGGAATATCAGCCTCCTCCATAGGCTCCTCATCGTCAGAATCAGTCCCCTACACTGTGGATACTACTGCAACTAAAGAAGTCTCTGTCTCTATCCATGCAGAATACTCTATAGAACAACCCGATGACTGACAGAAAACTCAGCTAGCTCACGTTGATCCCAACAGGCATACAACCTTGATCTATCCTCTGCTGATAAGTGGCAAAAAATGAAGCGTTGACTTAATGCCCCTTCAAAAGGATGAAAATCCTGGAACTGGTCAAACTGACACATCACGACCAGTGGGTGGTAAGTAATCATGCCTCTCAAACCATCCAGAGGGAGATAATCCATGCCCGGAGCATGAGTGATGAAGTTGTAGGGTAAGCTAAGCCCTGTACATGGCAATATATCAAACGAATCTCCAATCCCTGCCAGGAAAGCTGACCAAGATGCAACATCTATACACTCTGCAGGCTGAAAGAAGTATGACATGGCTATATCGTGGGTGAAATAATACCCATGCCGTCTAAAAGTGCTAATTGATCTCAAGTGCGACATAAACCACACGTCATCGACCGAGCCGCTGTAAACACCCCAAATGCCGGATAAGTGCAAAGAAGATGTATATCAATTTCATAGTCTCTGCTATAATCATCAGTTTGATGGTGTGACCCTCCCTGAGAGCTCTCACTGCCATGATGACTCCTATGTCCAACTCATCCATGTACCGTGACATTTAGACATACGACAATACGTATAATAGCAGTACATTCACTCTGGCCAAACACCAATGATCCTCCGATGTGTTGAAATCCCCGAAATGCCGTGTGTAACTATCCTTAGAGCCAAATCTATCAAAAAAATCCTGGGATATAACGTGGCCAGATGTGAGCTCATCCTGCACCACCCTACGTTTCAATCTAGTTAGGGTCAAGAACTGCCTACTCATGTCTCTAATCTCCATATGCACGTAAGGTCTGTCCAGTGGTAGTATCATCAAACGTGTATACTCCTCCAGAGTAGGAGTCAACTCCTGGGTCCCAAATCAAAAAACCTGCCTCTCCGATACCCAAGGCTCCAAAGATACCCTCTACTTAATCTTCGTGGGAACTCAAACATCAGCAGTGGTCATAGTATCTTTAGCAATAATGATTGATGATCAATTCCCCGTCTCGATGGTGACATACTATCATACCACGATCGCATATCAGATGCCACCAATAATGGTGGGGTATGATCAATACAACTAACTGTCGAAGAAGACATCATAAGACCATCCAGGGGTTAATGCTGAATATCTCTGGACATACATACATATGCATAACATAATTACATGCATGATGCAATAGATGACAATATGATATAGGGAATGAAAAACTGTACATACATTCCTAAGTATATCATCATCTAATACATCTCTGTACTGCTAAAATATAGGGAAATGGGGAAAAACTGCCTTACAACTAACAGAGGCCTATCAAAAGATATAGAGAGAATGGGACGAAGCTACCCAATGTCTAACAGAGGCCCATCAAAAGAGATAACGAGAATATAAATCAGAAGAAGACAATGGTGTCAATGTTTACATCATCAATCCTGTCCACCTGATGTAACTCCTCCTAAGTTAATGGATCTCTATCCACAGGGATGTCAGGCCTATACAATAGAGGATCTGCACCGACAAAGCCATGTGGGTCACCTGAGGGGCCGGCCAGCTGCAGGTGGATCAAATCAAAATATCTCAAGGATCTACTTGCCCAAGTGCTTGGATAAAGAAATGTCTTTGGGTTCAATCACGGGTCAAATCATCAATCTGTGTTAAATGAGTCGGATCTCAGAAACAAGCTAGCCAATCTATCATCATCACGAATCCCCCATGAACTGAGTGGCACGGGTCTGGGCTCCAATGGTATGAGGGAACCACCAATGCTGGAATATCTCTTAAGTGCAGGACCCTCTGACAGTGCAAAACCGTTAACACCCAACAATGGGATATCAATGACGGGTGACTGCAAAATAGGCCAGTAACGCCTGACAATAGGCAAGATCGGTATACGAATCTCTCCTGTGGTGCTCCTGATAGCATGCTCTCCTAAGTAGAGCTCCCATCCTCCATCTATGAAGAGAGGAATCCTACGGGTGGAAATCACGTGCTCAACTCTAGTCGGGTACCCATCCTCAAATCCAATGCTCAAGTGCTCCCCAGAGTAGGGAACCTACGTGATGACATCCACTGTCAATAACTCCAACTGTAGGTGGCAATGAGTGAAATCCTCCGTAACAGGGACCTCTGCCAGTATGGAATGATGCCATCTCCATCCTCGTGGATAGGTATCTAAGCCTAACACACTCACAGGACGCAAACATGGGAGCCTCTCATAGGCCCAAAACTGCTAACACAAAGGCAAACATCTACTGTCAGTCAACGCTCTTAACCTATACATGGGAAAAGATAAGAGAAATACTCACCAACAGAAATGGGTAGAATCCTAGCCAAGCCTCAGTCAAGCATTGCGAGCGCATGCGCATTCCCCTGAGGATGTAGGCAAAGGTGTAGTAACCCCAATCATAATCTCCAATACGGTCCACGTGTCGAGTGGCGCTGATCAAAGCGAAGGATACCGTAGAAGACTTATCTACTATAAAGCAGCCCCTAATAATCATCAGTAACAATCGCCGAAGAATGCAATCCCTTACTCTCACATCATCGGGTATGGGGTCACTAAATAGCCCGCTCATAGCATCTACGCTCAAAGGACCTGCACGTATAGTCCTGCCCTTGAACGCCTCCACCGGAACTCCTAATAAAGATCTGACGGCAGTCGAGGTAATATCCACTGTACAAAGCACTGGTACCCCTCCAAACTCTATATCTGTGATAAATTGCCAATCCATCGGCATCATCATCACCTCATAATCCAGCAAATGGAGTGACTGAGTCTAGTGAAACCAGCACTCAGGCAATGCCCTGAGGTAACCCCAGGGACAACGGTGGGGAACAATGGAAAAGAAAGTCTTAAATCCCCAGCCATGTACAATCGCATTATAGTCATCATGCAAAGCCTGATACATAGAGTGGATGCTGAACCAGTTCCCTCGAGGCTGTGTAAAGCCTGGAACCTACATTAAATGCTGATCAACATCAGAACCCTTTACTCCTCATCAATAGGAAAGAAGGAAGATTAAGATCTAACTTTATACCTCATTTGCGTGCAGGTAAATTGAAGGGTGTGGACTCAAATCACCCAGGAGCTCTGGGTTCGCCACTTGAATACCTGGCAAATTCCTACAGGGAATAGATGCAGTAAGAGCGGGAGCCTCAACCGGTACATCCTCCTCCTCGTCCTTGACATCTGACACATCAACCTGGACTGGACGTATCACTACCTCCACCAAATGACGAGGTTGTCTAACAGAACGGGGTCGAGGCACTTCAGAAGCCCTTCTCTGTACACCAGAAGTGGTCCTGTGGGAGCTACTCGGCTGATTCGGATCCATATATCTGGACAATAAGTCTCCAAATCACCTCAGAAAGGGTGTGGTAAATTCTTATCTGGAGCTTTTCAAAATACATTTTTATGACTACATGCATGCATGCATTATTTTAAAATACGTCTACAGTAAAGTTAAAAATGCATCACTACCCAATGCCTACATTTTAGAAAATTTTGCCGTAGTCCCCTTTGTAAATAGGACTATCCACATGCACATAGTCATGAGTAGGTGGCCATTCAGTAGCACACCTACCCACAGTCATATACATCCTACATGCATTAATAAATCATAGTAAAAAATCTATAAGTGTAGTCTAATTACCAGAATTATTTTGCTTTTCCACCTTTACTCATTTGTGCTCAAATAGGATAAGAAATGACAGTTCGAGTTGCAAAGGAGGCCTCACAAGCTGGAAAGGCCAAATTTGGAATAAAAATGCTACGCGATTGAGCGGAATAGCCTGGAATCCTGGTTTTCATGGGTCAATCTCTGGCTTTAGATGTCACTCATTGGTATTCGACTAAATAAAAGGTACACTATACCGATGAGCTTAGCTTTTGCAAATTATACTCGATAATGCCTCACACAGGTCTGATGCCGCCAAATACATGGGCGTAACCCTAAATAGTACCCCCGGCGGGGGTCACAACACTGATGCCATTAATAAAGTACCCCGATGGGGGTCAGAAAGCAGATTTCATACATCCATGTTCCCCAACGGGGTCACAACGCAATGCCACCATTGATATATGCGTCAATAAAGGTCAAGCGGCCTTGACATGTTCCCCGGCGGGGGTCACAATGCAATACCACCATTGATATACGCATCAATGAAGGTCAAGCAGCCTTGACATGTTCCCCGACGGGGGTCACAACGTAATACAACCACTGATATACGCGTCAATAAAGGTCAAGTAACCTTGACATGTTCCACGGTGGGGGTTATAACGTAATTCAACTGTTAATACACACATCAATGAACGTCAAAGACCCAGCGGTTTGTCCAATGATGATTTATTCTTTGATACATATCAATCAAGGTCGAGCAACCTCGACAATACATACTGTCAAGCGATAACTCAACAAGCCAGTGGTATATATTGGTGACACAAACCAGAGAAGACCATCCTCATCGGAGAGGACCGATGATGGAATATGTTATACACATCCTCAAACAGACAAAGCTTTATCCCCACAGATCTCTTACACATGAGAGGCACATCTTCAGAGTAAAGTCTGTATCAAGGATTCAGGACTTTGGACAACGTCAACATCCTGGAAGACTTGGATTGCATGTCCAAGACATCACTGATTGTAATCTCCGACAAGATTAACAGGGAACCAACAATCATTCCATCATGTTGGAAAATAATCCAACAAAACACATGCATCATACATTTGTATCATGTTGTTGCACATGTCATCATATTTATTTTGTTGCATTTCAAGTGTCTAGGATTCTTTATCCTATCCATGCCTTGCATTGCATGAATATGATAAAGAGAGGCATCTGTAGACACTTTAAATTTTCTGCACACCTGTTACTAACATTCCAGTAGGATAGATCTGTCTTTCGGAGATAACCCTAGAAAATAGCTCACATCCATTCTAGATACCACCAGAAGTTCAGTCTCAACCCCAGAACACACACCGGGAGTATCAGTTCCAAGCTCGGAGATAACCCCGAGTTTCATCCTTGGAGATAACCCCAAGGAATGTCGTTGTAGTTCCGACGATAACCCCGAAAATACTTGTTTCAAATGTATGCATTCAACTTCAACTTCGGAACTCCCGCCGAGGCACTCATTCCAAAGACCCGGAGAAAACACCGGGAAGATAGGCACACTTAAAGATGACCCTGAGGAATTCAAACACATGCAGCAGTCCAATCTCAGATATAACCCTGAGCAACGTCTACTTTATCAGCCCAAATCGGAGATAACCCCGGTGAGGGGCAAAATTGTAGTCTTACCACCTCAACCCCACATCGCGCCGTCTCAGCATTTCATACATCCCGAGTGACTATTACGCATGGCAGCACACCGGATAGAATTTGAAGCTTGAAGACCATGGGCATGGTCCCCTCTTCCTGACTTTGTACAACCTCTAATCCCATGTCATTGCATAACTCTCGACAAAAGCGATCCGAAGAAGGTCTTGTACACCTCATTCGGATGCTTAAATTGAAGTTCTGTAAGCTCGAGCGGACATCACAGTGCACAAGTGCACATACTTTGAGACGGCGGGACCCGTGGAGCCCGGGGAACCCCAGGCAACCGCAGGTACATCTGTGGTAGCCGCAGGTACACCTGTGGCCACCATCTCTATAAATATAGAGCTTGGGGTGGCCATAATTCAAGAGGAAAAAGCGAGAAAGCCCTGTCAAATTTGCTCTGTACACATCCCATATTGAGTGCTTTCTCATTTTAAACACCTGTTAACTCACATATAGCTATATTTTTACCGGCTGGAGCTGAGTGTTCATCCATTTATAGTCATAGAAGTCTACTTTGGCAGCCCACTGTAAGCCTTCTTACACATTATAAAGCCTTTCTCCTCATCTTTGCACACACTATTCTTCACGTTGAGAGTCGTGTTGTGTGTGTATGCCCGAACTTCGGTCCGTGGTTTTCATTTTTGCCTGTATATATATACTTACATATGTATATATTTATATATATGGACTAACATTATCGGGTTATGCCTCGATTGAGCCTAGATTTATGTATGGAGCGTTTACTTGCTTTTATATATATATAGTTATATATATGAACTGTTGTTGGATTATATCCGATGAGCCTAGATTTTATATCCTGAGCATTTACCGCTTATATATATATATATATATATATATATATATATATATATAAACTGTTGTCGAACTCTATTTGATGAGCTTGGATTTTATATCTGGTGCGTTTACTACTTTTATATATATATATATATATATATATATATAGCAACAAATCACTGAAATGATAAACCGAGCCGGGATTGAGAAACATCATGTGCGTTTACAGTAGAGAAGAAGAAGAAGAACTGAGTGGCACATATAAATAACACAATTTAATTACTAAAACATAATAATTTTATTGATAACTGATATATTTACAAACAAAAGAGAAAAATAAAGTGACTTACAAATTTACTTAAAACATTAGAATGATAGATGAAGAGGGAGAGAGCAGATGCTAAAGATTTGTCAGAGAAGGAACTCTGAGTCTTTTTAAGTCTGCCTCACTAACTAAATTCAACTTCCTTTTATAGTATAAGGAAAGAACTATTACAAAGTTACTACTAAAGAAAGTAAATGATTAAAAACAATAAATACTATTGATGAACAGTAAAACAGTGCTGACTTTTTTACTATGCATAGACGCATTTGGTAACTTTTGTCAAAGTGGCAAAATTTTTTGACTTAGAGGATGCTTTCGGAGGAAAAACAGGAACATACGCATGTGGTAGAGGACTGCTTTCGGTGGAAGAGCATCTTTTGACTAAACAGGGGCAATAATTAACTGGGATGTTAGGCAAATGGGTCCTGAGCATCATGCAGATCAATAGTGTCGTACGAGTCGTCATTATCATAAAAACTATTGGTAGAAGCATTTTTGGAAGAGGATGAAGAACATGCAGAGACTTCTTCATGTAACTCATCGATTCTGTCATGTAATGCTTGGGAAATAAACTTTAACTCTTTACTAGAATAATTTTTAATATTAGAAATGCCACGGGAACAAGACGAACCAGTTGGACTGACTTTAGACTCTTTTGGTTTACTGGTAGATTCTTTGGCTGAATAGTTGTAACTGGTAAAATAGGGAGAGGGACAATAGGAAATTCCTTTTGAACCTGACTAACAATTATATTAATATCAAACTTATCCCACTATTTGATAAAAATATGACGGGAGACATGAGGAATTGGTGAAACGGTGGTACAAGATACCACATAACTATGTTCTTGAGACAAAAAATCTATTACTTTGAGTGGGGTTTGAATGTCATACTGCCATTTAAGAATCCAAGGAATCTTATATTTACTTACAAATTGAAGAATGACAGGGATACCATCATATTTTGGATTGTGTTTATAGTGGTTACAAAAATGACTGAGTTGGACTTTTAAAAGATCAGGAAGGAGGTCGAAAGTAGAACCAAAGCTCGACCACCAAAGAGTGAACCAAAAAGGGATCTGACTTTTGAATTTGTGATCGAATTGAACAAACCACGAGTGACTGTTTGACTCATTCTGATAAAGAAAGATCTTATTCCAAGCTTCCATATAATCGAAATAATAGTAAGAGTTATTTTGATTAGAGAGCTACATAAGATCAGAGGGATTATTTCCCCAATCAGTCATTTGAACGAACTGTTTAATGTATAGAAAATGATAAAGGATCTTAGATTTATCATTATTAGCATATATGGGTTTAATGAAGATTGACTCGATTTTAATGAGGATATCTTTATAAAATGCAAGGGATTTATAAGGAGCAAGAGGGATGAAGTGCCATCCAGTGGGAAAAAACTGGGATACTAATTTAATGGGGTCATCTTTGGGCTTCACATGGGGTTCAATATGGAATAGGTGATTATTCCATCTAAGCATGTACTCAGAAGGAGGATGACTGGGATTTAAAGAGGAAGCCCTAGTCTGATTACAGAATGGGTCAACTGGTGAAGGGTTACTAGCCAAGGCTGAACTATAGGGTTTGGGAATTATACCAAGGACATGAAATTTTTTGACTGGGTTAGGCTGAGGAACTGGGTTAACTGGATGAGGAACTAAAGATCCTTTCGGTTGATTACTTGGGCCAGAAGGGCGACCCGGGCCACGAGAGGATGATGCTCCTCGGACGCTCATTTTGGTTGAATAGTATTTGTGTTAATGAATTCTCGAGTGAGAAAATCAGGAATGGAATTGTTACTGCCTTTGATATACTCAATTTCAAAATCAAAAATCTCAATATAGCTTTCCATCTTACAAATGAATGTTTAGAGGCAATGTTTTCTACATCTTTTTCAAAAACATATTTTGCAGATTTCCAATCAATACGGACCTAAATTTTTTGATTTCATAAGTCACTTTGGAATTTGTTAATACATAATACTAATGAAAGTATGTATTTTTTAAAAGTGTTGTAATTTAACTGTGTACTATTCTATGCACCGGAATGAAAACGAACAATTTGTTCGGGATAATTGAGGGTAAGTTTTTACTTGAGAATTCCTCCGAATTCAGTATCAGAGGCATCAATTTCAACAATTTTAAAGGCTGAATCATTGGAGATGGAAAGGCAGTGCAATGCCTTAACATATTTTTTAACTTGCTGGATGACAGAAGTGTGAGTGTCAGTCAAAGGTGGAGGATTGTCTTGCAAACGCTGGAAAAGAGGTTTGCAAACCTTACTGAGATTTTTATAGAACTTGCTAATATAATTGAGCGAGCCTAAAAATCTCTGAAGTTGGGTTTTATTGGTTATCTTATCAGGAGAACTGTCAACGAATTGAATAGCTCTATCAATAGGCTGAATAAGTCCTTGATAGATATTAAGACCAAGCTGAAACAAGCTGCATTTGGAAGGGGAAAGGACAAGTCCATTATCTTGAACTATTTTGAAGAATGATTTTAGATGTTTAATGTGTTCTTCAATAAATTTGGGAAAAAAATGAGAATATCATCAATGTAAACGACAAAAAAATGACTGAAAGGATTCAAAATGTCATTGAGAATACTCTGAAATTCACTGGGGGCATTTTTTAAACCGAATGCTTGAACATTCCATTCATAATGACCAAATGGGGTAGTAAAGGCTATTTTATACCTATCATCGGGGTGAATGGAAACTTGCCAAAAACCGGATTTAAGGTCAAATTTACTGAAGATAGTGGCATTGCATAATCTATTTATGAGGTCATCTTTGTTAGGTAAAGAGTACGTAATCCATTCTAAAACCTTGTTTAATGGCTTGTAGTTGATAACTAGGCAAGGAACACCTCTTTCCTTTTTTGCTTCATTGTTGACATAAAAGGCGTGACATGACCATGGAGATTTACTAGGTTTAATTAAGCCTTTACTAAGGTCATTAATTTCTTTTTTACATAACTCCATCTGTTCATGATTCATTTGTATCGGTCTAGCCTTTGTAGGAATCAAGTGTTCTTTGAATTCCTTAGTGTGAGGAATCCTTACAATGTGCTTTTTTCGATGCCAAAAGGCATTAGGAGAATCAGAACAAAGGTTGTCCTTCAAATAGGTTTTTAATTCTTTAATCTTTTCTTGAACTCCTTTATTCTTAAGTTTTTCTTCAATATGTTTATACTTAATTTCTTCCTTTAAGAAATTCAAATGGATGGATTTACAATTTAATAAATTCAAAGATTTAGAGATAGATTCATCTTGAATAAATCTTAAATCTTTTTCTTTAGGTTTAATAAGAAATTTAAATGTTATTCTTTTCCCTAAATGTTTACAACTTAATCCTTCATTACTGGTAGTAAAAGGAAACAATAAATATATAAACGGTAACCCTAAGATGATCTTATTTGTAAGATTGTGGATTAAAATAAATGATGTTTTAAAGCACATGTTATCTTGACAAATATGACCTTTAGGCAGTTTATATTTTATTTCCATTTGACTACCATTAGCTAAATTTAATTTTTCACTAATTTTCTTATAGTACTTGGTCGGGATTAGACCTTCTTGAATACAATTTAGATCCGCACCTGTATCAACTAAGGCATGAAGTTGTATTGAAAAGGTTTTATCAACAACTAAGTTAATGGAGATATACCATTTTTGAATGGTAATATCTATAATTATTTTAAAAAAAAGACCTCGAACAAAAATATATGGTTCTTCTTTTGTTCCTGATGAATCAGGCTCATTGTGATCTTCGTCATTAGAGGAAGAATCATGAACTTGAAGGTCAGATTTCTTGTCTTCAATCTCTTTTCTTAAATGAGAAACATCCAACTTTAAGTTAGAAATCTCTTATTTTAGTTTATTAACTTCTTGATTTAATTCTGGAAGGGTAACTTCTTTTACTGGAGCTTTAAATCTCTCAAGGGTTTTATTAAGGCTAAATATCGATTTTTCTTTAGCTTTAATAATTTTATCTTTAATTCTATTATCTTTAGTTAACAAATCCTTTAACTGTTTAGTGTATTGAATCTTTAACTCGGGATCAGCAATTTTACTAATTAAATCAATTAACAAAGAGTTTTCTTCATCTTCTTTTCTAATTACATTTAATATGTACCAAGTACATGAAATTTTTTGACTGGGTTAGGCTGTGGAACTGGGTTAACTGGATGAGGAACTAAAGCTCCTTTCAGTTGATTACTTGGGCCAGAAAGGCAACCCGGACCACGAAAGGATGATGCTCGTCGTACGCTCATTTTGGTTGAATGGTACTTGTGTTAATGAATTACCGAGTGAGAAAATCAGGAATGGAATTGTTAGTGCCTTTGATATACTCAATTTTAAAATAAAAAATGCTCAATATGGCTTGCCATCTTGCAAATGAATGTTTAGAGGCAATGTTTTCTACATCTTTTTCTAAAACATATTTTGTAGATTTGCAATCAATACGGACCAAAAGTTTTTGATTTCATAAGTCACTTTGGAATTTGTTAACATATAAGACTAAAGAAAGTATTTCTTTTTTAATAGTGCTGTAATTTAACTATGTACTATTCCATACACTGGAATGAAAAACGACAATTTCTTCAGGAGAATTGAGGGTAAGTTTTTGCTTGAGAATTCCTCCGAATCTAATATCAGAGGCATCAGTTTCAACAATTTTAAAGGCTGAATCGTTGGAGATGCCAAGGCAGGGCAATGCCTTAACATATTTTTAACCTGTTGGATGACAAAAGTGTGAATGTCAGTCCAAGGTAGAGAATTATCTTGCAAACGCTGGAAGAGAGGTTTGCAAACCTTCCTGAGATTTTTATAGAACTTGCCAATATAATTGAGTGAGCCTAAAAATCTCTGAAGTTGGGTTTTATTGGTTATCTTATCAGGAAATCTGTCAGCGAATTAAATAGCTCTGTCAATAGGCTGAATAAGTCCTTGAAAGATATTAAGACCAAGAAACCGAACTTTAGCTTGAAACAATCTGCATTTAGAAGGGGAAAGGACAAGTTCATTATCTTTAACTGTTTTGAAGAATGATTTCAAATGTTTAATGTATTCTTCAATAGATTTGGAAAAAAAGAGAATATCATCAATGTAAACGATAACAAAATGACTGAAAGGATTCAAAATGTCATTGAGAATATTCTGAAATTCACTAGGGGCATTTTTCAAACCGAATGCTTTAACATTCCATTCATAATGACCAAATGGGATAGTAAAGACTATTTTATACCTATCATCGGGGTGAATGGCAACTTGCCAAAAATCAGATTTAAGGTTAAATTTACTGAAGATAGTAGCCTTGCTTAATCTATTTATGAGGTCATCTTTGTTAGGTAAAGGGTACCTAATCCATTCTAAAACCTTGTTTAATGGCTTGTAGTTGATAACTAGGCGGGGAACACCTCTTTCCTTTTCTGCTTCATTGTTGACATAAAAGGCGAGACATGACCATGGAGATTTACTAGGCTTAATTAATCCTTTACTAAAAAGGTCATTAATTTCCTTTTTACATAACTCCATCTGTTCATGATTCATTTGTATCGGTCTAGCCTTTGTAGGAATCAAGTGTTCTTTGAATTCCTTAGCATAAGGAAGCCTTACAATGTGCTTCTTTCGATGCTAAAAGGCATTAGGAGAATCAGAACAAAAGTTGTCCTTCAAATAGGTTTTTAATTTTTCAATCTTTTCTTGAACTCCCTTATTGTTAAGTTGTTCTTCAATATGTTTATACTTAATTTCTTCCTTTGAGAAATTCAAATGGATAGATTTACAATTTAATAAATTCAAAGATTTAGAGATAGATTCATCTTGAATAAATCTTAAATCTCTTTCTTTAGGTTTAATAAGAAATTTAAATGTTATTCTTTTCCCTAAATGTTTACAACTTAATCCTTCATTACTGGTAGTAAAAGGGTACAATAAATATATAAACGATAACCCTAACATGATCTTATCTGTAAGATTGCGGATTAAGATAAATGACGTTTTAAAGCACATGTTATCTTGACAAATATAAACTTTAGGCAGTTTATATTTTATTTCCATTTGACTACCATTAGCCAAATTTAATTTTTCACTAGTTTTCTTATAGTACTTGGTCGGGATTAGACCTTCTTGAATACAATTTAGATCCGCACATGTATTAACTAAGGCAGCAAGTTGTATTGAAAAGGTTTTATCAACAACCAAGTTAATGGAGATATATCATTTCTGAATGGTAATATCTTTAATACTTTTAAGAGAAAGACCTTGAACAAAAAGATCTGGTTCTTCTTTTGTTCCTGATGATTCAGGCTCATTGTGATCTTCATTACTAGAGGAGGAATCATGAACTTGAAGGTCAGATTTCTTGTCTTCAATCTGTTTTCTTAAATTAGAAACATCCAACTTTAAGTTAGAAATCTCTAGTTTTAGTTTTTTAACTTCTTGATTTAATTCTGGAAGGGTAACTTCTTTTACTGGAGCTTTAAATCTCTCAAGGGTTTTATTAAGGCTAAATATCGATTTTTCTTTAGCATTAATAATTTTATCTTTAATTCTATTATCTTTAGTTAACAAATCATTTAACTGTTTAGTGTATTGAATCTTTAACTCGGGATCAGCAATTTTACTAATTAAATCAATTAACAAAGAGTTTTCTTTATCTTCTTTGGTAATTACATTTAATCTTTTATTGCAACATTTTTCGTTGCAATTATCAGCATAAATAGTAACTTCTTCATTGTCACTATCGGTTTCATTGTTACTAGTACTGCTATTAGAGGATTATGGAATATTAGAACCTTCATCATTACTGACGTCGTTCTCTATTCTCATTAATTCTAATAGTTGTTCAGTATCTTCACTTGAAATATTTAACTAAGACAATTTTTGTTTTATTTTGCACTCATTTTTGTAGTGCCCTTTCTGCCCACAATTGTGGCAAAGAATTTTACTTTTATCAAATTTTTTAGATTTTCTATTGTATTTTCTATTTGTGAGTTTTGGTTTAGTATAATAATCGTCTTAATTTTTATCTTTTTTATGAATACATTTTTGTTTATGACGTCTGTGACTTCTATGAGGATCAATATGTTTATGTTTGTGCTTCCTTCTAGAGGGAGCAACCGGGGGTAAACCATATTGTTCACAGAAGGTTCCTAACTCATACTTAGCTTTTTTCTTATCTTTCCTATCTTGCTTGGCTAATTTAAAATAAATACATATTTTTAATCTAATTTTTTGAATATAACTGATTATGTCACCATAAATTAGGTTATCATAATCATTATATCCTAAATTTTTACTTAATTCTTCACGAGCTTTATGAGCGAATAATGAAGGTAAACCATTAATGAATTTTTCTTTCCAAAATGATTTATTGCTATCATTACGCATCATAACTCGAGAAATAAATACATATTTGTACCACCTAAAATCACTTAGAGTGGGACAAGTGTGATTACTTAATTGATCGTGAATTCTCTCAGTGATATTACTAGGAGTGCCAATAAAATATTTAATTATGGTAAATATTAAAGTATTGACTCCATCACGCGGACCAACACCGACATCTTCATCAAAGATGAGGTCGTCGTCAACTTCTAATTGGACAACATGGATTATAGATAACCTAGCATCTTCAGTGAGGTGTTTTTCCCACAAAGATCTAAGAATACCAGTAAATCCACTAGCTAATAACTCAACAATGTCTGGCTGAGTCAGATTATTTAATTTAGTTATATAGCTATTAGCTACCATTGACATATGATTTAACTTATTTAAAATCTCTTGTTCACTGAAAGCATCTATGTTCCATTCATAAATTTTGTTAGATGAAACAGAGAATTGTTTATTTAGATTTCTCTCTTCAAGCTGTAGATCCGGAGGAGTAGGTCTAGAATACCAATTCCTGGTTATACTAGTGTTAGTAACTATTAATTTATTTAACTATTCATTAAAATCTAGGACTGAAACAATATCAGAATTGTCAGACTGGCTATTGCTTTCATTTTCAGTTTCAACTTGATTAATGATCGCTATAGTACAACTTGATTTAGGTTCAGTTTTTAATTTTTTAAATAACTTATCTATTGTTCGGGTAAGTTCTCCATCTTTATTGGGTAAACCTAGTTTACTTCTATTTTCTAGTAACTTTAACAAAGGTTGTTCAATTTTTGAATCGAGTTTTTTAACAATGTTTTCTTCAAATTTTTCTTCAATTCTATCTAGTTGTTTACCTACAGTTGCTAGATACTGGTTACTGAAATTTAATTGCTTAATAATCTTTTTTTCATCTTTATTGCCATTCGAGATCTTAAAAGGACTGGCAACAACAGATGTATTTCTAACTGGAAGGAGGATAGTTTCAAGAGGGGGATGACTAGAAGAAACTTTTTATTTATCTTCCTTGATCCATTGGGTTTTAGTTATGACATTACATTTACCTTGATATTGATAATACCAATCGTAAAAAGTAATGTTTATCTGTTCATTAATGATAAATTGCTTCCATCTATTGACTACTTTACCGCGTTCTTTATCAGATGAGTGATTAGAACGAAATAAATGCCTTTTTGTTTTATTAGATTTGGAATTAAAATCTTTAACAAGATTATCACATTATAATTTGAATTCCTTTTTAATGATTCTTAATTGGTTGTTAATGGGAATTTCGAAATCCGATTGAGTGGGAAACTTAGAAGGGGTAGGAGAAGAAGAACCTTCTTCTTCGTCTGGGTCATTTTGAGTATAACAAGGATGACTAGTTTGACCATGATTAAGAATACCTTTCATTTTTATATGTCTAATGGAAGGGTTACTAAGTACTTCAGTATCTCTTCGAGTGTGAACTGAAGGTGCTGAAGAACTAGTAAAATCTTCTATAATAACTGGTCTTCTGGTACGTTCAGAACTTATTTTGACCGTTCCATTAGAAAATTGGCTAACATTTTCAATATTTAATAGGTTGTTTAACTACAGGTTTTTGAGGTATTTCACTGGGAAAAGTCCATTGACTAGGTAACGTAATGTCTTTCAAGAGGATGGTTCTCAGGATCTGAACATTAGCATCACTAGTTGAACTTTGAATTAAAACAGTTTTATCTTAGGACTTTTATTAAGAGCATGAACGTTTAATTTTGTTTTCATGGTCTTATAATAAATCCTATAAATCAAAGCTATGGGCTGAGAACCCTCAATCATATGAGTAATTTCTCCTGCAGTTTTAATGTTCAAAGTTAAAGCCTTTAATAAATGTTGATCACTTAGGCTTAATTTGAAATCAGGAAAGCAATTGAAATGGATAGGTCCATTATGCAGACTTGATTCCATAGCACCAATTATGCTCGGATAATAATTCAAAAATCTAGCATCTCTAAGGCAGAGGTAGATACTTGAATCGATTCCTTTAATGTTTAATGGTTTAACTGCAACTTAAACAAGACCAATATGGATAAAATTATAACCTTTCTTCCTATGTTTTTTTAATAACATCAGGTGATAAAAGAATGCAATTTTCATATTCTTTGTTAATGGCATAAACTTTTTCAACTGTTTTTACATTATAATCTGTTTTGAAATTATCCAAAAAGGTTGACTGCTAAATTTCTTTAGGAGAGACTCTGGGTATATTCCAATTGTGTAAAACTTGACTAATGTTTTCATAACTGTGTTCTTCCTAGTTAACTATGCAAGGGACAAGAGGTAAAGCTGACTTGTTACTAGCTGTGGAGTTAGATCTAAACAATCTATTCATCTTTTACCATTTTCAAAATTAATTTATACTCATTGTTCTTTAATGCATACCCTCTTACCTTAAGTAGACTCATACCTATGTTCTTTATCCAGACACTGCTCACCCAAGAGACTTACAAAGGTTAGAAACAAACAAGGTGGACTACAATAAGCTAGGTGACTTCCGAACAAGAGGAAAAGAGCAATTTTGAGAAAGGAAACTGATAAACGATTACTGAGATCTTACCGGCAACTAGAAAAATAAATAACTTGGCTCTAATATAACTGAAAATATTTACAAACAAAACATAAAAATAAAGTGAGTTACAAATTTACTTAGAACATTAGAATGATAGATGAAGAGGGAGAGAGCGGAGGCTAAAGATTTGTCAAAGAAGGAACTCTAAGTCTTTTTAAGTCTGCCTCATTAACTAAGTTCAACTTCCTTTTATAGTATAAGGAAAGAACTATTACAAAGTTACTATTATAGAAAGTAAATGATTACAAACAATAAATACTATTGATGAATAGTAAAATAGTGCTGACTTTGTTACTATGCATAGACGCATTTGGCAACTTTTGACAAAGTGGCCAAAATTTTTGACTTGGAGGATGCTTTCGGTGGAAAAGTAGGAACATACGCATGTGGTAGAGGTCTGCTTTCGGTAGAAGAGCATCTTTTGACTAAACAGGGGCAATAATTAACTGGGATGTCAGGAAAATGGGTCCTGAGCATCTTGCAGATCAATAGTGTCATACGGGTCATCATTATCATCAAAATTACTGGAAGAAGCATTTCTAGAAGAGGATGAAGAATATGCAGAGACTTCTTTATGTAACTCATCAATTCTGTCATGCAGTGCTTGGGTAATTAACTTTAACTATTTACTGGAACAGTTTTTAATATCAGAAATACCACGGGAACAAGACGAACTAGTTGGACAGACTTTAGACTCTTTTAGTTTACTGGTAGATTTTTTGGCTGGAATAGCTATAACTGGTAAAACGGGGAGAGGAACAACAGGAAATTCCTTTTGAACCTCACCAACAATTCTATTAATATCAAACTTATCCCACCATTTGATAAAAAACTGACGGGAGACATGAGGAATTGGTGAAACGGTGGTACAAGATACCAAATAACTATGATCTTGAGACTGAAAATCTGTTACTTTGAGCGGGATTTGAATGTCATACTGCCATTTAAGAATCCAAGGAATCTTAAATTTACTTACAAATTGAAGAATGAAAGGGATACCATCATATTTTGGATTGTGTTTACTGTGGTTGCAAAAATGACTGAGTTGGACTTTTAAAAGATCAAGAAGGAGGTCGAAAGTAGAACCAAACCTCGACCACGAAAGAGTGAACCAAAAAGGGATCTGACTTTTGAATTTGTGATCGAACTGAACAAACCACGAGTGACTGTTTGACTCATTCTGTTGAAGGAAGATCTTATTCCAAGCTTCCATATAATCGAAATAACAGTAAGAGTTATTTTGATTAGAGAGCTGCATAAGATCAGAGGGATGATTTCCCCAATCAGTCATCTAAACAAACTGTTTAATGTATATGGAATGATAAAGGATCTTATATTTATCATTATTAGCATAAATGGGTTTAATGAAGATTGACTCAGTTTTAATGAGGATATCTTTATAAAATGCAAAGGATTTATAAGGCGCAAGAGGGACGAAGTGCCATCTAGTGGGAAAAAACTGGGATGCTAATTTAATGGGGTAATCTTTGGGCTTCATATGGGGTTCAATATGTAATAGGTGATTATTCCATCTAAGAATGTACTCAGAAGGAGGATGACTGGGATTTGAAGAGGAAGCCCTAGTCTGATTACAAAAAGGGTCAACTGGTGAAGGGTTACTAGCCAAGGCTGAACTATAGGGTTTGGGAAATGTACCAAGGACATGAAATTTGTTGACTGGGTTAGGCTGAGGAACTAGGTTAACTGGATGAGGAACTAAAGCTCCTTTCGGTTGATTACTTGGGCCAAAAGGGCAACCCAGACCATGAGAGGATGATGCTCCTCGAATGCTCATTTTGGTTGAATGGTACATGTGTTAGTGAATTCCCGAGTGAGAAAATCAGGAATTGAATTGTTACTGCCTTTGATATACTCAATTGCAAAATCAAAAATGCTTAATATGGCTTCCCATCTTGCAAATGAATGTTTAGAGGCAATGTTTTCTACATCTTTTTCTAAAACATATATTGCAGATTTGCAATCAATACGGACCAACAATTTTTTATTTAATAAGTCACTTTGGAATCTTTTTTAATAGTGCTGTAATTTAACTGTGTACTATTCCATACACCGGAATGAAAACCAACAATTTGTTCAGGAGAATTGAGGGTAAGTTTTTGCTTGAGAATTCCTCCGAATCCAATATCAGAGGCATCAGTTTCAACAATTTTAAAGGCTGAATCATTGGAGATGCCAAGGCAGGGCAATGCCTTAACATATTTTTTAACTTGCTGGAGAATTTGTTCAGGGGAATTGAGGGTAAGTTTTAATGTTCAAAGTTAAAGCCTTTAATAAATGTTGATCACTAAGGCTTAATGTGAAATCAGGAAAGAAATTGAAATGGATATGTCCATTATGCAGACTTAATTCCATAGCGTCAATTATACTCGAATAATAATTCAAAAATCTAGCATCTTTAAGGTAGAGATAGATACTTGAATTGATTACTTTAATGTTTAATGGTTTAACTACAACTTGAACAAGACCAATATGAATAAAATTATAACCTTTTTTCCTATGTTTTTTAATAACATCAGGAGATAAAAGACTTCAATTTTCATATTCTTTGTTAATGGCATAAACTTTTTCAACTGTTTTTACATTATAATCTGTTTTGAAATTATCCAAAAAGGTTGACTAGTAAATTTCTTTGGGAGAGACTCTGGGTATATTCCAATTGTGTAAAACTTGACTAATGTTTTCATAACTATGTTCTTCCTGGTTAACTATGTCAGGGATAGGAGGTAAAGCTGACCTGTTACTAGCTGTGGAGTTAGATCTAAACAATCTATTCATCTTTTACCAGTTTCAAAATTAAGTTTTACTCATTGTTCTTTCATGCATACCCTCTTACCTTAAGCAGACTCATACCTATGTTCTTTATCCAGACACTGCTCACCCAAGAAACTTACAAAGGTTATACACGAACAAGGTGGACTATAATAAGCTAGGTGACTTCCGAACAAGAGGAAAAGAGCAATTTTGAAAAAAGAAATTGATAAACGATTACTAAGATCTTACCGGCAACTAGAAAAATAAACAACTTTGTTTTGATACCATTGTATATATATATATATATATATATATATATATATATATATATATTTACATTTTTGTCAGGCCTGGAGTTTACTTCGTGGCCTTTTACTGCTTTATTTACATTTCGTCACGCCTGGAGTTTACTTCATGGCGGTTGATCGTCTTTACTGCTTTATTTACATTTAGGTCTGTCTGAAGTTTACTTCGTGGCCATTGATCGCATTTATTGCTTTATTTACATTTCTGATCCCCCATGGAGGTGCTTCGTGGTGGTTGATCATGTCTCTATATATATATTTACCGCTTTTATATATTTACATTTCTGATCCCCCATGGAGGTGCTTCGTGGTGGTTGATCATGTCTGTATATATATATATTTACAACTTTTATATATATAATCGCCATCGCTTTTCATATAAATCATGGCATCATGTGAGCCTAGGAATCATGTGATCACAGATTCAAATCCACAAAATCTAGATTCTTGTTCCGTGATGGACATTTTAGTCAGAAGCAACTTTTAAATTATTCACTATGTTTGAATTTCCTTAGATGGCTATCATGTCCATGATGAGTTCTAAGACTACTATATATTATTTTCCGAAGATGCTACGCATCTTGAAAATAAAAGCAAATGTTTAAACATTTAATAATAAAATGAAAGTATGAAAAGGTCTCAATTACTATTGAGCACAGGGTTTGAAAAACCTCTTTTACAAAACTTCACTGCTATATCATGTTTAAAACTGAATTTTTATACAAATTCAAACCATTTGTATATAGGTGCGAATGAGGCCTTGCACTACTTCCAAATAAATTACACATTGATCCACACACACACACATACATTCATATAAGTGTTTCTTGAAAAGTGGCGGTCACCGTGGTAACACGGTTATCGGAGGGTGCCTAACACCTTCCCTACGCATAATCAAGCCCCCGAAACCAAATAAATCTCGGTTTCATAGACCCGTTTAGCAGTGTCACATCACTGGGTCAATGTGCAAACATTTTCTTGGTTGCATTGGTGCAACTAGTTAAAAATACCAACTGGCGACTCTTATAGTTAAATCGTCGACATGATACATATCTGACCTTTTTCACTTATTTTTTCAAATAAATCTCACATAACATGAGATCACCAAAGAACAAGAACAAAAAAGGGACAAATACAAATCCCGACATCAACACTGACAAATGGGATTACGCACAATTCTAGTTCATGATGGAACGAAAGATGAAAGCTCTTTACAAGCAGGTAGACCAATTGGCAGAATTGGTGATCCATCAACACCAAGTCACACACCAATTAGTCAGTCAGGAGTATGCTAGTCTCCTTCCTTTTGTTATGAATACTCCATCATCGCCTTCAAAAAGTGAAACACTAGAGGATAAAGTTGCAAAAAGAGAAAGTGCCAAAGCCCATCGGGATTTTTCCAATAAAAGGAAATTTACATACCTTGGCCAACCTATGGAGCAGATATTTTAGATGCTGATCAATGAAGGAAGAATTACATCCCTTCTACCTCCAATCAATCCCCGTTCAAGACGGTTCAATTCTAATGGAGTATGCCAGTATCACTCCCACTCGCTGACACAACACAAAAAGAATGTCAAGGGCGATCACCTCATTCAATTTAATTGATAGCGGTGTCCCTGAATCGGCGTATGACGACACTTTGTTACTTGAGAGTGGGAACACATGTCCTACAAAATGGAAGGATGGTGTAGCAGTTATATCCGTTGAGGGTGATGATGCTGTTAAACCACCCACCATAAAAGCAATTCAACTCAAAGGTGCTGGCAATCCTTTGAAAGTTGTTGCACCAAAGCCAATTCTCTTGCCATCTAGGCCACAGTATCCTGTTGTTAGCTTGAAAAAAGTCCCATGGAATTATGGATGTGTCAAGGATCTACATCACACATAATCAAGGGCGAAGGTCGGAAGGAAAATCCAACGATCTTCCCCATCAGGTGATGAAGCCAACCATCAAATCAAAGGGGAAAGTTCCCATAGAGAAAATTTAAGAGTTCCTCCATACTATGGGCCATAACGAAGACAAGGTGGTTTTAAGCTTGTGAGAAGCTCCACAATAAATTTCCATACTGGACTTGGTTTTCTCTTCCAAAGATAATAAGAAAGTATTGCTAAGTGTCTTGGAAGAAGCCCATTTGCCAAAATCAGTGGATGTGAAAAAATTCCAACATCTGGTTGATCACATTTTTAACAACAATGTGATATCTTTCACTGATGATGACATACCTCCTGAAGGGACTGGTCACTACAAGCCGTTGCACATAGCAGTTATGTCCTCCGGATATATGGTGGGAGGAGTTCTAATAGATGGTGGGTCATCTTTGAATATATGCCCATATAACATCTTGGAGAAGATGAATATCAACCTAAAGAGGATCAAAAGCAGACATACGGTTATCAAAGCTTTTGATGGATCCCGACAAAATGCTATTGGGGAAATTGAGCTACATGTGGAGATTGTTGGGTAAAATCTAATTACGCACAACATGCAAGTATACCTGGTCAACAAGTAATAAAGTGATAAGTTGAGTATCGTTCCCACGGGAAATTATTTAATAAAAATCACCAAGTATAACCAACTCAATCTTATTTAAACGAATGAATTTAATGTTATAAATTAAATTATTTAACTAAACTAATTCTAATTACCACTAATTAAAAATTGGATTATGGAGATTTAAGATCACAACTTCACTTATTGCTTCATTTAAGTTAACACACTCCTCATCAATTATTTTCTATCCTGAATTGTTAATCAAGAACACTAAAGCAGATAAAACTACCTCTCGATGTATAATACCAATACTCACTTAAATCCACAGAAGATAGAATTAAGCAAACACCCTAATTGACTAATCCACTATATCTCTAATAAGAAATCACATCAAAGCTCTAATAGTCAGTACTATACTTGTCTACCCAATTCAAATCTCATCATTGGCTAAAACAAACTATAAATATCAAACAGTTGGACTCATGCGAGATGTACTAAATGCTATATAAACATAGTAAATTCACTACTATTTTTGAAAATTTCCATTTCTTTTTTTTAATTTTATTTTTTTTTTATAAAAAACTGAATGCAAAAACTAAATGTAACTATACGAACTACAATGTAAATAATTATCTATATGCAATACGAACTAAAATGCCCCCAAAATTAAACTAGACATTGTCCTCAATGGCTAAAATAGAAAAAAGTAAAGTAGAGGACTTCCCTAAAAATATAGCAATCCTCCTCCTTTTTCGCTAAGTTTGGAGAATAGATTAGACACATGGAACAAATAAGGCACCACACTTGAATTTGACTTGAATACCCTTTTCATAATCTTTTGCCTATCCATTGAACCTCCAATACCTGCAATTAAGAGAGACAACATGGATTAAAATAGCACTTGAATTGGTAAAAGAACTTAATAAGCAAATTAAGTCATATCTACTAAATAAACTAGTAAAGCATATAAATATTAAAATTCCTGGGTTGCCTCCCAGTTAGCGCTTGATTTAAAGTCTTTCAGCCTGATTTTGTCTGGTCAGCACTATCCAATTCCTATTCGATAATTAAGGAACCCTCCATCCATCGGAAATAATATAGCTTTTGGTAGGTTCCCATTTGTGATGGCTATCGATTTAAATTCACCTAGCATGCTTTGTTTAGATAAGATCACATTCAACAACGTCCAACATCTAGGTCTTTTCTCCATTGTGTCTGTGATAGATTATGGCATTGAGGCTTTTCCAACACAACTGGTTCTTCATTTTTCTCATCCCACCCCTCGCACCAAGGCTTCGAAGTTGTACTCACTCTTACGTCTCCGGGAGCTTTGCTGACGACATGACTACCAATCAGATAAGGTTTTGCAAATCTAACCGGATTCTTGAACTTTGGTGGAGAAAGCACTTGAGGCATAAATAACATCGGCTCATCATCGTTGGTTCTCACAATTAGTTCTTCACCGACCTTGTTGTCATTATCCCCATGTGTCTCCTCTTTTTCAACGTATTGTGGCTCATCCAATTTTATATTTAGTTTGGGAACTTCATCAATCTCCGAATCCTCGTCATAGCACCAATTTATTTGAGGATAGTTGTTCAAGGCTTTGAACATTTAATCGATCTTATTCTGAAGATTCTGAATTGACTTTTCTTGATTAATCCTTCTCTCCTCATTTGATGCTATGAACTTGGACAACAATTCCTCCAATTACGAATTATTTGTCTCAGTTTTGGAATCCATGTATTGAGGACCATGAGTTGAAGTGCTGATGAGTTATTTCATCTGGTGCTGAAAATTGTGGCTCGATATTTCTTGACTCATCATCCTCTCCTCTTGGTTTGCTTTGACCTTTGACAGTAATTCCTCCAACTTTGACTTTTCTTCTTTTAATGGAGGTTGATATGAGAATTTCGGCGTGTATATTGGATTTGGAGTAGAGTATTGATCTTGATAATTATAGCTCCATGAAAAATCCAGGTGATAACCCCAAACTTGATAATAACTGAGATAAGAATAGTTGTTGAGGTAGTTACTACCATACTGTACCAGCGCAAGACTGATGGTGCATTGATTACTCGGGTGATTGCCAGCACAATAATTGCAAGTAATTGCTATCCTTCGATTACGTTGGGTTGCAATAACGTCCAACCTCCTCGAAAGTGTCTCAAGTTGTGCTGATAATGCAGAAAATACATTGAGACCATCAATCCCCGCTCCCCTAGGTTGAGTCATACTCGAATATGGCCTTTGATAATTGAATCCAGCCATGGTACCTGAAACGAGAGAAAAAGAAGGAGATAATAAAATAATATAAAAATAAATATAGAAAAAAAATGTTTAAATTAAGACTAATTTGATTAAAGCTAATATTGGCAAAAATATATTAAACTAATTCCCCGTCAACGACGCCAAAAACTTGTTGGGTAAAATCTAATTACGCACAACACGCAAGTATACGTGGTCAACAAGTAATAAAGTGATAAGTTGAGTATCGTTCCCACGGAGAATTATTTAATAAAAATCACCAAGTACTAACTCGTAACCAACTCAATCTTATTTAAACGAATGAATTTAATGTTATAAATTAAATTATTTAACTAAACTAATTCTAATTACCACTAATTAAAAATCGGATTATGGAGATTTAAGATCACAACTTCACTTATTGCTTCATTTAAGTTAACACATTCCTCATCAATTATTTTATATCCTGAATTATTAATCAAGAACACTAAAGCAGATAAAACTACCTCTCGATGTATAATACCCATACTCACTTAAATCCACAGATGATAGAATTAAGCAAGACACCCTAATTAACTAATCTACTATATCTCTATGTGAATTACAATTAAAAAGGATTTAAAGCACAAGTTCTCTATAAGATTATATATGGCGTAAAGGCATATCTCTATCCTAAACACGAATCATGAATTCCATCTATGCAGAAATCAAAAACACATGCTATCATAATTAGTTCTAAATCTAAACTTCATCTCTCGAGTTCATATAGATTATCACGGTAATTAATGACCAATCAATTAAACAATTAAGTCCAAATCACATTAGACAATCCTCACAATAGAACATAATAATTGATAGCGAATCATATTAAAATAAACTACACAATAAGATCTATTGTAATCTCAAACAAAGAATTAGTTCATTGAATTAAAACTAAGAATCCACACTTGAATAAACATTAAAAGATAAGAATAAGATTAAAGAAAAGAAGTGAATCTGTTGTCGATAAATTCGTCCTCTGTCTCGCTCTTGATCTTGATCTCCAATGGCTTTTAAGTTGTTTCAATCTCTATATCTCATAATAAATAATACATGCATGATGAACAATAGATGGCAATATGATGTAGGGAATAACAATATATACATTCCTAAGTACATCATCATCTAATACATCTCTGTACAACTAAAAATACAGGGAAATGGGGAACAACCGCCCAACTACTAACAGAGGCCTATCAAAAGATATAGAGAGAATGGGGCACAGCCACCCAGTATCTAATAGAGGCCTATCAAAAGATATAACGAGAATATACATCAGAAGAAGACAATGGTGTCAATGTCTACATCATCAATCCTGTCCACCTGATGGAACTCCTCCCGAGTCACTGGATCTCGATCAACGGGGATGTCAGGCCTATATAATGGAGGATGTACACTGGTAAAGCCATATTGATCATTTGAGATGCCAGCTCCTGAGCTGGAAGAATCAAATGTATCTGCCTCTGCCAGATCCTCTGCCCAAGTGCCAGATAAAGAAATGTGCCCGATCCTAATGTCGGGTCAAACTGTCAATCTCTGTCAAATGAGTTAGATCTCTAACATAGGCTATCCAATCATCATCATCATGGATCTAGGAATCATATCCCCCATGAACTGAGTGGCGCGGGTCTAGGCTCCGATCGTACGAGGGGACCACCAATGCTGGAACGTAGCCTGGGTATGTGGACCCTATGATAGTGTAAAACTGTCAGCACCTATCAAGGGGATATCAATAATGGGTGACTATGAAACATGCCAATAATGCCTGGCAGGAGTCAAGATCGGTATACGAATTTCTCCTATGGTTCTCCTAATAGCACACTCTCCTAAATAGAGCTCTCATCCTTCATCTGTAATGATAGGAATCCTACGGGTGGAAATCACGTACTCGACACCAGTTAGGTAACCATCCTCAAAACCAATGGCCAAGTGCTCCCAAAAATAGGGAATTCAAGTAATGGCATCAGCTGTCAATAACTCCAACTGTATGCGACAATGAGTGAAACCCTCAGCTACAGGGACCTTCGCCAGTATAGAATGATGTCATCGACGTCCTCGTGGATAGGTCTCCAATCCTAGCACACTCATAGGATGCAAACATAGGAGCCTCTCATAGGCCCAAAACTGCCAACACAAAGGCAAACATTTGTTGTCAATCTACACTCTCAACTTGTACATGGAAAATAAAAAGAGTAATACTCACTAGCAGAAATGGGTAAAATCCTAGCCAAGCCTCCGTCAAGCCCTGCGAACGCATGTGCATTCCCCTGAGGAAATAGGATAAGGTGTAGGAGCCCCAGTCATACTCTCCGATACGATCCACATGTCGTGTGGCGCTCACCAAAGTGAATGACATCATAGAATATTTATCAGCTATGAAGTAGCCCCTAATGATCATCAGGAACAATCGCCAAAGAATGCGATCCCTGACTCTCACATCATCGGGTATGGGCTCACTTAATAGCCCACTTATAGCATCTACGCTCAATGGACCTATACGAATGGTCCTACCCTTGAGCGCCTCAGCCGAAACTCTTAGCAAGGATCGAATAGAAGTCGGGGTAATATCTGCTGTACATGGTACTGAAACCCCTCCAAACTCCATACATGTAATAAATTTCCAATCCATCGGCATCATCATCAACTCACAGTTTAACAAGTGGAGAGACTGAGTTTGGTGAATCTAGCGCTCAGACAATGCCCTGAGATAACCCCAGGGACAACGACAGGGAAAGATGGAAATTAATGCTCTGAAACCCCAGCCATGCACAATCGCTCTATAATCAGGATGGAAGGCATATTATGTGGAGTGAATGCTGAACCAGTTCCCTCTAGGCTATGTAAAGCCAGGAACCTACATCACAAAGCAGATCAACATCAGAATCCTTTACTCCTCATCAATAGGAAAAAAGGAAGATCAAAATCTCGCTTTTACCTCATTTGCGTGCAAGTAACTCGAGGGGTGTCTACTCATATCACCTAGAAGCTTTGGGATCGACACTTGAATGCCTGGGAAATCCCTACGGGGAACATGAGAAGCAGGAGCAAGGTCCGCAACCGGTGCATGCTCCTCCGCGTCCTCAACATCCGCTACCTCAACCTGGACAGGACGTATCACTACCTCCAACAAACGATGAGGCTGTCTGACAGAACGGGGTCGAGGCACTTCAGAAGCCCTCCTCTACACACCTGAACTGGTCCTGCGCGAACTACTCAGCTGATCTGGATCCATATATCTGGACAACAAGTCTCCAAATCACCTCAGAAAGGGTGTGGTAAATTCTAACTTGGAGCTTTTCAATATGAAGTTTTATAACTACATGCATGCATCCATTACTTGAACATACGCCTACTGTAGAGTTAAAATACATGACTACCCAATGCCTACATTTTAAATTTTTTTACCATAGTCCCCTTTGTAAATAGGACTATCCACATGCATATAGGCATGACTAGGTGGCCATTCAGTAGCATACCTACCCACAGTCATAAACATCCTACATACATTTATACATCAAAGTGAAAATTCGTAATGGTAGCCTAATTATCGAGATTACTTTTCTTTTTCACCTTAGCTCATTTTTTCTCAAATAGAATAAGAAATAGTAAAAAAAAAGGTGCCAATTTGACTATTTCAAAAGTCACCTTTTTTCACATTATTATGTTTAGCATGGTTTAATACTAACATTTTCTATGTTGAATATTTTTAATCACATCATATGAGCATGCATATTCACTACTATGTGTTTAGACGCATTTCATATCATAAGTCATTTTCCAACGGATAAAAACTAGAAAAGAAGACAAACTTTTGTACGGTGACAAAATTTGCAGAAAGATGCCCGAACTCAACAAATCTGAAGAAGAGCTCTCGAATTTCCTTCGTGGCGCAACGTGAAATGACTTGAGAAGGCAAATTGTAACCTTAAAATCCACCCACGACTGCCACAGGAGTACTTACGACTCCCCTGGGTGGGGCCCACCCCTCCGACTCGGTCCAGTTTGAGTTGCAAAGGAGTTCTCACAAGCTGAAAAGGCCAAATCAAGAATAAAAACGCTACGTAATCGAGCAGAATAGCCTGAAATCCTTGTTTTACAGGTCAAGTTGTGGCTTTACATATCTTTCATTGGTATTCACCCAAACATAGGGTACACTATACTGATGATCACAATTGCTGCAAACTACATCCGGCAATGCCTCATGAAGGTCTGAATGCCATTTGTGTGGGGTCGGAACCCCAAAATCTTTCTTCCCCAGCGGAAACTCTATTCAAATCATCCGTTAATGCACATGTCAATAAAGGTCAAACAGCTATGACATTATCATCCACAGGGATCTCATCCGTTGATGCACACATAAATAAAGGTCAGGCAACCCTGACAACACTAACTGTTGGCAGTAACTCCGACAGAATAGCGGAAAGACCTGGCGATACAAACTAGGGAAAAACATCCTCATCGGGGAGGACCGATGATGGAATATATTATACACATCCTTAACAGATAAAGCTTTATCCCCACAGAGTCTCTTGTACATGAGAGATGCATCTTCAGTATAAAGTCTGTATCAAGGATTAAGGACTTTGAGGATGACCCCAACGTCAACATCTTGGAAGCTCCTGAGAGCATTGGATCGCACGTCCAAGACAGTTCATCAAGGTTGTCAGTAATAACTATCAATCCCGATAGAAGTCAAGGGGAGCCGACAATCATCCCACCATATTAAAGAACAATCCAACAAACCACATACATTTGCATCATATTGCTGTACACTGCATCATGATCATCTTGATGCATTTCAAGTGTCTAGTATTCTTTATCATATCCATGCCATTGCATTGCATGAATATGATAAAGAGGGGCATCCGTAGACATTCAAAAATTTTTACATACATGTTACTAACATTACAAGAGGACAGAATCATATTTCAGAGGTAAACTTGGAGGATAACTCAGCTCAATCCCGAAAACAACACTGAGAGTGTTAGTTTCAACCTCAGAGATAACCCCAAGGAATGCAGTTCAAATACCGAGAATCAGACCGGAGAAGGTCGTTTCATCTTGGAGATAACCCCAAGATACTCAGTCTCAGTCCCAGAAACAACACTGAGAAAGACAGTGTCAACCTCAGAGATAACCCCGAGGAATGCACTTCCAGTTCCGAAGATAACCCCGGAGATGCTCATTTTAACCTATGCAGTCAGCTTCAACGTCGGAAATCACACCGAGGCACTCAGCTCCAGTCTCGAAGATAACCCCTGGAGGTCAGGCACACCTCAGAGATAACCTTGAGGACATTCAGCACTTGCAGCGGTCCAATCTCAGAGATAACCATGAGCAACAACTGATTTATCAATCTAAACCAGAGATAACCCCGGTAAGGGGTAAAATCATCATTTTTCCACCTCGATCCCATATGTGCGTCGTCTCAACACATTTCAACATACATTCTATATAGAAGTGTCCTAAAAGAACCAAATAACTGCAATCTCGAGTGACTACTATGCAAGGCAGCACACTAAATAGAATTTGAAGCCAGAAGACCAAGGGCACGGTCCCATCTTCCTGACTTCGTACAACCTCTAATCTCATGTCACTGCGTAGCTCTCGACAAAAGCAGTCTAAAACAGGTCTTATACACCTCAATCGGATGCCCGAATTGAAGTTACGAAAGCTCAAGCGGATATCACATTGTACGCATGCACGTACTTCAAGATGATGGGACCCATGAGTTGGGACACCGAGGCAAACAGTAGTAGATCAAAGCAACTGCAGTGCAACATGCGACTCCTCCTCTATAAATAGAGGGCTTGGTGTGGTCATTTTTTAAGAGAAAATGGTAAGGAAGCCCTATCCAGTTTGCTCTGTACACACCCTAAACTGAGTGCTTTTTCATTTTAAACACTTGTGAGCTTATATTCAGTCATATTTTTACCGCCGGGAGGCGAGTGTTCATCCATTTAAAGCTCTAGAAGTCTTCTTTAACAGTCCACTTTAAGCCTACTTACACTTCTTAAAGCCTTTCTCTTCTACTGTGCACACATTGTTCTTCACGTTGAGAGTTGTGTAGCGTGTGTATGCCCGGACTTCGGTCCATGGCTTTTATTTCTTTTTTGGATATCTATATATATATACATATATCTCAGTCTGGCCTAGAGTTTACTTCGTGGCTTTTTATTGCTTTCTTTACATTTCGTCCCGGCTAGAGTTTACTTCGTGGCAGTTGATTGTTTTTTACTGCTTTATTTACATTTCCGATGTGACACTCCCAAATCCAGGTACTCCATTCCCACAAAATTTGGTGTTCACTATCCAAAACCATTACATCTAACTACCCATAACAAAGGATAAAGACATAATTTAAATAACTTAAACCATAATCTTCCCTTTAAAGGGTTACATCATCATAAAACATTCCAATGTAATCTAACCTTAAATTTATTACATCATTTTGCGGAATACATCATAAAATAAAACAAGTCTGGTAACATAAAACATTTAAATAAGTTTCTCATAAGTCTTCTACACTTGGACATTTTTCCCTTTCCTTTGCTAGTAGATGGCTCATCAACTTTCTCCACTTTAGCTACAGTGTTAATTGCAAGAATGAGCAAACAATTGCTCACTGATATAGAGAGTAGTAATAATAACAACTTGAGAATGAACAACGAATGCTGAACAATAATGAACTTATTCTACGAATCAAAAATAGAAAACAAGTTCGAACTTTACTATCTGAGGGTCTTAAGACCACGAACTATGTCTCCGGTATTTAGGTATTATTACCCCAACCTTAACAGTCATTTAGACTATACAACCCTTCTTAACGTACTTAGGGGGATCAACCCTTTGTACCATGTATTATGCACAAATATCTAAACATTACACGTACAAAATCCCCTATGTTAGGGTTGTTCATCTCAGTTTGGATTTAGAATTTCCGCACAAAAGAAAGTTTAGCTTGAAACTAACTTATCAACGGTTCTAGAATTTTAGAACACAATTCCATAAGAGACTAGTTCAATCAATAAGAGTTTGTTTCGTACTTGAAGGCTTAATACAACAATATAGAATTTAACAACAACATTATATATTTGAATAGACATGATATACGTGCAAGATACCATATTCAAAAGAATTAGAACAACTTTAATTGAATTAATGTATTAGAACAACATATGCTTTGCATAACAATAACAAGACATAGGAATATGAAACTCGTTCAATGTAACAAATTAGGTTACAAGAGCTTATTTACCATACATACGTATAGAATCAATAGGCTTGCTCAATAAAAGTTTAGGAGACTTGCATTCAATACGAAGAGAATGAAGTTAGAAAACTTGCATAAGTATAACATAACAATGAAAGGTAAACCTTGCTGAATAACAAAGTAGCATAGGTTAGGGAACTTGCTCAATAAAAGTTTAGGATAAGAAACTTGCCTTGTATGAAAGCTACACAAGTGTAATAATATTCTCCAATTACCCTACACATAACATTGGAATCACAATAACAATTAGTTGTATTAATATTAGCTTTATAGGTCTAACCCATCATTTAGGTCATAACCTTAACTTAGCACCTAACCATGTTGGTTAACATCCTTAACGAATCTAAAATCTCATAATAAACTAACATAAACCCTATCATTTATCTTTAACTTTCATAAACATTACTTTTGATTCATTACATAACATAATTAACAATCACTTAAAAATCTTCACACTTTGTATTACAACACATTACAATCTGTTGTTGTAGTCTACATTATGTCTTAACATCATTAACATGCATGCTAAGCCAAATTAGACCCTTGTATAATCACCTACAAACAAACAAACTTCACTGCTTAGGCTCAAGACACGGCAGTACCGTGTCATTGTGCCAAGCCTTAACACCCGCAGAGGCAGACCGCTTGATATTCAAGAAGGCCTACGGCAATTAATACCATTCATTTGTGGTAATAAAACGCAATTGCGCCATGCATAGACATAAACTCAGAAGCAGCTGACTCTCCGCTACACATGCTAGCCACTAAATCAACCCAATTTCCTACAGAAATCATGAAACCTAGCAACTAAAACTTTGTGACAACATAACTAAGCATGCTATATACCATACCAACTACATAAACATTACATAATTTAAATTTTAAGGGATCAAAACCCCAATTTCTCCAATTTCATCATTTTTTACACTTTTAGCGAATTCGATCGCCACGACTTCATTTCTTAGCCAATTGACATGATTCAAACTACGCCGCTTTCATTTCTTAACATACTAACATAATCCAACATCAATTTATAGATTATCACACATATTAAACATGAAATTTTGTACTTTCTAAAGCCATTTTTCATGTATAAACACTGTTACATACTTTTCTTCCTACAAACCAATTTATATGAATTTTAATCATCAAACAACACTCACATTTGATGATTAATAGAGTATAAACCTTACATACATGTATATGTATCAATCCAACACAATTATCAATAGAAATTCCAAACATAAGAGTTAAAATTGAAGTAAGTTATACCTTATTCTTTGATTGTTGGCTAGCAAAAGATGATGACTAGGCTTAGAAATTCCTCTCCTTGACAATCACAGAGAATCCAATTCACTATGTTTCCTCTCTTGATCTATCTGCTCTTCTCTGATCACTAGCCTTAGGGAAAAATAAGACGCGTAGAAATAAACTGGCCACTCTCCCACGTACTCTTCCATTAGAAAATAATACGTCTGCTTTAGTTAAAATAAGCCAAAGGCTACAAGGCCTTATGTGGCTACCACCTATTTTTCCAAACTAGATTATTTTTATATTATTTATATTATATGATTTCATGTGTCACACCATTAAATTAACTCATACGTATAATTATAATAATTATAATTCCCATTGTAATATACTTAATAAATCTTTACATATCTAATTTAATTAATAAATTAGATCAAAACAACATTTTATTTAATTTATTTATTCCCTTTAAATTTAAAAAATTTATTTAATTTAATTATTTTATTAAATTAAATCACTAAATAATAAAATTACCATTCATTAATTTAGTTAACACACATACTCAACTAAATTATTACATTACAATTCATCAATTATTTATTTTTCACAATAAATAAATTATTTAAAATATTTATTTAATTCAATAAATATTTAAATTAAATTTCAAATTTCTCGATCGTTACATCCTTCCCTCCTTAAAAGGATTATGTCCCCAAAATCACAACTCGAAAAATTTATTCGTTACATTCTTCCCTCCTTAACAAGATTTTGTCCTCAGAATCGATATACAAGATCAAGCAAATAACTGAGGATAATTCTTCATCATAACGCTTTTAAGTTCCCACGTAGCTTCTTCAGCATTGTGGCTTCTCTAGATTCCCTTTACAGAAGGTATAACCTTATTTCTCAGTATTTGCTCTTTTCTGTCAACAATTTGAACATGGACTTCTTCATATGACAAAGCCTTCTCAAACTGTAAGGGCTGATATTCTATAACATGTTTATAGTCAGTCTTATTTGGCCTCAATACTGATACATGGAAAATGTTATGAATATGCTCCAACATCGGAGGTAAAGCTACCTCGTACACCACTTCACCAACTCGTTGAAGCACTTCAAAAAGGTCATATTAACCTAGGGCTCAATTTTCCCTTCTTGCAAAATCGAATTTTCCCCTTCCAGGGAGATACTTTCAAGAAAATATAACTACTGACATCGAATTCTCGATTTTGTCGATGCTGATCGGCATATTTCTTCTTTCTATCCTGTGCAGTTATTAATCTCGCTCGAATAACCTTGATGATCTCGATAGTCTGTTGTACCAATTCTGGACCCAATAGCTGACGTTCACCTACCTCATCCCAACATAAAGGAGTTCTGCATTTCCTATCGTATAACGCTTCGTAAGGCGGCATGCCAATACTTGCATGATAACTATTATTATAGGCAAATTAGACCAACAATAAATGATCATCCCAATTTCCCTTGAAATCCATGATACATGCTCTGAGCATATCTTCTAGTGTTTGGATGGTTCTTTCACTCTGTCCGTCGGCTTGAGGATGGTACGTTGTGCTCATTCTCAGCTGTGTTCCTAAACATTCTTGTAATCATTTCCAGAAATTTGATATGAAACATGGATCTCTGTCTGATACAATGGACACTAGAACACCGTGTCTTAAAATGATTTCCTTCATATACAGTTTTACCTACCTATCTAGGTTAAATCTAATCTTGATTGACAAAAAGTGTGTCGACTTCGTTAGTCAATCGACAATCACCCAAATGGCATCGTAGCCTTGCTGGGTCATTGGAAGACCTACCACAAAATCCATTATGATATGCTCCTATTTCCATTCTGGTATCTCCAATGGTCATAATAATGCTCTTGGCCTTTGATGTTCAGCTTTGACTTTCTGACACATTAGGTATTTTGCCACAGACTCAGCCACATCCTTTTTCATATTCGGCCACCGAAAATGATGTCTAAGATCCTGGTACATTTTTGTACTCCTAGGGTGAATCGAATATCTTGAGTTGTGAGCTTCACTTAGAAATTCCTTTTTTAACTTCTGGTACTGGCGGAACCCAAATTCTCCCTTCAAACCGAAGTAACCCTTCCGAATCGATTTTGAATTTGTTTTCCTCCCCTTCAAATATTCTCTGTTTTATCTTTTCGCAGTCTTCATCCTAAAGTTGTGCATTCTTCACCTTATCTACCAACGTTGAACTGTTTCCTATCTGGAACAACTTTCCATCGTATTTTGTCGGATATTTAATTTCTAACTCCATCTTAGCCATTTCTGACACGAGCTTCTCCTGAACAGTTAACAACATTAACTTCTCCCGTCCCTTCCTACTTAAAGCATCAACAACAACATTCGCCTTTCCAGGATGATAGAAAATCTCGCAGTCATAATCTTTGATCAGCTCTAACCATCTTCTTTGTCTCATATTAAAATCTTTTTGTGTAAAGATATACTTCAGACTTTTATGGTCAGTATATATCTCACACCTCTCTCCATAAAGATAACGTCTCCAAATTTTCAAGGGAAACACCACCGCCGCCAACTCTAAGTCATGAGTCGGATAGCCTTTTTCGTACTCCTACAATTGACGTGATGCATACACAATAACTCTGCCGTTCTTCATAAGCACACAGCCTAGTCCTTTATGCGATGCATCACTATACACCACAAAATTCCCTGTATCATCAGGCAATGACAACACAGGTGCTGAGCTCAACCTCTTCTTTAATTCTCGAAAACTTTCCTCGCACTTCTCCGTCCAAACAAACTTAACCGCCTTCCCAGTTAAATTTGTCAACGGAGTCGCGATCTTGGAAAAGTCTTGAATAAAATGCCTATAGTAACCCGCCAATCCTAAGAAACTCCTTACTTTTGACGGTGTCTTCGGCTGATCCTAGTTTATTACAGCTTCAACTTTTGATGGATCTACCGAAATTCCATCCTTATCAATAATGTGTCCAAGAAACTATACACGTTCCAACTAAAATTCACATTTTGAGAACTTAGTATATAACTTCTCTTTTCTCAATGTCTCCAACGTCAATCTTAAGTGTTCAACATGTTCCTCCATGGTTTTGGAATATACCAATATATCATCAATAAACACCACCACAAATTTGTCTAAAAATGGTTTAAACACCCTATTCATCAAATCCATGAACGCTGCAGGTGCATTGGTTAAACCAAATGACATAACCAGAAACTCGTAATGACCATACCAATTTATGAATGCTGTCTTCGGTACATCCTCCGGCCTCACCTTAAATTGATGATAACCACTTCTCAAGTCTATCTTTGAAAAATACCTCGCTCCCTTCAACTGATCGAACAGGTCATCGATTCAAGGTAATGGATACTTATTTTTAATCGTGACCTTATTCAATTCTCGATAGTCAATGCAGAGCCGCATCGATCCATCTTTCTTCTTAACAAACAACACTAGTGCTCCCCATGGCGACATACTCGGCTGAATATACTTCTTGTCAAGCAATTCTTGCAACTGCACCATCAACTCTTTCATTTCTACCATAGTCATTCTATATGGTGCCTTAGATATCGGGGCCATTCCTGGTAGTAATTCAATCACGAACTCGATTTGTCGATCCGGCGGAAGACCTGGCGAATCATCTGGAAATACGTCTATAAAATCTCTTATAATTGGTATTTCTTCTAACTTCACATTCTTCTTCTATGTAGGCTAAGTATCCTACACATCCTTGTCTGAACAACTTCTTGGCTTGCATCACCGTCAGACAACTTGCTTGTCGAGGTGACTTGCTGCCATTGAACACAACCTTTGGCGGAGTCATAAGGTTAACACATTTTCTTTGGCAATTAATTATTGCTCCGTAATTGAATAACCAATCCATTCTCAGTATAACATCAAATTCACTAAGTCTAATTGGTATCAAATCTACCATCATCTCATGACCTTTTATAACCACTCGACATTTCTTATATATAAATCTAACAGGAATCACTTCCATATTCGCGATCTCTATACTTAAGGGAAATTCTAATTCTTCCTGAGGCAAAACTAAGTTTTGATCAAATTTATCGGATATAAATGAACAAGTAGCACCCGAATCAAATAATACATAAGCATTAATACCATTAATCGGAATGATACCTGACACCACATCCTTAGATTAGACAAAGACAAACATCCCGCAGTCATATTGAAAGTCCCCGCAGATGAGGTTAGACATTGATCATACCGGGTCTAGTTATAGTTAATGCACCACCACCGTTGTTGTTTCCTTTTCAACCACTTGCACTTCCCACTGGCTTCTTAGGGCAATCACGAGCCATGTGATCCTTTGAACTGCAGGTATATCATGCTCCTTTCTTTAGGCTAAAACAGTTCGATGCAATGTGTCCCTCCTGACCACAGTTGAAACACACCCTCTTTCCCTTCAAACATACCCTAGTATTATTCTTCACGCACATCGTACAAGCTTCAAATTTCTTCTTTGGTTAACTTCCTTGTTGTCCTCCCGCAGTCAAAATCTTGCTCCACTTCCTCTTTTGACTGTTATTTTCAATGTTACTTCCACCAACCTTATTCTCATTCTCATTCTCCCTCTTTTTCTGTTCTTGATTGTACTTGGTCAAGGCATCGCTTCCACCTTCCGCGATAATTGCCTTTTCCAGTACAGCCGCAAATGTATTTAATTGGAACATTGAAACCTTGCTATAAAGCAAAGGTTTCAATCCTTGTTTGAACCTTCTTGCTTTACGCTCATCGGCATTGACTTGATATGTGGCAAACCTTGCCAACTCGTTAAACTTTGCAGCATATTCTGGCACCGTCATAGTTCCTTGTTTCAGCTCAAGAAATTGCACCTCCAACTAATTCTGAGAACTCGATGGAAAGTACATTTCGAAAAACATCTCCTTAAATCTATTCCACGTTATCACTCCTTGTCCCCCATGAACCTTATTTGTTTGCCACCAGTAGCTAGCTTCAGACTTCAGCATGAACGTTGTGAACGCAGTCTTCTGATCCTCGTTAACTCTAGCAACGTCGAACACTTTCTCCATTTTCATGATCTAGGTTTGGGCTTCAACTGGATTTATAGACCCTTGAAACTCTGGCAGTCCATCCACTTTGAATTCCTTAAAGGTCGTGACTTGAGCTTGCGATTGATTCGCAAGTGCACCCGTCAACAGAGCTACCAACTGCTGAACTGAATTAGCGTTGGCCTCGTTATTATTATTAGTAGACCCCACATGAGGTGGTTGTTGACATGGTTGTTGTAGACACTTGAAATTTTTTCTGCACAACTATTACTAACATTACAGGAGGGCAGAATCGTCTTTCGGAGATAACCCTGGAAGACAGCTCACATCCATTCCGGATACTACCGGAGGATCAGTTCACAACCCGGAACACACACAGGGAACATCAGTCTCAACCCGGAACACACACCGGGAGTCTCATCCTCAACCCCCGAAGACACACCAGAAGGATCATTTCCAACCTCGGAGATAACCCCGAGTTTCGTCCTTGGTGATAACCCCAAGAAATGTTGTTGCAGTTCAGGCGATAACTCCAGAAATGCTTGTTTCAAACACATGCAATCAGCTTCAATCTTAGCTCTCCTACCGAGGCACTCATACCTCAGACCCAGAGCTAAAAACTGGCGGACAGTCACACCCACAGATGACAGTGAGGCACACAAACAAGCAGTCCAATCTCCGATGTAACCCTGAACAACGTTTGCTTTTCGCTCAAACCGGCGATAACCCCGGTGAGGAGTCAAACGTCATCTTGCCACTTCAACACTTCCTCTCACAAGATGATATCGCATCATACCAACAAGTAGTCCAATCTCAAATGTAACCTTGAGCAACGTCTACTTTTAGCTTAAACCAGCGATAACCCCGGCGAAGAGTCAAACATCATCTTGCCCCTTTCAACACCTGTGCGTCGTCTGAACACTTCATACATACATACATACAACTATGTCCTTCAAGAACCAGGATATCCAATCCCGAGTGGCTATTACGCATGGCTGTACTTTGGATAGAATTTGAAGCTTGAAGACCATGGGCATGGTCCCCTTTTCCTGACTTCGTACAACCTCTAATCCATGTCATTGTATAACTCTCAACACAAGCTATCCGAAGAAGGTCACATATACCTCATTTGGAAGCTCGGATTGAAGTTCTGCAAGTTCGAGCGGACATTACAGTGCGTGAGTGCACGAACTTCGAGATGATGAGACCCGCGAAGCCCAGGCCCACCACGACCAGCTGCAGGTGTAACTGCGGCTGTCGCAGGTACACCTGCGGCCATCAGTTTATAAATATGAGCTAAGGGGTCAGCCATTTGAGAGAGAGAAGAGAAAGAAAAGGCGAGGAAGCCCTGTCCATTTTGCTCTGTACACACCCATATTGAGTGTTTTTTTTTCTATTAGCTCACATATAGCTAAGTAGTTATCCAAATAAAGTCATAGAAGTCTACTTTGGCAGCCCACTGTAAGCCTTCTCACATTCTATAAAACTTTCTTCTCATATTATCACACACTATTGTACACGTTGAGAGTCGTATGAGTGTGTTTGCCTTTTACTTTCATCTAAGTGGTTTTCATCATCATCAGTATATATATACTTCTATATATATATATGTATATATTTTTATACGGACTAACATTATCGAGTTATGCCTCGATTGAGCCTAGTCTTGATGCCCGAGCGTTTATTGGCTTTTTATATATTTTATATATATAAGCGTTGTTATGTCGACTACTTCATGAGATGAGCCTGACTTAGCTTCGAGCATTTAATTACTTATATATATAAATTGTGGTCGACTATTCGATGAGCCCGATTTTACATCCAGTGCGTTTAATTGCTTATATATATATATATATATATACTTATATATATAACTCGTTGTTTGGACATATCCGATGAGCACGGATTTCATATCCTATAGCATTTATCGCTTATATATATATATATATATATATATATATATATATATATTTAGATTCCTCGTCAGCTCGGAGTTTCCTCCGTGGCTTTTTTACAACTTTTCTTTACATTTCGTTCCCGCCTCGAGTTCACTTCGTGGCGCTTGATAGATTTTACAACTTTATTTACTTTCAAGTCCTTACTTTGAGTTCACTTCGTGGCGGTTGATAGCATTTACTGCTTTATTTACATTTCTGATCCATGGAGTTGCTTCGTGATGGTTGATCATGCATATATATATATATATATATATTCAACTTATATATATATATATATCTGCTTACTGCTTTCCATACAAATTGCAGTATCATATGAGCCTAGGAATCATTTGATCACATATTTAGTCTACTGAATCTAGATTCGGTTCCCATGATGGACATTTTTCAGCTGTAAACAACTTGAACATTATTTACAGTGTCTGAATTTCCTTGGATGGTTGTCATGCCCATAAGGAGTTCGGCACTGTTGTATATTATTTTCTCGCAGATGCCTCGTATCTCAAGAATAAAATCAAACAAGCCGAACATTCAGATAATAAAATAGAAGTATCAAAGGCCTCAATTACTATTGAGCACAGGGTTTGAAAAACCTTTTTTATAAAACCTCATTGCTATATCTAGTTAAAACTGATTTTTTTTATAAATTCAAACCCTTGTATATAGGTGCGAACGAGGTACAACACTACTTCCAAATAATTTCACATTGATCCACACACACACACACACATTCATATAATAGTTTCTTGGAGAAGTGGCGGTCACCGTGGAAACACGGATGTCGGGGGGTGCCTAACACCTTCCTTCCGCATAACCAAGCCCCCGAACCCTTAATGAATCTCGATTTCACAGACCCATTTAGCAGTGTCACATCGCTGGGTTAATGTGCAAACCTTTTCGGTTGCGTTGGTGTAACCAGTTAAATACACCAACTAGCTACTCTTAAAGTCAAATCCTCGACATTATACATGTCGGACCTTTTTCACTTGTTTTTTCAAACAAATCTCACATTAACACGAGAACACCAAAGAACAAGTAACGAAAAGGGACATCAAAAAATCCCGACGTCGACAGGTGGCGACTCTGCTGGGGACTCTAGTAAGAGGGCTTAAGCCGCTATTACAAGCTTCTCAAAATTGTTATTTGCTTGTGTGTGAATGTTGCATTTACATTTATGATGAATGTGTACGAATGTATCTTAATTACTGCACTGCTAAATATCTATCTGTCATATTAGTGCTTCGCACGTGTCATCATTTTGCATAAATGGTGAGACACATTGTATGTGAATGTATGTTGTATGGTCCCTCCACCAGGAGGATATCCTGTTGGTGTTTGATTACTGGACTCGTGGGAAGAATAATTCCCCGGGGCTCAGGAAAGGCACCACTCAGATTTGCTCCAGTTGAACGACCGGATTAACTTCCCGTCAAGTAGATTGTGATGATCTGAGAACCTTCATGCCAAAAAGCCGTGAGAGTAACCCTAAGATAGGTCAACCTCTGATAAACCAAACACGGAGCAAAGTCTCTTTATACTTTCCATTTTCAATTACTTGTAAAAGCATTTACTTGTAATTTATTCTATATGCATATATGACATGTTATTAATTAACAACCAGTTTTTCAGAACAAAATTCCTAAAACGAACATTGTTATGATAACATTTACATTACCCTAAGACTAAACTACATAAGTCTTTTGTAGGGAAGCAATTGGGCCTGTTACCCGCTCAAAATCCAAAAAGGCCACGAGCCTACAACCAATTATGTCTTCTTCTGACCAGTCTAACACTATTTCCCGAGAATAATTTGACGGATTGAGTAAACAAATCACATACTTGGCTTTTCTACTGAAAGAATTACACCAGTCCACTCAGGGTACGAAGATACCTATACAAACAGAATCCTCTACTGTAATAACCGTGAATTTTAAGTCACCATGTATGTATGTACATTTTTTTTAAACTTTGTGTTATATATGGATACATACATTTATGGATTTCATTAAAAATGAAAGCCTTGTGACCTAATTATACATTAGGTAAGGATATTAAATAACCTAAGGGTTATGGTAACACGAAAAAGTTAGTATTTTATATGTATACTAACTTAAGTGGGTAAACTTAGTATTTCAAGTGACTAATAATTTTAAACCTAATTCTTGTAAATATAATTAGGTTATGAGATAAAATCATATGTATAAGTAATTAAACTTCATATGATTGGAGATGAAAGCCCTAAATTATCAAATTGGGTAACATTATTAAAATTGTTGGACTATGTTTTTATCTAGCCCAAATCAATTAAAAGAGAAGCCCAAGGAAAATAAATTGTAATCCAATACTTAGCCCACTTGATTGGGGGTATTCTAGACATTTGATTAATCAAAATTGGGCATTTAAAATAAAAGCTAAATGGTGGATATTATGAGGATCCTAAGTGGAATAATTAATCTAGCTTGTCCATTAGTAGACATGAATAAACATAAGGACAATGTGGTAAGACTCCCATTGGTTGCCACTCCATTATGCACATTTAATCATGTTTAACCTAAGGTAAGTAATAAACAAAGTGTTTTACCTAATGGGAAACAAAATGATTGTGGGAGAATTAATAATGAATTGCCCATTACATTTTGAATTCACATTCATTCTTCCAACATCTCATTTTCTCTCCATCTTCTTCATCTTCTTCTTCTACCTCTTGCTCCCAAGCTAGCCAACTTCAAAGAGAGAAAAGAAAGAGAGAATTTCAGCCATAGGAAGAAGAATTATAGGAGTTCTAGTGGTTTATGCCCCCTAAGTTTATTAGTTACTTTGGAAAATCAAGGAAGGTAGCCACTAAGTCAAGGTATAATGTACCTTCATCTTCTTCTCTTACCTTGTTTTGATAGCTTGAGTTTTGATGGGGTTATGTACAAATACTCAAGATACACTAGTTATACATATCATTATGCATGGAACTAAGTATCTTGAGTGTTAGATCAAAGACTTAGAGGAAGAAAATGAGCATATGTTCTCCAAGGGTGAAAACTCTTGTTTTTCTTCCACTAAATCTTGTGTAACTCAAGTTCTACAACTTGGAATTATGATCTGTCGAAGGGGGGTGCTAGATACATGAGTTATCTAGTAAACCCAAGTGGTAGATCACAAATATAGCATGTTTTGAAACCTTTGAGATTTTTTTTTACAAAAACAGTCCACTTTATATGCTAAAGCCTTGAAATCCAAAATCAGCTACTGACTTGTTTTTCATGAGGCTGTTTCGGCTAGTTCCTTATCTTGTAAAAATTTAGAAAAATATTACAGAGGTACCTTATGAAGTTATCTACGCGTAGGAAAAAGAACGGACACGTTTCGAGTTATATATTGTGCGTAATGACTATTTCCGTAAAGGACTCCATAAATATTATCCTACGAATATATCACTGTGTATACACTGGAAAATTCCAAAATTTTTACAGTAGCTTCATATATGTTAAGAAAACATACCCTGAAAATTTCAGATTTTTCTGAGCAAAACTCAAGTTTTTAAAAATAGAAAAAGATCTGAGTGTTTTGAGCACTTTAAAAATAGTAAATCATTTTCTAAAATTCTAGAAAAATTAGAGGATCGTTGTTGGTTCATATTCTGTTAAAATCCAGAAGCTGAAATTTTTTGGAATCAGTTTGCTATTTTTCCTAAAAATAATTAGGTTATGAATAAAAGGAAATAAATAGTTAAATGATGCCTTTAATGAGAAAAATATGATTTTTATGCTTGAATGCTCATAATATATTATATCATGACTATCTTAGGGCATTTTGGTAATTTATAATAATAAATATTACTTATGACCTTTTATGGATATTAAATAAGAGGTTATTAAAGGATGAACAATTAGAATAAATTGTTTATTAATTTAATAAATCATTGGAATATTATTAAAATACTAATAATATTATAATATGATGTTGTTATGTAAATAAAAATATTAGATTAGAGTATTATTATTAAATAATAATATTCGAGATTAAATAAAATATTATTAAATGATTAATAATATTAGTAAGTGAATAAAATATTATTAAATAATTAATAATATTAGTAAGTGAATAAAATATTATTAAATGATTAATAATATTAGTAAAGGGATAAAATATTATTAAATAATTAATAATATTAGTAAGTGAATAAAATGTTGGTAATGATTTAAAGTATTATTAGTGAACCAATAATACTAGAAGGTGAATTAATATTATCTAAGTTAATAATATTATGTGAATTAAAGGTAGTCGTTAATTAATAATAACACTATCTAGGCATGATAATGTTTATAAGAACTTATTGTAATGTATGATATCTATGTGATTACATAACTCGATGTTATGCAATGACTAATTGAAAGACTAATTATAGGTCTCTCAAAGGAAGATATTTTAACTACATAGTGGATAGAAATTTATTTCAGAAATGTAACTCTACGATCGAGGCAAGTTTCCTAACTCAACTTGAGTTATTATTTTCAAAGCATATTAGTGAATAATTATTGATGATTATTCACGCCTTTATTGATTATTGAAATTGCACTTTGTGCAATTGATTTCGCTTCTACCGCCATTGAACTGTGAATTAAATTAAAGTTCTTCATTTATGAACTGTTTATGGGATAGATCTATGCTAATTGTATCAGCTAGATCAAGCATGACTAAATTTGTTAAATCAAATGGATTTTAAATAACTGTTCTTATTAATTGATATGGTAAGAACTCTTGACTGAGAAATGAACAAATTTGATTAAGGCATGATATCAATGTCGGATTATTAAGTGTTTATGCATAAATCACGGGTATGAAAAGGCCGATCCCTTGAATACCAAAACTTATTAAAAGGTCCAGCTTAAATCATCGAGCACCTTGGCAAATGTTCATGGTTATTCAAAACCACTCAGCCATGTTATTCAATTATCGAATATTCAATTGTTGATTATTAATTCATGTTCCTTCACAATCTTATATTATTGTTGAACATTGAAGGCAATATTTCTTTCTACGTCATGATATATCTCCTTTGTCTTTATAAACTTGTGAAGCAAATTAGTTTCTTACTCTTGCTATATCATGACCTCTATTTTCAGTTAAGCCCGAAGGATCTAATGCGAAGGACAAGGGCAAGGGCAAGATCCGTGGAGTAATTTTAGAATGAATGTTAAATTAGTTATTATCTAATGGAGTTTCTTGAGTAAACTATTTGTATTATAAATGGTGTATTTAAAGTTAAGGTTGTAGAGACCTTGGGACCATGTTTTGAGACTTTTGTATAATGAACAATGTATGTTTATTATTTCAAATAGTTATAGAATGCTTATGATGATGATAGGATCGTGAGCACTGAATCTGAGGTTAGAGAACCTGGATTTGGGGGCGTCACATCTACACAAGGGGGAGTCGAAGGTCTAGAAAAAACAATTCCAGAGCATTAGTTGGATACGACCAACAAAGACCCTGAAATCACCCATCTCAAAGGAGATCCAGACACTGGTAATATCAGGAAGAAGGTTCTCCAAATGGAGGAAACTATACGCGTTCTCAAAGGGACTGGGACATACGGCAATGTTTCATATACAGACCTTTGCATATTTCTTGGTACTCAGTATCCAGAGAAATTTAAAACCCCTAATTTTGAAAAGTATGACGGATTAGGGGATCCTTATACCCATTTGAAGGTATTCATTGGAGAACTTGGATCTTATGCGGAAGATGAAAAGCTCAGAATGCAGCTATTCTAGAAGAGTCTGACTGGAGAAGCTCGTTCATGGTATACCAGATTAGACAACTCAAAGATCCATAGTTGGGAAGAGCTAGCTCATGCCTTCCTCACTCAATACAGTTTTCAGTCTCAGATGGCTCCTGACCGGTACCAAATTACCAAGGTCAAGAAATGGTCTAATGAGTCATTTAGAGAGTATACTCAAAGGTGGAGGCGCCTTGCTGCTCAAGTTATTCCTTCCATGATAGCTTCAGAAATGGTCATGACTTTCATAGATGTACAAGAAGCTCCTTTCTATGAAAGAGTTCTAGCTGGTATTGGCAAACCATTCTCCGAAATGATCAAGCACGGAGAAATAGCTGAAATGGGATTGAAGTCTGGGAAGATTCAAGACCTCGCAACTCTTAAAGCTGTTGCTAAACACATCCAGTCCGGATCTTATGGAAATAACCCCCAGAGGGTCCATAAAAAGAAAGAGGAGGATGTTTCCTTGATACTACAAGGACAGAAAGGCAATCAAAACATGCCTATTCAAAGGAGAAACTATACCCCTTTTCAGGCACAATCTTCAAACCTTCCATTGCCTAAAAATGGAGAAGCAAAGCGACCTCGAACGTTCACACCCTTAGGGGACTCGCTCAAGAATATTCTTGCTCTTCTGACTACTCAGAAGAAAATTATACGTCTGCTTCCACCAGCCAACCCTAATGGGATGGGTTTTAATGCTACTCAGAAGTGTGCTTATCATGCCGGAGCACCTGGACATGATACTCAAGATTGTTGGGCCTTGAAAGACAAGATCCAAGACTTGATAGACAACGGTGAGATTGTAGTTACCAAACCTGATCAACCTCATGTGCAAGATAACCCTCTTCCTCAACACAAAGAATAAGAGGTCAACATGATCAGTTGGAGCACTGGGCAAAATTCCAGTGTTATTGGCGAGCCATCTCAGACCATCAAAGACGGTGATGACAGATGGGATTATGCAAAGTTCCAATTTACCATGGAATGAAAGATGAAAGCTCTTTGTAAACAAATCGAGTAATTGGCTGAACTGGTGACTCATCAGCATCAAGTTACACGCCAATTAATCAAACAGGAGCATGCCTATCTCCTCCCCTTTGTTATGAATGCTCCATCATCACCTTCAGAAAGTGAAGCTATGGAGGATAAGGTTACAAAGAGAGAAAGTGTTAAAGCCCGTCGGGATTTTTCCAATCAAAGGGAATTTACCTATCTTGGCCAATCTATGGAGGAGATATTGCAAATGTTGATCAAAGAAGGAAGAATTACCTTCCTTCTACCTCCAATCAATCCCCGCTCCGGACGGTTCAATTCTGATGAAGTGTGTCAGTATCATTCACACTCTCGCAATCACAACACAGAAGAATGATGGGCACTGCGCCATCTCATTCAGAATCTTATTGAAAGCGGTGTCCTGTAAATTGCAGATGATTACACTGTGCAACTCAAAGGTGAGAATGCATGTCCTACAAAATAGAAGGAATCGATCGCAGTTATATCCGAAGTGGATAATGAGACTGTCAAAGCATTTCTTATACATCCAATTCAACTCAAAGGAGCTGACAGTCCTTTGAAAGTGGTCACACCTGAGCTAATTTCTCTACCCTTCAGACCATAACATCCTATTGTCAGCTTGCACAAAGTTCCATGGAATTATGGAGAAGCTAAAGGATCTACGTCTCATACTACTGCTACAGTGTCGAAGGATAATCCACTGTATCTTCCTCAACGGGTTATGAAGCCTACTTGCAAAGAAAATAGGAAGATTCCCATGGAGAAGATTGAACAATTCCTCCGCACTATGGGCCATAATGAAGCCAATGTGGTTTTAAGCTTACGACAAGCTCTACACCAGATATCTATACTGGATTTGGTTTTCTCTTCCGAAGATCATTAGAAGATTCTATTAGAGGTTTTGCAAGAAGCCTATCCACCAAAATCAGTGGATGTGGAAAGATTTCAACATCTGGTTGATCATATTTTCAATAACAATGTGATATCCTTCACTGATGACGACAGACCGCCCGAAAGGACCGGTCATTGTAAGCCACTGCACATCGCAGTGTTGTCTTCCGGGTACATGCTAGCTGGAGTTCTGATAGATGGATGCTCATCTCTAAATATCTGTCCTTATACCATCCTGGTTAAGATGAATGTCAATCTCAAGCGGATGCAGAGCAGCCACATGGTTATCCGAGCTTTTGATGGATCCCGACGAAGTGCCATCGGAAAAATTGAATTGCCAATTGAGATTGGCCCAAATACATTCAATGTATCCTTCCATGTCCTAAAGATAGATTCAGGATACAGCCTGCTATTGGGGAGACCATGGATACATATGGCTGGAGCTGTTACCTCCACATTACATCAACAGCTCAAATATATTATCAACAACAGTCAAGTCACTATTAATGCTGAGTCAGAGTATCCTGAACAAGGAGATCTGCCAATCGTCAGTTTTAACTCTGAAGTTGAGCCGGCCAGTTTTCATACCTTGGAAGTGAGCAACACTCAATATCAACCTATTGAAGCACCACTTCCCGTACCCAAGATTTCTGCCAAGGTTATGTCGACCACTCAAAAAATGATGTCATTAGGTTATCAGCCTAGACAAGGGCTTGGTAAAGACAAGCAGGGTATTAAGCACCCTATTCAAATGTCCAGTTAAACTGGGACAGCTGGGCTAGGCTATTCTTCCAGTTCTTGTCATAGGAATCCACATGAACACCGGTTAAGGTGCCAGCACATATTCTGACTATGCTCAATATTCCGCCACACGACGATGTTTTCTAATCTTTACCTCATGAGTGACATAGCCTCCGCTTAAGGTGCCAAAGACATATTCTCGACTATCTCGTTTCCCAAGCCAAGACTTTCAAAGAAAAAGAGGTGTTGATTCCTGATCTCGAAGTGGAAGAAAAGGAACGGAAATGTAAACATGACCTTGCCTTGATGATGGTAGGCATATGCGTCATTGTTCATGATGAACAAACAAACAGATACACCCCAGATGGTGATTGCCCAGATGTCATGATTATCATTCGGGAGAAGGAGGACAATGACGATCCTTCCATTACTGCAGTCCCTCAGGACTTTTCCCGCGATAATTGGAATAACATTCCATGCATTGGTCGACGAGGGTAAAATGGGCAGAAAATCCCTCTGCCCTGTAGATAACATTAATTGCTTACTTTTCTTTACAGTACTAGCAGTCATTTTATCAAGTACATGCTAACACTTTTGTATGATTGAACAGTTGCATATATTAAGTGAAAGCATACTTTGTTTCAGGACTCTGAATTTAGATGTTCCTGTGCTTGCTGTTGAGGTGCGTTCTCTCCACAAGGGCTGTAACTTTGATGAAAAGTTGGACTCAGACTTGATGGACATTCAAGAGGACATTGAGACACCTCAGGAGATTAAGGAATGGGTCATAGATAAGCCTAAACCCAACCTTGACCAAACAACTCCTTTCAATCTTGGAATCTTAGAAAATCCTAAGCTAATCCAGATTGGTTCAGACCTTACCATAAATCAACAGAATAACATGGTTGCACTATTAACCCAATTCCAAGATGTGTTTGCATGGTCTCATGAAGACATGGTGGGTTTGTCCACTGACATTGTTCTTCATCACCTTCCTATTAAAGAGGGATTCAAGCCAGTTAGACAAAAACTCAGGCGATTGAAACCTGAGTGGAGTTTAAAGGTCAAAGAAGAAATTGTGAAACAATTTCAAGCTGGCATCATCATTGTGTCTACATATCCGGAGTGGATATCCAACATTGTTCCCGTGCCTAAACCAGGAGGAAAGGTGCGAGTTTATGTGGATTACTGGGATTTAAACAAAGCTTGCCTGAAAGGTAGCTTTCCCGTGCCTTTTATCCACATTCTCATTAACAATACTGCTCAATACGGCATGTACTCCATTGCTGATTGCTTTGCGGGGTACCATCAAATTATGGTTGCTGAGGAAGACCGTGAGAAAACTGCTTTCATCACTCCTTGGGGAACTTTTTGCTACATACGGTTGTCATTCGACCTCATCAATGCCGGGGCAACATATCAACGAGCTATGATGGCTCTTTTCCACGATCTAATGCATAAAGAGATAGAGATCTATGTGGATGACATCATTGTCAAATCCCGAAAGGAGGAGGACCACCTAGACCATCTCAAGAAGTTATTTAACAGGTTGCGTAAGTACAACTTGAAGTTGAATCCAGCCAAGTGCGCCTTTAGTGTCAAATCAGGGAAGTTGCTAGGTTTCCTATTCAGCCACAAAGGGATTGAACTGGATCCTACCAAAATCTAGGCCATCAAGGAAATTCCCATTCCTCAGACAGAGAAGGAAATACGAGGATTTTTGTGAAGAATCAACTTCATTAGCAGATTCATTTCTCAACTCACAGCAACCTCTGAACCCATCTTCAAGCTATTAAGGAAGAACTCTTCCATGAAATGGAATGATGAGTGTCAGAAAGTCTTCCTTACAATTAAAGAGCAGCTGATTAACACTCCTATTTTGGTACCTCCCAGGGATGATGTTCCCCTATTCATGTACCTGTCCATTAATGACAATGCCATGGGCCGCATGCTGGGGCAAAAAGATGATAGAGGCCAAAAACGAGCTATCTATTACCTCAGAAAAAGATTCAGCACCAGTGAACACAAGTACACTCTGATTGAGAAGACTTGTTATGCTTTAGCATGGGCTTCCATGAGATTACAGCATTATCTCCATGGTCACACGACCCATCTTATATCCCACGTTGATCCGCTCAAGTATGTGTTCAGTAAGCCCATACTGAATTGTTGGCTGTCCAGATGGCAGTTGATCCTACAACAATTTGACATCGTCTACGTGATGCAAAAGTTTGTCGAAGGTCAAGGAATTGTGGATCAACTGGCCGCCGCACCTATAGGGAACTACAAACCCTTGGAAACATACTTCCCCGATGAGGGGGTAATGACAATTCAGCAACAACATCAGTACGATACATGTCGTACGTGGAAAATGTATTTTGATGGAGCTGTTAACATAAAAGGCTCTGAGTCGAGCAGTTTCTAATATCTAGTACGGGAGCAAGATCTCGTCATAGTAAATTACAGATTTGTCAAACCAACAACACAAATGAGTAGTATGAAGGCGGTATCATGGGCTAAAACTTGCCCGCTTAATGGGCATCAAAGTGTTAATGTTTTGGGGATTCCAAATTGGTGATCAGACAATCCACGGGAATCTATCAAACCAAAGAATTACATTTGCTGCCTTACCATCGGTAAGTTCTATAGATGGCTTTGGAGTTCGAAGAAATCTCCTTTCTACACATTCCTCGCAATAGGAATGATTTTGCGGATGTATTAGCAACATTGGCCTCCTTGGTTCACATACTTGACAAGGAAAACATGCCAACCATCACATTTGCTATGAAAAAAGCCCCAGTCTATGGGAACTACATTGGAGAAGTATCGGATGAACTACCTCCCATCCAACACCCTTGGTATCAGCATATCAAGGAGTATCTGCGAGATGGATCTACACCCGCTGAGGCGAGCCTAACTGAGAAGAGGCGGATTCATCGACTTGCTATGAAATTCTACTTGAGCGGAGATGCACTCTATAAAAGAGATGCAAGATTAGGTCTCCTCAGATGTCTAGAAAAAGACCAAGCTCAGAGGCTCATGGATGAGATCCATGGTGGAGTATGTGGCCCACACATGAGCGGACCCTTACTTGTCAAGAAAATTCTCAGAATAGGACATTATTGGCTTACACTCAAAGCTGACTATGATGATCACGTCAAGAGGTACTATCAATACCAGGTCCATGGGAATGTTATCCACACCCTTCCAAGGGAGCTCCACAACATGAGTTCGCCCTGGCCCTTCTCAATGTGGGGAATGGACGTGATCGGGCCCATCGAGCCCAAAGCCAGTAATGGTCATCGATTCATATTCACCATGATCGACTACTTCACCAAATGGGTAGAGGAAGATTCCTTCCCCAGGGTTATTAAAGAAGTTATCATTGCTTTCATCAGAAACAATGTCGTCTGTCAATATGGACAACCAGAGGTCATTGTGTCATACAATGCTAAGAACCTCAACAATAAAATGATGGAGGAGTTATGTAGCAAATTACACATTAAACAGCTTAACTCCGTCATCTACCGTCCAAAGATGAATGGTGCTGTAGAAGCGGCTAATAAAAATTTCAAGAAGATCATGCAGAAAATGTCCGCCAATCACAAAGGATGGCCTGACCTCTTGCCACTGAATTTATTAGCTTCCAGAACTTCTATGCGTACTTCCATTGGTGCAACCCCCTACTCGTTAGCCTATGGGATGGAAGTAATGCTCCCCATAGAGGTGGAAATGGAATCCCTTAGAGTATTGATGGATGCTCAGTTGGATGAGGACCAATGGGTACAAGACAGGTATCACCAATTGTCTCTAATAGATGAAAGGATAACCGCAGCAATCTTCCATGGTCAATTATATCAGCAAAGGATCGCACGATCCTACAATAGAAAAATCCGACTATGGCAGTTCGAACAACATGACTTGGTTTTGAAGAAGATCATTGACAACAAAGATCAATCTAAGGGAAAATTTGCTCCTAACTGGGAAGGCCCATTTGTTGTCAAGGAGGTATTGACAGGAGGTGCTCTCAGATTGCAAGAAATAGACGGTGATGAATTTCCACAACTTATCAACTCGGACACCGTGAAACGGTACTATGTCTGAAGTTACCATCAAACAAACATCCTAGTTTTGATCATCCAATCACCAGTTACTCCGATTTTGAACCCTTCCTTTCTACACACTCTTCTGCCCCTCAGGGAAACATACACTTCAAACCAACAGCCTGGTTTCACCTCATTTTTCAAATCTTTCACACCTGTAGTGTATCCTAAAGACGGGATTAAACTTTTCTACGCCTGTAGTTTATCCGAAAGACGGGATTAAAATTTTCTACACTTGCAGTTTATCCTGAAGACGGGATTAAACTTTTCTATGCTTGCAGTTTATCCCGAAGACGGGATCAAACTTTTTCCACACCTGCAGTTTGTCCCCATAGTTTGTCCCCATTATGGGATCAAACTTTCTTCTCCCCGTAGTATAGCCTGCACATGGGATTTACGCTTCTCTTCGCCTTCAATTCGTCCTGAGGGGCGAACTACATCGACTTGATCTCCTCTTCAATAGGAGTACGTAGGCAACCATATTTTATATGGCCCGATCGCAATAAAAAAAAACAAAAACATTTCTGCCCTTTCTTCACAAAAAAAAACAAACAACAAAAACATTTCTACACCTATCTGCCTTTCACATTCAGCGTTGAACCTCTTACACCAGGTTCGAACTACGCAGACTTGATCTCCTCTTCAATAGGAGTACGTTGGCAGCCATTCATGGTTTAGTTGTCACATGGTACTGGGATCAACCTTCAATTCACCACATTTCATCGGTTTCAGATCAAAGGGATGGGATTACCCAACATCTTCTCATAAATAGAAGATTCGGTGACCATCTAAGCTGCGATCGTTCCTCAAGAGCAATACCAACCCATAAGAGATGGAATTAACTAGGATTCTCACAAATAGAAGTATCAAGCGACCATCCTCAGTGGTGCAATCTAATCTCGTAGAGGAAGAAACCATTCTCCTCCATATTTCATACGATATCGGTTCCAAGACACCAAAGATGGTAGGGATATACAGTAAATCAATGATCCATTCTCGAGAGATCTTATGACGCCTCAATGTCCACCTATCAAGGATAAGTTCAGATGCATCAAGATCACAAGGCCTCAAGAAACAGTGCAAAATATCAAGCAAGTATCAAGGCATAACTAAAAGGGAAGTGAATCAAAATATATTTCCCTGCCATACATAATACTGTTTGATATATACATATGTGTTGTACATGAAAAAATGGCTAAAGCTAGTCTGTGCAGGAAAATACAAAGCTATCTACAGATTTATATGTATGCGGACTATCAGATCTAACATAGCATCCCTCTCTGAAGATGGAGATAACGCTATAAGCTCCTGCCCAAGTGTATCTACATGAGCTAGCAGATCAGAGGCTAATTTCATGGTGGCATAATGCTCATCAATGTAAGCACTCATGTTTGAAAGACCGATACCATCCGTATCTAATCAAGTGTTATCTCAGAATGGCCACATCCTCAGCAATAATGCGGCATCCCGCTCTGTAATCAATGCATCCCTGGTTGATCTAGCCTCATCCCTCTTTAACAGAGCGGCGTCTCTCTCATCAAGAGATGTCAATATCGCGGCCCTAGCCTGATCTCTCTTATAGGTCATCAGATGTAATCTCTGCTCCAAATGTTATGCCGAATACTAAGTAACAGTGGCACTCGGGGTGGGAGAATCCATCACAAATGCTGGCAGCCCAGCAGTTAAATCATTAATGGTAATAATAGCCTCCTTTATAGGCTCCTCATCATCAGAATCAATCCCTTTATCGTGGATATCGCCGCAAATTGATGCGCCTCTGTCTCCATCCATGCGAATACTCGCGAACAACCTCGGATAATTGATGAAAAACTCAACCTAGCTCTCACGATCCCAACAGGCATACAACCTGGATCTGTCCTCCACTGATAAATAAGGATGAAAATCCTGAAACTAGTCAAACTAACACATCACGGCTAGTTGGTAAGTAATCATGCCCCTCAATCCAGCTAGAGGGAGGTAATCCATGCCCGGAGCATGAGTAATAAAGATATAGGGTAAGCTAAGCCCTGAACACGACAATATAGCAAATGGGTCTCTAATCCCTGCCAGAAAAGCTGACCACGATGCAACATCTGTACACTCCGCAGGCTAAAAGGAGTATGACATGGCTATATCATGGGTGAAGCAAAACCCCTGCCATCTTAATGTGCCAATCGGTCTCAAGTGTGACATAAACCATACATACAACATGACCGAACTACCTATGAACACTCCTGCCGAAAAAGTGTAGCAGTACGTAGCTGACCTCAGAGTCTCTGCAATAATCATCGGTATAATGGTATGACCCTCCCTGAGAGCTCTCACTGCCATAATGACACCGATATCCAGCTCATCCATATATCGTGGCATGTAGACATATGACAATATGCACAGCAGCAATACATCCACTCTGGCTGAACGCCAATGGTCCTTCGGTGTGGTGAAATCCCCGGAATACCGTGCATAACTATCCTTAGAGCCAAATCTGTCAAACAAAAAACCCTGGGATATCACGTGGCTAGATGTAATCTCATCCTCTACCACTCTACGTCTCAATCTGGTGAGGGTCATAAACTGTCTACTCATGTCTCTAATAGCCATATGCACACAAGGTCTGTCTAGCGGTAGCATCGTCAAACGTGCATACTCCTCCAAAGTAGAAGTCAACTCCTGGGTCCCAAATTGGAAAACCTACCTCTTCGATACCCAGTGCTCGAGCATACCCTCTACAAATCCTGTAGGAACCTACATCAACATGGTCATAGTATGTTGCAGCAAATCATCTATAATCACCATGTCTGATGGTGATATACTATCATACCATGAGCGCATACCATCTACCACCAAAAATGGTGGGGTATGATCAATACGGCTAACTGTTGATGAAGACATCTGTACGGGCTGTGTCATAATACCATCCAGGAGTCAATGCTGAATATCTCTGGACATACATACATATGCATAACAATAACATGCATGATAAAATAGATGGCAATATGATATATGGAATGAAAATGTACATACATTCCTAAGTATATCATCATCTAATACATCTCTGTACAGCTAAAATACAGGGAAATGGGGCGAAGCTACCCAACAACTCAACAGAGGCCTATCAAAAGCTATAGCGAGAATGGGGCGAAGCTACCCAGCAGCTAACAGAGGCTTATCAAAAGAGATAACGTGAAATACATCAGAAAAAGTCAATAGTGTCAATGTTTACATCATCGATGCTATCCACCTGATGTAACTCCTCCTGAGTCACTGGATCTCTATCTACAGGGATGTCAGGCCTATACAATGGAGGATCTGCACCGATAAAACCATATGGATCACCTGAGGGGCTAGCGCCAGAGCTGGAAGGATCAAAAGTATCTGCCTCTGAAGGATCTCTACCCAAATGCCGGATGAAGAAATGTGCCCTTGTCTAATCTGCCGGGTAAATCTATCAATCAGCAGTCACATGAGTCGGATCTCACGACATAAAGCTAGCCAATCCATCATCATCACGGGTCCTGGAACCATATCCCCCATAAACTGTGTGGCGCGAGTCTGAGTTCCAATGGTACGAGGGATCCACCAATGCTGGAACATCTCCTGAGTGCAGGGGCCCTCTAACAAAGTAAAACCGTCAATCCCCAAATGGGATATCAATGACGGGTAACTGTAAAATTGGCCAATAACGCCTGGCAGGAGGCAAGATCGGCATACGGATCTCTCTTGTAGTGCTCTTAATAGCACACTCTCCTAAATAGATCTCTCATCCTCCATCTGTGAAGAGAGGAATCCTGCGGGTGGAAATGACTTACTCAACTCCAGTCGGGTACCCATCCTTAAAACCAACTCCCAAATGCTCCCTAGAGTAGGGAACCCATGTGATGACACATACTGTCAACAACTCCAGCTATAGGCGACAATGAGTGAAACCCTCAGCAACAGGGACCTCTGCCAGTATGGAATGATGCCATTGCCGTCCTCGTGGATAGGTGTCTAAACCTAACACACTCACAGGACGCAAACATGGAAGCCTCTCATAGGCCCAAAACTGCCAACACAAAGGAAAACATCTGCTGTCAGTCAACACTCTTAACCTGTACACGGGAAAAGACAAGAGAAACAATCACCAACAGAAATGGGTAGAATCCTAACCATGCCTCGGTTAAGCCCTGCGATCACATGTGCATTCCCTTGAGGAAGTAGGCAAAGGTATATGAACCCCAATCATAGTCTCCTATACGGTCCACGTGTTGAGTGGCGCTAATCAAAGCGAAGGATATCGTAGAGGAATTATCTGCTATGAAGCAGCCTCTAATGATCATCAGGAACAATCGCTGAAGAATGCGGTCCCTAACTCTCACATGATCGGGTATGGGCTCACTCAACAGCCCGCTCATAGCATCTATGCTCAAAGGACCCGTACGAATAGTCCTGCCCTTGAGCGCCTCCGCTGGAACTCCCAACAAGGATCTGACGGCAGCAGGGGTAATATTAACCGTACAAGGCACTAGATCCCCTCCAAACTATATACCTGTGATAAACCGCCAATCCATTGGCGTCATCATCACCTCACAATCCAGCAAATGGAGTGATTGAGTCTGGTGAAACCACCGCTCAGACAATGCCCTGAGGTAACCCCAGGGACAGCGACGGGGAAGGATGGAAAAGAATGCTCCAAATCATCAGCCATGTACAATCGCTCTGTAGTCATCATACAAGGCCTGATACATAGAGTGGATACTAAACCAGTTCGCTCGAGGCTGTGTGAAGCCGGGAACCTACATCAAATACAGATCAACATCAGAATCCTTTACTCCTAATCAATAGGAAACAAGGATGATTAAGATCTAACTTCATATCTCGTTTGCGTGCAGGTATACTGAAGGATGCCGACTCAAGTCACCCAGAAGATCTGGGTTCACCACTTGAATTCCTAGAAACTCCCTACAGGGAACACGTACAGTAGGAGCATGAACCTCAATTGGTACATCCTCCTCCTCATCCTCGACATCCAGCACTTCAACCCGGATAGGACGTATCACCGCCTCCACCAAACGACGAGGTTGTCTAATAGAATGGCTCTGAGGCTCTTCAGAAGCCCTCCTCCGTACACCTGAAGTAGTCCTGCGGGAACTACTCGGCTAATCTGGATCCATAATATCTGGACAACAAGTCTCCAAATCACCTCAGAAAGGGTGTGGTAAATTCTTATCTGGAGCTTTTTAACATGCATGCATGTACTGTTTTAACATACATCTACAATAGAGTTAAAAATGCATGACTAATCATTCCTACATTTTGGGAAAATTTTCCCATAGCCCCTTTTGTAATGGGACTATCCACATGCACATAGGCATGACTAGGTGGCCATTCAGTAGCACACCTATACACAGTCATATACATCCTATATGCATTTAATACATTACAGTAAAAAATTCGTAAGTGTAGTCTAATTACTAGGATAATTTTTCTTGTCTACCTTTACTCATTTGTCCTCAGATAGGATAAGAAATGACAGTAAAAGGTGAAAATTTGACTATTTCAAAAGTCAAAAATTTTTACATCATTATGTTCAGCATGATTTAATACTAACATTTGCTATGTTGAATATTTTTTATCAAGTCATATCAGCATGCATATTCACTAGTCCGTGTCTAAATGCATTTCATGTGATAAGTCATTTTCCAACGAATAAAAACTGGAAAAGAATACATGCATACGCTACTGTGATGTTGAAGAACGCTTTGTACAGAAAGCAGATTATGCAGAAAGTTGCCCGAACTCAACAAGTCTGATGAGAAGCTCTCAGATTTCCTTCGTTGCGCAGCTTGAAAATGACTTATGAAAGCAACTTATGGGCTTTACATAGCCACGGTTGGCCGCAGGTCCACCTGCGACTGCTGCAGGTGTACCTACGACACTCTTACATGGGTCCCACACCTCTGGCTCGCTCCAGTTAGAGTTACAAAGGAGGTCTCGCAAGTTGAAAAGACCAAATCAGGAATAAAAGCGCAACGCGATTGAGCGGAATAGCCCAGAATCCTGGTGTTCATGTGTCAAACTTTGGCTCCACATGTTCTACATTGGTATTCACCTGCATGCAAGGTATACGATACTAGTGGCCTTAGCTTTCACAAATCATGTTTGGCAATACCCCACAAAGGTCCGATGCCGTTAATGAGTGTCAGGAAACCCTGACGTATCCCCGACGGGGGTTACAACACAGAATCTACAAAATTCGAGCATCAACGTGTCCCGACGGGGGTTACAATGCTGAAGTTACAAATTAAATACGTATCCCCGGCAGGGGTTACAACGCCGAAGTTTCAAACATATACGTATCCCCAACGGGGGTCACAACGCACATCTGTTAGACATCCACGTATCCCCGGCGGGGGTTACAACGCAATGCAACCATTGATACACACATCAATGAAGGTCAAACAACCTTGGCAATCTATCCGGTGATACACACATCAACGAAGGTTAGGCAACCCTGATAACAACCGACTGTTAGCAGTAACTCCAATAGGATGAGGGAATATGTTATACACATCCTCAAGCAGACAAATCTTTATCCCCACAGATCTCTTACATACAAGAAGTACCTCTATGGAATATAAGCCAGTGTCTAGGATTCACGACTTTGGTGATAGCCCCAACGTCAACATCCTTGAAGACTTGGATCGCATATCCAAGCCATCACTGATTGTCATCCCATCAAGATTACATGACAATCATGCATCATACATTTGCATCATGTTGTTGCACATAAGCATCATGTTTATTTCACTTGCATTTCAAGTGTCTAGGATTCTTTAACCTATCCATGCCTTGCATTGCATGAATATGATAAAGAGGGGCAGATTCATCTTTCAGAGATAACCCTAGAAGACAGCTCACATCCATTCCGGATACTACCGGAGGATCAGTTCACAACCCAGAACACACACCGGAACATCGGGCCTCAACCTGTAACACACACCGGAGTCTCATCCTCAACCCCTTTAACACACAATCGAAAGGATCATTTCCAACCTCGAAGATAACATCGAGTTTCGTCCTTGGCGATAACCCTAAGGAATGTTGTTGTACTTTCGGCGATAACTCCAGAAATACTTGTTTCAAACACATGCAATCAGCTTCAATCTCATCCCTCCTGCTGAGGCACTCATACCTCAAACCCAGAGCTAACAACGGGCGAACAGGCACACCCACAGATGACAGTGAGGCACACAAACAAGCAGTCTAATCTCAAATGTAACCTTGAGCAACGTCTGCTTTACGCTCAAACCAGCGATAACCCCGATGAGGAGTCAAACATCATCTTGCCACTTCAACACTTCCTCTCACAAGATGACATCGCATCATACCAACAAGTAGTCCAATCTCAGATGTAACCCTGAGCAACGTCTACTTTTAGCTCAAATTCCATGATAACCCCCAAGAAGAGTCAAACATCATCTTGCCCCTTTCAACACCACAAGCAAGGCGTCTCAACACTTCATACATACATACATACAACTATGTCCTTTAAGAACCGTGGATATCCAATCTCGAGTGACTATTACACGCATGGCAAGATTTCTTTGGATAGAATTTGAAGCTTGAAGACCATGGGCATGGTCCCCTCTTCCCCGACTTCGTATAACCTCTAATCCATGTCATTACAGTAACTCTCAACACGACTCACCGCAGTACACCGCGGCCATCGCTTATAAATATGAGCCGAGGGGTCAAATGGTTTGGGAGAGAGAGAGAGAGAAAAGGCGAGGAAGCCCCATCCATTTTGCTCGTATACACCCATATCGAGTGTTTTCTTTTCTATTAGCTCACATATAGCTATCTTTTGTCTCTGAGGAGCCGAGTAGTTATCCAAATAAAGTCATAGAAGTCTACTTTGGTAGCCCAACGTAAGCGCTTCTCACATTCTATAAAGCTTTCTTCTCATATTATCACACATTGTTGTACACGCTGAGAGTCATGTGAGTGTGTTTTGCTTTAACTTCTCATTCGTGGTTTTTATTTCTCGTCAGAAATATATACTTATATATATATGTATATATTTTTATACGGACTAACATTATCGAAGTTATGCCTCGATTGAGCTGAACTTGGCCTCGAGCGCTTATAGGTTTATATATATATATATATATATATATATATATATATATATATATACACTTATATATATAAATTATGGTCGCATCATTCGATGAGCCCGGATTTTACATCTCGTGTGTTTAATTGCTTTTATATATATATACTTATATATATAATCATTGTCTTATTATATTCGATGAGCCCTCGATTTCATATCCTAGTATTTATCGCTTATATATATATATATATATATATATCTGTAATGTGTGTGTGTTTGTGTGTATATGTGTGTGTATATATATATATTTACATTCTTGTCAGGCCTGGAGTTTCCTCCGTGGCTTTTTACAGCTTTCTTTACATTTCATCCTGCCTGGAGTACACTTCGTGGCACTTGATAGCTTTTTACAGCTTTTGTGACGCCCCCAAAATAGGTATACACGACCCATTCTGAGTTGCCAGATATCACACTATAAAAAACAAATACAAACTTCATGTATACAACTGTTGAACTGTCGTATAGAATATGACCACAGTTAAACTGTGAGTTTTAATACAATATTGTCTCGTAGATAGTATATATCCAAACTCAAATTGTTACAATGCCATAAAAAATACAGCAGCAAAAATTTTAAGACCCCAAAGAAGAACGAGAAGATTACTATCATATTCATTCTAATGAGGTGCACTTTTGACGCTTTCAAAGTTGGGTTCTCAACACCCCATTGTTGTTCGCCAAAATCAATTATTAAGTGACGTATAAAATACAACACACACATCTTAGGTCCTCAATACAATTATCTATTGCATGTCATGCCGTTTTATAATGTATTGAGAAACTTCGACAATCTTGGACCATCACACTATTTCCCTGTTATCCCCGCTCGACCAATCTACACTCTTATTACCTGAAAGGAATTGTGAAGCAAAAAGGGTGAGCACAACTAGCCCAGTAAAGAATATCATGACTAAAGATAATTAAATTATCAATATCTTTCATCAATAATAAATCAGAGATTTAGAACATATGGTAGATGATAAAACTTTTCAACCATAATTACAAATGAACGAGCAATCCATTAGAGAGTCAAATGAATAGACCATCGATCTATTATCTTCTATGTTAAAAGTCCACCGATAATGTTTTATCCTCAGAACATCAATCAACAATTTCGGTCCACAATCATATGAATAACTCATAATCATAATCGTGGTTCTAAATTCTCTTCGCACCTGTGACGTAAGATAATTTTCATCACCTATCTTTACCGAAAACATCAAAAATCATGGTTATACCAAATAACAATTTCTGTTCATAATCATACTAATTAAATCATCTTTGCAATACGGCCAAAGATATTCATTATTATCACATTTATGAATTTATATTTCATTGCTGAGACTCAGCTCAGTAATTAATCCACATCATCGAATCATCCACGCACTACAAAGCCAAGGATATTCTTTAGTATCACGACCACGAATTATCCATGCACTACGCCCAAAGATAATCGTGTTTTTCATCAACTATCCCGATCATGCCATAAAACAATTCATCTTTGCACCCTTGGTCAAGAGAATCCATAGCCATAATCATACCAAAAACCGGCCCATCAATGCACTACTACTAACGAGGACTTTTTTCCACATCATTTGTAACATTACGGTCATGATTATACCGAATAATCCTTGGTTATAATCATACCAAATCCATCTATGCACTACAGGTCACAGATGACTTTCAACATAATATATACACGAGGATGATGATAATGATATAATAAGTATCAATCAAACGAAAACAAGGATAAATATTAAAGACTTAAATTTATCAAAATATTATCAACCACTCATAATCTAATATTATTAACATCATAACAATATTTTAATCACTTCTTAAACTTATAAACAATTTATTTCAATTGTTTACACTTTACCAAATAATGTATTTAATCATTCGGAAATGTCATACTCATAAGATTTCATCACCAATGATTAAATCCCTCATCAAAAATCTGCATATACCTTATATAGGATTACCAAGCCATAAAATCCTATTTTACAACTTTGTTACTTCACATAACACATTTAACTCATTTACTCATAACTAGATCATTTTCATGAAAAATACCAAACCAATCCCAAAAATATTTTTTTCCTGGGATTTAGCAGAATATAGTCCAATAAAGAACATATATTTTTCTCAAAATTTTTAAAATTCATTTACTATTTTTCAAAAATCAATTTCTAAATAATTCCTTAAGAAATTAGCCACCTCAAGGTTAACTCCAAAAATTCCCAAATCTTGGCAGGATCTTACACATGTTAATGTGAGCTTCCAGTTTAAATTTCATGGTCATTGGAGTTATAGAACTCCTGCTATAGCATTTTTTCATCGTAAAAACCTAAATATTGAAATGGTCATAACTTGCTCATTTTAAGTCGGAATGAGCTCATATTTGGACACGAAGTACTTTATACCATATACTTTCATGTCCCAAAAGGTCGGAATTTTTCTCACACATTAAGTGGCCAAAAATGCCCTTTTAAAAATCTGGACAGTAGCTATTTTCCATTTTCCCGTTTTTCGTGCTTTGCTAAAATCAGTCCACACAAAAATCTACAACACATTTTCCAATGATTCCACTTGGATAAGTTAGGAAACTCATAGATCTAACTCTAGAACTTGACCACACTCAAAAATTTGAAATATAATAGGAGATATGGTCAATTGAATTTCATGTTCCATTTTCACTAAAATCTAATTTTTCAACCCTTTTTGATTTCTAAGAAACTTTCATGTTTTCACATAATAACCAACATAACTCATCATAACACTTTCTAATACCACATATACCCATGATTTTTATCAGTCCAATTCTTTTATTATGACTTTCATCATAATCCACGTAAATGCATCATTTCCACAATTTAATAAGAAATGAATACAAAGGATCATTCACCATGCATGTGATAATCCACATGTAGACAAAGTTATTCCAATGTAATAATAAAAAATGGAATAATGTAAGATTCACCATGCATGCGATAGAATGCATGCATGCATGTGTTATTCCCAATGTAATAATAAATAATGGAACCAGTCCCATTTAAACGCATACATGTGATATATTTCAATGTAATAATAAAGAATGGAATAACAACAAAATCACCATGCATGCCGATAGATCGCATGCATGTGTTATTCCAACAGTAATAATAAAGAACGGAACCGTAAGTAAATTCGCAATACGATATTGCAAATGTAATAATAAAGAATGGAATAACAACAGAAGTCACCTTGCATGCGATGATCGCATGCATGTGTTATTCCAATGAAAATAATAAATAATGGAACCAGTGTCCGGCAGAACGCATGCATAAGATATTTTGACAAAATAATAAAGAACGGAATAATATAAGAATTTCACCATGTATGCAGATTGCATAAAACAAAGTTATTCCAACATAATAATAAAGAATGGAATAATAGAAGAATTTCACCATGTATGTAGTATTGCATGACAACAAAGTTATTCCAACATAATAATAAGGAATGGAATAATGTAAGAAATTCACTAAGTATAGGGTAGTCCATGTATAATTCCAATGAATAATAAAGAATGGAATAATGAGGTTCTCTTCATGAATACAAAAAAATAATACCCCTTACCTTTACAACAAATAATATCCCTTACCTTTGAAAGAAGAAAGATGCATCTAACCGGTAGGGCGAGGATATACTCAAAGAAAACTTGCACTATGCTCAAAGCTTTCTTAAACTCTAAAGAAATACGCCAAGATTATAGAAGAAGAACTCTCTCTATAGTTTCTCTCTAGAGTTTCAAAGAATTAGTAAGAAATAATGAAAGAATGAGCTTCTATTTATAAAAGAATGGACTACATAGTAATTAATTCATGAACTATCCCGTATTGATTTACTTTTAATCTGGACGGTCCATATTTAAAGCAAAATCTTTTAAATAAAATATAATATATTCTATTTATAATCTAATAAAATGAATAACTTTATAAAAGTATTCTGCTTTTATATAAAAAGATTTTACTATGTAAAACACTACGTAGCACTATGCAACACTATGCATAATAAAATGTAATATATTCTATTTATAGTATAACTTTATAAAAGTATTCTGCTTTATATAAAAAGATTTTACTATGCAAAATACTATGCACAATAGAATATAATATATTTTATTTATAGAATAACTTTATAAAAGTATTTTGTTTTATATAAAAAGCTTTTCTGTTTTATTACATTTATAATACTAATAAAACAAAACTGAGTGACTTATCACGTAAGCATTAATAATCAATACCGTGTGCTACTATGCAACCACGCGTATTATTGTACTTTTACTACCGAGTAGTTCAACAGTTTTAACGGTAAAACTTCCGCCGTTATTTTTAGAAAAATATTTTTATCGTTTTCTCAATCCGATAATAATTCCGCTGTGGGGTCCACTAATGATTGTACCATCAAGTTTGGATATTCCCCGACAAAAAGAATATTCCCCACACAATAATATTTTATATCAACTTGCTTACTTTGCAAAATTTTCACATATTACCCTTAATTTTAAACATTTATCAATTTAACTATTTACCAAAATAGAAAAAATGAATACTTTTATTTCATAAAATTGTGGTCTCACAATCTCCCTCCTTATGAAATTTTGCCTCGAAATTTACGTACGCACTGATTTCAAGAGATGAGAATACCTTGCTTTCTTTTCTGATTATACCTTCCTGCTATTTCCTCTATATCATGATTTTCCCATTTCTCATCTCCTCGTATTTCGATATCATTCTAGAATATAGTTTCAAAACAAAGGTTAATCGACATATCATAATTTGTCAACTTATCAAGTAAACAATTTCAAATTAGGTAAGTCACACACTAATAAGTATATAACTCGCCTCCCCTCCTAGTTCTAGACTCATATCTCCGCCAAATCCCTAACTATATCCCTAAGCTCGATACCAAAAATGTGATGCCCCCAAATAGGTATACGTGACCCATTCTCGAGTCAATCGCAGATATCACACTATAAAAATTAAATACAAACTTCATGTATACAATCTATCGAATCAACAGATAGAATACGACCATACGTTAAGTCATGAGTTTTAATACAATATTATCTCGTAGACAAAGATCCAAACTCAAATTGTTACAATGCCATAAAAATGCAAAATGAAAAAAATTTTAAGACCCCAAAGAAGAAAATCGAGAAGATTACTATCATATTCATTCTAATGAGGTGCACTTTTGACGCTTTCAAAGCTCCAAGTTCTCATCACCCGCTATTGTTGTTCGCCAAAATCAATTATTAAGTGACGATAAAATACTAACACACACATCTTAGGTCCTCAATACAATTATCCGCTGCATGTCATGCCGCTTTTATAATGTATTGAGAAACTTCACAATCTTGGACCATCACACTATTTCCTCATTATCCCCGCTCGACCCAAATACACACTCTTATTACTTCGAAAGGAATTGTGAAGCAAAAAGGGTGAGCACAACTAGCCCAAAGAAAGAATATTATGACTAAAGATAATTAAATTATCAATAGCTTTCATCAATAATAAATCGTAGATTTAGAACATATGGTAGATGATAAAACTTTTCAACCATAATTGCAAATGAACGAGCAATCCATTAGAAGAGTCAAATAGACCATCGATCTATTATCTTCTATGTTAAAAGTCCACCGATAATGTTTTATCCTCGTAACATCAATCAACAATTCCTCGCCCACAATCATATGAATAACTCATAATCATAATCGTGGTTCTAAATTCCTCTTCGCACCCACGACGAAGATAATTTTCATCACCTATCTTTACCTGAAACATCAAAAATCATGGTTATACCAAATCATAATTTCTGTTCATAATCATACTAATTAAATCATCTTTGCAATACGGCCAAAGATATTCATTATTATCTCATTTATGAATTTATATTTCACTGCTGAGACTCAGCTCAATAATTAATCCACATCATCGAATCATCCCTGAACTATAGGCCAAGGATATTCTTTAGTATCACGACCACGAATTATCCATGCACTACGGGCCAAAAATAATCGTGAGCTTTTCATCAACTATCCCGATCATGCCATAAAACTATTCATCTTTGCACCCTCGTCAAGAGAATCCATAGCCATAATCATACCAAAAATCATCCATCAATGCACTCACGGTCAATGAGGACTTTTTTCCACATCATTTGTAACATTACTACCATGATTATACCAAATAATCCTCGGTCATAATCATACCAAGTCCATCTATGCACCACAAAAGTCACGTATGACTTTTCAACATAATATATACAACATGAGGATGATGACAATGATATAAGTATTAATCAAACGAAAACAAGGATAAATATTAAAGACTTAAATTTATCAAAATATTATCAACCACTCATAATCTAATATTATTAACATCATAACAATATTTTAATCACTTCTTAAACTTATAAACAATTTATTTCAATTGTTTACACTTTACCAAATAATGCATTTAATCATTCAAAAATGCCATACTCATAAGATTTCATCACTAATGATTAAATCCCTCATTAAAAATCTGCAAATACCTTATATAGGATTACCAAGCCATAAAATCCTATTTTACAACTTTGTTACTTCACATAACATATTTAACTCATTTACTCATAACTAGATCATTTTCATGAAAAATACCAAATTAGTCCCAAAAATAATTTTTTCCTGGGATTTAGCAGAATATAGTCCCATAAAGAACATATATTTTTCTTGAAATTTTTAAAATTCATTTACTATTTTTCAAAAATCAATTTCTAATTAATTCCTTAAGAAATTAGCCACCTCAAGTTTAACTCCAACAATTCTCAAATCTTGGCAGGATCTTACACATGTTAATGTGAGCTTCAAGTTTAAATTTCATGGTTATTGGAGTTATAGAACTCTGGTTATAGCGTTTTTCATCAGAAAAACCTAAATATTGAAATGGTCATAACTTACTCATTTTAAGTCGGAATGAGCTCATTTTTCGACAGGAGGTACTTTATACCATATACTTTCATGTCCCAAAAGGCCGGAATTTTTCTCACAAATTAAGTGGTCGGAAATGCCCTTTTAAAAATCTGGACAGTAGATATTTTCCATTTTCCTTTTTTGTGCTTTGCTAAAATCAGTCCACCAATACACTAAAAATCTACAACACCTTTTAAAGTGATTCCACTTGGATAAGTTAGAAACCTCATAGATCTAACTCTAGAACTTGACCACACTCAAAAATTTGAAATATAATAGGAGATATGGTCAATTGAATTTCATGTTCCATTTTCACCAAAATCTATTTTTCAACCCTTTGTGATTTCTAAGAAACTTTCATGTTTTCACATAATAACCAACATAACTCATCATAACACTTACTAATACCACATATACCCATGATTTTCATCAGTCCAATGCTCTTATTATGACTTTCATCATAATCCACGTAAACATATCATTTCCACAATTTAATAAGGAATGAATATAAAGGATCATTCACCATGCATGTGTAATCCACATGAAAGTTCCAATGTAATAATAAAAAATGGAATAATGTAAGATTCACCATGCATGCGATAGATCGCATGCAAAAGTTATTCCAAATGTAATAATAAATAATAGAATTGTGTCCCAAGAACGCATACGTAAAGGATATTCGACGTAATAATAACGAATGGAATAACAACATAAATCACTATGCATGCGATAAACCGAATAGACAGGTTATTCCAATAGAATAATAAAGAACGAAAACAGGTCAGGCAAAATTCACAACGACAGGATATTCCAACAGAATAATAAAGAATGGAATAACAACAGAAGTCACCATGCATGTGACAGATCGCATGCATGAAAGAGGTTATTCCAAAGTAATAATAAATAATGGAACCATGTCCCGTAGAACGCATTGCATGTGATATTCCGGCGAGTAATAATAAAGAACGGAATAATATAAGAATTTCACCATGTATGCGGTATTTCAGATAAACAAAGTTATTCCAACATAATAATAAAGAATGGAATAATAGAAGAATTTCACCATGTATGCAAATTTGGATAGACAAAGTTATTCAAACATAATAATAAGGAATAATAATGTCCACCAAGTATAGGGTAGTCCATAAAAAGTTATTCCAACAAAATAATAAAGAATGAAATAATGTAAGTTCTCTTCATGAATATGAAAGAAATAATACCCCTTACGAGTACAACAAATAATATCCCTTACCTTTGAAAGAAGAGTACGACTCAATCGGTAGGCGAGGATATACTTGAAGAAAACTTGCACTATGCTCAAAGCTTTCTTAAACTCTAAAGAAATACGCCAAGATTATGAAGAAGAACTCTCTCTATAGTTTCTCTCTCTAGAGTTTCAGTGAATTCGTAAGAAATAATGAAGGAATAAGCTTCTATTTATAGAAGAATGGATCGTGATAGTAACTAATTCATGAACGGTCCATTTATTTACTTTTAATCGACTATCCATATTTAAAGCAAAATCTTTTAAATAAAATATAATATATTCTATTTATAATCTAATAAAACGAATAACTTTATAAAAGTATTCTGCTTTATATAAAAAGATTTTACTATACAAAACACTATGCAGTACTATGCAACACTATGCATAATAAAATATAATATATTCTATTTATAGAATAACTTTATAAAAAAGTATTCTGCTTTTATATTAAATGATTTTACTATGCAAAACACTATGCACAATAGAATATAATATATTTTATTTATAGAATAACTTTATAAAAGTATTCTGCTTTTATATAAAAAGCTTTTCCTGCTTTTATTACATTAATAATACTAATAAAACAAAACCGAGTGACTTATCACGTAAACATTAATAATCAATACCGCAGCTACTATGCAACCACCAGATATCATTGTATTTTTTACTACGAGTAGTAGTTCAACAGCTTTTATTCAGAAAACTTCCGCCATTATTTTCATAAAAATATTTTTGTCGTTTTCTCAATCCGATAATAATTCCATTGTGGGGTCCATCAATGATTGTACTGTCATACGGATATTCCCCGACAAAAAGAATATTCTCCGACACAACGAATATTTTATATCAACTTACTTACTTTAAAAAAATTTCACATATTACCCTTAATTTTAAACATTTATCAATTTAACTATTTACAAAAATAGAAAAATTGAATACTTTTATTTCATAAATTCGGTCTCACAATTGAGTTCACTTCGTATGGTTGATAGCATTTACTGCTTTATTTACATTTCTGATCCCCCATGGAGTTGCTTCGTGGTGGTTGATAATGCACATATATATATTTACAGGTTATATATATATATATAACTGATTACTGCTTTCCATACAAATTACAGTATCATGTGAGCCTAGAAATCATGTGATCACAGATTCAGTCTACTGAATCTAGATTTGGTTCCCATGATGGACATTTTCTTGTTGTAAGCAACTTGTACATTATTTGCAGTGTCTGAATTTCCTTGGATGGCTGTCATGCCCATAAGGAGTTCGGCACTGCTGTATATTATTTTCTCGCAGATGCCTCGCATCTCGAAAATAAAAGCAAATAAGTCGAACATTCAGATAATAAAATGGAAGTATCAAAGGCCTCAATTACTATTGAGCACAAGGTTTGAAAAAACTTTTTTATAAAACCTCATTGCTATATCTGGTTAAAACTGAATTTTTCTATAAATTCAAACCCTTGTATATAGGTGTGAACGAGGTACAACACTACTTTCAAATAATTGCATATTGATCCACACACACACACATATTCATATAACAGTTTCTTTGAGAAGTGGTGGTCACCGTGGCAACATGGATGTCGGGGGGTGCCTAACACCTTCCCTCTACAAAACCAAGCCCCCGAACCCTTAATGAATCTCGGTTTCACAGACCCGTTTAGCAGTGTCACATCACTGGGTCAATGTGCAAACCTTTTCGATTGCGTTGGTGCAACCAGTTAAATACACCAACTGGCGACTCTTAAAGTCAAATCGTCGACATTATACATGTCGGACCTTTTTCACTTGTTTTTTCAAACAAATCTCACATTAACATGAGAACACCAAAGAACAAATAACGAAAAGGGACATCAAAAAGTCCCGACGTCGATAGTTGTCTTCTTCTAGGAGGCATTTTATGTTAAAATATACGCTTATTAGTTCATTACTCAACTTCTTGATTATTTGAAGTTTAACTTAAACATTTAAAGCTATAACACATAACATTTCAAATAAACGTTGATATTTTATTCATTCATAACGTTTTAAAACATATTAAAGATAGCATAACTACAATTAATATTCACTTTCCTGAACTAGACAAGTTTCAGGATTACATACTCATATTATCCCTTTATTCATCTCAAAATAATGGATTCACAGTTTATTTACTCACTTACTTAACGACACATTATTATTATTATTATTATTATTATCTTTATCTAGACATATTAAGACGACGTAAGGCTTCCCGGCGCTCTTCCTCCATGATACAATACGCCGTTCTACGATCCATTTTGAACCACGACAAATCGTCAAACTGAGGTGGGTAATAAAAGACTCAATCCTGGGCCCCATCAATCGCAAAATTAAAAACGTAATCCATCTCATTCATCTTGGCCTTCTTCACTTGGACCTTAACCTCAGCACGGTCTGCACATTGAGTCGCCTTCATCTAAGCATCCTCTGCTTTTGCACGCTTAGCTGATTCCTCTTTGAAGTAATCTTTTAGTTTCTCCATGTCAGTCTTCATCTTCTCGTTTACTGCCAACAGATCTTCATATTGACCCTTTGTATGAACCAGGTTCCACTCCGTGTTTCTAAGGCGTGAGTTGAGTTCCTGAATCTCCGCATCCTTCTGCTCCATCGAAGCGTGATGCATCTCAACCAACTCCTTCAGGTCCTCAACCTTGTCCTGTAATTCTATGTTACGGTCATACAGAGCGTCATACATCTCAGCTGATATGGATTTTGGTGGAAACTCCACAGGATCCTCTTCCTCATCATCATCCTCTATCTCTTCAGAACTATCCTCTTCGGGATCGATTACAGGCTCATCCTCCTGAATCAACTATTCCCACACTACATGAATATCCCGGGGTTCATCGTCTCTAGGTACCTGAGGTATCACTTTCCTAGCTGGACTGGATCCTCCTTCGTTAGACATCCTGACAACAAAATATTTTAAGTTTCACTTAATATTGTTGATACTCGTGAGCATATAAGTTATTAACACATAACACATAACGTCCTTTATTGTTTAGCTTCAATGGATGCCTTAATCCATTCCTTAAAACTCAATAAGAGTTGGATACCTCTATGTTTTCTATTTCCTTAAAGGCTACTTCCTAAGGATTCCCCACCTAAGGTTCATAACCTAAAGCTCTGATACCAACCTGTGACACCCCCAAATCTAGGTACTCCATTCCCACAGGATTTGGTGTTCACTATCCAAAACCATTACATCTAACTACCCATAACAAAGGATAAAGACATACTTTAAATAACTTAAACCATAATCTTCCCTTTAATGGGTTACATCATCATAAAACAATCCCAGGTAATCTATCCTTAAATTTATTACATCAGTTTGCAGAATACATCATAAAATAAAATAATTTTGGTAACATAAAACATTTAAATAAATTTCTCGTAAGTCTTCAACACTTGGACATTTTTCCCTTTCCTTTGCTAGTAGATGGCTCATCAACTTTCTCCACTTTAGCTGCAGTGTTAATTACAAGAGTGAGGAAATAATTGCTCACTGATATAGAGAGTAGTAATGATAACAACATGAGAATGAACAACAAATGTTGAATGTTGATCGATTTCGCAATCAATGAATACGTGCAAGTATACACGGTCAACAAGTAATAAAGTGAAAGTAGAGTATCGTTCCCACGAGGAATTATTTAATAAAAATCACCAAGTACTAATTCTTAACCAAACTAATTTTATTTAAACAATCTCAAATCGTGTTTTTTCTAATTAAGAAAACTAAATTAACTAATTAAAACTAAGATTTTAACGAATGAATTCAAATAAATAAAGATTAAGACTTTAATATCCCCAATTATGAATTATAAATCAATTATCCAATTATCCCAATTATTATGCCTACTGAATTGTTAACAAGAATTCTCAAATGCCAAAAGTCCTTTTCCAAGTGATCAATTGCCTTCTATTTAATCCAGATTAATTTTGCTATATTCCTATGAAAAACAATTGAATTAAACTCACATAATCCCAATTCCTTATGTGTTACACGCATGCGAAAAGATATTTCCGTTCTATTCACAAACCTAATTATTCACCGTGCAAATAACTAAGTCACATGATATCATGCTCGATTCTAACCCTAAATTCCTCTTCCAATTCCTTCTAGAGTAACAAAGTAATTCTTGATCAAATAATTAAGCAATAAGCACAAGACAAGATAAACAACTCACTTTAACATAAATAATTAGAATATAATGAATAACTAATTCATAGCCATAAAAGTTCAATTGAAATCTCAAAAATAGTTAGTTCATAATTAATGAATTAAAACCAAGAATCCACAACCTGAATAGACATCAAAAGATAAAAGTAAGATGAGAGAAGAGAATAGAATCATTGTCGACAAGAACTGATGCTCCCTCTTGCTCTTGCTCTTCATCTTCAATGGTCTCCAAGTTGCTTCAATCTCCAAAACTAATAAGAACTAGGGTTATGTTCTAATCTAAAGGGGTGTTTAATCTAGGCTAAGCTATGTAATCTTCCTTTATTTTATGCCTTACATCATGTATTTATAGGTTACAAGTCCAATTTTTAGTTTAGAAACAAACCCAATCAATTTGGAGTCAAAAGGTGTTAAAATTACCCAAAACGCGTCCGAGGCCATCACCAAGCCTTCTTCCTTCAATACCCAAGCGCTGGTCACGGCTACCAGAGTCTTCCTTATAGCGCCCATTTGGAAAATGCACTAAGAATAGCGCTCGCACGGCCCAAAATCTGACATTTTGTGCTTCGACGTCCTTTGGGAAAATGGTCATAACTTCTTCGTCCGAAATCCGATTTCGATGATTCAAGATGTTCTAGAAAGAGGAGAAGTAGATCTACAACTTTTATTCTTGAAGTTTGTCGAAATAATGTCAAGAGCTATAGTAAAATTGGCTCCGAAGTGGCTGCTGTGTAAATGGCAAGCCGAAAATGCGAATCTAGCCACCCCAAACATCGATCCATGTAACTTTTGTCCCAATTCCTATAAAATAACATAAAACATGCATGAATAGACACAAACACATAAAAACATCCTAAAAGACTTAAGAACAACAATAAATTAAGCCCGAATGTATCCAATTCATGGGTATAAAACTCACTCATCATTGAACAATAATGAACTTGTTCTACGAATCAAAAATAAAAAACAAGTTCAAACTTTAATATCTGAGGGTCTTAAGACCACGAACTATGTCTCCGGTATTTAGGTATTATTACCCCAACCTTGACAGTCATTTAGACTATACAGACCCTTCTTAACGTACTTAGGGGGATCAGCCCTTTGTACCATGTATTGTGCACAAACATCTAAACTTTACATGTAGAAAATCCCTTATGTTAGGGTTGTTCATCTCAGTTTGGATTTAGAATTTCCTCACTAAATAAAGTTTAGCTCGGAACTAACTTATCAGTGGTTCTAGAATTTTAGAACACTATTCCATAATAGACTAGTTCAATCAATAAAAGTTTTCTTACTACTTAAAGGCTTAATACAACAATATAGAATTGAACAACAACATTATATATTTGAATAAACATGGTATACGTGCAAGATACCATATTCAAAAGAATTAGAACAAATTTAATTGAATCAATGTATTAGAACAACATATGCTTTGAATAACAATAACAAGACATATGAATATGAAACTCGTTCAATGTAATGAATTAGGTTACAAGAGCTTATTTAACCATACATAAGTATAGAATCAATAGGCTTGCTCAATAAAAGTTTAGGAAACTTGCATTCAATACGAAGAGAATGAAGTTAGAAAACTTGCATAAGTATAACATAACAACGAAAGGTAAACCTTGCTGAATAAAAAAGTATCATAGGTAGGGAACTTGCTCAATAAAAGTTTTGGATAAGAAACAAGCCTTGTATGAAAGCTACACAAGTGTAATAATATTCTCCAATTACCCTACACATAACATTGGAATCACAATAACAATTAGTTGTATTAATATTAGCTTTATAGGTCTAACCCATCATTTAGGTCATAACCTTAACTTAGCACCTAACCATGTTGGTTAACATCCTTAACGAATCTAAAATCTCATAATAAACTAACATAAACCCTATCATTTATCTTTAACTTTCATAAACATCACTTTTGATTCATTACATAACTTAATTAACAATCACTTAAAAATCTTCACACTTTGTATTATAACACATTACAATCTGTTTTTGTAGTCTACATTATGTCTTAACATCATTAACATGCATGCCAAGCCAAATTAGACCCTTGTATAACCACCTACAAACAAATGTACTTCAACGCTTAGGCTCAGATACCAAGACAGCTGCTCGCTTATCACAAGCCTTGCACTTGGCAGTAATTTAACAAGCTATGATTCAAGAAGGCTCTACAGCGCAGCTATAGGCCATTTACGAGAGATAGAAACTCATGATAGAAGCTTTCTGCTACAAATAGTCACTTAATCAACCTAATTTCTTACAGAAATTATAAAACCTAGCAACTAAAACTTTGCGACAACATAGCTAAGCATACTATACACCATACCAACTACATAAACATTACATAATTTCAATTTTAAGGGATCAAAACCCCAATTTCTCCAATTTCATCATTTTTTTACACTTTTAGCGAATTCGATCTCCACGACTTCGTTTCTTAACCAATTGACATGATTCAAACTACGCCGCTTTCGCTTCTTAACATACTAACATAATCCAACATCAATTTACAGACTATCACACATATTAAACATGAAATTTTGTACTTTCTAAAGCCATTTTTCATGTATAAACACTGTTATATACTTTTCTTCCTATAAACCAATTGACATGAATTTTAATCATCAAACAACACTCATATATGATGATTAATAGAGTATAATCCTTACATACATGTATATGTATCAATCCAACATAATTATCAATAGAAATTCCAAACATATGAGTTAAAATTAAAGTAAGTTATACCTTATTCTTTGATTGTTGGCTAGTAAAAGATGATGACTATGTTTAGAAATTTCTCTCATTGACAATCACAGAGAATCCAATTCACTATGTTTCCTCTCTTGCTCTCTCTGTTCTTCTCTGATAACTAGCCTTAGGGAAAAATAAGACGCATAGAAATAAACTGGCCACTCTCCCACGTACTCTTCCGTTAGAAAATAATACGTCTGTGTCAGTTAGAATAAGCAAAAGGCCACAAGGCCTTGTTTGGATACCACCTATTTTCCCAAACTAGATTATTTTTATATTATTTATATTATATGATTTCATGTGTCACACCATTAAATTAACTCATACTTATAATTATAATAATTATAATTCTCATTGTAATATACTTAATAAATCTTTACATATCTAATTTAATTAATAAATTAGATCAAAATAGCATTTTATTTAATTTATTTATTCCCTTTAAATTTAAACGATTTATTTAATTTAATTATTTCATTAAATAACATCCTTAAATAATAAAATTACCATTCATTAATTTAGTTTGCATAAATACTCAACTAAATTATTACTTCACAATTCATCAATTATTTATTTTCCTCAATTAATAAATTATTTAAAATATTTATTTAATTCAATAAATATTTAAATTAAATTATAAATTTCTCGATCGTTATATATGATCCCCCATAGAGGTGCTTCGTGGTGGTTGATCATGTCCATATATATATTTACCGCTTTTATATATTTATATTTCTAATCCCCCATGGAGGTGATTCATGGTGGTTGATCATATGTCATATATATATATATATATATATATATATATATATATATATATATTTACAGCTTTTATATATATAACTGCTTACAACTTTCATATAAATTGCAGCATCATGTGAGCCTAGGAATCATGTGATCACAGATTTAGTCTCCTGAATCTAGATTTGATTCCCGTGATGGAGATTTTTAGCTGTAAGTAGCTTGTAAATTATTTACGGTGTTTTAATTTTCTTAGATGGCTTTCATGCCCATGAGGAGTTCGGTACTGCTTTGTACATTATTTTCTCGAAGATGCTTCGCATCTCAAAAATAAAAGCAATCAAGCCGAACATTTAATAAAATGGAAGTGTCAAAGGCCTCAATTACTATTGAACATAAGGGTTTGAAAAACCTCTTTTACAAAACCTCACTGCTATATCTTGTTTAAAACTGAATTTTTACACAAATTCAAACCCTTTGTATATAGGTGTGAACGAGGCATAGCACTACTTTCAAATAATTGCACATTGACCCACACACACACATATTCATATAACAGTTTAATTGAAAAGTGGCAGTCACCATGATAACACGGATGTCGGGGAGGGGGGGCCTAACACCTTCCCTCCACATAAGCAAGTTCCCTGACCCTAATGAATCTAGGTTTCACAAACCCGTTTAGCAGTGTCCCATCACTGGGTCAATGTGCAAACCTTTTCTCGGTTGTGTTAGTACAACCATTTAAAAAACCAACTGGTGACTCTTACAGTCCAATTGTCGACATATACATGTCGGACCTTTTAACAACTTGTTTTTTCAATTAAATCTCACCTAACATGAGAACACCAAAAGACAAGAACAGAAAAAGGACAATAAAAATCCCGACGTCTACACCATTGTTTTAAGTAATGCTTTTACAATCATGATGAGATCATGCTAATGTGATCTAAATTCTTAGATAGCTTAAAAACTAAAATGTTCTCAATCGATGAATTACTAAAAAAGGGATTAGTGAATTCGGATAGATTAGTACATACGTTACTAGCTCATTAGATGATGATGATTGATCTCATGATCATTTGTGTTGAGACATAAAAGCAAGTATGTGGGTGCTTATTAGAGAATAAGTTCACTAAACGTGGCTCGCTAAGGAATACCTAATAGAGTTTTACTTGCCTATCAATAAGAATTCCTGTAGTGATAGTAGTACAAGTGATCCTTAGACTTGAGATCATCATAGTATCTTGTGTATAATGAATTATACTTTTACTTATTCCTTAAGACCCTTAGGGTATATCAAAGGGTATGCTTGGGTGTAATAAGTTATATATGGAGATAATGAATGATCAATAAAGAATTTACAACTTCTAGTAAAAGAAAAGATATATCCTATGTGATTCGATAAATGACAATCCAGGAATACTTGCCCAAGGTGGAATAAAATTAGACAGGAGTTTCTACTTTGTGTTTATTCAGAGTTGTGCGTTTGGGAATCAGAATACATATAATTAAATAAAATAATACTTGATAGTAATTCCATGTCTTAAATTTAATTGGGAAAGTGTATGGTGGAAGAATTGAATTATACGGTAACTATTTACTCAAAGGTTCTTTTATGATTAATGTTTAAATATATATTATCTAGAAAGTCGTTGATCGCTAAAGAGGCTTATCTTTATTGTAGAATAAATATTATTTATTTAAATAAATTAATAGTTTAATTTATTTATTTAAATAAGATTAGAATTGTTCTAATTAATTTATTCACAACCGGTTTAATATGGAGAACCTAAAGGGTCACACCATAAAAGGAAGAATATTTATTTAAGAAGTAAATGACATAATCATAATAATAAGTTAAGTGTATTTACTTTAATCTTTGGTGATAGAATAAATTAAATAGCTTAATATTTATTATTTAATATTTTAGAAATATTAAATATAAATTAATAAGAGGAGTCTTATTATTATTATTACTATTATTATTAAGTTAATTTCTAAATGTGTTTGGGAATTAATTAATATATGTACTCTTATTTATTCCTAATGAGATTAGGAAGCCTAATTAATTAAAGGAGTTTAATTAATTAAATAAAAACCTAATCCTAAATAGTTTAGGAGGATTTCCTACATCTATAAATAAAAAAGTTTTATGGAGAGAGGGTGACGCAAGTTGCGCACATTATTCCAAGAGTTGGGAGAGTACACATTTTTTATCAGAGATAGGAAAAAGGGTTTTGCCAAACACCCTTCTTTTTAAGTTTTTGTTCGTCCTTGGTGGATCACCACTAGAGGCCAAATGCTTGGATGGCTAACGTTGATCAAAGAAAGGAATCCAATCTCGCATATTCAAGGTGAACACGAAGGACTAAGAGTTGAACTTGTACCTGAACAAGCTCGAATATTCAAGGGTATAATTCTGATCTTCTTCTTCTTCGTTTATATTCATAATTAAGCACAAAGCATGATAATGGCATGAGATTGTATGAAAAAATTAAAATTAAAATTTATTTCACTTTTGCACTATTTTATATAATTTGATTATGTAATCGCTCTATTCACAATCCTATAAGTGGTATCTAAGCCAAACGTTATGCTTATTGTCGATTTTATGATTCCATGTATGAATTGATATGTGATTTAATCAAATTTTCTTGGCAAAAATGAAGTTTTCTATTTCTACTTATGCAAAGTTAAGGTCGCATGCACCCCTAGTTCATTCGATCGATTTAACCACGCCTGACCCCCTTCAGAAATTGAAAACGCAGAAGCAGTGCTGATGCAATGTATATCTCGCGCCCCGATTCATTCTCAAGCGCAAGGCCACTCTCTAATGCTTTTGATTTTTTTTTTTCATCAATTGAAGTAAATTGTTTATTTAATTGATAAAAGTTTAAAATAAAGAAGTTTATTTTATCTGAAAATTAAAGAGTTTAATTTAGATTTGGTTTTTTATTAGAATTAAAGAGTTTATTTTGTTTTAAAAACTAAATATTAGCAAACTTTTGCCCATTAAATGATATCGATGCATATATGGAATGGTTTTATAATTCATGAGATGAATGTTTATTTATTAATTCATATGATGATATGTATGATAATAAATGAGATTGATTATGGACTATTAACCAATGTGATTGGATTTTATTTTAGTTAGATGCATAAATGTATGAGTTTTATTAAATGGGGTCTGCGCAACCCTTCTTCTCTAGTTTTTCTCAATTTAAATTCTATCTCACTCCTATGTACTTCCCCTTGAATGATGATCAAGGTTTTTATTTTATAAATAGTTTTGTAATAGGAATAGTTAGAATTAAAATTTTGAATAATTAAGGACCAAGGAGCAAGGAGCACTTGAAGACCTGTTTGTAATGAAGCTTGAGTTTAAATGTAATAATTATGCTTAAATTTAATTCTTGCACCCTAGGATTTGACCTTTTGGTTCACTTGGTGACTCTAATAAACCAAACTAAAATAAAGTCCATAATCAATTTGGGTAGAATATAGTATTCTATATGCATGCTTATACTATATATATATATATATATATATATATATATATATATATGTGTGTGTGTGTGTGTGTGTGTGTGTGTGTGTGTGTGTGTGTGTGTGTGTGTGTGTGTGTGTGTGTGCGCACTAAAAAGATGAGACAAATAATAACAAACCACTCAAAGAAATTATATTAAGTCCGAAGCGTTCAAAGATATTTGGAATATCAAACGTCGCCTTTTAGCATGATAAGACGATAGAATATCAGTTAATCATTATAAGTTTGTTGTGTCACACAAGACTTATTTTAATTTTTTGAGATGTTGTTTTATTACATTTAATGCTTATAAATAGATTGAACGATATTTTTTTGATGTGTCACACAAGGACAATGTTTTTCTTTTGAATATATGGAAGTGCTAGGTTGGACTTAACTTGAATAATTTTAATTTAAATGTATCACACTTGATCAAAATAATTTAAGAGGCAAAAAAAGGAATTACATGTTGATGTAATTGACAAGAGTTGTTTACCTATTTATTTATATATAGTTTGTTGTGTCACACAAGGCTATATACATTTGAAATGGGATCCTTAATCTCACTAACAAATCTTTAATTAGATTTTTTCGAACTATATAAGTAAGGGTAATATAGTTTGAAGAAAATAGTGGGAGGTACCAATTTAAATCAAGAACTAATTTATTTTGGTAAAATTAATTAATTAAAGGAATGTTTGCTAAAATATTATTTTTTCACATGTAGAATTTGAAAAATATCACACTCACTAATTTCACTGCGTAGCATATTGGATACTAACAAACTGACCAGACCAAATTATATGGACTGGTTAAGGAATCTGAGAATTTTTGTCATTGCTGAAAAGATTTTGTGTATCCTAAATTCGCCTGTCCCTACAAATGTTGCAGAAATAACCTCTAACGAAGAGATTGCTACTTTTAAGAAGTGGCATGATGATGCATCTGTGGCTCAATGCATCATGCTCGCATCCCTGAGTAACGAGTTTCAGCATCAGCATGAAACTATGGATGCTCCTACTATATTTCTACACATCCAAGACTTGTATGGTGAGCAAAGTAGGACTGCTATATATGAGATATCTAAGGCGCTCTTCCAATCTCGGATGACCTAGGGCAATGATGTTAGGACTCATGTCCTAAAAATGATTAATTTGATTGAATGTCTTGGACAACGTGCATTCGTCATGGATTGGGAGTTAAGTCAAGATTTAGTCTTGCAGTCACTCCATGACACCTTCTCATAATTTTTTGTGAATTTTCACATGAATAAGTTGGATGTCAGCTTGCCTGAATCACTTAACATGTTGAAAACGGCTGAAGGTTACTTCCCATCTAAGAAGGACCATGTCTTAATGGTGGATGATTCTTCCAAGAAAAGGAAGAGACCCAAGGTATCTTCTGAAAAGAAGAAAACCAAAAAGGCTAAGGGAAAGGGAAAAATGAAGGATCAAAAGAAATCTGATCCAACTGGCAAAGGAATGTGCTTCCATTGAAACAAGCCGGGTCATTGGAGGAGGAACTTTAAGGAGTTCCTTGTGGAACAAAAGAAGAAGAAGCTTGGATAAGCTTCGACTCCTAATCAAGGTTTGTTTATGATTGAAATTAATTTTTCTAAAAGTCAAAATTCTACTTGGGTATTGGATACCAGCTGTGGTTCTCACATATGTAATACTATGCATGGACTGGTTAAAAGTAGAAAGCTTAACGAGGATGAGGTTATCCTACGAGTGGAAAATGGAGCAAAGGTTGTTGCATTAGCTGTAGGAACTTATTGTTTAGCACTGCCTACGGGCATATCCATTAGTTTAAATAATTTTTATTTTGTTCCAACAATCGTTAGAAACATTATTTTAATTTTTGTATTGGATATGGATGGTTTTGATATTATTATAAAGAACAATATGTAAGACCCCAACTTTTATGAATAAAGATAAATTTTCTATAAATATCATTTTGAATATTATGGAGTGAATTTGATATAATGTTATAGTTGTGGGTAATATTTATAAATTTTACAAAGTATGCAAGTTGTTATATAATATTTGATTGGTCGGGGAATATTCATTTTAACAGGGAATATTAGTACGACGGAACAATCATTGGTGGACCCCACAACGAAATTATTGTCGGATTGAGAAAACGAAAAAAATAAATTAACGGCTAAAGTTTTACCGTTAACTGTTAGAATACCCGTTGGTTAAAATATAGTAATATACGGGGTTGCACAGTACACACGGTATTGCATAGTATTTTTGAATTATTTATTCGTACGTAAGAAGGCACTACTCAATAATTGTTACAGTAATTACTGTTCAATATTTTATTTTATTGATTCAATAATTGTTGCGTTGATATTTTATAATATTATTGTTTCAACAATTGTCACTGCACATTATTTCCCATTATCTGATCAATAATTCATATTATTTGAATAATATTATTAGATAGCATTATTGGCAATGTCTAGAAAGTTCTGTCAAGGAGAGGTTTGGTCACCTAATTGCGTGCCAGTAAGGAGAAATCTTTATTGAAAACCCCCTCTTTCCTAAGATCGGCCTGATTATCATAATTGTGATTCTGTAATATTATTTGTGAATAATTAATTATTGATTTATATGATAAGAAAATATTTATTTTATGTGGACATAAATGATGGATAGGAAAATATTTATTTTATATGGTTATAAATGAAGGAATTAATGTTGAGGTGTTTTATCAGTATTTTGTCGGATTGGAGGTATTAAAAATCAAATCAGTGTTCTTAAAGCTCTATTACGTGAGTTGTAATTTTGATCTGACCGTTCGATCGTTGTGATTTTTGGATATGTTATACATATATAAGTTGAGTATATGTCCACAAATTTTGAACCGTTAAAAATTAACAAATGATTTGTTATGAATTTTATGAGGTATTTAAAATCATCCGTTTGTGGATTTCGAATATTTTCAGTTAGGAATTTGGAAAAACTTAAAGCTACAAAGTTTTAGAGAATTCGATTTCTTATGGAATGGACATAAAATTCGTATTTTTCTGATAAAAGGGCTCTTTATTATGAATTGTTGAAGTTTTGAAAATAAATTTTTTTTTTTATTCAAATTGGGTGGGACCCACTTTTGTTTGAAAACATGTGGGCTGTAAAAACTCTTCCAAGATGGCTGCTCAACTTTCAAAATGAGTGGGCGTAGAAAGAAGGATGAATAAAAAATATTATTTTATTAATTTAGTCTCCTATGGCATTCTAGCATTTTCCTATAAATAGGCGCTTAGGTTAGAATTGAAAATCACACCAGAATCAGAGAATTCTTCTTTTATAATCTTGAGCGTATTTCTTTCGAGTTTTAGAAAGCTTTGAGCGTAGAAAATAGTGAAAGTTTTCTTCAAGAATATCCCCACAATACCAGTTGGAGTACTCTTCTTATCAAAATAAGGGATGTTATTTTTGTTCAATATTCGCTTGAAATAATATTTTCTTCCATACTCTGTAGTATGTAAGTAATATTATTTCGTTTCAGATTTCGAATTCTATACTCGTTTTGTTAAAATTTTGGCTTCTATACTCTATGAAATTAGTAGAATATCCTTGATATTTGTGCTTCATCCAGTATCTTTTCATGGAAATATTATTCTGAACATTCTTGATAAGTTTTAACTTTTTCATGCCGGAGTACTATTCACGGGGTTACTATTCCCAAAGTACTATTTACGGGGTACTATTCACCCAGAGTACTATTCATGATAAAAATTGATTCGTTTTAGGTCCAAATTATTTTTGGTACAATATTATTCTTGAATTTTACTCCACAAAGCAGTATCATGTCGACAATTTGAGGCGTTATTGATTTCTCGATAAATTAAATTATAAATCTTTAAAATTTATCCTTGAACTTGTTTTATTGAATTTTATATCATTGTCATCATCCTCATGTTTATATTATGTTGAAAGTCATCTGTGGCCTCAGAAGTGCATAGATGGACTTGGTATGATTATGACCGTGAATTATTCTAGTATAATCATGACAAAATGTTACAAATGATGTGGTAAAGTCTTCATTGGCCTGTAGTGCATTGATGGTCGCTTGTTGGCATGATCATGACCATTGATGAATACATGAATATCCTCGGCCCGTAGTGCATGGATAATTTTTGGTCGTGATACTAAAGAATATCCTTAGTCAGTAGTGCGGGGTGATTCGATGATGTGGATTATTTATTGTCGAGTCTCAAAGATAAAAGTGATGAAAACCTTTAAATCATAGCAGATAGTAGATTTTATTCTCTACTTGACTCTTCTAATGGATTGCTTGTTCCAATCAGCAGCTTAAACTTGATGTTTGTTATATTTTATCGCTTTAACATCGCTGAAGGCTAATGATAAATCATTCTCGCATTATCTTAGTCATAATATTTCTTCATCGGGCTAGTTGAGCTCACCTTTTGCTTTCATTGTTCTCTTGAAATGAAAACGTAGCTGTGACTAGTTCGGGGAATGGAGTGATTTGGTCTAGATGATAGCATTAGTAGTCCTCACTATTCTATGAAATAGTGTGATAATAAATGTATTGAGGACTCCTTTGAGTTGAATACTATCTAGAAGACAATATTCGCTTTTAAAACTCTCGGTTTATGTTTTGTCGTATCTTACACGACAGTTGTATTATTAAGTTGTATTTGAATTTTGTACCAAGTATTTGGCGACTCAAGATGGGTGATGTATACCTATTTTGGGGGCGTCACAGTTGGTATCAAAGCTCCCTGGTTAAGATGTGAGACAAGAACTAGGAGGGGAGAGATGGGGAATTCCTTCGCTAGTATGACCTACCTAAGTTTATTTGGTATTTAATTGGTCGGTCAGAGTATAGGGATAATATGTGACATATCAATTAACCCTTGTTTTGTGGCAGTATTTGAAAATGACATCTGAGAATGTTTAGAATAGCAATGGAGCATAGGAGACAGTTGAGTCTCCACAGATCAACAATCAGGATAATGTGCATCAGGAAGGCAATAATCCTCATGCAAACAATAACACTGACCAAATGATGAACGATGGAATGTTAAGAGGCTTTCTGTAATTCATGCAACATCAGGAAAGAGAGACTCCAATCCGAAAGGAGCTGGGACCACCGAAGTTTTTTGGAGAGCCAAAATCACTTACGGCGGAGACGTGGATAAAGTAGATCAACAAAATATTTGATGTCTTAGGATGCTCCGAGGAGTAAAAGGTTCCATTTGCCACCTTCATGTTGTAAGCGTATGGATTATCGTTGGGAATCAGAAAGCGTACTCAACCCGCCAGATCAAGATGTCTTGGGAGAAGTTCTAAGAACTGTTCAACGACAAGTACTTTCCCAAAAGTATTTGTCATATGAAAGAGGTAGAGTTCATTAAACTGGAGCAAAACAACATGACCGTATCACAATACGAAGCCAAGTTTGCTGAGTTATCCCGGTTTGCGTAACACTTAGTTGATAATAAGGAGAGAATGACACAGATGTTTCTAAGAGGTTTAAAACCCGAGATACGTCAATACCTTATCTCTCACAAACTTTGCTTGTATTCAGATGTTGTGAATAGGGCTCAGTTATTGGAACGTGATAATGAGTCAACCCAACCAAGAGAGAGTAAATGATAAAATGATAATACCAAAGGGTAGCAATGTCGTCGAGACTAGTGACAACAAACGTGGAGGGAATCAACATGCCAGAAATGGTAACCACTTCAGTGGTAATCATGGCCAAGACAATAAGAGTGGACATTTCAAGAAGAGGAGATTCAACAATGATGGAAAGATGTCAGCACCAGCACCCGTTGTTAAGGAAGGATAACGACCACCTATCAAATGCTTCAAATGCGGAGGGGAGGGACACAGCAGTCCAAACTGTGCGATGTCGTCCAAAGCATGATATAATTATGGAAGAGAAGGTCACCTAGCCCGATTTTGTCATGCACCGAAGATAAGTCCAGCTGGGATGGAGGCACCAAAGGTCGTCCCAGAAATGTCAAAGCCGGTAGTTCAAGGGAGAGCGTTTACCGTGACCTCCCAAAAAGCAAGGAACCCAAACGAGGTCATCACGAGTAAGGTTATCATAAACTCTAGCGAAGTCTACACCTTATTTGATACCGGTTCTACCCATTCTTTTATTTCTCTTTACTTGCGCCAACGCTTAAATTTGACTCAGAAATTAGACTTTGACTTATCTGTTGAAACTCCATTGGGAGAAACCTTCATTACATCCACTATTTATAAGTCTTGTTTGGTTCAAATCGGTACCTTCACATTGCCTGTCGATCTTATTTCATTGAAAATACTTGAATTTGACATAATTCTAGGGATTGATTGGTTAACTACTCATCATGCAAAAATTGATTATTTTCATAAGGTTGTTAGCTTTCATATTCCTAACCAACCTATTATGTTAATTCAAGCAACCAAACAATTAAAATCAATCACTGTCATCTCAAGCCATAAAGCTATTCGTTTATTAAAAAAAGGATGTCAAGCTTTCTTATCTTAAATCATGGATTTAAACAAAAATATGTCAGTTTTGAATGATATTTCTATTGTTTATAAATTTCCTGACGTATTCTCTGAAGAACTTCCTGGCCTACCCCCAGAGCGTGAAATTAAATTTTGTATCGACCTTGAACCCGGTATAAAACCCATTTTCAAAGCCCCATATCGAATGGCTCCTATTGAACTTCAGGAGTTAAAGACCCAATTGCAGGAATTATTAGACATCGGTTTCATTCGTCCTAGTACGTCTCCTTGGGGTGCTCCTGTTCTATTCCTGTCCTAGGAGTATGCGACTTTGTATTGATTATCGGGAGTTGAATCATATCACCATCAAAAATAGGTACACATTGCCACGTATTGATGACCTGTTTGACCAGTTATAAGGCGTCAAATTCTTTTAAAAGATCGATCTTCATTCCGAATATCATCAGTTAAAGATTAGAACCGATGACATTCCAAAGACGACTTTCAGAACTCAGGACGGGCATTATGAATTCCTAGTCATGTCTTTTGGATTGACTAATGCTCCTGCTGCCTTCATGGATATGATGAACCAAGTATTCAAGGAATATTTGGATCACTTTGTGGTCGTCTTTATTGATGACATCCTCATATATTCCAAAAGATGTGAAGATCATGAGCAACACTTGAGGTTGATACTCCAAAAGCTTTGTGAAAACAAGATTTATGCCAAGTTGAATAAATGCGAGTTCTGGCTTGAGGAAGTAGCATTCCTTGGGCACGTAGTATCAAGTCATGGAATATCTGTTAACCCGATAAAGATTGAAGCTATTCAAAGTCGAGCAACCTAAATCAAAGGATCAAGTATCGTAGCTTTCTACTTAATCTGGTTATTATCGGAGATTCGTAGAAGGGTTTTCTCGAATCGCTACTCCATTAACTTAGCTGACTTAGAAAGATACAAAATTCAGTTAGAGCGTGGAATGTGAGAAGAGTTTTCAAGAACTCATGAGGAGACTCATTTTAGCACCTGTTTTGACAATACCATCTGGCTCGAAGGGATTTGTCATCTACAGTGATGCTTTGGGCAAAGGGTTAGGATGTGTTCTCATGCAACATGGGAAAGTCATAACCTATGCCTCACGAAAACTCAAAGAATATGAGAGGAATTATCTTACTCATGATCTAGAGTTGGCAGCAATCGTTTTTGCACTAATGATTTAGGCATTACTTGTATGGGGAGAAAGTGGAGATCTTTACGGATCATAAAAGCCTTAAATATTTCTTCACCCAAAAGGAACTCAACATGTGGCAACGATGTTGGCTTGAACTATTGAAAGATTATGACCATACCATTCAATACCATCCTAGTAAAGCGAACGTAGTAGCTGACGCATTAAGTAGAAGATCATATGCGGGTACGATTGCGACATTGTCAATGCAAGGGCCCATTTTGTATGACTTGCAAAGGATGGAGATAGAGTTAAAGACTCCAGGGACCCATGTGATGATGGAAAATATACGAGTAGAACTGACTGTAATCGATAAAGTTAAAACTGGTCAAGATACAGACCTGGAGCTGATGCGTATGAAGAAGAAAGTGCAAGAAGGTGCTATGCTGGAAGCAAGAATCGATGAAGAAGGAATACTTCGAGTCAACTCCAGACTTTGTGTTCCTAACGACCCTGATTTAAAGTATAAAATCATGATGGAGGCGCACAACACACCATTTGCAATGCATCCTTGGAGTACCAAAATGTATCATGATCTTCGATATACATTTTGGTGGAGCAATATGAAGAGAGAGATCGCGGAGTTTATCTCAAGGTGTCTAACTTGTCAATGAGTCAAGGCGGTGCATCAAGTACCAAAAGGTCCATTGCAACCACTTGAAATTCCAAAATGGAAGTGGGAGCACATTATCATGGATTTCGTTATCGGTTTTCCCAAGGTTTCTCAAGGCATAGATGCGATTTGGGTCATTGTTGATAGATTGACCAAGTCGGTTCATTCTTACCTATACGAGAAACTTATAAGCTTGAACGTCTTGCTCGTATGTACATAAACGAGATTGTAAGATTGCATGGTATGCCAGTATCCATAGTTTCTGATCGAGACCCAAGATTCACTTCAAGATTTTGGGTTAGTTTGCAAAAAGTTATGTGCACGGATTTACGATTTAGTTCGGCTTATCATCCTCAAACAGATGGGCAGTCAGAGAAAACTATTCAAACTCTTGAAGATCTATTAAGACTCTGTGTCCTTGATTTCAAGGGAAGTTGGGACAAGTTCTTACCATTGGTGGAGTTTTCCTACAACAACAGTTATCAAGCAAGTATTGGCATGGGGTTCGCTAATCTTTCTATAACTTTTTGCGGAAGATATAAACATAAATTGTTTATACATTACATTACACACTATTCCCCAAGGTCGAGTAACCTTTACTTATTACACAATCATAAATGATCTAACATTTATCACATTTATCGACTATACTATTACAAAATAAATTTGCACTTTTTATCCCAAGTTGAACTTGGCATTATCTTTTCTGTGTCCGAGGCGCATTTTCCTTATACTGCAATGTTTTATCGTGATATAGCAAGGGTGAGCATGAAAGTTGCCCAACAAGTTTAAATACAACAATATAAGGATATATCATGATTGAAGAGTATGAATAATAAGATGGCTATAATTCATCAATATAATTGAGAACTAGCGAGAACAAACTTTTGGTGAACAAGTTTTAAACATGAACAAACATTTACGAACCAACTGGTAATGAAGGTGATCGACCTTTCATACACGACTTATACATGCAAGATGTCTGAGTACAATTTTCATGGCAATCGGCAATGATTAACCATAAGCTTGAATAAAACACTCTTATTAGAGTTAAGTAAGAACAAACTTGCACGAGCAGATTTGATTCTGCTAACGTAATTTATAACGCTTTACAGAAGACCTAATATTAATAATATAGATCTCAATATTAGAATAATATCATCGCGAGTATAATATTGTTATATTTATATACACAGAATAACCTAAACACATAACACATAACCTATCGATCTATCAACACATAAGACTTAGTATTAGGTCCAACTATTTGATCGACTTAAAAGCGACACAATTCTATCATCCCGATGATCTAGTCGGACAATATATCGAGTTTAAGTTCAATTAAACTCTTCTTGAACTTAACAATTATCTCGAGATAATTTTCTTATCGATCAAAACATTTTTCCTAGGCTCGTAATAATTTTGAATAATTAATATCATTTATCATGATTTTCCAATCATTAAAACCGTATTTAAATGAATTAAATACCACATAATTCCTTAATCATTAATATTCATTTAATATAAAATATTAATGAAAATCCTTACATAATATTATAATGTAATTATAATATTTCAAAATATTTTAATACCTTAAAATCATAATTATTTGATTTTTAAACACTTAAATCCATTATCAGATAATTAATATTAATATTAAAATATTAATATTTTCATGCCAAAATATCAAAAGTTATATTTTATAACTTAAAATATTTTTATAACACTTAAATTATTTTTATATGATTTTTAAACCATTAATTCTATTTTCCTTAATTTATTTAATATATTAATTAAATAAACTAATTACCATTAATAATAAATTATTAATGAAATTTATCAAAATATTAAAAGTCATCAAAATAACTTAAAATATTTTCCTTTACCATAAAATAATTTTTCATGATTTTTTCATGAATTAAAAACTATTTTTCATAATTTATTTAATATTATAATTAAATAAATAAATACCTTTTATATTCCCAAAAATATTAAATATTTTTGAAATATATCCAAAATAATTAAAAACTATTTTTCAAGCTTTAAAATAATTTTTCATAATTTATTATGTATTTTAATAATTAAAAACCATTTTTGTTCTAATTTTTAATCATTTTCCGAAAAATAATAATAAACTATAAGCTAAAAGGGGCCCTATAGCGGCAGGCAGCGTCGTATAAATTGTTCTTCTTGGTGTTCTTGAGACCTTCATATCGATTATCGGTTTGGTGGTTTGGCCAGGATTTATTTCGATGTTAAAATAATTTTTGGGTTTGTTAAGATGTTAGTCTTGTAGTATTTATGTAGTACTACAATTATATATCACCATATAAGTCATTAAGCAACATAATCATGAAGATCCAAGTCTATGAAAATGTTAGAGGCTGCAAGGATTTACAGGTTTACCAGTTTCCAGAAAGTTCGAGTGGCCATTTTATGGCTCGATTAAATCTAGGTTCGGTCATTTTATATGTAATATTATGGTTCAAATATGTAGTCACTATGTCGAAGGAACAATTACCTAACACGATCTGAGTTCAACAACAACGGATCAACAAGATTCAAAAGCCGGTTCAACGTATTGGTCAAGAAGCTGTTCTTGAACAAATCAGGTTTTTCAGTTGTTCTTGAAACGATTTGGTCGATAATACTTTGACCATAATTTCCTGCCATTCGATTATGATCTAGGTGTTCTAATTACTTTAACATGTAGTCTATATCCCGGACTACACTAAACAATCAACAACTTAGCCTAAACGGTAAAACATAGGAAGATTTGAAGCACGAAAAAGCATGTCGAGCGATGCGAGTTTTACAGGTTTTGCCGAAAATCGAGAAAATGTGATCGATCGGCGACCTTTGGCCGCTTGTAACTCACGATCTAGACTTGATCTGGACTTGATTCAAGTCTCGGATCCAAGAGCTAACGACAAAGAACAAACCTCTGACATTAAACACACCTAAACATTAACGAACAAAGATCTAGAGGCCCACGACATTCGTTGTGGGACCTCGATTTTCCACTTTTCGATTTTTTATAAACTTTAATTTGAGCATCAAAATGATATGGATCTGAGTTTTAACAACCCGGATCATCAAATGACACCCTCTAACACATATCTAGCCAACAAATTACAACAAATAACATAAAATCATAGGATTTTTTGAAATTAGGGTTTATACCACTTTTGGGCTTTGATCATGATTACGATCTTTGATCTTGTTCTTGGTACACGTGGGGCTTGAATTGTGGCCTAAATAACACTAGAATTTCGAAGGTTTTATAGAAAATGGGAGTTGGTATTGGTGAAAAATGAAAATAATGTAAATATTTTCTCTTTGTCTCTGCAAATTTATATAATCTACAAGTGCGATGTATTTGATGAAATGGCTGGCCATGTAAGTTGATGTGTTGTGCTAGTAGGCTATACAAAGTCAAGATTAGTTCAACAACTAAAGTTATTGCAATTTCTACAAGTTAGCTTATTAAAGAAACCTAAAAGGGCATTTTGGTCTTTTCTATAAATTTCTAGAATTTGCCATTTAATGAAACCCTTAGGGTTTAGGGTTTATTAGGGTTTAGGGTTTGGACATTTTTAGGGTTTGCAATTTAATTTTCTAAAATTTCTAATTTAGGTTTTCCAAAAATAGAAAATTAAATATTTCAAAATTATAATTAGTATTTTCTAATTATAATAAAAATTCTTAATCACAAATTAAATCTTGCTAATTAGGATTGGCATTTTGCTAATTAAAATTGCTAATCACGCAAGTAGGGTCAAAATGGTCATTAGGGTTTTCAACCCACAATTAGGGTTTCTAAATAGAAAATAATTTTCTAATATAGAAATTAAATATTAAGTAATTAGATTAGGGTTTTCTAATTACTTAACCTTAAAATTAGGATTAATATATCCTAATTAACATTAAATTATTAACTTTCATTTTCCCCATTTTTACAAATTAGGGTTTTCAAATTAATCATTAGGGTTCTGACGGAAAAGTTTAAGTTCGATAATTTGAAATTAGGGTTTTGCTAATTAATTAGCGTTACCAATTATTAATATTATAATAATAGCGATAGAGCATTATAATTCTCCATTAATTTCCCGATTAGGGCTTCATTTATCGAATCTGAAACTAGGGTTTTCGGATCAAGTATTAGGGTTTGATTTGGAATTAGGGTTTTGTAATCAATTTGTTAAGATTAACCTAATTAATCTTATAATTATTTACACGTATGCCATTAAGTTCCGATTTAGGGTTTCATGCCTTAGAATTAGGGTTTGATTCTCGGGCCCGAAACTAGGGTTTCGAACCGATTTCTTGGGTTTTTTATTACACGTTAGGGTTTCTAATTGAACGTTGTTGTTCTTAATATATTCTTAGGGTTTGTTACTGAGATATAATTTATCTGGTTAACCCTTGACCATAACCACATTACGAACACATCATTAACCATATACACGAAACTTAATCACAAAAACACTTAATCTGAATAATTCACCTATAAGCCTTCACGAAATTTTGAAATCCTCAAAATTCCATCCTAATAATATCAAACGCATACACTTATTTTACATGCTGGGTCTATTATTTGACATTAAATCAATCATTTAAGATTTTAATAAATTGTCCAAATTCTCGGGTTATCACATTCACCCCTCCTTCTAAGAATTTCATCCCCAAAATTCACCTTACACCTTACACCAAATATTACAAATAATCACACACCATTCACACATATCACATCTTTACCCAATTCACCACTCACAAGAGTAAAAGTTTTCAAATTATCTTTGAGGGTCGTATAGACCATGAACACTTAGTTTTAACGGTGGTGATCATCTGTAAAACAATACATTACTTGGTATGTTTACAATCACAAAGAAGGTAAACTACCATTAATAGTACTTTAGGTGATCGACTGTCGTAATCTTACGTCATGCATAACGTATTAATTATGTGTTGCGAATATTTACGCTTCTCGATTGGATTATTTATCCAAACAACATTGTTCACCTCAGTCTTATTATAGGATTCCGCACCAAAACAATTTGGTTGGGAAAATTTTTTGTTCAATGAACACTTAGAGTTTTCATAACATTAGTCTAAATTGAATCAAATAAGCATAGACTCATATCAATAATTGATTCAATCGAATTATTTAGGTGTAGCCAAACCCCATTGGCAAATTAAAATTTTTGAAAACATTTTTTTTAGAATGACGTCGTGATGCTTGTCTTTGTATTTAACGATCCAGTTTGAGGATTCCGTCATTTGGTGATTTTATCATACTACATCATACCATAGTGGAATAATGACTTTATGTCAAATTCACACTAAGTATTACACTGCATTGATGACTCCATCATTTTTATCATCTACTTTTGAAGTTACATGGTACATGAGTGATAATTAAAAATAAATTTTGATATTTCAAATCATTTGAGTCTAGCTGAAATAAGTAGCATAGACTGTACTTTAAACCGTTTCGAAAATGGTTACGAGTCTACATTTTTTTTTAAAAGGCACATAGTGCGTATTTAGCTTGATGTCAAAAATTCGAAGTTTAGCATATCTAGGAGTTTAGGAAAACCTAAGTCTCCACTAATGATCATTTGCTTAAACATTCTATCTATTCCTATTATCCTTAACACTCCATTCACACACAACTATACCCAGTTCATAAAACCACACTTATGAGTTCATAGCACAGCCACAATTATATGAGTTTAAGAACTTACCTAGTCGACCTTTAGCGTCCAGATTCATTTGAGGGCTCATAAACATTTCATATAACTATAAGTCAAGAATGTCACATAAGTATGAGTTCTAAGAACTCGTACTTAATACTATATTCTCTACTATGACCTATTTATACGTATATAACAACTAGCGTGACACAACATTTCAATGATTATCAATGCCACCAACTAAGTAGTTTTTACACCAAGTACAATTTCCATACCATAAGAGAAATCATACAACTCGGTTGTTGACACGAGTCCTCATTGAAATCCCCACCTAATCTTAACCACCATTCACAATCTGAATTTCATTTAATCCGTATTCATAATCCTTTTACGAATGTATACCCATTCACAAACAATCTTGCTTTAAACTTTTCAATCATCAGTTGATTCTTTACGGGTTGTCATAACTTTAACGAGATCACGGGGTGATCTCATCGTATATATTACGATTCATTTCTATGCCTTGATCGTTTTGTTTCGATCTCTCCTATCCTGCACTATTGTTCACCATACATTCACTGCTATTACGAGTTAGGGAACTCTGTATCTTAACAACTTCTGACTGAGATTCATCTTTGAATCTTACTGACCAACTAACTCTATGGGAGTTAGATCTTATCTAATCAACTGCGGTTATTGGTCTCGGTATTTCAACCTAAGCTTCATAACCAATGACTTTGATACCAATTGTAGCGTCCCCCAATCCAGGGCCCCAAATCGCCATGATTGGGTTGCTAATCTTTCTATAACTTTTTGCGGAAGATATAAACATAAATTGTTTATACATTACATTACACACTATTCCCCAAGGTCGAGTAACCTTTACTTATTACACAATCATAAATGATCTATTACATTTATCATATTTATCGAATATACTATTACAAAATAGTTTGCACTTTTATCCCAAGTTGAACTTGGCATTATCTTTTCACATGTCCGAACGCATTTGCCTTATACGCAATGTTTTATCATGATATAGCAAGGGTGAGCATGAAAGTTGCCCGACAAGTTTAAATACAACAATATAAGGATATATCATGATTGAAGAGTATGAATAATAAAGTGGCTATAATTCATCAATATAATTGAGAACTAAGCGAGGAACAAACTTTTGGTGAACAAGTTTTAAACATGAACAAACATTTACGAACCAAGCCGGTAATGAAGGTGATCGACCTTTCATACGACTTATACATCTGAAGATGTCTGATTACAATTTTCATGGCAATCGAATGATGATTAACCATAAGCTTGAATAAAACACTCTTATTAGAGTTAAGTAAAACAAACTTGCTGCGAGCAGATTGATTCTGTAGCGCAATTTATATCACTTTACAGAAGACCTAATATTAATAATATAGATCTCGATATTAGAATAATATCATCACGATTATAATCTTGTTATATTTATATACGAATAACCTAAACACATAACACATAACCTATCGATCTATCTGACACATAAGACTTAGTATTAGGTCAAACTATTTGATCGACTTAAAAGCGACACAATTCTATCATCCAAGCGATCTAGTCGGACAATATCGAGTTTAAGTTCAATTAAACTCTTCTAAACACTTAACAATTATCTCGAGATAATTTCTTATCAATCAAAACATTTTTCCTAACTTGTAATAATTTTCAATAATTAATATCATTTATCATGATTTTCCAATCATTAAAACCGTATTTAAATGAATTAAATACCACATAATTCCTTAATCATTAATATTCATTTAATATAAAATATTAATGAAAATCCTTACATAATATTATAATGTAATTATAATATTTCAAAATATTTTAATACCTTAAAATCATAATTATTTGATTTTTAAACACTTAAATCCATTATCAGATAATTAATATTAATATTAAAATATTAATATTTTCATGCCAAAATATCAAAAGTTATATTTTATAACTTAAAAATATTTTATAACACTTAAATTATTTTTATATGATTTTTTAAACCATTAATTCTATTTTTCCTTAATTTATTTAATATATTAATTAAATAAACTAATTACCATTAATAATAAATTATTAATGAAATTTATCATAAAATATTAAAAGTCATCAAAATAACTTAAAATATTTTCCTTTACCATAAAATAATTTTTCATGATTTTCATGAATTAAAACTATTTTTCATAATTTATTTAATATTATAATTAAATAAATAAATACCTTTATATTCCCAAAAATATTAAATATTTTTGAAATATATCAAAATAATTAAAAACTATTTTTCAAGCTTTAAAATAATTTTTCATAATTTATTATGTATTTTAATAATTAAAAACCATTTTGTTCTAATTTTTAATCATTTTAGAAAAATAATAATAAAGCTGTCGCTAAAGGGCCCTATAGCGGCGGCAAAATCATTATAGGTGTTCTTGGTGTTCTTGAGACCTTCATATCGAGATTATCGGTTTGGTGGTTTGGCCGGGATTTATTTCGATGTTCTTAATAATTTTTGGGTTTGTTAAGGCGTTAGTCTTGTAGTATTTATGTAGTACTACAATTATATATCACCATATAAGTCATTAAGCAACATAATCGCAAGATCCAAGTCTACGCAAAGTCGATGTCGAGAGGCTGCGCAAGGATTTCGGGTTTCCCGATTTCCGAGACAAGTTCGAGTGGCCATTTGTGGCTCGATTAAATCTAGGTTCCGGTCATTTTATATGTAATATTATGGTTCAAATATGTAGTCACTATGTCAAGGAACAATTACCTAACACGATCTGAGTTCAACAACAACAGATCAACAAGATTCAAGCCGGTCAACGTATTGGTCAAGAACTGTTCTTGAACAAATGCAGGTTTTCAGTTGTTGTTTGAACAGATTTGGTCGATAATATTACTTTGACCATAATTTCCTGCCATTCCAGTTATGATCTAGGTGTTCTAATTACTTTAACATGTAGTCTATATCCCAGACTACACTAAACAATCAACAACTTAGCCTAAACAGTAAAACATAGGAAGATCTGAAGCACAGAAAAGCTTGTCAGACGATCTGAGTTTCTGGGTTTTGCCCAGAAATCCAGAAAATGTGATCGGTCAACGACCTTTGACCGCTTGTAACTCACGATCTAGACTTGATCTGGACTTGATTCAAGTCTCGGATCCAAAGCTAACGACAAAACGGACCTCTGACATTAAACACACCTAAACATTAACGACATTAAAGATCTAGAGGCCACGACATTGGTTTAGGGACCTCGATTTTCCACTTTTCGATTTTTATAAACTTTAATTTGAGCATCAAAATGATATGGATCTGAGTTTTAACAACCCGGATCATCAAATGACACCCTCTAACACATATCTAGCCAACAAATTACAACAAATAACATAAAATCATAGGATTTTTGAAATTAGGGTTTATACCACTTTTGGGCTTTGATCATGATTACGATCTTTGATCTTGTTCTTGGTACACGTGGGGCTTGAATTGTGGTGAAATAACACTAAATTTCGAAGCTTTTGATAGAAAATGGGAGATGGTATTGGTGAAATAAAATTGAGCAAATCTTTGTAATATTTTCTCTCTCCAAATTTATATAACCTACAAGTGTAATGTATTTGATGAAATGGTTGGCCATGTGGAGGTTGATGTGTTGTCTTTAGTAGGCTATACAAAGTCAAGATTAGTTCAACAACTAAAGTTATTGCAATTTCTACAAGTTAGCTTATTAAAGAAACCTAAAAGGGCATTTTGGTCTTTTCCATAAATTTCTAAATTTGCCATTTAATGAAACCCTTAGGGTTTAGGGTTTATTAGGGTTTAGGACAGGTTTTTTTGACATTTTTAGGGTTTGCAATTTAATTTTCTAAAATTTCCAATTTAGGTTTTTCAAAAATAGAAAATTAAATATTTCAAAATTATAATTAGTATTTTCTAATTATAATAAAATTTCTTAATCACAAATTAAATCTTGCTAATTAGGATTGGCATTTCTAATTAAAATTGCTAATCACGCAATTAGGGTCAAAATGGTCATTAGGGTTTTCAACCCCACATTTAGGGTTTCTAAATAAAATTTTGATTTTCTAATATAGAATTTAAATATTAAGTAATTAGATTAGGATTTTCTAATTACTTAACCTTAAAATTAGGATTAATATATCTAATTAACACTAAATTAACACTTTCATTTTCCCCGTTTACAAATTAGGGTTTTCAAATCCATCATTAGGGTTCTGACGGAAAAGTTTAAGTTCGATAATTTGAAATTAGGGTTTGCTAATTAATTATCGTTACCACTAATTAATATTATAATAATAGGATAGAGCATTATAATTCTCCATTAATTTTCCATTAGGGCTTGATTTATCGAGAATCAAAACTAGGGTTTTTAGATCAAGTATTAGGGTTTGATTTGGAATTAGGGTTTTGTAATCAATTTGTTAAGATTAATCTTAATTAATCTTATAATTATTTACACGTATGCCATTAAGTTCCGATTTAGGGTTTCATGCACTTAAATTAGGGTTTGGATTCTCGGGCTGAAACTAGGGTTTCGAACCGATTTCTAGGGTTTTTCTTATCGAGGCTTAGGGTTTCTAACCCGAACGTTGTTGTTCTTAATATATTCTTAGGGTTTGTTCACGAGATATAATTTATCTGGTGACCCTTGACCATAAACACATTACGAACACATCATTAACCATATACACGAACTTAATCACAAAAACACTTAATCTGAATAATTCACCTATAAGCCTTCACGAAATTTTGAAATCCTCAAAATTCCATCCTAATAATATCAAACGCATACACTTATTTTTTTGTCTAGGTCTATTATTTGACATTAAATCAATCATTTAAGATTTTAATAAATTGTCCAAATTCTCGAGTTATCACAACTCACAAAAGATTATAGACTCACCTTACCGCCAAGTATATCTCGTGTTCATAACATTTTTCACATATCTATGTTACGTAAATATGTGAAAGACCAGAATCACATTATTGAGTTAGAACCGGACGAAATAGCAGAATATTTAACCTATGAAGAGGTTCCTGTTAAAATATTGGATAAGAAGGAGCATATTTTACGCTCCAAGGTTATACCTCAAGTCAAAATTTTGTGAAGAAACCACGATGTTGAGGAAATGACCTGGGAGTTAGAATCTGATATAAAATCAAGGTATCCTTACCTCTTCAACATACCAGGTACGTACCCTAATTTCGAGGACAAAATTTCATAAGAAGGGGAGGTTATAAGACCCCAACTTTTATGAATAAAGATGACACTAGTACAAAGTAGTAAATAGACAAGACTTAAACCACAACGTTTTTATAAAAAATGTTGTCGTATTTTTTTTACAACGTTTTCTAACAAAATGTTGTAAATACATATAAAAAAAATGTTATCTATTTATAAGTGGCAATTTTTAATTTTAAATAGATAACGTTTTTTAAAAAAAAACATTATCTATGTCAAAAACACAGAGCTTACAATAAATTACGCGAAGGTTGAAAACTTGAAGTTAAAAACGAGATCGTCTTCTCACTCCCTTTTTAGTCTTCTCTCTCCTCTCGCAACACAACACAACACACAGAAAGCAGATCAGAGAAAAAGATCCACCGGTACACATATAAAGAGTAAAATGGTGAGATACGACAGAGCTATCACAGTCTTTTTGCCAGATGGCCATCTCTTCCAGGTTGAATATGCGCTCGAAGCCGTCCGTAAAGGTAACGCCCGTTTGGCGTTAGAGGCACCGATACCATCATTCTCGGTGTTGAAAAAAGTCTACTGTCAAGCTTCAAGACTCCAGATCCCCTTTCCTTCTCCTCTGTTTGTTTAAATATATGTATTATTTTTTTTCTTTCTCCAGGTTATGCTTTTTGATTTAGGGGTTTTGCATAACTTTCAAAATATGCGTGCGGGATATCCGAAGACTGAAACTTAGATTTACTAGATTGGAAGCAAAGGTTTATGGGTTCCTGGGAATGAACGCATAATTTATTCGTACAAGTTAGAGTTTTGTTTTTGTAATGAATCTAAAGGGTGTTACTGGGATTCCCTTTTGGAATTTCCTTGCAAACAAAAAAAAATTCACTTTTTTTATTCATACACGACCTGACTATGAATGGTGCTCACACTACTTGCAACTAGTAATCACTAACTTGGAAGCATGTTTTCATAGGGTCATATGAGTCATATGGATGGATAATGGATGAAAATTTAAATTACTTATAGATGTTAAGTATTTCATGATATTGGTATAGCTCTTGGGATTCATGTCTAGTTTAGAAAGCTAAGCTTTTCTCTTTGTTTTAATAGTTTTTGTTGTTTATCATGCCTAATTAGTAATGGTTGTCACAAATCGTGAGCCCTTGAGAAAATTTGGTGGGTTCATTTGAATGTCAGTAGAGTAAAGGAATAACTACTTGTATGCTAAAAAATATGCTAATTACATATTCCTAAAAGAGGTAAGCCTAAGACTTGCTTAGTTTTTAAATTGATTATCACTTATACTAGTCCTTATCTCGACTAGACTTGTCTAGTATCATGGTATGATAATGACTCATTTTGTGTGCTCTTTAACATATCTTACATACAATGTACTATTTTCCTCGACTATTATATTTTGTCTCCTCTGCAGATCCGTCTGTGAAGAATGTAAATCTGGATGATCACATTGCTTTGGCCTTGTCTTTGGTCTTAAAGTCGATGCTCGTGTTCTTATAAATAGGGCACACATTGAGTGTCAAAGCCATAAGCTAACTGTTGAAGATCCTGTTATTGTTGAGTATATAACTCGTTACATTGCTGTCGACGTCAGGATTTTTAGTGTCCCTTTTCGTTACTTGTTATTTGGTGTTCTCATGTTAATATGAGATTAGTTTGAAAAAACAAGTGAAAAAGGTCTGACATGTATAATGTCGACGATTGACTTTAAGAGTCGCTAGTTGGTGTATTTAACTGGTTGCACCAACGCAACCGAAAAGGTTAGAACATTGACCCAGTGATTTGACACTGCTAAACGGGTCTGTGAAACCAAGATTCATTAAGGGTTCGGGGGGGCTTGATTATGCGGAGGGAAGGTGTTAGGCACCCCTCGACATCCGTGAATGTTACCACCATGTGTAGCCACTCTTCAAAGAAATTGTTATATGAATGTGTGTGTGTGGATCAATGTGCAATTTATTTTGAAAGTAGTGCGAGGTCTCGTTCGCACCTATATATAAGGGTTTGAATTTTATTAGAAAATTCAGTTTTAACCACAATATAGCAATGACATTTTGTGAAAGAGATTTTTCAAACCCTGTGCTCAATAGGAATTGAGACCTTTTCATAATTTCATTTTATTAAATGTTCGGCTTGTTTGCTTTTATTTTCGAGATGTGAAGCATCCTCGAGAAAATAATATCTGTTGATGCCAAAGTCCTTATGGGCATGACATGACCCATCCAAGGAAACTTCGAATAATCGTAAAATAATGTACAAGTCGCTTATACTAAAAAATGTCCATCATGGAACCAAATCTAGGTTCAAGAGACCGAACCTTTGTGATCACATGATTCCTAGGCTCACATGATAATCTAATTTGTATGGAAAGCGATGTAGAGTTATATATAAAAAATCAGAAATATATATATACAGATTTGGATCAACCACCACGAAACAACTCCATGGGGGATCGGAAATGTAAATATATAAAAGCGGTAAATATATATATATATATATATATATATATATATATATATATATGAACATGATCAACCACCACGTAAGTAAACTCCAAAGTGACGAAATGTAAATAAAGTCATAAAAGCGTCAACTACCACGTAAGTAAACTCTGGCATGACGAATGTAAATATATATATATATATATATATATATATATATATATATATATATATATATATATATAAAGCAAAGAAACGCACTGCAGATGTAAATCCTAGCTCATCTGATATGTCCGATAACAATTATATATATGTATATATATATATATAAGCGAGTAAATGCACTTGATGTAAAATTCAGGCTCATCGATATATGTCTGATAAAGAATTAATTATATATATATATATATATATATATATATATATATATATATATATATATATATATAAAAGAAATAAAACGCCTGGATGTAAAATCTGTGCTCATCGATGTAGTCTCGACTACGCTTTATATATATATATATATATATATAAAAGCAGATAAACGCCTGCATCAAGTTCAGGCTCAATCGAGGCATAACTCGATAATGTTAGTCCATATATACAAAATATATACATATATTAGTATATATATATAGACAGAAATGAAAACCACGGACCGAAGTCTGGGCAAACACACTCACAAGACTATCAACGTGTACAACAGTGTGTGATATATAAGAAAGAGGCTTTATAGAATGTAAAAAGGCTTACAGTGGGCTGCCAAAGTAGACTTCTTAGACTTTAAATGGATAAACACTCAGCTCCCGCCGGATAAAAAGTAGCCATATGTGAGCTAACTAGTGTTTAAAGAAGAGGAAATACTCAAAAGATGTGTATGCAGAGTAAAATGGACAGGGCTTCCTCACCTTTTTCCTTCTCTCTCCCTTCTCAAATGGCTGACCCCAGCCTTGTATATATAGACTAATGGCCGCAGGTACACCTATGGCGGTAGCAGCCAGACTGCGGTTTGGTCGTCAGTGGATTCGAGCCTCATGTCCCATCGTCGTAAAATACGTGCATTTATGCACTATAATGTCAGCTCAAACTTGCAGAACTTCAATCCGAGCATCCAAACGAAGTATATCTGTACTTCTTTGGATCGCTTGTGTCGAGAGTTACGTAATGACATGGATTAGAGGTTTTACGAAGTTAGGAAGAGGGGTCTATGCCCATGGTCTTCAAGCTTAAAATTCTATCCAAAGTACTACCACCCGTAATAGTCACTCAGGATTGTCAATCCTCGGCTCTTGTGGGACATTGTTGTATGTATGTATATATGAAGTGTTGAGATGACGTGCCATTTGAATGAACAAGATGATGTGTTACTCCTTGCCGGGGTTATCGCCGGTTTGAGTTGAAAGTAGACGTTGCTCAGGGTTACAGCTGAGATTGGACAACTTGTTGGTATGCTGCGATATCATCTTGTTGAGACAGTAAGATGACGTGTTGACTCCTCACCAGGGTTATCTCCGGTTTAAGTGAAAAGCAGACGTTGCTCAGGGTTACATCTGAGATTAGACTGCTTGTTTGTATGCCTCACTGTCATCTGTGGGTATTCCTGTCTGCCCGTTTGTTAGTCCCGGGACTAAGGTGTATGTGCCTCGAAAGGATGTCTGAGCCTGAAGCAGATCGCATGTGTTTGAAACAAGCATTTCCGGGGTTATCGCCGGAACTGCAATGGCATCCCTTGGGGCTATGAACAAGGATGGGGTTGCTACTCCCAATGTTGTCTCTGGGACTGGAACTGAACGTCACGGTGTTATCATCGAGACATGACTGTCTTCTCCGGTGTTGTTGCCGGTCTTTTGATCTGCATATCTCGGGGTTATCTCCGAGATTGGAGATGACACTCCCGGTGTGTGTTTCGGGTTGAGATGATGTTCCCGGTTTGTGTTACGGGTTGGAGCTGAACTTCCGGTAGTATCCGGCATGGATGTAAGTTATCTTTCAGGGTTATCTCCAAAAGACAAATCTACCCTCCTGCAATGTTAGGAATAGGAGTGTAGAAAATTTTGAGTGTCTACAGATGCCCCTCTTTATCATATTCATGCAATACAAGGCATGGATATGATAAAGAATCCTAGACACTTGAAATGCAAGCAAGATAAATATGATGCTATATGCAGCAACATGATGTAAATGCATGATGCATGATTCCCATGTAATCATACTGGGATGACAATCAATGAGTGCTTGGACATGCGATCCAAGTCTTCAAGGATGTTGACGTTGGGACTACAACCAAAGTCTTGAATCCTAGACACTGGTTTATACTTCATAGAGGTACCTCTTGTGTGGAAGAGATCTATGGGAATAAAGCTATCTTTTTTGAGGATGTGTATAACATGTTCCCTCATACTGTCAGAGTTATTGCCAACAGTTTGTTGTTATCAGGGTTGCCTGATCTTCGTTGATGTGTGTATCACCCGATGAATCCCTACTGGGTGCATTGTCAAGGCTGCTTGACCTTCATTGATGTGTGTATCAATGGTTGCATTGCATTGTAACCCCCGCCGGGGAGACGTAGATGTTTGAAGGATGTGCGTTGTGACCCCCACCGGGGAGGCGTAGATGTTTGATAACTTCGGTGTTGTAACCCCCGTCGGGGAGGTATAAATGTTTGAAGGATGTGCGTTGTGACCCCCACCGGGGAGGCATAGATGTTTGATAACTTCGGCGTTGTAACCCCTGCCGGGGAGGTTTGATATTTCATGGTTTCGCGTTATAACCCCCGCCGAGGATTGTTTAGGGTTGTAACCCTGCAAATGATGGCATCAAACCTTTGTGGGGTATTGTCGAGCATGGTTTATGAAAGCTGAGCTCATTGGTATAGTATACCCTGCATCCAGGTGAATACCATTGAGACGACGGGAGTTTAACTCTGACCGACAAGATACCAGGATTTCAAGTTGTTCCGCTCCATCGCGTAGCATTTTTATTCCTGATTTGGCCTTTTCAGCTTGTGAGACCTCCTTTGCAACTCTAACTAGAGCGAGCCGGAGGTGTGGGACCCATATAGAGGTGCCGCAGGTGTACTCTCTGGAGCCATGAGTTAACTCGCGCGCCACCGTAGTCTCTATGTATAGTGGTCGGTCGCTTTCATAAGTCATTTTCAAGTTACGCAGTGAAAGGAAATCGAGAGCTCTTCTTCGATCTCATTGAGTTCGTATAACTTTCTTTCATATATTCGCCACCGCATAAGCGTTCTTCACTCGCCCCGGTAACACATGCATGTATTTTTTTCCAATTTACATGCATTGGAAAATGACTTATCGCATGAAATGCATTTAGACACATAGTAGTGAATATGCATGCTGATATGACTTGATAAAAAATATTCAACATAGTAAATGTTAGTATTAAACCATGATGAACATAATGATGTGAAAAAATTTAACTTTTGAAGCAGTCAAATTGGCACCTTTTACTGTCATTTCTTATCCTATCTAAAGGACAAATGAGTAAAGGTAGAATAGTAAAATAATCCTGGTAATTAGACTACACTTACGTATTTTCTACCGATGATGATGAATGATCTGAGATGTTTATGACTGTGTACAGGTGTGCTACTGAATGGCCACCTAGTCATGCCTATGTGCATGTGGATAGTCTCATTTACAAAGGGGGCTATGGAAAAATTTTCCCAAAATGTAGGCATTGAGTAGTTATGCATTTTTAACTCTACTGTAGATGTATGTTAAAACAATGCATGTATGCATGTAATCATAGAATACATTTTGAAAAAGACTCCAGGTACGAAATTACCACACCCTTTCTGAGGTGATTTGGAGACTTGTTGTCCAGATATTATGGATCCAGATCAGTCGAGCAGTTCCCGTAGGATCACTTCTAGTGTACGGAGGAGGGCTTTTGAAGAGCCTCAACACCGTTCTGTGAGACAGCCTCATCGTTTGGCGAAGGCGGTGGTACGTCCTATTCGGGTTGAGGTACCGAACGTCGAGGACAAGGAGGAGGATGTACCGTTCGAGGTTCTTGCTCCTGCTGTACGTGTTCCCCATAGGGAATTGCCAGGTATTCAAGTGGCGAACCCAGATCTTCTAGTTGACTTGAGTAGGCATCCTTCAGTATACCTGCACGCAAATGAGGTATGAAGTTAGATCTTTAATCTTCCATATTTCCTATTGATGAGGAGTCAAGGAGTCTGATGTTGATCTGCATTTGATGTAGGTTCCCGGCTTCACACAGCCTCGAGGGAACTGGTTTAGCATCCACTCTATGTATCAGGCCTTGCATGATGACAATAGAGCGATCATCCATTGCTGGAGATTCGGGAGGTTCTTCTCCATTCTACCCCGTCACTGTCCCTAGGGTTACCTCAGGGCATTGTCTGAGCGGTGGTTCCACTAGACTCAGTCACTCCATTTGCTGGACTACGAGGTGATGATGATGCCGATGGATTGGCGGTTTATTATAGGTATGGAGTTTGGAGGGGAGCCGGTGCCTTGCACCGTGGATATCACCCGTACTGTCGTCAGATCCTTGTTGGAAGTTCCGGCGGAGGTGCTCAAGGGCAAGACCGTTCATACAGGTCCTTTGAGTGTAGATGCTATGAGTGGGCTGTTGAGTGAGCCCATACCCGATGATGTGAGAGTCAGGGATCGCATTCTTCGGTGATTGTTCCTAATGATCATTAGGGGCTACTTCATAGCAGATAATTCCTCTACGGTGTCCTTCGTTTTGATCGCGCCACTCGACAAGTGGACCGTATAGGAGAGTATGATTGGGGTTCCTACACCTTTGCCTACTTCCTCAGGGGAATGCGCATGCAATCGTAGGGCTTGACCGAGGTGTGGTTAGGATTCTACCCATTTCTGCTTTTGAGTGTTTCTCTTGTCTTTTCCCATGTATGGGTTAAGAGTGTTGACTGACATCAGATGTTTGCCTTTGTGTTGGTAGTTTTGGGCCTATGAGAGGCTTCCTTGTTTGTGTCATGTGAGCGTGTTAGGCTTAGATACCTATCCACGAGGACGGAGATGGCATCATTCCATACTGGCAGAGGTCCCTGTTGCTGAGGGTTTCACTCATTGTCGCCTACAGTTGGAGTTGTTGACAGCCGATGTCATTACATGGATTCCCTACTCTGGAGAGCATTTGGGAGTTGTCTTTGAGGATGGGTACCCGACTGGAGTAGAGTACGTCATTTCTACCTGCAGGATTCCTCTCTTCATAGATGGAGGATGGGAGCTCTATTTAGGAGAGCGTGCTATCAGGAGCACTAAAAGAGAGATTCGTATGCCGATCTTGCCTCCTGCCAGGCGTTATTGGCCTATTTCACAGTCACCCATCATTGACATCCCATTGATGGGGATTGACGGCTTTTCATTGTCAGAAGGCCCCTGTTCTCAAGAGATGTTCCAACATTGGTGGATCCCTCGTACAATTGGAGCTCAGACCCGCGCCACACAGTTTATGGGGGATATGGTTCCAGGATCCGTGATGATGATGATTGGCTAGCCTTGTGTCGAGATCCGACTCATGTGACATGATTGACACGGCGGTTGGATTCCAGATGTGACGCCCAAAATAGGTATACATCACCCATTCTGAAGTTGTCAATACATGGTATGTAAAAACAACTACAACTTTATTATTACAACAATAAAGCTGTGAGTTTGAATACAAATATTATCTTCTAGACAATATCTATACTTAAATAAATCCTCATCACATTTATTGATACATTATTTTACAAAATGGTGAGGACTACTAAACAACTCTCTCTAGAACCTTCATTCCATACCACTCTAATTGTACTCACTATATTCTCGCCTCCCGAGAAGAAAAAATGGAACAAAAAGGAAAAGGGTGGGTTCAACTAGCCCAAGAAAGAATATTATGACTAAGATAATATACAACAAATTATCATTAGTCTTCAACAGGAAAAAAATCTAATAGAATACAATAGACAACAAGTTTTAAATCAATATTCGCAATGAAATAATAATTCATTAGAAGAGTTAAGTAGAGAATGCAAACTACTATCTTCTATGTATGAATTTAAAAGTTCATCGCTCATCTTTTATCCCCTCAGAACATCAATAAATATATATCTGAATCAAATATTCATCTTTGCTACAAGCCAAAGATATTCATCGATTGGTCATGCTCATCTAAACACTTGTTCATCTTTTGCACTACGAGCCAAAGATATTCATCGAAATTATTCATCTTTTTTGCTACGTGCCAAAGATATTCAATAATATCATCATTTAAGACCGAGGATGATGAAAATATTTTTAAAGAAACGAATCCAAAGGAAACAAAATGACAAGGATTAAGGATTAAGGATTCGTACTTTGTTTTATCCATGTCCAAAAATATCTCAAAAATAATTATAGTGGTGTAAAATTCAAGAATTATCAAAACATGGATACAATCAAAGCTAGTATCCACAATAGATATTTTAGACAAAAAGGGAAAATTTCCATTTTTTGATGAATAGTGCCGTATTCGTGAATAGTGTCAGATATCGTGAATAGTCTTGAGTATCGTGAATAATAACTCAGACACCAAAAGTTCCAAATTTGATAAAACTTCAGATCAATATTTCAAAGATAATGATATTGAAGAAATAATATCATTACTGAAAAAAAATAATATCCCTTACCTCGAAGATCAAGACTTCTAAATTGAAACAATTTGATATAGGCTATGACTTGAACTTGAACCAAGTATAGCAATACTCAAAATATACTCAAAATACTCACAAAAATACGCTCGATAATATAGAGAGAGAAAACTTCAGTTTCTGGTGTGATTTTCAATTCTAACCTAAGCACCCTAGTTATAGGAAAATGCTTAGAACACCAAAGTAGAAAATTTAATATAATATTAATATATATAAATTTTTCCTATGCACACTCTTATAAACTGAAATCAGCTCATTTCAACAACCAACCAAGCCCACCAAACATATCAAAACGTTTTTCTAATTTAAATTATTTTAAACTTCCAAAATCAATTATTTTGAGCTTGAACTTCAATAATTCATAATAAATAGTCGTTTTATCGTAAAATTTGAATCATGTGAGTTTTTATAGAAATCCAATTCTCTACAACTTTACGTAAGAAAGGTTTTCCAAATTCCAAATGAAATTGACCAAAATTCACAACCAAGCGATTTAACAAAGCTATAATCATATTTCGGTCAAGAAATGGGGTCCACCGACACATAAAACATGCTTTAAATATTTTTGGTAACAAAAATACTCCTCCTCCACATATACTCATATATCCCACATTTATCGTAAAAATATCATCATTATTATATTATTAAAATATAATAATATATTTAAATGAATTATTTTATCAGAAAAAGATAAAATTTCAATTTTCAACAATTGTCACATTAAAAAAAATTTCCATCTATATCCACATAAAATCAATATTTTCCTCATCATATGAATCAATAATTAATTATTCACAAATAATAATATAAAATCACAATATTGACAACCAGGCAGTTCCTAGGAAACAGGGACTTTCTAATAAGAATTTCTCCTTACTGCCGCGCAATTAGGTGATCAAACCTCTCCTTAGACAGAACTTTCTAGACATTGCCAATAATGTTATGTAATAATATTATTCAGATAATATGAATTATTGCTTCGATAATGAAAAATACTGTGTAATGACAATTATTGAAACAACAGCAATATAAAATATCAACGCAGCAATTAAATCAATAAAATACTGAACAATAATTACTGTAACCATTATTGAGTAGTGCCTTCTTACGTAAGAATCAATAATTGGTGCAATACCGTATTCGTGTTTTAACCACCGAGTATTTTAACAAAGATAACTGTGAATAACTACGCCATTATTTTTAAACAACTTATATTTGTCGCTTTTTTCATCCAATCGCTTTCCATTATGGGGCCCACACACATGGTCGCTACCAGGTAAATATTTAATATTCCCCGATGATTTAATATTCCACGACCAAACGAATATTCCCCGACAACAATGAATATTTTATAACCACTTGCTTATTTCAAAATATTTGCATATTTTACCCATAACTATCCACATTAATCAAATCAACCCTTACTATTTCAAAATAATAAATAGAGAAAATTAAATTTCATTAATAATAAGTTGGGGTCTTACAACCTCCCCTCCTTATGAAATTTCATCCTCGAAATTGACGTGACGTACACAGTGTTTGAAAAGGTGAGGATACCTCGCTTTCATTTCGCTTTCCAATTCCCTGTCATTTTCCTCTATAGCATGATTCCTCCACGTAACTTTAACTTGTGGTATGACCTTTGTCGTAGGGACATGCTCCTTCCTATCCAAGATCTTGACAGGTACCTCTTCGTACGTTAAGTCTTCGGCTATCTCGTCCGGTTTTAACTCTATAACGTGGTTTGGGTCTTTCACATATTTACGAAGTACAGATATGTGAAACACATTATGAACACGAGACATACTTTTTGAGGTAACGCGCAGTCTATAGGCTACATTTCCTACTCGGTCAAGAATTTGAATTGGACCAATAAATCGTGGATTTAGCTTTCTTCTCTTCCCAAATCTTATAACTCCCTTCCATGGAGCAACTCACAACAATACATGATCCCCTATACTAAATTCCACGTCCTTTCGATGAAGATCCGCATAACTCTTTTGTCGATCTTATGTCGTTTTGTATCACGTTGTCAAAGTAGTCATACGTCTTAACTTCGTCCCCAACAATGTTGCTTCACCCACCTCATCCCAACATATTGGAGAGCGACACTTTCGTCCAATATAATGCTTCAAATGGAGCCACACCTATACTTGCTTGATAACTGTTGTTGTAGGAGAATTCCACCAATGGTAAAAACTTATCCCAACCGCCCTTGAAGTCTAGGACACGAGTCTTAATAAATCTTCAAGAGTTTGAATAGTCCATCTCGATTGTCCGTCTGCTTGAGGATGGTATGCCGAATCAATAAGAAATCTGTGCGCTCTATAGCTTTTTGCAAGCTAACCCAAAATCTTGAAGTGAATCTTGGGTCACGATCCGAAACTATGGATACTGGCATGCTATGTAACCTCACAATCTCATTTACATATATACTAGCAAGACGTTCAAGGAATAAGTCTCCGTATAGGCAAGAAATGAATGCGGAGCAGACTTGGTTAATCTATCAACAATAACCCAAATAGCATTGATGCCTTGAGAAACCGTAGGAAGACCCGTGAACGAAATCCATGGTAATGTGTTCCCACTTCCATTTCGAATCTCAAGTGGTTGCAACGGACCCTTAGGTACTAGATGCTCCGCCTTTACATCGTTAACAAGTTAAACACATCGAGATAAACTTTGCAATCTCTTTTTCATATTGTTCCACCAAAATGTATGTCAAGATCACGATACATTTTAGTACTTCCGTGATGAATTGCAAATGGTGTATTGTGTGCCTCCATCATAATCTTGTACTTCAAATCGAAGTCGTTAGGAACACAAAGTCCGGAGTGGACTCAAGTATTCCTTCTTCATCAATTCTCGCCTTGGGATAGCACCTTCTTGTACTTTCTTCTTCATACGCATCACCCCGGCCTGCGGGCTTGATCAACCTTAACTTTTTCTATTAAAGTTGGCTCTATCGATACTTGACATCATCGCACTCATCCTCGCATATGATTTTCTACTCAACGCATCACCTACCACGCTCACTTTTCCGGGATGGTATTGAATAGTGTGGTCGTAGTCTTTCAATAGCTCGAGCCAACGTCATTTTGCAGCATGTTGAGTTCTTTTTTTAGTGAAGAAATATTTAAGGCTTTTATGGTCCGAATATATCTCCACTTTCTCACCATATAGATAGTGCCTCCATATCTTTAATAGCTGAACGATCACGCCAACTCTAGATCATGAATAGGATAATTCCTCTCATACTCTTTAAGTTGTCGCGAGGCATAGGCTATGACTTTCCCACGTTGCATGAGAACACATCTTAACCCTTTGCCTGAAGCATCGTTGTAGATAACAAATCCATCCGTACTAGATGGTATTGTTAGAACAGGTGCCGAAATGAGTCTCCTCTTGAGCTCTTGGAAACTCTTCTCGCATTCTTCGCTCCAAACGAATTTTGTATCCTTCCGAGTTAGCTGGGTTAATGGAGTAGCGATTCGAGAAAACCCTTCCACGAATCTCCGATAATAACCAGCTAAGCCCAAAAGCTACGTATTTCCTATTCATCGACTTCTATTGTTCCCAACTTTGTATTACTTCAATCTTCGCCGGGTCCACGGATACTCCATGTTTTGACACCACGTGCCCAAGAAATGCTACTTCCTCAAGCCAGAACTCGCATTTCTTCAATTTGGCAAATAGTTTGTTTTCACGAAACCTTTAGAGTACCAGCTTCAAATGGTGCTCATGATCTTCACGACTTTTGGAATATATGAGGATGTCATCAATAAAGACAACAACGAACTGGTCCAAATATTCCTTAAATACTCGGTTCATCATATCCATGAAAGCCAAGTAGAGCATTAGTCAATCCGAAAGACATGACTAAGAATTCATAATGCCCGCATTCTCGGGTTCTCAAGGCGCCTCTTTGGCATATCCTCGCCTTCTAATCTTCACCGATGATATCCGAATCGAAGATCAATTTTTGAAAATAATTGTGCTCCTCACATCGGGTCAAACAAGTCATCAATACGAGGTAGAGGATACCTATTGTTGATGGTGACATGGTTCAATTCCGATAGTCAATACAAAGTCATATACTACCGCTTTTCTTCTTTACAGAATAAAAACAGAGCACCCCAAGGAGATGTACTAGACGAATGAAACCGATGTCCAACAATTCCTCGTAGTTGGACCTTTAACTCCTGAAGTTCAATAGGAGCCATTAGATATGGGGTTTTAGAAATGGGCTTTGTACCGTGTTCAAGATCAATAAAGAATTCAACTTCACGCTTACGGGGTGACCGGAAGTTCTTCAGAAATACGCCGTGAAAGTCAATAACAACAGAATATTATTCAAATTTGACGTGTCTTTATTCAAATCCATAACATGGGCTAAGAAAGCTTGACATCCGCTTTTTCAATAAACGAATAGCTTTATGATTAGATATGACAGTGATTGATTTTAATGGTTTAGTTGCTTGAATTCGTACAACAGATTGGTTAGGAATATGAAAACTAACAACCTTACGAAAACAATCCCTAAAATCACATCAAAAGCAAGTATCTTTAAAGAGATAAGGTCAACAGGTAAGGTGATGGTGCCAACTTGAATCAAACAAGATTTATAAACGATGGATGTGATGAAAGTTTCTCCTAACGAGAGTTTCCACAGATAGGTCAAAGTCTAATTTCTCCGAGTCAAGTTTAAACGTTAAGCACAAGCGGAGAGATAAATGAATGGGTAAGACCTAGATCAAGTAAGGTATAAACTTCACAAGAATTTATAAATAGCTTACCCGTGATCACATCGTTTGGGTTCCTCGCATTTTGACCAGTCACAAAAAAAGCTCTTCCAGGAACCATTGACTTTAACTTTTCTGGGACAGTCTTTTGAGTCACCGTCCCCGCTGAACTAGGTTTCGCTACCGTACAATCTCGAGCTATATGTCCTTCATTTCCACAATTATAGCATACCTTGAACTGTTGTGGGCAGTTTGGACTGATATGTCCCTCTTTTTCGCATTTATAGCATACGACCGGTGGTCATTCTCCTCCCTTAGAACCAGCTTGCTCTACAAGACTTTGCCGCCTTCATGTGGTCGTTGTTAAATCTCCTCTTTAAAATCTCCTCCTAACTCGCTTCTTCTATTTTCATGGCCATGATTACCACCGTAGTAGTTACCATTTTGTCCGCCTTTTTCTTTCTCCATTTGGTTATCGTTGTTTTGTTGATCGCTATCTCGTGTATGATCCTCGATTGTGGTCCCTCGATTGACCATACTCGTTATCTCGCTCTAATAATTGAGCCCTATTTACAACATCCGAATAGAGAAAAAATTATGAGAAATGAGATATTGTCGATGTCTGGGTTTCAAACCTCTCGTAAACATCCGCTATCATACGCTCCTCATTCTCCACCAAATGAGGTGCAAACTTGGATAACTCTCGCAAACTTTGTCTTGTCTCGAGACACCTTGCTCATGTTGTTTTGTTCTAATCTGATGAACTCCACTTCCTTCATATGACAAACACTTTTAGGAAAGTATTTGTCATTAAATAGTTTCTGAACGCGTCTCCCAAGACATGTTGAAAAGTACCGGATGGGTACGCTTCATAGACTCCCCACCGTGAGTCTGCCTCACCATGGAACATAAAGGTAGCGAATGGAACCTTTTGTTCTCTCAGTGCATCCCAAGACATCGAATATCTTGGTAATTTGCTTGACCCATGTTTCTCGCCATGATCGGATCCGGCTTTCCCTTAAATTCGTGGTCCCAACTCTTTGAATCGCTTGGTCGTGACAACTCGTGAATTGCTATCATTTCCTCCTCAGATTTTGAACACGAGTCTCCTCGTTCCGATTTTGCATGAACTCAAAAAAGCTTCTAAACATCCCTCGCTCATCATCCGCTTTCGATTGGTGTTGTTCACAAGAGGAACATTGCCACTGTTGAACGCTTCTCCTCGCTGGTGAGTCTGAGCGGCCTCCACGATCTCATTTCCATCATTAATATTCTCAATGACATTCTCAAATCTCACACAAAACAAGGGTTAATTAAGGAAATCAATATATCACATAATATCCCTATATACCGACCAACTAACAAATAAGCTTAGGTAGGACACACTAGCGAAGGATTTACTCGCCTCTCCTCCTAGTTCTATTCCCCATCTCCGCCAGAGATCATATCCTAAGCTCGATACCAACCGTGACGCCCCCAAAATAGGTATACATCACCCATTCCGAGTTGTCAATACATGGTACGTAAACAACTACAACTTTATTATTACAACAAGAAAAGCTGTGAGTTTGAATACAAATATTATCTTCTAGACAATATCTATACTCAAATAAATCCTCATCACATTTATTGATACATTATTTTACAAAAATAGTGAGGACTACTAAACAACTCTCTCTAGAACCTTCATTCCATACCCCTCACTGCATACTCGCTTATATTCTCGCCTCCACGAGAAGAAAAATGGAACAAAAAGGAAAAGGGTGAGCTCAACTAGCCCAAAGAAAGAATATTATGACTAAGATAATATACAACAAATTATCATTAGTCTTCAACAGGAAAAATCTAATAGAATACAATAGACAACAAGTTTTAAATCAATATTCGCAATGAAATAATAATTCATTAGAAGAGTTAAGTAGAGAATGCAAACTACTATCTTCTATGTATGAATTTAAAAGTTCATCGCCTATCTTTTATCCTCAGTAACATCAATCAATATATATCTCGAATCAAATATTCATCTTTGCACTACAGCCAAAGATATTCATCACTTGGTCATGTTCATCTAAACACTGCTCATCTTTGCTACTACGGCCAAAGATATTCATCAGAAATCATTTATCTTTGCACTACAGGCCAAAGATATTCAATAATATCATCATTTAAGACTGAGAATGATGAAAAATATTTTTAAAGAAACGAATCCAGTGAAACAAAATGACAAGGATTAAGGATTAAGCATTCGTACTTTATTTTATCCATGTCCAAAAATACCTCAAAAATAATTATAGTGGTGTAAAATTCAAGAATGATCAAAATATGGATACAATCAAAGCTAGTATCCACAATAGATATTTTAGACGAAAAGGGAAAATTTCCATTTTTTGATGAATAGTGTCGTATTCGTGAATAATAGTGTCGATACATGAATAAGGTCATAATGTGAATAAGAACTCGACACCAAAAGTTCCAAATTTGATAAAAACTTCGTATCAATATTTCAAAGATAATGATATTGAAAAAATAATATCATTACGAAAAAAATAATATCCCCTTACCTCGAAAGATCAAGATTTCTTAATTTAAACACCTGGATATAAAGCTATGACTTGAACTTTCACCGTATAACAATACTCAAAATACTCACAAGAATACGCCGATAATATAGAGAGAAAACTTCAGTTTCTAGTGTGATTTTCAATTCTAACCTAAGCACCCTATTTATCGGAAAATGCTTAGAACACCAAAGTAGAAAATTTAATATAATATTAATATATATAAAATTTTTCCTATGCACACTCTTATAAACTAAAATCAGCTCATTTCAACAACCAACCAAGCCCACCAAACATATCAAAAACGTTTTTCTAATTTAAATTATTTTAAACTTCCAAAAATCAATTATTTTGAGCTTCTAACTTCAATAATTCATAATAAATAGCCCTTTTATCGTAAAATTTGAATCTTATGTGTTTTATAGGAAATCCAATTCTCTACAACTTTGCGGAAGAAAGGTTTTCCAAATTCCAAACAAAATTGATCAAATCCACAAATGGGCGATTTTACAAAGCTATAATCAAATTTCACCAAGAAATGGGGTCCAACGACACATAAAACATGCTTTAAATATTTTTGTAACAAAAATACTCCTCCTCCACATATACTCATATATCCCACATTTATCGTAAAAATATCATCATTATTATATTATTAAAATATAATAATATATTTAAATAAATTATTTTATCAAAGAAAGATAAAATTTCAATTTTCAACAATTGTCACATTAAAAATTTTCTCCATCTATATCCACATAAAATCAATATTTTTCTCATCATATGAATCAATAATTAATTATTCACAAATAATATTACGCAATCACAATATCGACAACTGTGCAGCTTCTCGTGAAGGGGGGCTTTCCAATAAGAATTTTCCTTCATCAAGCCGCAATTAGGTGACCAAACCTCTCCTTAGATGTAACTTTCTAGACATTGCCAATAATGTTATGTAATAATATTATTCGAGGATAATATGAATTATTGCTTCGATAATGAAAAATATTGTGTAATGACAATTATCAAACAACAAAGAATATAAAATATCAACGCAAAGAATTACTAAATCAATAAAATATTTAATAAGAATTATCAGTAACCATTATTGAGTAGTGCCTTCTTACGTAAGAATCAATAATTGGTGCAATACTGTGTATACCGTGTTTTAACCAATTTAGTATTTTAACAAAGATTAATTGTGAACAACTACGCCTGCTATTTTTAAACAACTTATATTTGTCGCTTTTCTTCATCCAATCGCTTTCCATTATGGGGCCCACACATGGTCGCTACCGTCATATCTAATATTCCCCGGACAGCATTTAATATTCCACGACCAAACGAATATTCTCCGACAACAATGAATATTTTATAACCACTTGCTTATTTCGAAATATTTGCGTATTTTACCCATAACTATCCACATTAATCAAATCAACCCTTACTATTTCAAAATAATAATTAGAGAAAATTAAATTTCATTAATAATAAGTTGGGGTCTTACAGGTCACATCTTTTCATTCGGCATTTGGGCAGAGATCCTGCAGAGGTAGATACTTTTGATCCTTCCAGCTCTGGCGCTGGTCCCTCGGATGACCTATATGGTTTTGCCGGTGCAGATCCTCCTTTGTATAGGCCTGATATCCCTGTAGATAGAGATCCAGTGACTCAAGAGGAGCTACATCAGGTGGACAACATCGATGATGTGGACATCGACACCATCGACTTTTCTGATGTATTTTTTTTGATAGGCCTCTGTTAGATGTTGGGGAGCTTCGCCCCATTCTCGCTATATCTTTTGATAGGCCTCTGTTAGATGTTGGGTAGCCGCCCCCATTTCCTATATTTTAGTCAGACAGAGATGTATTAGATGATGATATACATGGGAATGTATGCACGCTTTTCCATTCCTATATCATATTGCCATCTATTGTATCATGCATGTTATTATTATGCATATGTATGTATGTCCAAAGATATTCAGCATTGACCCCTGGATGGTCTTATGACACGGCCCGTACAGATGTCTTCTTCGACAGTTAGCTATATTGATCATACCCTACCATTTGCGGTGGTAGCTGGTATGCGATCATGGTATGATAGTATATCACCATCAGACATGGTGATCATAGATGATTTACTGCAGCATACTATGACCTTACTAATGTTTCAGGTTCCTCCAGGATTTGTAGAGGGCATGCTAGAGCACTGGGTACCGGACAGACATGTATTCCGCTTTGGGACCCGTGAGTTGACTCCTGCTTTGGAGGAGTATGCATGATTGACGATGCTGCCTCTGGAAAGACCTTGCGTGCACATGGTGACAGGAGACATGAGTAGATAGTTCATGACTCTCACAGGATTGAGGCACTGAGTAGTGCAGGATGAGATTACATCCAGCCATGTTATATCCCAATGTTTCCTGTTTGACAGGTTTGGCTCTGAGGACAACTATGCACAACATTCTGGGGATTTCACCACACCGGAGGATCATTGGTGTTCAGCCAGAGTAGATGTATTGCTTCTATGCGTATTATCATATGTATACATGTTGCAGTACATGGATGAGCTAGATATCAGAGTCATTATGGCAGTGAGAGCTCTCAGGGAGGGTCGTACCATTGTACCGATGATTATTGCAGAGACCTTGAGGTCGGCTACATACTGCTGCACTTATCCGGTATGAGTGTTCACAGGTAGCTCGGTCATGCTGTATATGTGGTTCATGTCACACTTGAGACCGATTGGCACATTTAGACATCATGGATTTTGTTTCACCCATGAGATAGCCATGTCGTACTCCTTTCAGCCTGCGGGGTGTACAGATGTTGTATCTTGGTCCGCTTTCTTGGCAAAGATTGGAGATTCGTTTGCTATATTGCCGTGTTCAAGGCTTAACTCACCCTACAACTTCATTACTCATGCTTCGGGCATGGATTATCTCCCTCTGGCTGGTTTGAGGGGCATGATTACTTACCACCCACTGGCCGTGATGTGTCAGTTTGACCAGTTTCAAGACTTTCATCCGTATGAGGGGGCAGTGAGTCAGTGCTTTGCGTCACCGCTTTGTCGTGGAGGATGATCCAGTTGTATACTGCTTTGGGATCGATGAGAGTTGGTGAGTTTTCATCGACCATCTAGGTTGTTCTGTAGAGTATTCCTCATGGATGGAGACAGAGACTGCATTGGCTGCGGTAGTATCCACAGTGCAGGAGACTGATTCTAACGATGAGGAGCCTATAGAGGAGGCTATCAATCCCACCGATGACTTGACTCTTTGGGTCACAAAGATTTATGATAGATTCTCCTACCCCGAAAAGCCATCATTTACTCAAAGATTCGGCATATCATTTGGAGCAGAGCTTACATCTGATGACCTATGACAGAGATCAGGCTAGGGCCACGATGTTGATAGCTCTTGATGAGAGAGATACCGCTCTGTTAGAGAGGAATAAGGCTAGATCAGCCAGAAATGCATTGATAGTTGAGCGGGATGTCGCCTTATCTGCTAGGGATGCTGCCATTGCAGACAACACTTCAGTGAGATCCCAGATGACGGTCAGTCTAGCCGACATGAGTGCTTACATTGATGACCATTATGCCACCGTGCAATTAGCCTCTAATCTGCTAGCTCGTGTAGATACCCTTGGGCAGGAGCTTGCAGTGTTACCTCCGTCTTCAGAGAGGGATGCTATGTTAGATCTGATAGTCCGCATATATACAGATATGTAGATAGCTTTGTATTTTCCTTCACAAACTAGCTTAGCCATTTTGTCATGTACAACACAGATGTATATATCAAACAGTATTATGTATGGCAGGGAAATATATTTTGATTCACTTCCCTTTTAGTTATACCTTGATACTTGCCTGATATTTGCCTGTTTCTCTAGGGCCTTTGATCTTGATGCATTCTGAACTTATCCTTGATAGATGGACATTGAGACGTCGCAAGGTCTCTCAGAACGGATCATTGATTACTAAAAATCCCTACCATCTTTGGGGTCTTGGGACTGGTATCTGTATGGAAAAAATGGAGAGGAGGGTGGTCTCTTCCTCTCTGAGATTGACCGCACCACAGATGGTCGCCAGTACTTCTATTTGTGAGAAGCCTAGTTAATTCCATCTCTTATGGGTTGGTATTGCTCTTTGAGTCACAATCGCAGCTTAGATGGTCACTGAATCTTCTATTTGTGAGAAGAGGTTGGATAATTCCATCCCTTTGATCTGAAACCGATGAAGTGGGGCAATTTGAAGGTTGATCCCAGTACCGTGTGACAAGTATGTTTGCTCTGGTAGGGGTTAGACTGCACCATGAATGGCTGCCTACATACTTTTGTTGAAGAGGAGATCAAGTCTGCGTAGTTCGAACCTGGTGTAAGAGGTTCAACGCTGAATGCAGAAGGCAGATGGGTGTAGAAGTATTTTTGTTGTTTTTGTTGTTTTTGTGAAGAAAAGGCATAAATGTTTTTGTTATTTTTCTTTATTGCGACCGGGCCATATAGAATATGGTTGCCTACGTACCCCCAGGTATTAGGGAGATCAGATCGATGTAGTTCGCCCCTCAGGACGAATCGCAGCTGAAGAGAAGCGTAAATCGATGTGCGAAAGCTATATCATGCGGGGAAGAAAGTTTAATCCTATAGAGGATAAAACCGCAAGTGTGGAAAAAGTTTAATCCCATCTTGAAGATAAACTGCAGGTGTGAAAAGTTTAATCTCGTCTTCAGGAGAAGCAGGTGTGAAAAGTTTAATCTCGTCTTCAGGAGAAGCATGTGTGAGAAGTTTGAAATGAAGTAAAACCGGGATGTCGGGCTGAAGTGTATGTTTCCTCGAGGGGCGTAAGAGTTTGTAAAAAGGAGAGAGGGTTCAAAACCTAATGACCGGTGATTGGATGATCAAAACCGGATGTTTTTTCGATGGTAACTTCGTACATAGTACCGTTTCACGGTGTCCGAGTTGATAAGCTGTGAAAATTCGTCGCCATCCATTTCTTGCAACTTGAAAGCACCTCCACGTCAATACTTCTTTGACAATAAATGGGCCTTCCCAGCTTAGGGCTTAATTTTCCTTTAGATTGATCTTGGTTGTCAATGATCTTCTTCAAAACCAAGTCATGTTGTTTGAATTGTCAGTAGTCGGACTTTTTTCATTTGTAGGATCGTGCGATCCTTTGCTGATATAACTGACCATGGAAGATAGCCGCGGTTCGCCTTTCATCTATCAGAGACAATTGGTGATACCTGTCTTGTACCCATTGGTCTTCATCCAACTGAGCATTCATCAATACTCTAAGGGATTCCATTTCCACTTCTATGGGGAGCACTGCTTCCATCCCATAGACTAACGAGTAGGGGGTTGCCCCAGTGGAAGCACGCATTGAAGTTCTGTAGGCTAATAAAGTTAGGGGCAAGAGGTCAGGCCATCCTTTGTGATTGGCGGACATTTTCTGCATGATCTTCTTGATGTTTTTATTAGCCGCTTCAACAGCACCATTCATCTTTAGTCGGTAGATGACAGAGTTGAGATGTTTGATGTGGAATTTTCTGCATAATTCCTCCATCATGTTGTTGTTGAGGTTTTTAGCATTATCTGACTCAATGACCTCTGGTTGTCCATATCGACAAACAACATTCTTTCTGGTGAAAGCAATGATGACTTCTTTAGTAACCCTGGGGAAGGAAGCTGCTTTAACCCATTTGGTGAAGTAGTCAATCATGGTGAATATGAATCAATGTCCATTACTGGCTTTGGGCTCAATGGGCCCGATCTCGTCCATTCCTCGCATTGAAAAGGGCCATGACGAACTCATATTGTGGAGTTCCCTTGGAGGGGCGTGGATATCATTCCCATGGATCTGACATTGATAGAACCTCTTGACGTGATCATCACAGTCAGCTTTGAGTGTAAGCCAATAATGTCCCGTTCTGAGAATTTTCTTGACAAGTAGGGGTCCGCTCATGTGAGGGCCGCATACTCCACCATGGATCTCATCCATGAGTCGTTGAGCTTGGTCTTTGTCCAGACATCTGAGGAGACCTAATCCTGCATCTCTTTTGTAGAGTGCATCTCCGCTCAGGTAGAATTTCATAGCAAGTCGATGAATCCGCCTCTTCTTAGTTAGGCTCGCCTCAGTGGGTGTAGATCTATCTCGTAGGTACTCCTTGATATGTTGATACCAAGGGTTGTGGATGGGAGGCAACTCATCCGATACTTCTCCAATGTAATTCCAATAGACTGGGGCTTTCTGCATAGCAATCGTGATACTTGGCATGTTTTCCTTGTCAGGTATGTAAACGAAGGAGGCCAACGTTGCTAATGCATCTGCAAAGTCATTCCTATTACGAGGAATGTGTAGAAAGGAGATTTCTTCAAACTCCAAAGCCATCTGTAGAACTTGCCGATGGTAAGGCAGTAAATGTAATTCTTTGGTTTGATAGATTCCTGTGGATTGCTTGATTACCAATTCGGAATCTCCAAAGACAGTTAACCGCCTAATACCCATTGAACGGGCAAGTTTAAGTCCCATGATATAGCCTTTATACTCAGCTGTGTTGTTGGTGTTGACAAACTGCAATTTGACGGCGACGGGATACTGCTCCCCCGTACCGGATATTAGAACTGCTCCGGCTCCAGAGCCTTCTGTGTTAACAGCTCCGTCAAAATACATTTTCCATGAACGGCATGTATCGTACTAATGTGATAGATGAATTGTCATTACTCCTTCGTCAGGAAAGTATGTTTCTAAGGGTTTGTAATCCCCTGCAGGTGCAGCGACCAATTGATCCGCAATTCCTTGACCTTTGACCAACTTTTGAGTCACGTAGACGATGTCAAATTACTATAAGATCAACTGCCATCTGGACAGTCGACAATTCAGTATGGGTTTGCTGAACACATACTTAAGAGGATCCACGCGGGATATGAGATGGGTTGTGTGACCGTGGAGATAATGCTGTAATCTCATGGAAGCCCATGCTAAAGCACAACAAGTCTTCTCGATCAGAGTGTACTTGTGTTCACTGATGCTGAATCTTTTGCTGAGGTAATAGATAGCTCGCTCATGGCCTCTATTGTCTTTTTTGCCCCAAAGATACTTCCCATAGTATTGTTGTTTTATGGATAGGTACATGAACAGGGGAACATCATCCCTGGGAGGTACCAAAACAGGAGCGTTGATCAGTTGCTCCTTAATTGTGAAGAAGGCTTCTTGACACTCGTCATTCCATTTCATGGAGGAGTTCTTCCTTAACAATTTGAAGATTCATAAATAGGTTGCCATGAGTTGAGAAATGAATCGCTAATGAAGTTGATCCTTCCCAAAATCCTCAGATTTCCTTCTCATCGGAGGAATAGGCATTTCCTTGATGGCCCGGATTTTGGTAGGATCCAGCTTCAATCCTTTGTGGTGACTAGGAAGCCTAGCAACTTGCTCTACTTAACAACAAAGGCGCACTTACTAATGGATTTGTGACGACCCCAAATCCAGTACTTGAAACCCGAACTTGGTTCTCCACGATACCATTTCTTTAAAATTTCTTTAAGAATAATACTAAATAATAATACATTAGAACTTAATTTACATACATCAAAGTTTACTTCCCCAGGTACGTGACCTTCAAATACATTCCTTACAATACTTGAATGGATACCAATATAACTATAACCATTAACTCATAATACAAACTTATTCGATCGCCTTTCCTTTTCCTTTGTTCGTACACGAGCCTTCAAAGTTGCTCATACATAATCGAAAAACATTTAATTTAAGCAAGGATGAGCATTTAAGTGCCCAAAGAAGTAATAGCAATTATATATAAAATTTGAAGAGTATAAGTATTCTCTTTACATAACAGCTTCTACAACGAATTGAAAGTTGTAAAAGTAATCAGATTGATAAAAAATTCACATAACAACTCTCTTTCAAATTCTTTAAATTTGGCTCGGTTCTACCCTTGAATAGGGTTTAAGAAACATACTATGAACATTCTTTTCATTTTCAAAAGGTTTAGCGAATTCTATTCTCAAACCGTTATAACTTACTTAGCACGCGGAGGGTGATCACCCAGATTGTTCTCAGATTGATCAATAATACATAACTCGAACGAAATTCATCGCTTTCACTCTATCCGCTATTGCAACAATCTTCCCATATAGGGATGTTCATACATGCTCGGTTCCAAACCCAAGGTTTTAATCTTGCTCAACAATAATATGTAATTCAACATATATATACGGGTAATTGACAAAGGTGTATCAACATGTGAATAAATGCCATGATTATCCAAGTGGGGACACTTGTATAACCATTTATAGAAATCAATGAATGTAATATATATCTAAGCTAACATGTTGATAATCAAAGCGTATATAATCTGCATGCAGAATAGAATAATTCTCGAAACTTCTTACTCATGTCCATTGCATAAAAGAAAATGCAAAGGTAGGATACTTGATTTACGATTACAAATCTCAACTTAGGTTTTATCTCTTTATCACAACCTATCAATAATCGGATCATTCGCTCGATTAGAACAATATATCTTAACACATAGTCTTCGCCTATTACAACAAACACATAGTCTAATCACATAATCACAAAGTGATCATACTTTTAGTTCCTATTCTATACTTGAAATATTTTATATATTTTTCAAATATCTCATCCATGCTCTTACAGTAGTCTTTTCTTTCTTTTATAAGGCTCGACATTTGTCGGCCGTCGGCATAAACTTTATCGGGTAAATAATGAGTCTAAGACTCTTATTCTATACCTCAACATCTCAGAATATCGTAAATCTTATTTTTAATCATTTTCGCAATTTCCGTAAATTGAAAAATTTAAAATAATTCAAATCATTCACTAAAGGGCCTATAGTGATATAAGTGTTACTATAGGTGTTCTTCTTCAAATTCGTAACTTCATAATCGGTTCTCAAAGTCACTAGTTTGGTAAATTATAACTTTCAAATATCGAATCATAATTAAATGATTTAAACATTAAACAATTCCATTATCATTAATAGTTTAAATAATACTAAACTATTAATGAAACCATTGCTAAAAATATAAAAGTTATTTATAATAACTCAAACTATTTTTAAAACATTTATATTACCTAAATAATTAACATTAATATTTAAATATTAATGTACTATTTATCCAAATATTAAAAGTCATTAATTATAACTTAAAATATTTTTAAATCTTTAATATCCTCTTTAAATGGTTTTTAAATAAGTAAAACCATTTTAAACTATTTATTTAATATTAATCATTAAATAAACTAAATATCATTAATATTATCTTAATATCATTAATATTTAATTATTAATGAAATTATCATTTAAATATTAAAAGTTATATTTTATAACTTAAAATATTTTTAAATACCTTATTTTCATTTAAAATAATTTTTATAATATTAAAATCATTTTTAAACTAAATTATTTAATATAATCATTAAATAACTTTAATAACATTAATAATTATTAATTAATGAAATTCATCACAAAATATTAAAAGTCATCACAAATAACTCATTTACATAATCAATTCCAAGCCAAAATAAACATAGTAAACTAACTAGTTTATTAACAACACTAACTAAACTTCAAAAATTCAAACTTTAACTAACAATTAAAAATAATAACATTACAAAATTAAATAAGAAACTTACCCGAAATACTTAATTCCACAGATCGAATACGCACTTCCACGCCAAAATTTAACTAAGGAGATCTTTATAAAAAGTTCTCCCACAACAAAAGCCTTTCTCAAAATTTGGAGGCCTTATTGTTGGTGAATGAAACAAAGGCCAAACCCTTCTATTTATAGGTTTAGAAAATGGTGAAGTTCTCAATTTAGTCGATGTGGGACTTGGTTTATACTAATTTTCAATAACTCACTTTGCGATTTTCTAACGCATTGCTCATAACTCCGATTAATCTGATTTTTGGATATGTTATACATGGTATGTAAGACTATTTTTAAAAATACGAATTACCCAATTCGGGTTCATTAGGTAGCCCAAACAAGTCGTCAAAATGGACGTTCATAATAGTTTTCAATCTCGTTTCAGCTTTACCTCTTTTTCGCTAAAAAAGTCATAACTTTTCATTTTAAAACATTTTTGAGCGATTCTTGAGCCCACGCGAAGCTAACTTCTGGGGCTACAACTTTTCTCCTTTGACCATTTCCAAATTCCGAACACATCAGCCCAGAAATCCCGTTCAAATGGACTGCACCGCACTTGTTGGGAAGTTTTGACACTACTACTTTGAAATGTCATAACTCTCTCCTCCGATATCGGATTTAGTCCGTTTCGGAGTCTATAGAAAGCTTATTCGGTGTAATATAACATACCAAAAGCCCAGAAGGTTTTGGAAATATTAACTGATCGAAACAAAGTCCCAAATAGCACATCCATTGCTGACTTTCAGCTTTTGAGAAATTTGACACATTTCCTTCCAATAACCGTAATTCCCTCATCCGAGGTCGGAATGAGGTCATTCCAAAGCCTATGGCTTCCTAACTCAGTGCACTACAGTATATCAAAATTCCAGACCTTTTAAAGCACCAAAAGTGGACGAGAATGCCCCCATTACAGACTGCCCAAAAACAGTTTATCGTGATGGGTCAACCATGTTTGACCATCTATAACTTCTAATCTATACATGATATGGACTTGATTCTTTTTGCAGATTAAAGACCACATATTAGGCTACACATAACAACTTTTGAAGAACAAAACTCATGATCGAGCAAAGAGTTATGGCCTCTGACATTTGGTGAAAAAATAACAGAATTCGGTTTTTCCAACTTGTTTAAATCTTCAAATTCGTGCACTTTGATGTTATGGGTCTTTGATTTATCAACCCATATCATCAATTAACATTCTATTACACAACCTTAAACAATCAATTGCATCAAATAACATCGAATCTAAGGATTTCTAGGTTTAGTGTTCTTATACCCTTTTTGCCAAAAATTCTTGATTCTTGCTTCTGATTTGTTATGGGTGATGGTTGGGCTTTGTTTAAGAGTGTATGGGCAATCTTGTACAAGGAAATTAAATGTAATATTTAATCACTAGATTTAATTCTTATAATTTACAAATTAACTTCTATCCTTTGGTAAATTAAAACACTTATACAAGAATATCGAAATTAAACCCTGTAATTAAAATTAGGGTTTCTCAACGTCATCAATTAGGGTTTCTAATTGACCATTAGTAGTTCTTTAATTATCTCGTATGTTACTAACACGATCGTTACGGTTTCTAATTTCAACCGGTTAGGGTTATAATAATTAGGGTTTGTCCTAATTATCGACGTCAACGATAATTAGGGTTTCTTCTAATTATCGATATTCTTATTCACGATAACTTCATATACACAAGCTACTACTCGTAAATATCCCATAACCGAGTTTAATAATTAGGGTTTCACAAAGACGGTAATATGCTATGACCTAATTGGTAGTCATTGCTCAATATTATATGTCCGCACATACCCAATTACATAATTATGGTGCTTTAAAAATAATATAATATTATTATTCTCATCTCTTGATCACAATCCCAATCCGTGGTTTGGATCTCATATCCGACTTATTCTTCGTACACATCATCAATAATCAAGTTAAAATAATTAACTTAAATATTCTGAACAATTCATATAATAAAATATTTATTATATAAATCTAATTATCACATCATATATTATTTCCAATCATGTTTTCATGGAAAATAATTAATAAAACATTTAAACTACGAAATTTATTACCATATAATTTGTGGTAATTAATAATTCCAAAATTATTTCTAATTTTGAAGTAATAAATGTATTCGCATTTATCGTTCACTTTACTTGACACTTAGTCTCGTTATTAAATAAAAAAAAATTTATACGTAAAATTTCTTATTTATTTTATATAGAAAATCTCGAGTTATTACAGGTTACATTTGAGATTGGACTGCTTGTTTGAATTTCGCAATGTCATCTGTAAGAATGCCTATCTGCCCGATGTTAGCTCCGAGTCTGAAGTATGAGTGCCTCGGCGGGAGGTCTGATTGAAGTTGTTCGGATGCATTTGAAACAAGCATTTTTGGGGTTATCACCGGAACTGCAACATCATTCCTTGGTGTTATCGCCAAGGACAAAACTCGGGGTTATCTTCGAGGTTGGAAATGATCCTTCTGGTGTGTGTTCCGGGGTTGGAAATGATGTTCACGGTGTGTGTTCCGGGGTTGGGACTGAACTTCCGGTAGTATCCAGAATGGATGAGAGCTATCTTCCAAGGTTATGTCCAAAAGACGAATCTGCCCTCTTGTAATGTTAGTAATAGGTGCAGAAAATTTCGAGTGTCTACAATTTTATTGATTCAATAATTGTTGCGTTGATATTTCAATATTTTATATTTTCCATTATCAGATCAATAGTTCATATTATTTGAATACTATTATTAGATAGCATTATTGGCAATGTCTAGAAAGTTCTGTCAAGGAGAGGTTTGGTCACCTAATTGCGGCACATGAAGGAAAAATCCTTATTGGAAAGCCCCTTTCTTGGGAACTACTTTGGTTGTCATAATTGTGATTCTGTAATATTATTTGTGAATAATTAATTATTGATTTATATGATAAGAAAATATTTATTTTATGTGGACATAAATGATGGATAGGAAAATATTTATTTTATGTGGTTATAAATGAAGGAATTAATGTTGAGGTGTTTTATCAGTATTTTGTCGGATTGGGGGTATTAAAAATCAAATCAGTGTTCTTAAAGCTCTATTGTGTGAGTTATAATTTTGATCCAACCGTTGGATCGTTGTGATTTTTGGATATGTTAAACATATATAAGCTGAGTATATGTCGACAAATTTTGAACCGTTAAAAATTAACAAATGATTTGTTATGAATTTTATGAGGTATTGAAAATCATTCGTTTGTGGATTTCAAATATTTTCGGTTTGGAATTTGGAAAAACATAAAGCTACAAAGTTGTAGAGAATTCGATTTTGTATGGAATGGCCATAAATTTCATTTTTTTCTGATAAAAGGGCTATTTATTATGAATTGTTGAAGTTTCAGAAATTAAATATTTTTTTTATTAAAATTAGGTGGGACCCACTTTTGTTTGAAAACATGTGGGCTACAAAAACTCTTCCAAGATGGCTGCTCAACTTTCAAAATGAGTGGGCGTAGAAAGAAGGATGAATAAAAAATATTATTTTATTAATTTAGTCTCCTATGGCGTTCTATAAATAGGCGCTTATGTTAGAATTGAAAATCACACCAGAATCAGAGAATTCTTCTTCTATAATCTTGGCCGTATTTCTTTCGAGTTTTAGAAAGCTTTGAGCGTAGAAAATAGTGAAAATTTTCTTCAAGAATATCCCCGCTATACCAGTTGAAGTACTCTTCTTATCAAAGTAAGGGATGTTATTTTTGTTCAATATTCGCTTGAAATAATATTTTCTTCCATACTCTGTAGTATGTAAGTAATATTATTTCGTTTCAGATTTCGAATTCTATACTCATTTTGTTAAAATTTTGGCTTCTATACTCCATGAAATTAGTAGAATATCCTTGATATTTGCACTTCATCCAGTATCTTTTCATGGAAATATTATTATGAGCATTCTTGATAAGTTTTAACTTTTTCATGCCGGAGTACTATTCACGGGGTTACTATTCCTGAAGTACTATTCACGAGATACTATTCACTCAAGTACTATTCACCCGGAGTACTATTCATGATAAAAATTGATTCATTTTCATCCAAATTATTTTGGTACAATATTATTCTTGAATTTTTCTCCACAAAGCGATGATCATGTTGACAATTTGATCGTTATTGATTTACGGATAAATTAAATTACAAATCTTTAAAATTTATCCTTGACCTTGTTTTATTGAATTCTTATATCATTGTCATCATCCTCATGTTTATATTATGTTGAAAGTCATATGTGGCCTGTAGTGCATTGATGGACAGTTATTGGCATGATCATGACCATTGATGAATACATGAATATCCTTGGCCCGTAGTGCATGGATAATTTATCGTCGTGATACTAAAGAATATCCTTGGCCATAGTGCAAGGGTGATTCGATGATGTGGATTATTTATTAAGCTGAGTCTCAGCGATAAAAGTGATGAAAAACCTTTTAAATCATAGAAGATAGTAGATTTTATTCTCTACTTGACTCTTCTAATTGATTGCTTGTTCCGTTGTAGTTAAACTTGATGTTTGTTATATTTTATCAGTTTAACAATGTTGGAGGCTAACGATAAATTATTCTGCATTATCTTAGTCATAATATTTCTTACTGGGCTAGTTGAGCTCACCCTTTTGCTTTCATTGTTCTCTTCAGGAAATAAGAACGTAGTCGGGACTAGTCAGGGAACGGAGTGACGGTCCAGATGATAGCATTAATAGTCCTCACTATTCTATGAAATAGTGTGATAATAAATGTATTGAGGACTCCTTTTGAGTTGAATACTGTCTAGAAGATAATATTCATTTTAAAACTCTCAGTTTATGTTTTGTCGTACCTTACACGACCGTTGTATTATTAAGTTGTATTTGAATTTTGTACCATGTATTTGGCGACTCAAGATGGGTGATGTATACCTATTTTGTGGGCGTCACACAATAACTGTTTTATCTATAATAAAAATATTTTATATGGTGTTGGCAAATTACTGAATGGACTTTACATACTTGACTTGCATGAAAATATACTTCAAATTGAACAAACTAAGAAACAGAAAAGAGATGATGTTAATTATACCTATCCAAGAATACATCTATCCAAGAAATAGGCTCCAAAGACACCTGAGGAGAGAGATCGTATGAGTAAGATCTCTTATGCTTCAGCAATAAGTTCTATCATGTATGGTATGATATGTACTAGACCAGATGTCGCTCATGCACTTAGTGTAACAAGAAGATATCAGTCGAATCCTGGGGAAGAGCACAAGAAGGCAGTGAAAAAAATCCTAAAGTACTTGAGAAGAACTAAGGATGTATTTCTTGTCTATGGTGGGTCTGAATTAAAACTAGAGGGCTTCATAGACTCTAGTTCTCAAACAGACCAAGATGACAGTAAATCCATTTTGGGGTATGTGTTTACCTTGAACGGTACTAGCGCAGTGAGTTGGAAGAGTTCCAAACAACAAACAATTGTTGATTCAGTGACAGAGGCAGAGTATATAGATGTAAGTGAAGCTACAAAGGAGGTTGTTTGGATGAAGAAGTTCATAACTAAACCTGGTGTGGTTCCTAGCATTAGAGAAACAATACCTTTATACTGTGACAACACCAGAGTTGTTGCTCAGGCTAAGGAACTCAGGTCTCATCAGAAATTCAAACACGTATTGTGGTGGTTTCATTTAATTAGAGAAATCATTAAAAGAGAAGATTTCACCCTGGAGCGTGTGGACTCTTAAGACAACATTTAAGATCCATTTACTAAAGTTTTAACACAATAACAGTTCGATCGTCACTTAAAGAAGATGGGTATGAGATACCATGGCGATTGGCCTTAGTGCAAGTGGGAGATTGAAAGTAGTATGCATACAAGCCAATCATGTATGATGATAAAGCATATACTTTGTTAACAATCTTATTTATTTATTAATAAAAGTATTTATTTACTAAAGACATTTAATTATCTACATAGTGTTGTTTTAATAATATATCATAAACTCATAGTTTTAAGCAATACTTTTAGAATCATGACGACAGCATGCTAATGAGATCTAAATTCTTAGATAGCTTAAAATCTAAAATGTTCCCAATCGATGGATTACTAGAAAGGGGATTAGTGAATCCGGATAGATTGGTACATACGTGTTAGATTTATATATAGTGCGATCATGCAATTAAATTACATAAAAGGTGCGAAAGTGCGATAAAATAAGAATTTAAAATTTTCATACAAACCTATCACTATGATCATACTTTGTGCATAATTGTCAATCAATAGAAAAGAGAAGGAGATAAGATTCTTACCATTGTAGAAACTTGCTTCCTCAAGTACGAGTTCACCTCCAATTCCCTTTTCACATTTAACTTGAATCCACCGGGTTTGATTCCTTTCTTTGATCAACGTTAGCCACCCAAGTGTTTGGCGTCAAGAGGTGATCCACCAAGGAAGAACAAGTATTCAAGAAGACGAGTGTTTGGCAAAACCCTAATTCTACCTCTATAGAATATTGTGTACTCTACCAACTCTTGGAATAAAGTGTGTAACCTTTACCCATAATAAGACTCCTCTTATTTATAGATGTTGGGAACCTTCCTTAACTATTAAGGAATATGATTTTATTTTAATTAATTAAACTCCTTTAATTAATTAGGCTTCCTAATCTTATTAGGAGTAATTAATTAAACTCTTTTAATTAATTAGCCTCCTAATCTTATTAAGAATATATGAGAGTACCTTTTATTAATTAATTCTTAAACTCCTTTAGGAATTAAATAATAATAATAATAATAATAATAATAATAAAAATAAGAATTCTCTTATTAATTTATATTTAATATTTCCAAAATATTAAATAATAAATATTAAGCTATTTAATTTATTCTATCACCATAGATTAAATTACATACACTTAACTTATTATTACAATTATATCATTTACTTCTTACATAAATATTTTTTCTTTTATGGTGTGACCCTTTAGGTCATACTAAACCGGTTGTGAATAAATCAATTAAAACATTTCTAATCTTTTTTAAATAAATAAATTAATCTATTAATTTATTTAAATAAATAACATTTATTCTATAATAAGGATAACTCTCCTTAGCGATCAACGAATTTTCAGATAATATAGATTTCAACATTAATCATAAAAGAACCTTTGAGTAAATATTTACCGTATAATTCAATCCTTCCACCATACAATGTCTCAATTAAATATAAGACATGAAATTACTGTCAAGTTTTATTTTAATTAATTATATGTATTTAGTTTCTTAAATATATAACTCCAAATAATGCTAATTAGAAAATCCTTTCTAATTTCATTTTACATTGGTTAAGGACTAATGGGTTGTCATTTATCGAATCACATATGACATTCTTTTATTTTATTAAAAGCGATAGATTCTTTGTTGATAATTCATTATCTCCATATACAACTTATTACACCCAAGCATACCCTTTGATATAACCTAATGTTTTTAAGGAATATGTCAAAGTATAATTCATCATACACAAGATACTATGATGATCTCAAGTCTAAGGATTACTTGTACTATTATCACTACATGAATTTCTATTGACAGTTAAGTAAAACTCCATAAGGTATTTCTTAGCGAGTCACGTTCAATGAACTTATTCTCCAATAAGCACCTACATATTTTCTTTAGTGTCTCTACACAAATGATCATGAGATCAATCATCCTCATCTAATGAGCTAGCAACGTTTGTACCAATCTATCCGGATTCACTGATCCCCATTTTAGTAATCCAACGATTGGGAAAAATTTTAGTTTGTGAGCTATCTAAAAATTTAGATCTCATTAGCATGATCATCATCATGATTCTAAAAGCATTGCTCAAAACTATGGGTTTATCACATATTATAAAACAACACCATGTAGATAAATTAAAAGCCTTTAATTAAACAATTCTTTTATTAATAAATGAATAAGATTGTTACAAAGTATATGCTTTATCATCAAACATGATTTGCATGTGTGCATACTACTTTCAATCTCCCACTTGCACTAAAGCTAATTGCGATGGTATCTCACACCCTTCTTCTCTAAGTGGCGATGATCTTGCTATTGGATAAGCTTCAGTTAATAGATATGTAATGTTGTGTTTGAGAGTACACTTTCTCTATAGTGACTACTCCTCTTTCAATGATTCTCTAATCAAATGAAAGTGCTGCAATATATGTTTAGATCCAAGATAAGACTTAGGAACTATTCAAATTCTGTAATGAACTTTTTATCCAAACAATCAACTTGCAGCTTCATTTACAGCTATATACTTTATCTTTATCACTAAACCAACAACTTTTTACTGTTTGGAACTTTTCTAATTCACTGCACCACCTTTCAAGGTAACACTTTACCCTATAGTGAATTTGTTATCATCTTGGTCAGTCTGAAAAAACTTAAGTATGTTAAGCACTCTAGTTTTAATCCAGACCCACCATGAATATGATCACATCCTTAGTGCTGGTTAAGTACTTGAAGATGTTTTCACTGTTTTACAGTGATCTTCTCCACAATATAAATGATCGATATCAGGTCTCGTACATTTGATTGCATACATGATTGTTACTCATGTGATCTGTCTTTTCAGGAGTCTATGGGGACTATTAAGAGAGATACACTCTAGACATCATCAAGATGAGACATCTCTTGGAGTTTTTGTAACAACCTGATATTTTCTATATAATTAAATCAGAAATTTTGCGTATAATTTTTTTTTATTTAATTATTATTATTTATCAAGGTGGAAATATGTGTCAGGTAATGTGTATGTATTTATGTAATGAATATAAAATATATTTATTACATGAATGATTACAAATAATTTTATTTTAGAATTATTGATCATTATAAACTATATTCTTATAATAATTAATTTTATAGTAGAAATGTTTTTATTAATTATTTTCAATGAAAATATAATTATTATATTATTTGAATAATATATGAAATGATTATAGAATTATTTTATTTTATTATATGAATTTAATTTATAATAATTAACTTAATTATTTTAACTAAATTAATAATGGTATATATGCAAGATAAATCAGATATGGAATCCAAACCCTAATTCTAGGTTTGAAATAAAGAAAGAGAATAATAATATTATTTTATTTCAGTACTATGAATATGTACTGTATGTGTGTAATGATAATTTGTGAAACAGTTTTGATGGAACGGTAGAAAACCCTAATTTTGGATTTTGATCAAGGAATGAGAATAATAATATAATATTAAGTATATTTTGATTTTTCAGTGCTATAAATATGTACTGTATGTACGCATTGTTAATGATTGGTCAATAGTGGTGCAGTATTTGAAAACCCTCGTATTACCGATAAACCCTAGTTTCGCAATCAAATGAGACTTTAAAATCTGTTAAGTCACTATGTTATGTGGTATATGATATGTATTATAAAGAATTGATGCTAATTAGGAAACCCTAATTATAGAAGACCCTAATTGTAAATTAAAATCGTAATTTCTGAAATTAGAAATCTTAAATAATAATTAGTGAATTGCCAAATGAAAACCCTAATTTAAAACTCAAGTTGAGTTTGAGACTGTTATGTAACTGTGTTTGTATGATTAAGGTTAAGTATTATAGAATTTTTGTTAATTAGGTAAACCCTAATTAATATTTAGAAATATTAAATTTCTAGAAAAATCCTAATATTTATATTATAAACCCTAATTTATAAATTGTAACCCTAATTGCTAATGGGGTAACCCTAATTGCTAATTTTAAGCCTTAATGCTAATTAGTGAGCTATTAAACCTAATTTCAAGTTTAAGGTAATTAGAAACCTAAACTATTTTAGAAAACCCTAATTATAATTTTTGAAACTAAAATTTTATTTTTATTTTTTTACCCTAATTGCTAAATCCTACAAATTCTATATGCCAAACCTTAGGTTTAAACCCTAAGGGTCAAACCCTTGATGCCTTTAAAGAGACCAATTATGTGTTAAATGTAATTTTATATCAATTAGCATGGTTGTTGAGCACACACGCACTATATCAGTGATAACAGTTTAAGATTTGATAATTGACTAAGAAATTATTGATTGGTTTTGATATGATGTATTATCATGTTTATTTGATTTCTCTAAGGCCGGTTGAATAAACTTGTTTTTATCAATATTGCTAGATTCGTAGGCATATAGATTAGTTTCATTGCATTGCATTGCATTTTTGTTTTATTGTGTTGCTTGAGGACAAACAACGGTTTAAGTTTGGGGGTATTTGATAAGTAGGTTTTATACCTACTTATCTGGTATTTATTACTTGAATTAGTTGCTTAAACCTATGTTTCTTAGTTATTTTTCATGCATTTTATGTTATTTTGTAGGCTATGACATAACATTGGCATGAAGAATCAAGGAAAAGCAATTCAGACATCTTCTGGACTAAAATATGCAAGCAAATACAAGAATAGAAGATTATAGGGCTTTTAACATCACATTGGATTCATGTCCTTGGTTTAAAACTTGGATTATACTGTAGAGATTCTTCTTAGCTTTCCAGAACATCTTGAATCATCCCAATCGGAGTTTGGATGCGACAATTATGGCCTTTTTATCAGCGAAGATCAAAGCTAAGAGTTCTCATGCTTGCAATTTACACAGCATCTACTTCAAGCTCAATTTCGATCTTGTTCTGGCCAGGATTTCTCAATTCTCAAAGAATTAAAGTTGTAAAGCTTGTCGATAACTTTAATTTGATAGGTTGAAGGCCCCGTAACTCTTCCCGAATCAAAAGTTATGACCGTTTTACCAAAGGACATCAGAGTAGAAAAGTGACCCCCACTGGGGCGGGCTTTCCCTTCACAAAATGCCCGTCGGGGCGGGCATACCAGCTGTAAAACAGAACCATAGCCCGCCGGGACGGGGGTACACGTAAAATAAGTGGTTTTGGCAAAATTTGAGTTGGAGAAGGATTGTTTCGATCCGATTGACTCAAGGACTTCTAAGAGGACTTAAAGACATATAAAGAGACTTATAAAAGGAGGAGAATTACTTAGATTAGATGAGAAGGAGGATTCCATTATATTAGATTAGAGTAGATTAGCGTAGTTATTCTTAGATTTGATTAGATCTGAAGACTTGAAGCAATTGGGAAGCATTAAAGATTCAATATTGGAGCAGGAGAACGGATTTGCACTATAATTCTCTACTCTTATTTTCTCTTTGATTCATAATTGTATATTATGATGTTTATTCAGTATGTGGATGGTAGATTTGATTCAGCTATGATTTAAACTCTATTCTGAGATTACAATGGATTTTATGGATTAGTTTATTCTAATATATTTCATTGTTAACCTTATTGATTGTTATGGGATTGTCTATTAAGATTTATGCTTATTTGCTTAGTTGATTGGCCATCAATTACTGTGATAATCCATATGGACGTGAGAGACGAAGTATGGGTTTGGATCTGCTCTTAATAGCTTTTGATTGTATATTCTACATTATGTTAGGATGTTCTATTTGTGCTTAGGATAGACATATACCGAAGCACCACTCGTAGTCAATTGAGAACTTGGGCTTAAACCCTAATTATTTGTAAGTCACATAGACATGTAGTGGTTTAGGTAATGTGGGTGTTCATGTGTATTCTATCAACTGTGGATTATATGTGATATTGGTATGGTACATTAAGAGATGACTATACTTTACTTTCGTGTTCTCGACTAACAATCTGGTACAATTAGTTATGCTTAACATGAAATGTGTTGATTTAAATGAGTTAGTAGATGAAATTGTGATCTCGGGTCTTCATTATCTGGTCTCACTCTCGGTATTGTTAGGTTTATTTAATTTCACAATTTAAATATAAAATATCAAATTATTCGTTTAAATAAGACTGAAATGGTTATGGGTTAGTGTTTGGTGAACTTTATTAATTAATTCTCTGTGGGAACGATACTCTACTTACTATTTTATTACTTGTTGACCACATATACTTGCGTGTTGTGCGTAATTAGATTTTACCCAACATGAGTCTACGCTATTCGATTCAGCTAGACTAATGTTTATGAAAACTCTAAGTGTTCATTGAAAAAAAAAATCTCGAACCAAATTATTTTGGTGCGGAATCCAATAAGACTGAGGTAAAATTTTTGTGTATATGGCGGATTTACGAAAGCAGATAAAACCAAAGATTCTTGGGGCGATCTTCGGCAAACCGGTCTAATCACCCTCTATGTCTTAAGGGTAAGACGGTTTGCGGATGAATTTCCATATAACATTTGCGAAAATGAAAAATCATAGTCTATATGACTCATCAGCACAATTTGAAAATTTTTACTCGTGTGAGTGGTGTATTGGATATCATGTGATGATGTGTATGAATGGTTTAAGCAGTATGGTGTAAGGTGTAAGGTGAATTTTAGGGACGAAATTCTTATAAGAAAGGGTGAATGTGACAACCTGAGAATTTAAAAAAAAAATTAAAATCATAATTGATTGATTTAAGGTTCAATATTAGAACCTAGACAGAAAATAAGTGAATGGATTTGACATTTTTGGAAAGAAATTTTATGGATTTAAAAAAAATGTGGTGAATTATTCAGGATTAAGGATACAAGTTAATATGTTCTGTATTATATGTGTACAATATGTGGTTAAGGGGTAAGGGTTGACCAGATAGCCTATATTAGTGGCAAACCCTAATATTATATTAAGAACGCCAATGTTCAGTTAGAAAATTCTTACGATTTATAAGAAACCCTAAAAATAGGTTCTGGAAACCCTAATTTAAGTTTTGAGAATCCGAAACCCTAATTCGGAAGTTGAAAACCCTAATTAGGGAATTCAAATGCTATTATAATGTTTAAACGTTATTAATTATAATCTAATCAGGGAAAACCCTAATGATTCACTTGAAACCTTAATAATTAGAAAACCTAATTATTAGAAACCCTAATTGTTCTGTTTGAAACCCTAAGGTACAATTATGGACTTAATTGCTAAATTAGCAATTTTAATTAGGAAATGTTAATCTTAATTAGCAAGATTGAACTTATGATTAGGAAATGATAATATAAATATAGAATCCTAATTATAATTTAGAAATATTAATTTTTCTACTTTGAAAACCGAAATTTGGAAATCTTAGAAATTAAATTGTACAAATTTAAAGGTTAAACCCTAAACCCTAAGGTTTTGGACAATTGACAAGTATGCCATTAAAATTAAAAGCCAAAAATCCAAAATACCCTTATTGCATTATTGTGACATAACTTGTAAATCTTGCTATATCTTTGGTTGCTCAACTACCCTAGCTACCCCATGTGATTGAAATCAACAAATATCAGCTCCTCATGCCAGCCATTACATTGCACACAACATTTATATAGATTAAAGAGAGAGAAATGGCTACATTATTTCTCATTCTAGCCAAAGCACTTCTCTCTCTAAAATTCAAAAATGGGGAGTGAGAGAGAGTAAGATACAAAGCCAAGATCATGTGTTAGAATACCAAGATCAGGAATCAAGGATCAGATTTAAGATCAAAGCTAGAAAAGGTATAAAAACCCAAAACTTAGAAATCATATGATTTGATGTTATTTGTTGTTTTTTATTGTTTAAAGTTGTGTTATAAGATGTCATTTAGTGATCTGAGTTGTTAGATCCCAGATCCATAACATCAATGTGCTCGAAATTGAAGATTTCTTAAATCTGGAAAAAAATTTATAACATCGTCTGACAAGCAAATGTCAGACTTCATAGGTCGGTGTCTGTTAAAGGTTTTAGTGTTTTAAGTGTTTGAACTTGTAGTATGTTATGTGGTATTTGTTCTGCAACTTGAATCTGGGTTGGATCATGTCTATATTTTATGTTATAAGCAGTCAAACGACGTTGACCGATCACGAAAATGGGTTTATGGGTTTCTATATTTCATGTTTTAAGCAGTCAAACGGCGTTGACCGATCACGAAAATGGGTTTCTGGGCAACCCAGAAACCCAGATCTTGTCTGACAGGGTTTTTGCAGGCCTTGATCTTGCTTGTGGTTTATGTTTTAGGTCATGTTGTTGGTTTGATGTTATAGACTGGTATGTGAACTACACATGTATGCTATTAGATCGCCTAAATTAACAACAAAATTGAAAATAATCAAGGTCAAATAGGGTTTACCAAACTGTCGAAGAACAAATCTGGGCAACCCAGAATCTTCAAGAGCCATTTTTTTTGGCCTACTTTGACCTGCCCAGATCTTGTGTAGGTTATGTTTTTACATGGATCAAGTGTTAATAAGTTGTACTCTGTCATAAAGACTACAAGACTGAACCTTTATATCACATAAACAAGACCTTGACTGAAGGTTATAGGGATTCAAAGTACCCCTTATGAGTTGTTCTTCATTTCTAGAAAACCCATAAATGAAGAACAACATCTGACAAAGTTTTAAGTGGCTAATATCTCTCTTATTTGATATGTACTGGCCATAAATTTAGTATGCCATTGTAGTATTGCACTTATATTCCAACTTTAACACTTCTGCAAGCCCAGAAAACATTTAGATCATAGATCAAATGCTGGTCAAACATGGTTCCTCATAAACTGTTATGAGTTTCTGGGTTTAGCCCTAGAACACTCAAGAACACCTATAGCGACAGTTTCATCGCTATAGGGCCCTTTCGTGACAGTAATTTTCAAAAATTTAATTATTTTATTAAATAATTAGAGAAATTAGTTTTAAATTATTAAAAATACATAATAAATTACTAAAAATTATTTTAAAGCCTAAAAATTAGTTTTTAATTAGTTTGAGTATATTTCATAAATATTTAATATTTTTGAAATATAAATGGTATTTAATTTATTTAATTATAATATTAAATAAATTATTTAAAATGATTTTAATATTTGAAAATCATGAAAAAATTATATTATGGCATAAGAAAATATTTTAAGTTATTTTCAATATCTTTTAATATTTTTGATGAATTTCATCAATTAATTAATAATAATGGTAATTAATTTATTTAATAAATATATTAAATAAATTATGGAAAATTAAATTAATGTTTTAAAAATCATATAAAAATGATTTAAGTGTTATAAAAATATTTTAAATTATAAAATATAACTTTTGTTATTTTGTTATGAAAATATTAATATTGTAATATTAATAGCAATTATCGGATAATAAATTTAATTGTTTAAAAATTATATAAATATGATTTTAAGGTATTAAAAATACTTTTATATATTATAATATTATGTTATGATTTTTATTAATATTTAATATTAAATAAATATTAATGATAATGAGAATAATGTTGTATTTATATTATATAAATATGATATAAGTGATTGAAAAATTATGATAAATGGTAATAATTACTTGAAAATTATTAAGAGCTTATGAAAAATATTTTTACTGATAATAAATTATCTATAATATATGTGAACCAGTTTAGACAGAGTCTTAGTGATTTTAGATTCGAGATTTATCCAACTAGATCGTCGGGATGTCAGATTTATGTTGGTTTCGACTCAGACTGAAATAGTTTGACTTGATACCGAGTCTTAGGTAGTTTCTGGATTGATAGGGTTATGTGTTATGTGTTTAGGTTATTCTATGATTATATATAATAGTATTATACTGTGATGATATTATTCTAATTTGTATATCGATATTATTTATATATTAGGTCTTCAGTCAAAGCTTAATAAATTGTGTAGCAGTAATCGACCGAACAAGCAAGTTTCTTATATTTATTTATTGTGCAAGTTTTTCTTAACTCGACCTCGAGTTGTTTCATTCAAATATAGTTATGGTTAATCATTGTTGATTGCCATGTCTATGAATTGTTTAATTGTACTCTGTGCGTATTGCATGTATTCATCAGGTATGAAAGGCTGATCACCTTCATTACCATTCGATCCAGATATATTTGTTCAGGTTCAATGCTCATTCAGTTATAAAAATTTGTTCATGCTAATTCAAAACTATATTGTTGAATTATAGCCAGCTTATTATTTAAATTCTTTCAATCATGATATATCCTTAAATAAACTTATACTTGTTGGGCAAACTTATGCTCACCCTTGCTATATCATGATAAACATTGCAGATTAAGATGAATACGTCGGATACAAGAAAGGACAAAGCCAAGTTCAGCTTGGGACTATGTGTGCAGCTAAATTGTAATAGTATACTATGACAATAATGTTATATGTTAGATAGTTTATGAATTATGTATAAGTGAAACTGTTATATATATATATATATATATATATATATATAAATACTTATATATATATATATATATATATATATATATATAAAAGTGAGAAAAAGCTTAAAAATCTGAAATATCTTACAATGGGCTGCTAATAATACTTTTTGGGAAGCTGTTGTCGAGAGCTACACAATGACATGGGATTAGAGGTTGTACGAAGCTGGGAAGATGGGTCCATGACCAGATCTTCAAGTCTTCAAATTATATCTGGTGTACTGTCTTATGTAGTAGTCACTTGGGATTTGATCTATGATTTTTATGGGACACGTTGTACGAAGTGTTGATTAAAATGATGTTGAGACAACGTGAAATTAGTATCGAGGTGGCAAAATTATGATTTTTCTCCTCACCGAGGTTATCTCCGGCTCTGTGTAGATATAGCAGTCGTTGCTCAAGTTTATCTCTGAGATTGGGCTGCTGTGAATGTTGAATGTCCTCAGGGTTATCTCTGAGGTGTGCTTGACCTCTCAGGGTTATCTCTGGAGTTGGAACTGAGTGTCTCGGTGTTGTCTCTAGGGTTGAAACTGACTTTTCCGTGGTTATCTTCAAAACTGCAACTGTTGGGTTATCTCTGAGGTTGGAACTGAGCATCCTGGGGTAGTCTCTGAGATTAAAACTGAGGATCTCAGGGTTATCTCCAAGATTGAAAAACTGAGTATCCCGGGGTTATCTCCGGGATTGAGCTGATTTAACTTCTAGGGTTATGTCTAGAAGACGATTTTGCCCTCCTGCAAGGTTAGTAACAGGAATACAAATTTAAAGTGTCTACAGAAATTCGTTTCTTATTTCATTCTGCCTTGGCTAAGGACTACTGGGATGTCATTTATTGAATCACATATGATATTCTCTTCTTTTACTAGAAGCGATACATTCTTTGTTGATCATTCATCGTCTCCATGTATAATTTATTACACCCAAGAATACCATTTGATATACCCTGAGGTTTTTAAGGAATATGTCAAAGTATAATTCATCATACACAAGATACTATGATGATCTCAAGTCTAAGGATCACTTGTACTATTATCACTACAGGAATTCCTATTGATAGACAAGTAAAACTCCATTAGGTATTCCTTAGCGAGCCACGTTCAGTAAAAATAAGCACCTACATACTTGCTTTAGTGTCTTAACATAAATGATCATGAGATCAATCATCCTCATCTAATGAGCAAACAACGTATATACCAATCTATACGTGCTATTTAGGTCTGGATTATAAATTCATGGCTTTTCTAGATTTAATATTTATAAGTATATATATATATATATATGTGTGTGTGTGTGTGTGTGTGTGTTAACTGTGAGATCCCGAATTTTATGAAATGAAAATATTCAATTTTCTTATAATTTTATTTAGTAAATGGTTAAATTGAGAAAGGGTTAAAGTTAAGGGTGATAAGTGAAAATTTTGCAAAGTAAGCAAGTTGATATAAAATATTCATTGTGTCGAGGAATATTCGATTGGTCGGGGAATATTCGTTTCAACAGGGAATATTCGTACGACGACATAATCATTGGTGGACCCCACAACGGAAGTATTGTTGTAGTTAGAAAATGACAGAAATATTTTTTTATAAAAATAACGGAGAAAGTTTTACCTTTAAATGCTTGAACTACCCTAAGTAGTAAAAAATACGATGTCGTGTGGTTGCATAGTAGCACACGGTATTAATTATTGATGCTTACGTGAGAAGTCACTCAGTTATACTCAATTATTGCTATAGTAATTGCTACATAATATCTCTCATATTATTGTCACAGTATCATCTGCATAATATTTTATATTATTAAATCAATACGACAAAGTTATTCATATTATTATTTATAATATTGACGATGTCTAGAAAGTTCTGTGGAAGAAAGGGGTTTGGTCACCTAATTGCGCGCCAGTAGGGAGAAATTCTTATCGGAAAGCCCCCTCTTTCCTGGAAATAATTTGGTTGTTAAATATTATGAGTTATTATATTTATAATGAATAAGTTCGTGTTGATTAAAGATGAAATTTATATTTCCATTGGATTGGAATTATTAGTGTTAGTGGAAATCGACATCTATTTCAATAATAATTGATGTCTGGAGGTTATATTGACCAATCGGGTAATTAATCGGATAAATGAGCAATTAATTGTTATTAATTCACATGTTTATAACTATTTTTTCACATGTGTGTACTTTTGATTCATATGCATGTACTATTAGGGGAGGTGGTGCAAGATTGATAATATTTGCATGACTAAATTAAAAATAGAGGTATAGATGAAGGTACTATACTGTAATTACTTTTTTTCACATGTATATAACTATTGAGTCACATTATTGCACTATTGATTCACATGATGTACTATTAGGGAAGGTGGTGCAAGTTTGATAATACTTACAGGACTAAATTAAAAATAAAAGAAAAGATGAAGGTATTATACAATAGTATATCGAGCCCCAAAACATGCAATTATTGAAACTATATTTTCCTATAAATAGAAGCTCATTCTTTCTTTATTCTCACCAATTCACTAAGACTCACAAGAGCAATTATAGAGAGAGAAGCTATAGAGAGAAAGAAGAAGAGAAGTCTGCTACTTCACTATTGTAGTATCCAGTCTTCTATTAAGGTAGGGGGTATTATTTCTTTCATAAACATGAAGAGAGTTATTTTCTTTCAATACTCGAAAGGGTTGTTATTCCAATCTTTATTATTTTGTTGGAATAACCTGTCTACGCGGACTACCGCATGCATGGTGAAATTCTTTTGTTGTTCCATTCTTTATTATTTTGTTGGAATAACATGTCTACGCGGACTACCGCATGCATGGTGAAATTCTTTTGTTGTTCCATTCTTTATTATTCTGTTGGAATAACCTGTCTACGCGGACTACCGCATGCATGGGGAATGAACCTTCGTATTCATTCTTTATTAAATTGTGGAAATGATCTGTCTACGTGGATTACCGCATGGCGGGTGAAAATCCATTTGCAGTTTCGTATATTCTATTATACTTGAATGAGATATCATTTCTTTTGTACTCGTCATGGAATATAATTTTCTTTTATATTTTCCTTTTATGAGTACTATTCACGGAGTACTATTCATGGGTACTATTCACGTATACAACACTATTCACGTATACGGTACTATTTACGAATATGAGTTACTATTCATGGGTACTATTCATAAAGTAGTATTCACGAATTACTATTCACAAGTACTATTCATAAAGTACTATTCACAAGGTATTATTCCTGAAGTACTATTCAAAAGATACTATTCACGGGGTACTATTCATCCAAAAAATATATTTCTTTTCTGTCTAAATTATTTGTGATATATGAATATTATTCTTGAATTTTATTCCACAAAGCAATATCATGTTAACAGTTTGGATATTTTTAATTAAACTCTGGATAAATTTAAAGTCTTTAATATGTGTCCTTGATTTCATTTGATTATTTCTTATATCAATTTCATCATCATCGAGCTTATATTGTGATGAAAGTCATCTTTCGCTTACGTGCATAGATGGACTATTGATTGGTATGATTATAACCATGGATCATTCAGTATAATCATGACCTGTAATGTTACAAATGATGTGGTAAAAGTCCTCAATTGCCTTTAGTGCATTGATGGACAGTTGTTGGTATGATTATAACCAGGGATTATTCGGTATAATCATGACCATTGATGATTACATGAATATCCTTGGCCCGTATGTCATGGAAAATTTGTGATTGTGATACTAAATATCAAGCTGAGCCTCAGCAACAGTTGTTGGTATGATTATGACCATGCGTTCTCTTCGGCCAAAGGTGCAAATATGAATTATTGTTTGGCGTGATCATAACAGTTGGTGAAAACACGAATATCCTTGGCCCGTAGTGCATGGATAATTCGATGATGTGGATTATTTATTGAGCTGAGTCTCAGCAATAAAATATTGATAATAAACTTTTAATTCGTAGAACACAGTAGATATCATGCTCTACTTGACTCTTCTAAAATATAGTTGCATGTCTTTGGCCTGTAGTTCAAAGATAAACTATTAACGAATATCTAATGAAAAGATGAATTTATTAGTATGATTATAAACAGGAACTGTGATTTGGTATAACCATGATCTTTGATGTTTCAGGTAAAGACAGGTGATGAAAATTATCTTCGTCCAGGGTGCGAAGAGGAATTTAGAATCATAATTATGATTATGAGTTATTCACATGATTGTGGAAAGGAACAGTTGATTGATGTTACAGGGATAAAACATTGTTGGTGGAATTTTAACGTGGAGAAGATAATAGACTTTATGGTCTATTTGACTCTTCTAATGGATTGCTCGTTCCGCTGCCACTATGGTTGAAAAGTTTTATCATCTACCATATGTTCTAAATCTCTGATTTATTACTGACGAAGGCTATTGATAATTTAATTATCTTTAGTCATGATATTCTTTACTGGGCTAGTTGTGCTCACCCTTTTGCTTCACAATTCCTTTCAGGTAATAAGAGTGTAGCTGGGTCGAACGGGAGTAATAGGGGAATAAAACGATGGTGTATAGCTATCAAGGTTTTCCTTAAAATAGTATGGAAATAATTTTATTGAGAATTTTAGATAAGTGTGTCGTATTTTATACGTGATTTTAACCATTAATTTTGGTGAACCGAATAGGGTGAGGTGAACCCAACTTTGGAAGGGGTTTTTTCCATTATCATACAAGATGTCTAATGACAGACGACTTCGTGTTAATATAAGACAGTGTTGTGCACATGCACTTACTGATTATATCTATGAGAACTACCTATATAATCTTGGAGTTTGGTTGAAATATAATTCACAATTGGAGACAATGAAAATAATTATATGTCAATAGAAGACTCACCATTGGAAAGAACATGACAGTAATCTTCTCGTTTTTCTTTGGGGTCTATTGGGTCAACCAAGGATAATTCTCAAGTCATATGATATCTATCATAACTTAGATGCATAGCCTCCCATGTACGAAGGTTTCCTTGAGCATTTTCTAAAGATTTTAAATTCTTAAACAGTTATTGACTGTACTTTTATGTAAAGTACCATTGTAAGGTGTTGTGGTCGAGGTACCATGAGAGTTACATATATTTGTATTAAAACTCACAGCTTATGTGTTGTCGTACTTTGCACGACAATTCAACAATTATATAAATGAAGTTTGTATTTGATTTCTGTAGTGTGATATCTGGCGACCCAAGATGGGTGATGTATACCTATTTTGGGGGCGTCACAAATGGTATCAGAGCTTAGGGATATGGTCGCTGGAGGAGATATGAGTCTAGAACTAGGAGGGGAGAGATGAGTAATATACTTCGCTAGTGTGTGACTTACCTAAGCTGAAATTGTTTACTTGATAAGTTGACAAATTGTGATATGTCAACTAACCTTTGTTTTGAAGATATATTCTACAAAAATATCTGAAATACAGGAGATGAGCAATGGGAAAATCATGATACAGAGGAAATAACCGGGAAGGAACAATCCGAAAAGAAAGCAAGGTATCTCATCTCTTCGAACTACCAGGTACGTAAATTTCGAGGGTAAAATTTCATAAGAAGGGACATTGTGTGATCCCGAATTTTATGAAATGAAAATATTCAATTTTCTTATAATTATTATTTTATTTAGTAAATGGTTAAATTGAGAAAGGGTTAAAGTTAAGGGTGATATATGAAAATTTTGCAAAGTAAGCAAGTTGATATAAAATATTCATTGTGTCGGGGAATATTCAATTGTTCGGGGAATATTCGTTTTAACAGGAAATATTCATACGACGGCATAATCATTGGTGGACCCCACAACGGAAGTATTTTCGTAGTTAGAAAATGACAGAAATATCTTTTTTATAAAAATAACGGCAAAAGTTTTACCGTTAAATTCTTGAACTACCCAAAGTAAAAAAATACAATGTCTGCCATTTGCATAGTAGCAATACCTATATTAATTATTGATGTTTACGTGAGAAGTCACTCAGTTATAATCAATTATTGCTACAGTAATTGTTGCATAATATCTCTCATATTATTGATTCAACTATTGTCACAATATCATCTGCATAATACTTTATATTATTTAATTAATAATTGAGACAAAAAAGTTATTCATATTATTATTTGTAATATTGACGATGCCTAGAAAGTTCTGTCGAGGAAAGGGGTTTGGTCACCTAATTACACGCCAATAGGGAGAAAACCTTATCGGAAAGCCCCCTCTTTCCTGGGAATAATCTTGTTGTTAAATATTATGAGTTATAATATTTATGATGAATAAGTTCGTTTTGATTAAAGATGAAATTGATATTTCCATTGTGTTGGGATTAATAGTGTTAGTTGAAATCGACATCTATTTCGATAATAATTGATGTCTGGAGGTTATATTGACCAATCGGGTAATTAATCGGATAAATGAGCAATTAATTGTTATTAATTCGCATGCTTATAACTATTTGTTCACATGTGTGTACTATTGATTCACATGTATGTACTATTAGGGGAGGTGGTGCAAGATTGATAATACTTGCATGACTAAATTAAAAATGGAGGTACATATGAAGGTACTATATTGTAATTATTATTTTTTCACATGTATAGAACTATTGAGTCACATGATTGTACTATTGATTCACATGATGTACTATTAGGGGAGGTGGTGCAAGTTTGATAATACTTCTAGGACTAAATTAAAAATGAAGGAAAGGATGAAGGTATTATACTGTAATATTTTGAGCCCTAAAACGTGTAATTATCGAAACTATATTTCCTATAAATAGAAGCTCATTATTCCTTCATTCTCACTAATTCACTAAGACTCACAAGAGCAATTATAAAGAGAGAAGCTATAGAGAGAGAAGCTATAGAGAGAAAGAAGAAGAGAAGTCTGCTACTTCACTATTGTAGTATCCATTCTTCTACTAAGGTAAGGGGTATTATTTCTTTCGTATTCATGAAGAGAGTTATTTTCTTTCAATACTCGAAAGGGTTGTTATTCCAATCTTTATTATTTTGTTGGAATAACCTGTTTACGCGGACTACCGCAAGTATGGTGAAATTCTTCTGTTGTTCCATTCTTTATTATTATGTTAGAATAACCTGTCTACACGGTGTAGACACTCGAAATTTTCTGCACACTTGTTACTAACATTGCAGGGGGGCAGATTCGTCTTTCAGACATAACCCTGGAAGACAGCTCACATCCATTCCGGATACTACCGGAAGTTCTGTCCCAACCCCGGAACACACACCAGGAACATCATGTCCAACCCAGGAAGACACACCGGAAGGATCATTTCCAACCTCGGAGATAACCCCGAGTTTCGTCCTTAGCGATAACACCAAGGAATGTTGTTGCAGTTCCGGCGATAACCCCGAAAATGCTTGTTTTAAATGCATACGATCAGCTTCAATCAGACCTCCCGCCAAGGCACTCATACCTAAGACCCGGAGCTAACACCGGGCAGACACACATTCTCACAGATGACATTGCAGCATTCAAACAAGTAGTCCAATCTCAGATGTATCCCTAAGCAACGTCAGCTTTCAACTCAAATCGGCGATAACCCCGGTGGGGAGTCACATGTCATCTTGCTACCTCAACACTTGCGCGTCATCTCAACACTTCAGACATACATACATACAACAATGTCCTATAAGAACCAAGGAGTTCCAATCCCGAGTGATTATTACGCGTGGCAGTACACCGGATAGAATTTGAAGCTTGAAGACCATGGGCATGGTCCCCTCTTCCTGACTTCGTACAGCCTGTAATCCATGTCATTACGTAACTCTCGACACAAGCAGTCCGAAGAAGGTCGTATATACCTCGTTCAGATGCTCGGATTGAATTTCTGCAAGTTCGAGAGGACATTACAGTGTATGAGTGCACGTACTTCGAGACGATGGGACTAGCGGAACCCGGGGCACCCCGGGCAGCCGCAGGTGCATCTGCGGCTCCCCCCCTCTATAAATAGAGGGCTTGGGGTAGCCATTTTAAAAAAAAAGAAAAAAAGGCGAGGAAGCCCTGTCTAATTTGCTCTGTACACACCCTATATTGAGTGTTTCCTCATTTTAAACACTTGTTAGCCCACATACAGTTATATATTTACTGGCGGGAGCTGAGTGTTTATCCATTTAGATTTATAGAAGCCTACATTGGCAGTCCACTATAATCCTTCTTATACTCTATAAAGCCTTTCTCTTCATATTTGCACACACTATTCAACACATTGAGAGTCGTGTTGTGTGCGTATGCCCAGACTTCAGTCTGTGGTTTTCATTTATGTCTGTATATATATACTTATATATGTATATATTGTTATATGGACTAACATTATCGAGTTATGCCTCGATTGAGCCTAGACTTATATATGGAGCGTTTACACATTTATATATATATATATATATAATTATTGTCAGACATATCTAATGAGCTTGGATTTTACATCTTGAGCGTTTATTGCTTTTATATATATTTATATATATATATATATATATATATATAATTGTTGTCGGACATATCCGATGAGCCTGGATTTTACATCCGGTGCGTTTACTACTTTATATATATATATTTGTCAATCCTGGAGTTTACTTTGTAGCTTTTTATAGCTTTATTTATATTTATTCACTTTGGAGTTTACTTAATGGCGCTTGATCGCTTTTACGACTTTATTTACATTCAAGTCCCTTTGGAGTTTACTTCGTGGTGGTTGATAGCATTCTTGTTTTATTTACATTTCGATCCCCAGTGGAGTTGTTTGTGGTGGTGACGATCATATATATATATATATATATATATATATATATAGATTTTTATATATATATATATATATATATATATATATAATCGCCATCGCTTTTCATACAAATTATGCAGATCATGTGAGGCTAGGAATCATGTGATCACAGATTCGATCTCATGAATCTAGATTCTATCCCGTGATGGACTTTTTCAGCTGTAAGTAGCTTGTACATTATTTACAGTGTACGAATTTCCTTGGATGGCTGTCATGCCCATGAGTAGTTTGGCACTGTTGTATATTATTTTCTCGAGGATGCCTCACATCTCGAAAATTAAAGCAAACAAGCCGAATATTTTAATAATAAAATGGAAGTATGAAAAGGTCTCAATTCCTATTGAGCACAGGGTTTGAAAAACTTCTTTTTATAGAACTCCATTGCTATATCTTGGTTAAAACTGAATTTTTTTTATAAATTCAAACCTTGTGTATATAAGTGCGAACGAGGCCTCGCACTACTTTCAAGTAATTGCACATTGATCCACACACACACACACATGCATATAACAGTTTCTTTGAGAAGTGGAAGTCATCGTGGCAACACGGATGTCGGGGGATACCTAACACCTTCCCTCCGCATAATCAAGCCCCCGAACCCAAATGAATCTCGGTTTCATAGACCCATTTAGTAGTGTCGCATCACTGGGTCAATGTGCAAACCATTTCAGTTGCGTTGGTGCAACCAGTTAAAAACACCAACTGGCGACTCTTAAAGTCAAATCGTCGACATTACACATGTCAGACCTTTTCCACTTGTTTTTTCAAACAAATCTCACATTAACATGAGAACACCAAAGAACAAGTAACGAAAAGGGACACCTAAAAATCCCGACGTCGATAGGTGGCGACTCTGCTGGGGACTCCAGTAAGAGGGCTTAAGCCGCTATTAAAAGCTTTTCAAAATTGTTATTTGTTTGTGTGTGAATGATGCATTTACATTTATGATGCATGTCTACGAATGCATTTTACTTACTGCACTGCTAAATATCTATCTGTGATTTTAGTGCTTCGCACATGTCATCATTTTGCATAAACGGTGAGACACGTTGTATGTGAATGTATGTTGTGTGGTCCCTCCACCAGGAGGCTATCCTGTTGGTGTTTGATTATTGGACTCGTAGGAAGACTAATTCCAACGAGGCTCGTGAAAAACACCACCAGTTCGCTCCCACCGAAAGACCGGATTAACTTCCCGTCAAGTAGATTGCGATGATCTGGGAACCTTCATGCCAAAAAGCCGCGAGAGTAACCCTAAGATAGGTCAACCTCTAATAAACCAAACGTGGAGGAAAGTCTCTTCATGCTTTCCCTTTTTCAATTACTTGTAAAAGAATTTACTTGTAATTTTATTCCATGATCATCTATATGTAATGGAAAATATGAAGAATACCTGTGCATACATGACAACTGTTTTTGCAGGACCATATTCCTAAAACGGGCACATCATGATAACATTTACATTATCCCTAAGACTAAACTATATAAGTCTTTTGTAGGGAAGCAATTGGGCATATTACCCGCTCAAAATCCAAAAAGGCCACGAGCCTACAACCAATCATGTCTTCTTTTGACCAATCTAATACTGTTTCCAAGAATTTGACGGATTGAGTAAACAAATTACAGATTTGGCTGTTTTGCTAAAAGAATTGCATCAATCTGCTCAGGGTATGAAGATGCCTAAACATACAGAATCCTCTTCACAAGGAGGAGCTCAAGGTTTGGAAAAAACCATTCTAGAACCTCAGTTGGATACAATCAACAAGAAGGTCCTCCAAATGGAGGAAACTATTCGTGTTCTCAAAGGGATTGGAACACATGAAAGTGTTTCATACGCTGACCTTTGCATATTTCCTGGGGTTCATTATCCAGAGAAATTCAAAACCCCTGATTTTGAAAAATATGACTGATTAGGGGATCCTTATACACATTTGAAAGTGTTCATTGGAGAACTTGGATCTTATGCGGAAAATGAGAAGCTCAGAATGCAGCTGTTCCAAAAGAGTCTGACTGGAGAAGCCCGTTCATGGTATACCAGATTAGACAACTCAAAGATCCATAGCTAGGAAGAGTTAGCTTATGCCTTTCTCACTCATTATAGTTTTTAATCTCAGATGGCTCCTGACCGATACCAAATTACCAAGGTTAAGAAACAGTCTAATGAGTCATTCAGAGAGTATGCTCAAAGGTGGAGGCGCCTTGCTGCTCAAGTTATTCCTTCCATGACAGAATCAGAAATGGTCATGACTTTCCTAGATATACAGGAAGCTCCTTTCTATGAAAGAGTTTTAGCCGGTATCGGCAAACCATTTTCTGAAATGATTAAACACGGAGAAATGGCTGAGATGGGATTAAAGTCTGGTAAGATTCAAGACCTAGCTGCTCTTAAAGTCGTTGATGAGCACATCCAATCCGGATCTTATGGAAACAACCCCCGGAGAGTCTATAAAAAGAAAGAGGAGGATGTTTCCTTGATACTACAAGGATAGAAAGGCAGTCAAAACATGCCTATACAGAGGAGAAACTACTCCCCTTTCTAAGCACAGTCTTCAAACAGTTCATTGACTAAAAGTGGAGAAGTAAAGCATCCTCAAACGTTCACACCCTTAGGGGACTCGCTCAAAAATATTCTGGCTCTTCTGACTACTCAGAAGAAAATTACACGTCTTCTTCCACCACAAAACCCTAATGGGAGGGGTTTTAATGTTGCTCGGATGTATGCTTATCATGTCGGAGCACCTGGACATGATACTCAAGATTGTTGGGCCTTGAAACATAAGATCCAAGATTTAATAGATAACGATGAGATCGTGGTTACCAAACAAGATCAACCCCATGTGCAAGACAACCCTCTTCTTCAACATAAAGAAGAAGAGGTTAACATGATCGGTTAGAGCACTAGATAGAGTTCCAGTTTCAACAGCGAATTATCCCTGACCATCAAAGACGGTGTTGACAAATGGGATTATGCAAAGTTCCAGTTTACTATGGAACAAAAGATGAAAGCTCTTTGCAAACAAATTGAGCAATTAGCAGAACTGGTGACCCACCATCATCAAGTCACACACCAATTAATCAAACAGGAGCATGCCTATCTCCTTCCTTTTGTTATGAATGTTCCCCCATCACCTTCAGAAAGCTAAGCTATGGAGGATAAGGTTGAAAAGAGAGCCAATGCTAAAGCCTGTTGGGATTTTGCCAATCAGAGGGAGTTTACCTATCTGGGCCAATCTATGGAGGAAATATTTCAAATGTTAATCAATGAAGGAAGAATTACACCCCTTCTACCTCCAATCAATCCCCTTGCAGGACGATTTAACACTAATGGAGTGTGTCAATATCATTCCTATTCTCGCGGTCACAGCATAGATGAATGCTGGGTACTCTGCCATCTCATTCAAAATCTTATTGATAGCGGTGTCCTGCAAATGGCAGACGATGACACTGTGCAACTTGAGGGTGGGAGTGCATGTCCTACCAAATAGAAGGGATCAGTAGCAGTTATATCTGACAAGGATTATGAAACTGTCAAAGCATTTTCCATACAAGCAATTCAACTCAAAGAAGCTGATAATCCTTTGAAAGTGGCCGCACCAGAGCCAATTTCTTTACCTTTCAGACCACAATATCCTGTTGTCAGCTTACACAAAGTTCCATGGAATTATGGAAAAGCTGAAGGATCCACGTCTCATACCACTGTATCTTCCTCAGAGGGTAATAAAGCCTATTCTCAAAGCAAAGGGGAAGATTCCCTTGGATAAGATTGAAAAATTCCTCCGCACTATGGGCCATAATGAAGCCAAGGTGGTTCTAAGCTTAAGAGAAGCTCCACATCAGATATCAATACTGGACTTGGTTTTCTCTTTCGAGGATCATCGGGAGATCTTATTGAAGGTTTTGGAAGAAGCCTACTTATCGAAATCAGTGGATGTGGAAAAATTTCAACATATGGTTGATCACATTTTCAACAACAATGTGATATCCTTCACTGATGACAACATACCTCCCGAAGGGACTGGTCATTGCAAGCCATTGCATATTACGCTTTTGTCTTACGGGTATATGCTAGGCTTGGAGTTTTGATAGATGGAGGTTAAATCTCCTAATATACATCCTTATGCCACCTTGGTGAAGATGAATGTCAATCTCAAACGGATCCAAAGCACTCATACGGTTATCAAAGCTTTTAATGGATCCCGATGAAATTTCGTTGGAAAGATTGAGTTACCAATTGAGATTGGTCCAAATATATTCAATGTATCCTTCCACGTCCTCATGATAGATTCAGGATACAACCTGCTATTGGGGAGACCATGGATACACATGGTTGGAGCTGTTCCCTCCACACTACATCAGTAACTCAAATATATTATCAACAATAGTCTAGTCACTGTTAACGCTGAGCTGGAATGTCCTGAACAAAGAGATCTGCCAATCATCAGCTTCAACTCAGAAGTTGAGCCGACCAGTTTTCATACCTTAGAAGTGAGTAACACTCAATACCATCCTATTAGAGCACCACTTCCTGTACCCAATATTTCTTCCGAGGTTATGTCGGCCACTCAAGAAATGATGTCATTAGGTCATCAGCCTGGACAAGGCCTTGGTAAAAATTAACAGGGTATTAAGAACTCTATTCAAGTGTCCAGTCAAATTGGAATAGCCGGACTAGGTTATGCTGCCAGTTCCAGTCATAGGAATCCTCATAAGCATAAGCAGGTTCCTCAAGCTTCTGCCACACGACGATCTCTTCCATCTGCACCGCATGAGCTGATACAATCTCCAAGAAGGTGCGGCCCATGTTATGGTCCGTTGTCTTTGCTTTCCCAAGCCAGTACCATTCAAAGCAAAAGAGGTGTTGATTTCTGATCCCGAAGTGGAAGAAAAGGAGCGAAAACGTAAACATGACGTCGCTTTGATGATGTCAGGCATATGTGTCATTGTTCATGATGAACATACAAACAGATATACCCTAGACGATGATTGCCCAGATGTCATGGTTATCATTCGGGAGAAGGAGGACAATGATAACCCCTCCATCACTACAGTCCATCAGGACTTTGCCCACAACAATTGGAGCAGCACTCCATGCATTGGTCGAAGAGGGTAAAACGGGTAGAAAATCCCTCTGCCTTGTAGATAAATTTAATTGCTTACCTTTTTATACAGTATTAGCAGTTATTTTATCAGTACATGCTAACACTTTGTATGATTAGACAGTTTCATATATTAAGTGTGACGCCCCCAAAATAGGTCCATTCCATCCAACCCATTCTGAGTCGCCAAATACATGGTACAGAAACAACTACAACTTTATTATTACAACATATAAACTGTGAATTTAAATACAGATATTGCCATCTAGACAATATCCACACGCAAATAAATCCCCATCATAATTATTGATACATTATTTTACAAAAATGGTGAGGACTACTAAACAACTCTTCCTAGAACTTTCATTCCATACCCCAGGCTGCATTTCGCTATATTCTCGCCTCCCCGAGAAGAAAAAAAGGAACAAAAAGGAAAAGGGTGAGCTCACTAGCCCAATAAAGAATATTATGACTAAGATAATATACAACAAAATTATCGTTAGTCTTCAACAGGAAAAAATATAATAGAATACAATAGACAACAAGTTTTAAATCAATATTCGCAATGAAATAATAATTCATTAGAAGAGTTAAGTAGAGAATGCAAACTACTATCTTCTATGTATGAATTTTAAAGTTCATCGCCTATTTTATCCTCAGAACATCAATCAATATATATCCGGGATCAAATATTCATCCTTGCACTACGAGCCGAGGACATTCACCAAATGGTCATGTTCATCTAAACACTGCTCATCTTTTGCACTACGGGCCAAAGATATTCATCGAAATCATTCATCTTTGCACTCTGAGGCCAAAGATATTCATCGAAATCATTCATCTTTTACTACTGAGCCAAAGATATTCATCAAAATCATTCATATTTTGCACTACAACCAAAGATATTCCATAATATCATCATTTAAGACTGAGGATGATGAAAAATATTTTTTAAAGAAACGAATCCAGTGAATAATGACAAGGATTAAGGATTAAGGATTCGTACTTTGTTTTATCCACGTCCAAAAATACCTCAAAAATAATCATAGTGGTGTAAAATTCAAGAATGATCAAAACATGGATACAATCAAAGCTAGTATCCATAATAGATATTTTGGACAAAAAGAAGAAATTTCATTTTTCGGTGAATAGTACCGTATTCGTGAATAGTGTTAGATATCGTGAATAGTCCGTGATATCGTGAATCGTAACTCACACCAAAAAGATAGAAATTTCACAAAAACATCTTCACGCTTCGTGAATAGTAACTCGTGAATAGTAACTCGTGAATAGTAACTCATGAATAGTAACCCCACATGAAAAAAAAGTTCCAAATTTGATAAAAAGTTCCAACCAATATTTCAGCATAATGATATTGAAGAAATAATATCATTTGAGAAGAAAATAACATCCCTTACCTCGAAAGACAGTATTTCTAGTTGAAACACCGGATATAGGCTATGACTTGAACTTTCACCGTATAGCAATACTCAAAGTATACTCAAAATACTCACAAGAATACGCCTATAATATAGAGAGAGAAAACTTGATTTACGGTGTGATTTTCAATTCTAACCTAAGCACCTATTTATAGGAAATTGCTTAGAACACCAAAGCGAAAATTTAATATAATATTAATATATATAAAAATATTATACGTATTCCTTGAAATCTTAATCTCAAAGAATTCACACATGCCAACCTTCTAGAAAAAAATAAAAAAACGTTTTTCTAATTTAAAATAATTTAAACTTCCAAAAATCAATTATTTTGAGCTTGAACTTCAATAATTCACAATAAATAGCCCTTTTGCGGAAAATTCAAATCATTCGAGTTTTTATAGGAAATTCAATTCTCTACAACTTTACTGTAAGAAAGTTTTTCCAAATTCCAAATGTAAATTGATCAAATCCACAAATGGGCGATTTTACAGGCTATAATCAAATTTCAGTCAATAAATGGGGTCCACCGACATATTTAACATGTTTTAAACATTTTTGGTAACAAAAATACTCCTCCTCCACATATACTCATATATCCCACATTCATCGTAAAAATATCATCGTTAATATATTATTAAAATAATATATTTAAATGAATTATTTTATCGTAAAAAAAGATAAAATATTAATTTTCAACAATTGTCACTATAAAAAATTTTCTCCGCCTATATCCACATAAAATCAATATTTTCCTCATCATATGAATCAATAATTAATTATTCACAAATAATATTACAGAATCACAATATTGACAACTAGCGCTTCCTGAAAGAGGGGCTTTCCAATAAGAATTTCTCTCTTCTTGGCCGCAATTAGGTGACCAAACCTCTCCTTAGACAGAACTTTCTAGACATTGCCAATAATGTTATCTAATAATATTATTCAGATAATATGAATTATTGGTTCGATAATGAAAAATACTGTGTAATGACAATTATTGAAACAACAACAATATAAAATATCAACGCAGCAATTATTGAATCAATAAAATAAAATACTGAACAGTAATTACTGTAACCATTATTGAGTAGTGCCTTCTTACGTAAGAATCAATAATTGGTGCAATACCTGGTAATATTCTTGTGCGACGCAGCGTATTCGTGTTTTTAACCACCGGGTATTCCAATTAAGGTAAACGGTAACAACTTCGCCGTTATTTTTAAACAACTTATTTTTGTCGCTTTTTTCCTCCAATCGCTTTCACATGGGGCTCCACACATGGTCGCTACCATTGCATTTAATATTCTCTCGACAAAGCATTTAATATTCCACGACCAAACGAATATTCTCCGACAATAATGAATATTATATCACCACTTGCTTATTTAAAATATTTGCATATTTTACCCATAACTAACCACATTAATCAAATCCACCCTTACTATTTCAAAATAATAAATAAAGGAAATTCCTTTTTATTTAAAAAAATTTCGGGGTCTTACAACCTCCCTCCTTATGAAATTTCGTCCTCGAAATTGACGTGACGATACACAGTGTTTCAAAAGATGAAAATACCTCGCTTTCATTTTCGCTTCCAACTCTCGTGTCATTTCCTCAATAGCATGGTTTCTCCACAAAACTTTAACTTGTGGTATAACCTTCGTCGTGTAGGACATGTTCCTTCCTATCCAAGATCTTGGCAGTACCTCCTCGTACGTTAAGTCTTCGGCTATCTTGTCCGGTTCTAACTCAATGACGTGGTTCGGGTCATCCACATATTTACGTAACATCGATACGTGAAAAGCGTTATGAACACGCCGTCATACTTGGCGGTAAAACGAGTCTATAGGCCAGCCCCTATTCGATCTAGAATTTCAAATGGATTAATAAATCGAAGGTTTGAGCTTTCCTCACTTCACCGATTCTCGCTTTTGAAATAACAACTTCTTGCACCTCCTTCTTCAAATTCATCATCACGTTGTGTAGCTTGAATACTTTTTAACTTTATCGATTAAAGTCGATTATACTCAGATATCATCACGTGGGTACCTAGAGTTTTCATCTCCATCTCTATTATTTGTAAATTATACTGAAATGAGTCTTTGACAATATCGTACTCAGACTTGTATACGATCTTCTACTCAACACGCCGCCTACCACGTTCGCTTTTCGAGGATGGCATGGTCGAACATGTCTTTAAATCGATCTCTCTTGAGTTCTTTGAAGCTCTTCCCACATTCTTTGCTCCATTCGAATTTTGTATCTCTACGAGTCAAATTGCGTTAATGGAATAGCGATTCAAGAATATCCTTCTACGAATCTCCGATAATAACCAACTAAGCCTAGAAAGCTACATATTTCGATTACCGACTTAGGTTGTTCTCAACTGTGACTCATATCACAACCTTGGATGGCACATTACAATGACACCTATCAGTTTACTATCACACGAATATGGTGTCCCCTACGGAGAGTCTGGCTTCAGTGTATTCCACAAAGGAAGTCACCAGATAGAGGCTCGGGTATCAACTTCTACAGTTGGGTTTTTAACTCCACGAAGTTCAATAGGAGCCATTCGATATGAGATTTTAGAAATAGGTTTTGTACTTAGGATTTAAAGTCGATACAAATTCAATATCACGCCCGGGAGTAGGCCAAGAAATTCTTCAGAAATACGTCGGAAAAATCAATAACAACAGGAATATTATTCAAATCGGCGTGTCTTTATTCAAATCCATAACATGGACTAAGAAAGCTTGACATTACGCTTTTCAATAAACAAATGGCTTTATAATTTAATATGAAAGAGTTTGACTTCAATGGTTTGGTTGCTTGAATTCGAATAACAGGTTGCTTAAGAATATGAAAACTAACAACCTTACGAAAGCAATCAATTTTTGCATGATGAGTAGTTAACCTTAAAATCACATCAAAAACAAATATCTCTATAGAAATAAGGTTAACAGGTAATGTGATAGTGCCAACCTGAATCAAGCAAGATTTCTAAACAACGGATGTAATAAAAGTTTCTCTTAACGGAGTCTCCACAGATAGGTCAAAGTCTAATTTCTCCGTAGTCAAGTTCAAACGTTGAACGCAAGCAAGAGAGATAAAAGAATGGGTAGAACCGGTATCTAATAAGGTATAAACTTCGCAAGAATTTATAATTAACTAACCCGTGCTAACTTCGTTCGGGTTCCTCGCATTTTGAGAAGTCACGAAAAACGCTCTTCCAAGAACCGTTGATTTTGACTTATCCGGGACATCCTTTTGAGTCACCATCCCCGCTGGACTTGGTTTCGCTACCGTACACTCTCGAGCTATATGTCCTTCCTTTCCACAATTATAGCATACCGGAATTGTGGGCGCTTTGGATCGATATGTCCCTCCTCTCACTTGATCAGTGGCATCTAACCGACGATTGTTCTCTTCCCTAGAATTTGTTCTTTGGTCTTGATGCTCTTCTATGACGCGTCTTCCGTTAAATCTTCTCTTTTAGATTGGACATCTCTTTCCATAATATCAACGCGTCGTATGCTTTTATCCATGCATCACTCATTCTCACTTTCGTTCGATTATTTCTTCTTTCAGCTCAGATTCCAGCTTTATCATCTTATACTCTGCTAAAGTGTGCTTCTGTTCAAGCATCACATATCGGGTAACACAAGCTTAGATCGTTGCATCCTTTTCCTCCACGACTGCCTGCAATTCTTCAGCCTGCTCTTCTAACTCATAAATACGATTTTGCAATTCTACATTTTGATCATAAAATACCTCTAATAAACTCTCCTCAGGTACCTCTTCTTCCTCTTCTTCCTCACTCTCAGCTGTTACCTCTGCAACTATCTCGGGTGCAACTATCAATTCTTCACTCACCACATGGATATCTCTAATTCCTTCTTCGCCTGACATCACATTATCCTGGTTGGCGATTAGAGGTGTCTCCACGATTTCATTCACTCCATTGTTAACGTTCTCAGCAACCATTCTTAAAAACTATCATAAAACAAGGGTTAATTAAGGAAATCAATATATCACATAATATCCCTATATACTGACCAACTAACAAATAAGCTTAGGTAGGACACACTAGCGAAGGATTTACTCGTCTCTCCCCTCCTAGTTCTATTCCCCGATCTCCGCGCCGAAGATCATATCCCTAAGCTCGATACCAATGTGACTTTAGACACCAACTTGTGTCGACACCTCACATTGATACTATCGGTTTGCCCACCGCAGCAGCGTCCCCTATGGAGAGTCCGGCGGTGCATTCCCCATTAACAGGAAGTCACCAGCGAGAGGCTCGGGGCTCTTTACTTATAGCTCTGATACCAACTGTGACGCCCCCAAAATAGGTCCATTCCATCCAACCCATTCTGAGTCTCCAAATACATGGTACAGAAACAACTACAACTTTATTATTACAACATATAAACTGTGAGTTTAAATACAGATATTGCCATCTAGACAATATCCACACGCAAATAAATCCCCATCATAATTATTGATACATTATTTTACAAAAATGGTGAGGACTACTAAACAACTCTCCCTAGAACTTTCATTCCATACCCAGACTAGTTTACTCGCTTATATTCTCGCCTCTGAGAAGAAAAAAAAGGAACAAAAGGAAAAGGGTGAGCTCGACTAGCCCAAGAAAGAATATTGTGACTAAGATAATATACAACAAAATTATCGTTAGTCTTCAACAGGGAAAAATATAATAGAATACAATAGACAACAAGTTTTAAATCAATATTCGCAGCGGAAATAATAATTCATTAGAAGAGTTAAGTAGAGAATGCAAACTACTATCTTCTATGTATGAATTTTAAAGTTCATCGCCTATTTTTATCCCCGTAACATCAATCAATATATATCTGGATCAAATATTCATCCTTGCACTACTGAGCCAAGGACATTCACCATTGGTCATGTTCATCTAAACACTGCTCATCTTTGCACTACGGGCCAAAGATATTCATCGAAATCATTCATCTTTGCACTACAGGCCAAAGATATTCATCAGAAATCATTCATCGTGCCAAAGATATTCATCAGAAATCATTCATCTTTGCACTACAAGCCAAAGATATTCCATAATATCATCATTTAAGACTGATGATGATGAAAATATTTTTAAAGAAACGAATCCGATGAATAATGACAAGGATTAAGGATTAAGGATTCGTACTTTTGTTTTATCCACGTCCAAAATACCTCAAAAATAATCATAGTGGTGTAAAATTCAAGAATGATCAAAACATGGATACAATCAAAGCTAGTATCCATAATAGATATTTTGGACAAAAAGAAGAAATTTCATTTTTCTATTGAATAGTGTCGTATTCGTGAATAGTCTTGAGTATCACGTGAATAGTGCCAGTATCGTGAATAGTAACTTCGACACCAAAAGATAGAAATTTCACAAAAAACATCTTCACGCTTCGTGAATAGTAACTCGTGAATAGTAACTTATGAATAGTAACTCATGAATAGTAACCCCGACATGAAAAAGTTCCAAATTTGATAAAAAGTTCCAACCAATATTGAAGAAATAATATATTTGAGAAGAAAATAACATCCCTTACCTCGAAAGACAGTACTTCTAGTTGAAACACTGGATATAGGCTATGACTTGAACTTTCACCGTATAGCAATACTCAAAGTATACTCAAAATACTCACAAGAAAACGCTCGATAATATAGAGAGAAAACTTCATTTACGTGTGATTTTCAATTCTAACCTAAGCACCTATTTATAGAAATTGCTTAGAACACCAAAAGCGTAAAATTTAATATAATATTAATATATATAAAATATTATAATGTATTCCTTGAAATCTTAATCTCAAGAATTCACACATGCCAACCTTCTAGAAAAAATAAAAAAAACGTTTTTCTAATTTAAAATAATTTAAACTTCCAAAATCAATTATTTTGAGCTTGAAACTTCAATAATTCACAATAAATAGCCTTTTGCCGTAAAATTCAAACCTCTCGAGTTTTTATAGGAAATTCAATTCTCTACAACTTTACGAAGAAAGTTTTTCCAAATTCCAAATGCGAATTGACCAAATCCACAAATGGGCGATTTTACAAAGCTATAATCAAATTTCACCAATAAATGGGGTCCACCACATATTTAACATGTTTTAAACATTTTTGGTAACAAAATACTCCTCCTCCACATATACTCATATATCCCACATTCATCGTAAAAATATCATCGTTAATATATTATTAAAATAATATATTTAAATGAATTATTTTATCGTAAAAAGATAAAATATTAATTTTCAACAATTGTCACTATAAAAATTTTCTCCGTCTATATCCACATAAAATCAATATTTTCCTCATCATATGAATCAATAATTAATTATTCACAACTAATATTACGTAATCACAATATTGATAACTTACGGTTCCTCAGGGAGAGGGGCTTTCAATAAGAATTTCTCCTCATCTTGGCGCCAAGCAATTAGGTGACCAAACCTCTCCTTGACGTAACTTTCTAGACATTGCCAATAATGTTATCTAATAATATTATTCGGATAATATGAATTATTGGTTCGATAATGAAAAATACCGTAATGACAATTATTGAAACAACAACAATATAAAATATCAACGCAGACAATTATTGAATCAATAAAATAAAATACTTTGATAATAATTCATCGTAACCATTATTGAGTAGTGCTTTCTTACGTAAGAATCAATAATTGGTGCAATCTGCAATATTCTTGTGCAATAACGCCAGACATCGTGTTTTAACCACCGGTATTCCAACAAAGGTAAATCCAGAATAACTACGCCTGATTATTTTTAAACAACTTATTTTGTCGCTTTTCTTCCTCCAATCGCTTTCCGTTATGGGGCCCACACATGGGTCAAGCTTGCCGTCATTTAATATTCTCAAAAAGACGAATATTCCACGACCAAAACTAATATTCTCCGACAATAATGAATATTATATCACCACTTGCTTATTTAAAATATTTGCGCATTTTACCCATAACTAACCACATTAATCAAATCCACCCTTACTATTTCAAAATAATAAATAAAGGAAATTCCTTTTTATTTAAAAAAATTTCGGGGTCTTACATTAAGTAAAAGCATCTTTTGATTTTAGGACTCTGAATTTAGATGTGCATGTACTTGCTGATGAGGTGCCTTCTCTTCATAAGGGCTGTAACTTAGATGCAAAATTGGACTCAGACTTGATGGACATACAAGAGGACATTGAGACACCTCAGGAGATTAAGGAATGGGTCACAGATAAGCCTAAACCCAACCTTGACCAAACCACTTCTTTCAATCTTGGAACCTTAAAAAACCCTAAGCTAATCCAGATTGGTTCAGACCTCACCCCAAAACAACGGAATGACATGGTTGCACTATTAACCCAATTTTAGGATGTGTTTGCATGGTCTCATGAAGACATGGTGGGCTTGTCCACTGACATTGTTCTTCATCACCTTCCCATTAAAGAAGGAGTCAAGCCAGTTAGGCAAAAGCTCAGGCGATTGAAACCTAAGTGGATTTTAAAAGTCAAAGACGAAATTGTTAAATAATTTCAAGTTGGCATTATCATGGTGTCTACATATCTGGAGTGGATATCTAACATTGTTCCCGTGCCTAAACCTGGAGGAAAGGTGCGAGTTTGCATGGATTACCGGGATCTGAACAAAGCTTGCCTTAAAGATAGCTTTCCCATGCCCTTTATCCACATTCTCATTGATAATACTGCTCAATACGGCATGTACTCCTTTGCGGATTGCTTCGCAGGATATCATCATATTATGGTCGCTAAGGAAGATCGTGGGAAAACTGGTTTCATCATGCCTTGGGGGACCTTTTGCTACAGACGATTGTCATTTAGCCTCATCAATGCCGGGGCAACCTACCAGCGAGCTATGATGGCTCTCTTCCACGATTTAATGTATAAAGACATAGAGATCTATGTGGATGACATCATTATCAAATCTCGAAAGGAGGAAGACCACTTAGACCATCTCAGAAAGCTATTCAATATGTTGCATAAGTACAACTTGAAGTTGAATCCAGCCAAGTACGCCTAAGGTGTCAAATTAGGCAAGTTGCTAGGTTTCCTAGTCAGCCACAAAGGGATTAAACTGGATCCTACCAAAATCCAGGCCATCAAGGAAATGCCCATTCCTCAAATAGAGAAGGAAATACGGGCATTTTTGGGAAGAATCAACTTCATTAAAAGGTTCATCTCTCAACTCACACCAACCTATGAGTCCATCTTCAATTTGTTAAGGAAGAACTCCTCCATGAAATGGAACGATGAGTGTCAGAAAGCCTTCCTTACCATTAAAGAGCAGCTGGTTAACACTCTTGTTTTGGTACCACCCAAGGATGATGTTCCCCTATTCATGTACCTGTCCATTAATGATAATGCCATGGGCTGCATGCTGGGGCAAAAAGACGATAGAGGCCAAGAACGAGCTATCTATTATCTCAGCAAAAGATTCAGCATCAATGAACACAAGTATACCCTGATTGAGAAGATTTGTTGTGCTTTAGAATGGGCTTCCATGAGGTTACAACATTACCTCCATGGTCACACAACCCATCTCATATCCCGCGTGGATCCTCTCAAGTATGTGTTCAGTAAGCCCATACTAAATTGTCGACTGTCCAAATGGCAGTTGATCCTATAGCAATTTGACATCGTCTACGTGACGCAAAAGTCTATCAAAGGTCAAGGAATTACGGATCAACTGGCCGCCGCACCTGCAGGGGATTATAAACCCTTAGAAACATACTTCCCCGATGAAGGGGTAATGACAGTTCAGCGACACCAACATTACGATGCATGCCACACATGGAAAACATATTTTGATGGAGCTATTAACATAGAAGGCTATGGAGCAGGAGTAGTTTTAATATCCGGTACGGGGGAACAGTATCCCGTCGCCGTCAAATTGTAGTTTGTCAGCACCAACAACACAGCTAAGTATGAAGGCTGTATCATGGGGCTAAAACTTGCCCGTTCAATGGGCATCAGGCGGTTAACTGTCTTTGGGGATTTTGAATTGGTAATCAAACAATCCACAGGAATTTATCAAACCAAAGAATTACATTTGCTGCCTTACCATCGGCAAGTTTTATAGATGGCTTTGGAGTTCGAATAAATCTCCTTTCTACACATTCCTCGTAATAGGAATGACTTTTGCAGATGCACTAGCTACGTTGGCCTCCTTGATTCATATACCTGACAAGGAAAACATGTCAAGCATCACATTTGCTCTGCAAAAGGCCCCAGCTTATGGGAACTATGTTGGAGAAGTATCGGATGAGCTACCTCCCATCCAAACCCCTTGGTATCAACATATCAAGGAGTATCTGCGAGATGGATCTACACCCGCTGAGGCGAGCCTAACTGAGAAGAGACGGATCCGTCGACTTGCTATGAAATTCTACCTGAGTGGAGATGCACTTTACAAAAGAGATGTAGGATTAGGTCTCCTCAGATGTCTAGACAAGGACCAAGCTCAGAGGCTCATGGATGAGATCCATGGTGGAGTATGTGGCCCACACATGAGTGGCCCCTTACTTGTTAAGAAAATTCTCAGAGCAGTGCATTATTAGCTTACACTCAAAGCTGACTGTGATGATCACGTCAAGAGATGCTATCAATTCCAAATTCATGAAAATGATATCCACTCCCCTCCAAGGGAACTCCACAATATGAGTTTGCCATGGCCCTTCTCAATGTGGGGAATGGACGTGATCGAGCCCATCGAGCCCAAAGCCAATAATGGACATTGATTCATATTCACCATGATCGACTACTTCACCAAATGGGTAAAAGCAGCCTCCTTCCCCAAGGTTACTAAAGAAGTAATCATTTCTTTCATCAGAAATAATGTAGTTTGTCGATATGGACAACCAGAGGTCATTGTGTCAGACAATGCTAAGAACCTCAACAACAAAATGATGGAGGAGTTATGCAGTAAATTCTACATCAAACACCTTAACTCTGTCATCCACCGTCCAAAGATGAATGGTGCTGTTGAAGCGGCTAATAAAAATATCAAGAAGATCATGCAGAAAATGTCCGCCAATCATAAAGGATGGCCTGACCTCTTGCCTCTGACTTTATTAGCCTACAGAACTTCAATGCGTACTTCCACTGGGCAAGCCCTACTCATTAGCCTATGGGATGGAAGTAGTGCTCCCCATAGAGGTGGAAATAGAATCCCTCAGAGTGTTGATGGATGCTCAGTTGGATGAAGACCAATGGGTACAAGACAGGTATTACCAATTATCTCTAATAGACGAAAGGTGAACCACGGCTATCTTCCATGGTCAGTTATATCAGTAAAGGATCGCACGATCCTACAATAGAAAATTCTGGCTAAGGCAGTTCAAACATCATGACTTGGTTTTGAAGAAGATCATTGACAAAACAGATCAATCTAAGGGAAAATTTGCTCCTAACAGGGAAGGCTCATTTGTTGTCAAGGAGGTATTGACAGGAGGCGCTCTCAGACTATAGGAAATGGATGGCGATGAATTTCCACAGCTTATCAACTCGAACTCCGTGAAATGGTACTATGTCTGAAGTTACCATCAAGCAAACATCCTGGTATTGATCACCCAATCACCAGTCATTCTGGTTTTGAACCCTCTCTTTTTACAAACTCTTCTGCCCCTCAGGGAAACTTACATTTCAAACCTGCAGCCTGGTTTCATTTCATTTCAAAGCTTTCATATAATTTTGGTTATCCTGAAGACGGGATTGAACCTTTCATACCTGCAGTTTATCCTGAAGACGGGATTAAACTTTTCACACCTGCAGTTTATCATGAAGACGGGATTAAACTTTTCTACGCTTGCAGTTTGTCCTGAAGACGGGATTAAACTTTTTCCACACCTGTAGTTTATCCCCATTATGGGATCAAACTTTCTTCTCCCCTCAGTATAGCCTGCACATGGGATTCATACTTCTCTTTGGCTGTGATTCGTCCTGAGGGGCGAACTACGTCAACCTGATCTCCTTGATACACGGGAGTACGTAGGAAACCATATTCTATATGGCCCGGTCGCAATAAACAAAAAACAACAAAAACATTTCTGCCCTTCCTCTACAAAAAACAAAAACAACAAAAATACTTCGACACCCATCTGCCTTTCACATTCAGTGTTGAACCTCATACACCAGGTTCGAACTACGCAGACTTGATCTCCTCCTCAATAGGAGTACGTAGGAAGCCATTTGTGGTTCAGTCTAACCCCTACCCGAACAAAAATGCTTGTCACATGGTACTGGGATTAACCTTCAATCTACCACATTTCATCGGCTTCAGACCAAGGGGATGGAATTACCCAACCTCTCTTCACAAATAGGAGATTCGGTGACCATCTAAGTTGTGTTTGTGCCTCGAAGAGAAACACCAATCCATAAGAGATGGAATTAACTAGGCTTCTCATAAATAGAAGTACTGGCGACCATCTATGGTGCAGTCAATCTCAGAGAGGAAAAGCTACACTCCTCTCCATATTTCCATACAAATACCAATCCTAAGACACCAAAGATGGTAGGGATACATACACTTCAAAGATCCGTTCTGAGAGATCCTGTGATGGATCAATTTCCACATATCAAGGATAAGTTCAGAATGCATCAAGATCACAAGGCCCTGAAGAAACAGGCAAATATCAAGCAAGTATCCAGGCATAACTAAATGGGAAGTAAATCAAAATATATTTCTCTGCCATATATACTACTGTTTGATATATACATCTGTGATGTACATGACAAAATGGCTAAGCTAGTCTGTGCAGGAAAATACAAAGCTATCTACGGATCTATGTGTATGCGGACTATCAGATCTAACATAGTATCCCTCTCTGAAGACAGAGGTATAGCTACAAGCTCCTGCCCAATGGCATCTACACAAGCTAGCAGATCAAAGGCTAACTGCATGGTGGTATGATGCTCATCTATGTATGCATTCATATCGGCAAGAATGCCAGTCGTAAGGGATCTCACTGAGGTACTGTCTGCAATGGCCACATCCCTAGTAGATAAAGCGGCATCCCACTCCACAATCAATGCATCCCTGGCTGATCTAGCCTCATCCCTCTCTAATAGAGCGGCGTCTCTCCCATCAAGAGCTGTCAACATCACGGCTCTAGCCTGATATCTATCATAGGTCATCAGATGTAAGCTTTGCTCCAAATGATGTACTGAATACTGAGTAACAGTGGCACTCGGGGTGAGAGAATCCATCATAAATGCTGGCAGCCCAGGAGTCAAGTCCCCATCGATGGGAATGTTAGCCTCCTCCATAGGCTCCTCATCGTCGGAATCAATATCCTGCACTATGGATACTACCATAGTCGATACAGTCTCTGTCTCCATCCATGCTAAATACTCTACAGAATAACCCGGATGACTGACAGAAAAATCAGCTAGCTCTTGCTGATCCCAACAGTCATACAACCTTGATCTGTCCGCTGATGATAAGTGGCGAGAAGCGAAGCGCTAAATCACCGCCCCCTCATATGGGTGGAAATCCTAAAATTGGTCAAACTGACACATCATGGCCAATGGGTGGTAGGTGATCATCCCTCTCAAACCAGCTAGAGGTAGATAATCCATGCCCGGAGCGTGAGTAATGAAGTTGTTAGGTGAGCTAAGCCCTGTACACGGTAATATAGCGAGTGGATCTTCAATCCCTGCTAGGAAATCTGACCAAGATGTAGCATCTGTACACTCCGCAAGTTGAAAGGAGTACGATATGGCTATACCATGGGTGAAACAATATCCATTCCACCTGAATGTGCCAATCGATCCCAAGTGTGACATAAACCACACGTACAGCATGACCGAGCTGCCTATGAACACTCCTGCCAGATAAGTGCAACACTATGTGGCCGACCTCAGAGTCTCTACCATAATCATCGGTAGGATGGTGTAACCCTCCCAGAGAGGTCTCACTGCCATAATGACGTCGATGTCTAACTCATCCATGTACCGTAGCATGTAGACGTATGATAATATGCACAGCAGTAGTACATCCACTCTGGCCAAACGCCACTGATCCTCTGGTGTGATGAAATCCCCGGAATACCGTGCATAACTATCCTCAAAGCCAAATTTATTAAACAGAAAATGCTGGGATATCACGTGGCCGGATGTAATCTCGTCCTGGACCACTCTACGCCTCAAGCTAGTGAGGGTCATGAACTGTCTACTCATGTCTCCGATCGCCATGTGCACGCAAGGTCTATCCAACGGTAGCATCGTCAACGGTGCATACTCCTCCAAAGTAGGAGTCAACTCTCGGGTCTGAAATCAAGACTACATCTCTCTCTCAGGCACTCCAATGCTCTAGCATACCATCTATGAACCCTGTGGGAACCTCAAAAATCAACAAGGTCATAGTGTGCTACAGCAAATCATCTACGGTCACCTTGTCTGGTGGTGACATACTATCATACCATGAGCGCATACCAGATGCCACCAAAAATGGTGGGGTATGATCAATACGGCTAACTATCAAAGAAGACATCTGTGTGGGCAGTGTCATAAGACCATCCAGGGGTCAATGCTGAATATCTCTAGATATACATACATATACATAACATAATAACATGCATGATACAATAGATGAAAATATGATATAGGGAATGGAAAACTGTACATACATTCCTAAGCATATCGTCATCTAATACATCTCTGTAAATCTAAAATACAGGGAAATGGGGCGAAGCTACCCAATATCTCAACAGAGCCCTATCAAAAGATATAGCGAGAATGGGGCGAAGCTACCCAGCAACTAACAGAGGCCTATCAAAAGAGATAACGAGAAAAATACATTAGAAGAAGTCGATGGTATCGATGTCTACATCGTCGATCCTATCCACCTGATGTAACTCCTCTTGAGTCACTGGATCTCTATCTACAGGGATGTCAGGCCTATACAAGGGAGGATCTGCACCGGCAAAACCATATGGGTCACCTGAGGGGCCAGCGCCAGAGATGGAAGGATCAAAAGTGTTTGCCTCTGAAGGATCTCTACCCAAGTCTTGGATAAAAAATGTTCCCAGGTCCAACTGCTTGAGTCAAATCGTCAATCATGTCACATGAGTCGGATCTCTGACACAGGCTAGCCAATCCGTCATCATCACGGATCCTGGAACCATATCCCCCATAAACTATGTGGTGTGGGTTTAGCTCCAATGGTACGAGGGAACCACCAATGCTGGAACATCTCCTGAGTACAGGGGCCCTCTGATAATGTATAACTGTCAATCCCCAATAATGGGATATCAATGACGGGTGACTACGAAATAGGCCAGTAACGCCTAGCAGGAGGCAAGGTCGGCATGCGAATCTCTCCCGTAGTGGTCCTGATAGCACCTCTCCTAAATAGAGCTCCCATCCTCCATCTGTGAAGAGAAGAATCCTACAGGTGGACATAACATACTCAACTCCAGTCGAGTACCCATCCTCAAATCCAACACTCAAGTGCTCCCCAGAATAGGGAACCCATGTGATGACATCCACTGTCAATAACTCCAGTTGTAGGCGGCAATGAGTGAAACCCTCAGCTACAAGGACCTCCGCCAGTATGGAATGATGCAATCTCCATCCTCATGGATAAGTGTCTAAACCCTAACACGCGCTCACGGGGCGCATGAAACATGGAAGCCTCTCATAGGCCCAAAATCGCCAACATAAAGGCAAACATCTTACGTCACCAACACTCTTAACTTTGTACATGGGAAAAGACAAGAGAAATACTCACCAGTGAAATGGGTAGAATCCTAACCAAGCCTCGGTTAAGCCTGCGATCGAATCGCATTCCCGAGGAAGTAGGCAAAGGTGTAGAACCCCAATCATAGTCTCCTATATTGTCCATGTGTCGAGTATGTTTGATCAAAGCGAAGGACACCGTAGAAGAGTTATACATTATGAAGCGACCCTAATGATCATCAGAACAATCGTAGAAGAATGCAATCCACTGAATCTCATCATCGTATAGGTGTAAACAATATGATTTCCGCTCTATAGCATCTACGCTCAAAGGACCTATACGAGCAGCCCTACCCTTGGCGCCTCGCGGAACTCCCAACAAGGATCTCGATGGCGAGGGGTAATATCCGCCGCATACAAGGCAATCGGATCCCCTCAAACTCCATACACATGATAAATCGCCAATCCATCGGCGTCATCATCACCTCACAGTCCAGCAAATGGAGTGACTGAGTCTAGTGAAACCACCGCTCATACAATGCCCTGAGGTAACCCCAGGGACAGCGACGGGGAAGAATGGAAAATAACGTCCTGAATCCCCAGCCATGTATGATCTCTCTATAGTCATCATGAAAGGCCTGATACATAGAGTGGATGCTGAACCAATTCCCTCGAGGCTGTGTAAAGTCGGGAACCTACATCAAATGCAGATCAACATCAGAATCCTTTACTCCTCATCAATAAGAAATAAGGAAGATTAAGATCTAACTTCATACCTCATTTGCGTGCAGGTATACTGAAGGATGCCGACTCAAGTCATCCAGAAGATCTAGGTTCACCACTTGAATACCGGCAACTCCCTACAGGGAACACGTGCAGCAGGAGTAGGAACCTCAATCAGTACATCCTCCTCCTAGTCCTCGACATCCGACACTTCAACCTGGATAGGACGAATCACCGCCTCCACCAAACAACGAGGCTGACTAACAGAACGGGGTCGAGGTACTTCAGAAGCCCTCCTCCATACACCAGAAGTGGTCCTGCGGGAACTACTTGGCTGATTCGGATCCATAATATCTGGACAACAAATCTCCAAATCACCTCAGAAAGGGTGTGGTAAATTCTTACTTGGAGCTTTTCAAACTACATTCTTATCTTGGTTAAAACTGAATTTTTCTATAAATTTTTTAGTTAAAACTCTTAAAGTCAAATCGTCGACATTACACATGTCGGACCTTTTTCACTTGTTTTTTCAAACAAATCTCATATTAACATGAGAACACCAAAGAACGAGTAACGAAAAGGGACACCTAAAAATCCTAACGTCGACACGCGGACTACCGCATGCATGGTGAATGACCCTTCGTATTCATTCTTTATTAAATTATGGAAATGATATGTCTTTATGGATTATCGCATGGCGGGTGAAAATCCGTTTGCAGTTTCATATATTCTATTATACTCGTATGAGATATCAATTCTTTTGTACTCGTCATGGAATATCCTTTACTTTTGTATTTTCCTTTTATAAATACTATTCACAAAGTACTATTCATAGGTACTATTCACGTATACGGTACTATTTACGAATACGAGTTACTATTCACAAGTTACTATTCATAGGTACTATTCATAAACTACTATTCATGAAGTATTATTCATAAGTACTATTCATGGGGTACTATTCTCGAAGTACTTTTCACAGGATACTATTCATGGGGTACTATTCACCAAAAAAAATATATTTCTTTTTTGTCTAAATTATTTTTGATACATAAATATTATTCTTGAATTTTACTACACAAAACAGTATCATGTTGACAGTTTGGATAATTTTAAACTCTGGATAAATTTAAAGTCTTTAATATTTATCCTTGATTTCGTTTGATTAATGCTTATATCATTGTCATCATCCTCATGCTTATATTGTGATGAAAGTCATCTTTAAACTTTACGTGCATAGATGGATTTGTTGATTGGTATGATTATGACCAGGGATCATTCGATATAATCATGACCCGTAATGTTACAAATGATGTGGTAAAAGTCCTCAGTGGCCTGTAGTGCATTGATGGACAGTTGTAGGTATGATTATAACCAGGGATTATTCGGTATAATCATGATCATTGATGATTACATGAATATCCTTGGCCCGTATGGCATGGAAAATTCGTGGTTGTGATACTAATTATTAAGCTGAGTCTCAGCGACAGTTGTTGGTATGATCATGACCATGCGTTCTCTTCAGCCAAGGGTGCAAAGATGAATTGTTGTTTGGCGTGATCATGACCATTGGTGAAAACATAAATATCCTTGGCCCGTAGTGCATGGATAATTCGGTGATGTGGATTATTTATTGAGCTGAGTCTCAGCAATAAAATATTGATAATAAACTTTTAATTCATAGAAGACAGTAGATATCATGCTCTACTTGACTCTTCTAAAATACAGTTGCACGTCTTTGGCCTGTAGTTCAAAGATAAACTGTTAATGAATATCTTTGGCCCATAGTGCAAAGATGAATTTATTAGTATGATTATAAACAGGAACTGTGATTTGGTATAACCATGATCTTTGATGTTTCAGGTAAAGACAGGTGATGAAAATTATCTTCGTCCAGGGTGCGAAGAGGAATTAAATTCACAATTATGATTATGAGTTATTCACATGATTGTGGAATGGAACTGTTGATTAATGTTAAAGGGATAAAACATTGTTGGTGGACTTTTAATGTGGAGAAGATAATAGACTTTATGGTCTATTTGACTCTTCTAATGGATTGCTCATTCCGCTGCCATTATGGTTGAAAAGTTTTATCATCTACCATATGTTCTAAATCTCTGATATATTACTGACGAAGGCTATTGATAATTTAATTTTCTTTAGTCATGATATTCTTTACTGGGCTAGTTGTGTTCACCCTTTTGCTTCACAATTCCTTTTAGGTAATAAGAGTGTAGCTGGGTCGAACGAGAGTAACAGAGGAATATAACGATGGTCTATAGCTATTAAGGTTTTCCCTAAAACAGTATGGAAATAATTTTATTGAGAATTTTAGATAAGTGTGTCGTATTTTATATGTCATTTTAACCGTTAATTTTGGTGAACCGAATAGGGTGAGGTGAACCCAACTTTGGAAAGGTATTTTGCCACTATCATACAAGATGTCTAATGATATACGACTTCATGTTATCATAAGACAGGGTTATGCACATGCACTTGTTGATTATATCTATGAGAACTACCTATATAATCTTATAGTTTGGTTGAAATATAATTCTCAATTGGAGACAATGGAGATAATTATTTGTCAAAAGAAGACTCACTATTGGAAAGAACATGACAGTAATCTTCTCATTTTTCTTTGGGGTCTATTGGGTCAACCAAGGATAATTCTCGAGTCATGTAATATCTATCATAACTTATATGCATAGCCTCCCATCTACGAAGGTTTCCTTGAGCATTTTCCAAATATTTTAATTTCTAAAATTATTATTTGTACTTTTTATGTAAAAAATACCATTGTAAGGTGTTGTGGTCGAGGCACCATGAGAGTTACATATATTTGTATTAAAACTCACAGCTTATGTGTTGTCGTATTCTACATGACAGTTTAACAGTTGTATAAATAAAGTTTGTATTTGATTTCTGTAGTGTGATATCTGGCGACTCAAAACGGGTCATATGGACCTATTTTGGGGGCGTCACATTAACTATTTGCTACAATTCAATTTCAATTTTGATTGTTCATTCAATGTAAAGCTGTAATGTTTAAAATTCATGGAATAGATTTATATAAATCTAGCCATATCTAACTTATAATCGGTTCAAAAGTTGTAAAATAGGTGTAAAGACCGGGAATTTTCAAACAATTATATCTATATTTTTTTTACAAATAGTTTTTTTTTATTTTATTAATTATTATGAATATTGGTATCATGAATAATATTTTGAAATATTTGCGATGTGGATTTAGCAGGATAGTCAATTTAAATTTTTAAGTTGACTAGGAATGAAAGTAAAGTTGGTTATGGTTCAAAACCCTAATTTTGGATTTTGAATAAGGAATTTGAAAATTAATAATATAATAATTATATTTCAGTGCTATAAGTGTGTACTGTATGTGTGTACTGATAATTGTTGATCAATTATTGTGTAGCATGATAAAACCTTAAGGTCAAACTGATAAACCCTAATTTGAAATCCAAATAGGAATATAAGACTAATAAGTGATTGTGTTAATGTGATTAATGATAAGTAATGTTGATAGTAAACCTAAATAGAAAACCCTAATGGTTAAATACCCTAATGTTCAATTAGGTAAAACCTAATTATTAATTTAAGCTATTTGTAATGTAATTAGGAAACTCTAATTCTAATTTACAAGCCCTAATGTTAATTAGTAAATCTTAAACATAATTTCCAAGTTCTAAGTAATTAGGAAAGCTAATATGATTAGGAAACCCTAATTTCCAATATTAGAAAGCCTAATTTTCCATTTTAAACCCTAATTATAAATCCTAAAAAATTAAATTGTAAAACCTAAAGGTTAAACCCTAAGGGTTGGGATAAGATGACAATGATGCCATTAAAATGGTAAGCAAATGGACGAAAATGCCATTTCTCACATTCTTTATTATGTCGCTTGCAAATCTTGGCATATATGTGGTTGGTAACCAACTCTTGATACACCATGTGTGTAACAACCCGATATTTTCTATACAAATAAATTAGAAATTTTGCGTATAATTTTTTATTATTATTATAAATATGGGGAATATGTGCCAAGATAATGTGTGTATGTATTTATGTGATATATTTATTACATGAATGATTTAAATAATTTTATTTTAGAATTATTGATTGTTATAAACTATATTATTATAATAATTAATTTTATAGTAGAAATGTTTTTATTAATTATTTTCCATGAAAATATAATTATATATTATTTATATAATATATGAAATGATTTTTTTGAATTATTATAATAATTATTTTATTATATGACTTTTGTTCAGATTATTAAGTTAATTATTTTTAACTTAATTAATAATGTTAAGTATGACTGATAAATCAGATATGTAATCCAAACCCTAATTTTTGGATTTTGATCAAGGCATGAGAATAATAATATAATATTAATTATATTTTGATTTTTTCAGTGCTATAAATATGTATTGTATATGTGGACCGATAAAGTTTGGTCAATTATGGTGTTATGTGACAAACCTTTGTATTACTGTGTGAAACCCTAATTACAAATTTTAGAAACTAATTTTATTTTATTTTAAACCCTAAATGAAAGATTCGTAACCTAATTATACATTAGGTGAGACAATTAAATAACCTAATGGTTATGATAATAAGAAAAAGTTAGTATTTAATATGTATACTAACTTAAGTGGATAATCTTGTTATTTCAAGTGACTAATAATTTTAAACCTATTTCTAGTAAACCTAATTAGGTTATGAGCTAAAGTCACACAATTTGGTTCAAATTACAGACTAAGTATGAACATCCCGAACATGGAAAACTTTTGTGCGCCAAAGGCGGATATGATGAATGAAAATATCATTCTAGCACAAAGTATTGATCAATACAGGGCATAACTGGCTGATCACCCTCTGTGCTCGTAAGTTATGACGATTTACGGATGAAGTTCTTTATAACCTTTTCAAAAATTGAAAATAAAAGTTCATAGTCTATCGACTGCTCGCCAATCATAATCAGTACGTAGTTTCAAAATTGAAATAGAATTGTTATGTTATTTAGTATTGTTTCAGTTTACTTCACAACTGTTGCCCCGCTATAGAAGTACAAATTAAAGAAAACATTTACTTCTTTTAGCTAAAGTTTATTATCTGCTATTACTTGTTGGGTAATCAAATGCTCATTATTGCTTTAAATTTAAATGTTTTCAGCTAAGCGTGAATGACCTGAAGGTTCTGACAAGGACAAAGGAAAAGGAAAGCTGACAGAATAAGTTTTATGGTATCTTATGTAATAGTTAGACTTTATTAAGATGATAATATTTATTAACTATCATGTAATGAAATGCTTTAAAGGTTGTGTACCTAGGATTAGACAACTCTGATATGTATATTAAGTTTGTTATTTATATTATTCCGCTCAAAGAAATGATATTGTGTAGCACCAAGTTCGGGTTTCAAGTACTCGGATTTGGGGATGTCACAGGTTGGTATCAAAGCTTTAGGTTAGAAACCTTAGGCTATAACCTTAGGATAGAGGGAAATGTTGAAAATACAAATAACTCAAATAGAGTTTAAAGGAGATGAATTAAATAAATTCATTGTAAAATGAAATAAAAGTAACCTATATAAAACTATTATTTGCTCTGTGTATATATTATATACTACTCAAGATAATTTATGTGTAGATGTCAGGAGGAAAAGGATTAGGATACTCTCAGATTGTAAAGATGGAGCAAATCTCCATAACCGAGCCAATATCAAAGCCAATAGCTGAAATAGAGGCTCACATTGAAAGCAACCCTGATGAGGTGGTTATATTTTAAAATGTAGTATTGGACCCAGAAACGGTGGTACTAACAGATAGTGATTTCGACACAAAAGTTGAAGCTGACCAGGCATCAAAGGAAGTGCAGAATCTGCAGAACTAGGTTTCTTCTTTGGAGAAGCTGTGGGAAATAGAAAAACTATTAAATAGTCAATTGTAGAAGGTGTTAATCGAAATAATGGAAGAACAAGATAAGCTTAAAATCTAAATTGATCAAATGGGAGCCAAAAGCAACATATCATGTGTAACTCCAAGCAAGAAGGGGAAAAGAAAGCTGAAAGACCGTGATTTAGGAAATTTTGAATTTAACCAAGGGAACTTTAACAAAATAAAAAACTGTACAAACTGTAAAAAGAAACATGAAGGCTTATGCAGAAAAAGGGAAAATGTTTGTTACAATTGTGGACATGAAGGACATATCTCTCCTTATTGTCCCAATTCGAAGCAAGGTGTATGTTTTATTTGTGGGTTGGAAGGTTATAAGGTGAAAGTTTGTCCAAGATCAAGAAAAGGCGTAGGGAATAGGTAGTATAAGTACTTTTTAAATATGTGTGTTCAATGTTGTATATAGGATAAGTATGTGTGTATAATGTAATACTCTCAACTTTTTTATAAGTTATAACAGCGAATCCTGACTTTTGTGGTCGCAAAGGGATAATGGATGTTTATAGCAATATGTGCTCTGCTATGTAAAGTACTATGAATTAGTTGAGTGAAAATGAATATATGTTTTCTTAATGAAGTAAGTTTTGTATTAAGTATCTATCTGATAGTTGATTAATATAGTAAACCAAGTTTTCAAAATCCAATATTTTGAGTACATGATTATTTGAGTTGAAATCACGCGTTATATGTTAAACTTATACGATAAGGCATAAGATGAAAGTCATTAAAAGAATAATTTATGATTTTATTTAATCAGATAATGCTGCCAAGAAGACAAAATCGAAATCAAAGAGCAGAAGAATCTGTTAACAATACTGGAGGACAACCAGACCCGATGTAAAATTTTGCTAATATGGTACCTCAAGCTATAAAGAATGGAATACCATCTACAGGAAATCAGCCAGACAATCGATTGGTGAATTTTAAAGACTTCAAAGTAGTCAAATCGCCAGAGTTTAGAGGGACAACTGACCCTATAGAAGCCCAAACTTGGGTAAAGGAGATAGAAAAAGCTTTTCTGATTGCTAGGGTAGAGAAGAGGCAAAAGACGGCTTTTGCCACCTATATGATGAAAGGGGGGGCAAATTTTTGGTGGGAGGAAAATCAAACTAGAGCCAGAGGAGTGGTTATGTGGACTAGGTTGAAGACATTGCTCTTTGAGAACTATTTCTCATCCGGTATGCAGGCTAAGATGGAGGTGAAATTTTTGGAGTTAAAGCAGGACAATATGATAATTTCAAAATACGCCGCAAAGTTTAATGAATTAGCTAGGTTCGCTCCACACCAAGTTGATACGGAGGCAAGGAAGGCAAGAATGTTTGAGCTGGGATTAAAACCCTGGTTCTACAATAAGGTGGCAGTGTTGCAGATAAATACTTTTGCATCACTCTTGGAAAAGGCTATCATAGCCGAAGGGGGAAATGAGGCTATGAGTCTCTATAATAAGGAGAGGAAAAGTAAGGTTAGGTTCGAGGGAGCTATTAAGGTGGAGGGAAGTAGTGGGAGTAGAAACGAGAAAAGAAAAGGGGGATAATTTTAGGAATACCAAAAATAAGCAAGGAGGAGCAAAGAAACAAGTTGTGCAGTGTGGAAATTGCGGGAAGAATCACTCGGGGGGGGTGTTTGAAGGGGAAGTTTGGGTGTTATAAGTATGGGCAAGAGGGATATATCTCTCCTAACTGCCCCAATCCAAGGATGAATAGTTGGTGTTTCATGTGTGGATTAACGGAGCATAAGGTGAGGGATTGTCCAAAAAGGAAAGTGGATGGGGGAAGTATGAATACGAGAAAAAGCAGCAGAACATTAGCCATAACTGGACCAACTACAACAAACAAACCAACAAAATCAACAGCAAGAGTCTTTAATATGACCGTTCAGGATACCGTAGCAGCCGGGGGTGGAGTTCCAGGTATGAACCTGATCAACGATATATATATATATATATATATATATATATATATATATATGCCTGGTTTGGAATTAACCTATTTTCTTACCGCAAGTTTGTTAAAATAAGTACAATTACGTTAGGAACCCTTGAATATAGGTATACGAAAGACAATTTTTGAAAAAGATACATATATAATAATTCATTAATAAAAAGATTTTTAAAGGAGGAATTTGAGTTCCGAATTAGTAACACGGAAGCTTATAAGGAGGGCAGAATATAGTAATTAAATTTTTCATAAATAAAAATCTAAGGATAAAAATTAAATGTAAGGTAATAGTGATTCCGGGGATGGAATCCTTATAAGGAGGGGAGAATGTAAAGACTAGGAATTTTCAAACAATTATATCTATATTTTTTTGACAAATAATTTTTTTTAATTTATTAATTATTATGAATATTGGTATCATGAATAATATTTTGAAATATTGCGATATGGATTTAGCAGGATAGTCTATTTAAAATTTTAAGTTGACTATGAATGAAAGTAAAGTCGATTATGGTTCAAAACCTTAATTTTGGATTTTGAATAAGGAATTTGAAAATTAATAATATAATAATTATATTTCAATTCTATAAGTGTGTACTGTATGTGTGTACTGATAATTGTTGATCAATTATAGTGTAGCATGATAAAACCTTAAGGTTAAACTGATAAACCCTAATTTGAAATCCAAATAGGAATTTAAGACTGATAAGTGATTGTGTTAATGTGATTATTGATAAGAAATGTTGATAGTAAACCTAAATAGAAAACCCTAATGGTTAAATACCCTAATGGTCAATTAGGTAAAACCTAATTATTAATTTAAGCTATTTATATTGTAATTAGGAAATCCTAATCTTAATTTACAAGTCCTACTGTTAATTAGTAAATGTTAAACCTAATTTCCAAGTTCTAAGTAATTAGGAAACCTAACATGAGTAGAAAACCCCAATTTCCAATATTAGAAAGCCTAATTTTCCATTTAAACTGTGACGACCCCAAATCCAGGTACTTGAAACCCGAACTCGGTTCTCCACGATACCATTTCTTTAAGCTGAATAATAATAAAATAATAATACATTCGAACTTAATTTACATACATCAAAGTTTACTTCCCAGTGCGTGACCTTCAAATACATTCCTTATAATACTTGAATAGATACCAATACAACTATAACCATTAACTCATGATACACACTTATTCGATCGACTTTCCTTTTCATTTGTTAGTGTTTTGAGAGCCTTGAGTTGCTCATACATAATAAGCGAAAACATTTAATTTAAGCAAGGATGAGCATTTGAGTGCCCGACAAGTAATAACAATTATATATATAATTTGAAAGAATATAAGTATTCTCTTTACATAACACTTCTACAACGAATCGAAAGTTGTGAAGTAATCATCTTGATAAAAATTCACATAACAAATCTCTTCCAAATTATTTAAATTTGGCTCAGCTCTACCATGAATAGGGTTTAAGAATCATACTATGAACATTCTTTTCATTTTCGAAAGGTTTGGCGAAATCCATCCATGAATGGCTCTAGCTTACAGGACACGGAGGGTGATCGGCCCCCAGATTGTACCATGTATTGATCAATACTACATAACTTGAGCGAAATTCATCGCTCACTCTATCCGCCTTGGGCAAAAAATCTTCCCATATAGGGATGTTCATACATATGCGGTTCCAAACCCAAGGTTTTTAATCTTGCTCAACAATAATATGTAATTCAACATATATGTATACGGGTAATTGACAAAGTATATATCAACATGTGAATAAATGCCATAATTATCCAGTGGGGACACTTGTATAACCATTTAGAAATCAACTTAACGAAATATATATACGAGCTAACATGTTGATAATCAAAGCGTACATAATCTATACGAGAATAGAATAATTACGAAACTTCTTACTCATGTCCATTGCATAAAGAAAATGCAAAGGTAGGATACTTGCACGATTCGATTTACAAATCTCAACTTAGGTTTTATCTCTTTATCACAACCTATCAATAATCGGATCATTAGTTCGATTAGAACAATATATCTTAACACATAAATCTTGTCTATTACGATTGACACATAGTCTAATCACATAATCACGGTGATCATACTTTTAGTTCTATTCTATACTTGAAATATTTTTATACATTTTTCAAATATCTCATCCATGCTCTTCGATAGCCTTTTCTTTCTATTATAGAGATTACGACATTTGTCGAGCGTCTCAAACAACTTTATCGGGTAAATCTTTGAGTCTAAGACTCTTATTTTATACCTCAACATCTGTAAATATCAGGACATCTTAATTTTTAATCATTTTCAAAATTTCGAGAAATTGAAAATTTTAAAATAATTCAAATCATGTCACTAAAGGGCCTATAGTGATATAAGCTTTGTTACTATAGGTGTTCTTCTTCAAATTTAGAACTTCATAATCGGTTCTCAAATCGAAATTTAGTTTGGTAAATTTATAACTTTTTAATTATCGGAATCATAATTAAATGATTTAAACATTAAACAATTCCATTATCATTAATAGTTTAATTAATACTAAACTATTAATGAAACCATTCTAAAAATATAAAAAGTTATTTATAATAACTCAAACTATTTTAAAACATTTATATTACCCTTAAATGATTTTTAAAACAATAAAAATCATTTTAAATAATTACCATTAATATTTAAATATTAATGTACTATTTATCAAATATTAAAAGTCATTAATTATAACTTAAAATATTTTTAAATCCTTAATATCCTCTTTAAATGGTTTTAAATAAGTAAAACCATTTTTAAACTATTTATTTAATAATAATTATTAAATAAACTAAATATCATTAATATTATCTTAATATCATTAATATTTAATTATTAATGAAATTATCATTTAAATATTAAAAGTTATATTTTATAACTTAAAATATTTTAAATACCTTATTTTCATTTAAAATGATTTTTATAATATTAAAATCATTTTTAAACTAAATTATTTAATATAATCATTAAATAACTTTAATATCATTAATAATAATTAATTAATGAAATTCATCACAAAATATTAAAAGTCATCACAAATAACTCATTTACATAACCAATTCTAAGCCAAAATAAACATAGTAAACTAACTAGTTTATTAACAACACTAACTAAACTTCAAAAATTCAAACTTTAACTAACAATTAAAAATAATAACATTACAAAAATTAAATAAGAAACATACAGAAAATCTGAATTCCACAATTTGAATCGCACTTCCACGCATAAAATTTAACTAAGGAGATCTTTATAAAGAGTTCTCCCACAACAAAGCCTTTCTCAAAAAAAATTGGAGGCCTTATTGTTGGTGAATGAAACAAAAGCCAAGCCCTTCTATTTATAGGTTTAGAAAATGGTGAAGTTCTCAACTTAGTCGATGTGGGACTTGGTTTATACTAATTTTCAATAGCTCACTTTGCGATTTTCTAACGCATTGCTCATAACTCAATTAATCTGATTTTTGGATATGTTATACATGGTATGTAAGACTATTTTAAAAAATACCGAATTACCCAATTCGGGTTCATTAGGTAGCCCAAACGGTCGTCAAAAGTGGGCGTTCATAACAGATTTCAATCTCGTTTCAGCTTTACCTCTTCCGCTAAAACAGTCATAACTCTTTCATTTTAAAACATTTTTGAGCGATTCTTGAGCCCACCTTGAAGCTAACTTCTGGGGCTACAACTTTTATTCTTTGACCATTTCCAAATTCCGAACACATCAGCCCAGAAATTCCGTTCAAATGGACTGCACCGCACTTGTTGGGAAGTTTTGACACTACTACTTTGAAATGTCATAACTCTCTCCTCCGATATCGGTTTAGTCCGTTTGAGTCTATGGAAAGATTATTCGGTGTACTATAACATACCAAAAGCCCAGAAGGTTTTGAAAACATTAACTGATCGAAACAGTGTCCCGAATAGCACATCCGTTGCTTACTTTCGGTTTGACACATTTCCTTCCAATCACCGTAATTCCCTCATCCGAGAATTGGAATGAGGTCATTCCAAATCCTATGGCTTCCTAACTCGATTGCACTACAACATATCAAAAGTCCAGACCTTTTAAAGCACAAAAAGTGGACGAGAATGCCCCCATTACAGACTGTCCAAAAATAGTTTATCATGATCGGTCAACCATGTTTGACCATCTATAACTTCTAATCTATACATGATATGGACTTGATTCTTTTTGCAGATTAAAGACCACATATCAGGCTACACATAACAACTTTTGAAGAACAAAACTCATGATCGAGCAAAGAGTTATGGCCTCTGACATTTGGTGAAAGAATAACAGAATTCGGTTTTTCCAACTTGCTTAAATCTTCAAATTCGTGCACTTTGATGTTATGGGTCTTTGATTTATCAACCCATATCATCAATTAACATTCTATTACACAACTTTAAACAATCAATTGCATCAAATAACATCGAATCAAAGGATTTCTAGGTTTAGTGTTCTTATACCCTTTTGCCAAAAATTCTTGATTCTTGCTTCGATTTGTTATGGGTGATGGTTGGGCTTTGTTTAAGAGTGTATGGTCAATCTTGTACAAAGGCAATTAAATGTAATATTTAATCACTAGATTTAATTCTTATAATTTTACCAATTAACTTCTATCCTTTGGTAAATTAAAACACTTATACAATAACATCAAAATTAAACCCATTAATTAAAATTAGGGTTTCTCAACGTCATCAATTAGGGTTTCTAATTGACCATTAGTGGTTCTTTAATTATACGTGTATGTTACTAACACGATCGTTCGATTTCTAATTTCAACGATTTAGGGTTATAATAATTAGGGTTTGTCCTAATTATCGACATCTGACGATAATTAGGGTTTCTTCTAATTACAGATATTCTTATTCACGGTAACTTCATATACAGTCACTACTCGGAGATATCCCATAAGCGAGTTTAATAATTAGGGTTTCACAACCTGCGGTAATATGTTATGACCTAATTGGCCGTCGTTTGCTCAATATTATCTGTCACACATACCCGATTACATAATTATGGTCTTTGTAAAATCATTATATAAATAATATAATATTATTATTCTCATCTCTTGATCACAATCCCAATCTAGGATTTGGATCTCATATACGACTTATTCTTCGTTACACAACATCAATAATCAAGTTAAAATAATTAACTTAAATATTATGAACAATTCATATAATAAAATATTTATTATATAAATCTAATTATCACTTCATATATTATTTTCAATCATGTTTTCATGGAAAATAATTAATAAAAAAATTTTAAACTACGAGAAATTTATTACCATATAATTTGTGGTAATTAATAATTCCAAAATTATTTCTAATTTTTCAAGTAATAAATGTATTAGCATTTATCGTTCACTTTACTTGACACTTAGTCTAAATCATTAAATAAAAAAATTTATCATAAAATTTCTTATTTATTTTATATAGAAAATCTCGAGTTATTACATTCACCTCACTTATAAGGATTCCGTCCCCTAATCACCGCTTTAAAAACTCATATGCGTAAGGGTACATAGCATATAATCATTGTATACGTAGATCTCGATCATACTTGATCAAACCGATCTTTAATTATTCATCATAACACTTGTCTATCCGATTAAGCGAAATATAAGATATATAAGTTATTCAAATAGCACACCGGAGTTACATTTCCACCGCCAGTATCCTGGACCGTCATGTTGTAAACCCTCGGAGTTGCTTTACGTTGGAGTTCTTGGTTGAGTTTGTCCTCAAATTGCTAACGTCCCACCGCTTCTCCCGTGGTTACGTTCCTGCCTCCATTCCCTCTGTGGGCAAGATTCCTTACCTTATATGCTCAATGATCCACATATAAAACATCCACTGATCATCCTTGAGTTGGGGCAGTTGGGAGAGATATGACCCTCTTGCCCGCACTTGTAGCATACAAACTTGCCCTTCAGACACTCGCCAGAGTGATTCTTCCCGCAATTCTTGCCTTTGCACACCTTCTTTATACCAACACTCGCTTTACTTGCATTTTCTCAAAAAAATTCCTCATTCTTTTCTCACCCCTATTCCCACTACTACTTTCTATCTTTATTGTTCCTTCTGACTTGCTTTTATTCTTCTTCTCCTTATGGTAGAGGCTCATGGCCTCACTTCCTGTTCAAAGAATGATAGCCTTCTCCATGAGTCTTTTAAAAGTATTGATTTGCAGATCTTGACACCTTATTAAGAGCCCGTGGATTTTAAGCCCGACTCAAATCTCCTTGCCTTCCTAGCCTCTGTATCCACTTGATGTGGAGCAAACCTAGCCAACTCATTAAATTTTGCGGCATACTCCGCAACAGTCATGTTATCCTGCTTTAACTCTAGGAATCTCACCTCCATTCTAGACTGCATACTAACAGAGAGATAGTTTTTGAAAAATAAATCCTTAAACCTATCCCAAGTAATTTCTTCTTTTCCTGCCCGAGTCTTATTTGCCTCCCACCAAAAGTTAGCTTCCCCTTTCATCATATAAGTGGCAAAAGCGATCTTTTGCCCTCATCTACTTTAGCGATTACTGACGCCTTCTCTATCTCGTTCACCCAAGTGCAGGCTTCATAGGGTCACCGATCCTCCGAATTACAGTGGTCCTACGGCTTTGAAGTCTTTGAATTTTGCCAAGCGATTGTCAGGTGGTTCCTATGACTAGTATTCCCCGATGCATAGCTTTGAGCTACCATGTTTGCAAAATTTTGCATCGATTACGGTGTCGTTCTCCAGCATTAGTAGATTCTTCTACCCTTTGGTTTCGAGTTTGACGTCTTGGTGGCATTATCTGGTTAAATAAAACCATAAATTATACCCTTACATTTTAAACCTTATTGCATAAGATTAATGTATTAAACTCGTTTCATTTCTCAAACTTAGATTCATATTCATTTATCGAATATTTACACAAAGACATCCTGCTTTTAATCAACAGCTATCCCTTTGTGACTACGAAAGTGGGGTTTAAAATCTTGACCCACAAAAAAAGTTGAAAATAGTTCATTACTTATCACACACATTACATAAACACAACATAACCCATACTACTTATTTACCAAACCTTTTTCTCGGACATTCATTACGCTTCGATGTCCTTCCATTCCACAATTAAAACATCCACCTTGTTTATAGTTGGGGCAGCGGGAGAGGTATGTCCCTCACGGCCACAAATATAACATATCTTTTTCCCTTTCTTCTTATCAGGTTTTCCTAAGTCAGGATCTTCTACCTTTCTTTTTCCCTTACCTCTCGGAGTTGCACACGAGGTGTTGCTTGAGGCTCCCATCTGGTCAATTCGGATTTTGAGCTTATCCTGCTCTTCCATTGTTGCTAGCAATGCTTGACGCAACTGGATATTAAGCAACGTCTCAATCTCCCACACCTTTCCAGCGTAGAAACCTTGTTCTCCGGATCTGTATCTCTCCGTTGATGCTTGGCGACTTCAACTTTAGTGTCTACGAATCACTATCATCAAATCCACCATTTCGGATCTCGATGCTCGTTTTCCACTATAGCCACCTCGTCCGATTTGGGTCCTGGTGAGCTTCTATTTCAAATTTGTTGGCCTTGATATTAACTTCGGGGTATAGATCGATCCTTCTTATTCCACATATCTTTCTCACCCGGACATCTACATACATAAGTTACCACGATTAACATATAGTATATATACACAAAGAATCAATCAAAGTTTATATATCTTATTTTGATTGATGATAAATTTATTCAATTCTCATCAACACCTATCTCTGCCGAAAGGCAGCTCCATCCACTCTGCATCGAATCGCATGAAGGTGATGACTAAAGCCTGGTCTAAGGTATGTATCTGGTGTCTTTGGCTTCTATTTCAACCTTCAACTGTCTTATCTGAATATCTCCCTCTGCTCCAACCTCCCTCATAACTTTCATTACTTAACGCTATCTCGTACTTACAACATTCACACATATCATCATGCTACCCAATACACCTCTCACAAGAGTAAAAGTTTTCAAATTGTCTTTGAGGGTCATATAGACCATGAACACATAGTTTTAACGGTATTCATACCGCAAAACATTACCTGGTATGTTTACAATCACAAAGAAGGTAAACTACCATTAATAGTACTTTAGGTGATTAGCCTATTGTACCCCTACGTCATGCATAACGTATTAATCATGCCTAGCGAATATTTACGCTATTAGATTGGATTATTTTATCCAAACAACATCGTTCACCTCAGTCTTATCATAGGATTCCGCACCAAAACAATTTGGTTCAGGAAATTTCTTTCAATGAACACTTAGAGTTTTCATAAACATTAGTCTAGCTGATTCAAATAGCATAGACTCATATCAATAATTCAATTCAATCGAATTATTTAGATGTAGCCAAACCCCGTTGGCAAATTAAACTTTTTGAAAACATTTTCGAGAATGACGTCATGATGCCGTACTGTATTAACAATCCGTTGAGGATGTCGTCATTGTATGACTTTGTCATAACACATCATACAATAGTGGAACAGACGACTTGGTCAAATTCACACTAAGTATTCTGTGATTTACAACTCCATCACATTTTTATCATCTCTTTTGAAGTTACATGGTACATGAGTGATAATTAAAAACAATTTTGATATTTCAAATCATTTATGTCTAAGCCGAAATAAGTAGCATAAATAGTACTTTAAACCGTTTCAAAAATGATTACGAGTCTCTACATTTTTGTTTTCAAAAGCACATAGTGCGTGTTTAGCTTGATGTCAAAAATTTTGAAGTTTAGCATAGCTAGGAGTTTAGGAAAACCTAACACCTTCACTAAAAAATCATTTACTTAACAATCTATCTGTTCACCGTAATCCATAACACTCCATTCACACAAAACTATACCCAGTTCATCAAACCACACTTATGAGTTCATAAATTGCCACAATCATATGAGTTTAAGAACTTATCCTAGTCAGACCTTTGGCGTCCATTCATTTGAGGGGTTCATAAACATTTCATATAATTATGAGTCAAGAATGTCTCATAGGTATGAGTTTTAAGAACTCAAACTTAATCTTATATTCTCTATCTATGACCTATCTACATTATACACACGAGAATGGAGTCATCCTCTTAATGTGCATATAACAAATAGCGCAGAATACGAGACATTTCAATGATTATCGATTGCGGAAACTAAGTGGTTTTTACACCAAGTACAATTCGGCTCCCATACGAAGAATCATACAACTCAACCTTAGACACGAGTCCTCAATTGAATCCCCATCTAACACTAACCCCATTCTCCATATACAATTTATTCAGTATTTATAATTCTCTTACGGATCTGTACAATTGATTGATAGTACAATTCATACACAACAATCTTCTTTGTAAACTTTCCAATCATCGATTGATTCCTTACATTTCATCATAGCCTTATCGAGATCACGGGTGATCTCATCGTATATATTACGATTTAGTTCTATATCTTGATCGTTTTATTTTACGATCTCTCATAATCTACACTTTCATCTTTTAGACTAAATCTATTCCCAATCTTTGTTTAACTTTATAATCGAGTTAGGGAACTCAGTGTCTTTACACTCGCCGAGATTCATCTTTGAATCTTATCGACCAACTAACTCTAGATGAGTTAATACTTATCCTAATCATTGCGGTTATTAGTCTCGTGTATTTCTACCTAAGCTTCATAACCAATGATTTGATACCAACTTTGTGATTTACCCCAAATCCGGTACTTGAAACCCGAACTCTGTTCTCCACGATACCATTTCTTTAAGTGAATAATAATAAAATAATAATACATTCGAACTTAATTTACATACATCAAAGTTTACTTCCCAGTGCGTGACCTTCAAATACATTCCTTATAATACTTGAATAGATACCAATACAACTATAACCATTAACTCATGATACACACTTATTCGATCGACTTTCCTTTTCCTTTGTTAGGTTCTGAGCCTTGAAAGTTGCTCATACATAACCGAAAACATTTAATTTAAGCAAGGATGAGCATTTGAGTGCCCAAAGAGTAATAGCAATTATATATATAAGTCGAAAGAATATAAGTATTCTCTTTACATAACACTTCTACAACGAATCGAAAGTTGTGAAGTAATCAGATCTTGATAAAAATTCACATAACAAATCTCTTCCAAATTATTTAAATTTGGCTCGCTCTACCCATGAATAGGGTTTAAGAATCATACTATGAACATTCTTTTCATTTTCGAAAAGGTTTGGCAGAAATCCATCCGCAAACCGCTCTAGCTTACGGGCACGGAGGGTGATCAGCCCCGTTATACCCTATATTGATCAATACTACATAACTTGAACGAAATTCATCGCTCACTCTATCCGCCTTGGGCGCAAAAATCTTCCCATATAGGGATGTTCATACATGTCTGGTTCCAAACCCGAAGGTTTTTAATCTTGCTCAACAATAATATGTAATTCAACATATATGTATACGGGTAATTGACAAAAGGTATATCAACATGTGAATAAATGCCATGATTATCCAAGTGGGGACACTTGTATAACCATTTAGAAATCAACTTAACAGAATATATATCTGAGCTAACATGTTGATAATCAAAGCGTACATAATCTGTACAGGAATAGAATAATTCTGAAACTTCTTACTCATGTCCATTGCATAAAGAAAATGCAAAGGTAGGATACTTGCCGATTCACGATTACAAATCTCAACTTAGGTTTTATCTCTTTATCACAACCTATCAATAATCGGATCATTCGCTCGATTAGAACAATATATCTTAACACATAGTCTTTATATTACGATTGAAGACATAGTCTAATCACATAATCACGGTGATCATACTTTTAGTTCCTATTCTATACTTGAAATATTTTTATACATTTTCAAATATCTCATCCATGCTCTTACAAAGAGCCTTTTTCTTTCTATTATAGAATTCTACATTTGTCGTCTGAAACAACTTTTATCGGGTAAATCTTTTGAGTCTAAGACTCTTATTTTATACCTCAACATCTCAAATATCGAGACATCTTAATTTTTAATCATTTTCAAAATTTCCGAGAAATTGAAAAATTTAAAATAATTCAAATCATGTACTAAAGGGCCTATAGTGATATAAGCTGTTACTATAGGTGTTCTTCTTCAAATTTAGAACTTCATAATCGGTTCTCAAGTCACTAGTTTGGCCAAGCTTATAACTTTCAATTATCGGAATCATAATTAAATGATTTAAACATTAAACAATTCCATTATCATTAATAGTTTAATTAATACTAAACTATTAATGAAACCATTACTAACATATAAAAGTTATTTATAATAACTCAAACTATTTTTAAAACATTTATATTACCCTTAAATGATTTTTAAAACAATAAAATCATTTTAAATAATTACCATTAATATTTAAATATTAATGTACTATTTATCGAAATATTAAAAGTCATTAATTATAACTTAAAATATTTTTAAATCCTTAATATCCTCTTTAAATGATTTTAAATAAGTAAAACCATTTTAAACTATTTATTTAATAATAATTATTAAATAAACTAAATATCATTAATATTATCTTAATATCATTAATATTTAATTATTAATGAAATTATCATTTAAATATTAAAAGTTATATTTTATAACTTAAAATATTTTTAAATACCTTATTTTCATTTAAAATGATTTTTATAATATTAAAATCATTTTAAACTAAATTATTTAATATAATCATTAAATAACTTTAATATCATTAATAATAATTAATTAATGAAATTCATCACAAAAATATTAAAAGTCATCACAAATAACTCATTTACATAACCAATTCTAAGCCAAAATAAACATAGTAAACTAACTAGTTTATTAACAACACTAACTAAACTTCAAAAATTCAAACTTTAACTAACAATTAAAAATAATAACATTACAAAATTAAATAAGAACATACACCAAAATCATAATTCCACAATTTGAATACGCACTTCCACGCCAAAATTTAACTAAGAGAGATCTTTATAAAGAGTTCTCCCACAACAAAGCCTTTCTCAAAAAAAAATTGGAGGCCTTATTGTTGGTGAATGAAACAAAGGCCAAGCCCTTCTATTTATAGGTTTAGAAAATGGTGAAGTTCTCAACTTAGTCGATGTGGGACTTGGTTTATACTAATTTTTCAATAGCTCACTTTACGATTTTCTAACGCATTGCTCATAACTCCGATTAATCTGATTTTTGATATGTTATACATGGTATGTAAGACTATTTTTAAAAATACGAATTACCCAATTGGGTTCATTAGGTAGCCCAAACAGCAAGTCCAAAAGTGGGCGTTCATAATAGCTTTTCAATCTCGTTTCAGCTTTACCTCTTCCGCTTAAAAACAGTCATAACTCATTCATTTTAAAACATTTTTGAGCGATTCTTGAGCCCACACGAAGCTAACTTCTGGGGCTACAACTTTTATTCTTTGACCATTTCCAAATTCAACACATCAGCCCGTAAATTCCGTTCAAATGGACTGCACCGCACTTGTTGGGAAGTTTTGACACTACTACTTTGAAATGTCATAACTCTCTCCTCCGATATCGGATTTAGTCCGTTTCGGAGTCTATGGAAAGATTATTCGGTGTACTATAACATACCAAAAGCCCAGAAGGTTTTGAAAACATTAACTGATCAAAACAGTGTCCCGAATAGCACATCCCGCTGCTTACTTTCAGTTTTGACACATTTCCTTCCAATCACCGTAATTCCCCTCATCCGAGGTCGGAATGAGGTCATTCCAAAGCCTATGGCTTCCTAACTCAGTGCACTACAACATATCAAAAGTCCAGACCTTTTAAAGCACAAAAAGTGGACGAGAATGCCCCCATTACAGACTGCCCAAAAATAGTTTATCATGATCGGTCAACCATGTTTGACCATCTATAACTTCTAATCTATACATGATATGGACTTGATTCTTTTTTGCGATTAAAGACCACATATCGGGCTACACATAAAAACTTTTGAAGAACAAAACTCATGATCGAGCAAAGAGTTATGGCCTCGACATTTGGTGAAAAAAAATAACATAATTCGGTTTTTCCAACTTGCTTAAATCTTCAAATTAAATGCACTTTGATGTTATGGGTCTTTGATTTATCAACCCATATCATCAATTAACATTCTATTACACAACTTTAAACAATCAATTGCATCAAATAACATCGAATCAAAGGATTTCTAGGTTTAGTGTTCTTATACCCTTTTGCCAAAATTCTTGATTCTTGCTTCGATTTGTTATGGGTGATGGTTGGGCTTTGTTTAAGAGTGTATGGTCAATCTTGTACAAGGCAATTAATTGTAATATTTAATCACTAGATTTAATTCTTATAATTTTACTAATTAACTTCTATCCTTTGGTAAATTAAAACACTTTTACAATAACATCAAAATTAAACCCGTAATTAAAATTAGGGTTTCTCAACGTCATCAATTAGGGTTTCTAATTGACCATTAGTGGTTCTTTAATTATACTGTGTATGTTACTAACACGCAGATGCGTTACTATTTCTAATTTCAACGATTAGGGTTATAATAATTAGGGTTTGTCCTAATTATCGACATACAACAAAGATAGTTAGGGTTTCTTCTAATTACCGATATTCTTATTCACAAAGAATTCATATATACAAATCACTACTCGGAGATATCCCATAACCGAGTTTAATAATTAGGGTTTCACAAAGACGGGTAATATGCTATGACCTAATTGGTAGTCATTGCTTTCGATATTATCTCATCACACATACCCATTACATAATTATGGTAATGCAGAAAATTATTATATAAATAATATAATATTATTATTCTCATCTCTTGATCACAATCCCAATCTAGGATTTGGATCTCATGTCCGACTTATTCTTCGTATTACGAGATCAATAATCAAGTTAAAATAATTAACTTAAATATTATGAACAATTCATATAATAAAATATTTATTATATAAATCTAATTATCACTTCATATATTATTTTCAATCATGTTTTCATGGAAAATAATTAATAAAAACATTTCTACTACGAAATTTATTACCATATAATTTGTGGTAATTAATAATTCCAAAATTATTTCTAATTTTTCAAGTAATAAATGTATTCGCATTTATCGTTCACTTTACTTGACACTTAGTCTCGTCATTAAATAAAAAAAAATTATACGCAAAATTTCTTATTTATTTTATATAGAAAATCTCGAGTTATTACATAAACCCTAATTAGAATCCTAAAAAATTAAATAATAAAACCTAAGGGTTAAACTCTAAGGGTTGGGATAAGATGACAAGGATGCCATTAAAATGGAAAGCAAATGGACCAAAATGCCGTTTCTCACATTCTTTATTATGTAGCTTGCAAATCCTGCCATATATGTGGTTGGTAAACAACTCTTGATACACCATGTGACTAAAAATAATTCAAATCAACCAATTTTTGACAACTACATCAGTCATATACATTACATCAATTGATATATAGATTAAAGAGAGAGAAAATTCACAAATGAAGCTCATTTGCTCACCTACACTCAACAAAACTCTTCTCTCTCTAAACACACGAAAATCATTAGTGATTCAGTCCCTAATCAAACCCCTAGCACCACAATATCAGTTAAGGAAGCCTAGAATCAAGATTGATCAAAGTAAGGTATAAACCATAAACCAAGAATCTGATCTTGTCTACTATGTTAAATGTTATGTTTTTGTGTTTAATCTGGTGTTATTAGATGTTATTTAATGATCTATGATGTTACATCATAGATCCATAACATCAAAATGCTTGAAAATCAAGTTTTTCTAAATTATCAAGAACCCTAGATTTATGGCCTGATAACCTAATGTCAGAGGCCATAGATCTAGATCTGTTTATGATTTTGCTTATTTAATGTATTGGACTTGTAGTATGCTATGAGTAGAGTGTTCTGGAACTGGAATCATGGTCATACCATTTATAGATTAATAGTTATAGATGGTCAAACTGTGTTGACCGACCTGACTAAACAATTCTAGTTAGCCCAGAACTTACCCAAAAACGTCTGACAGCATGTTCATGGGCTTAGATCTTGCATATGTTTGTTGATTTGATTTTTTTGTTGTATCCATGTTATAGTATGTTGTATGAACTACAAAGTCATGCCTTTAGATCACTTAAATAACAAACATGATGAATTTAGCAGATGGTCAAAGTGTGACGCCCCTAAAACAGGTCCAATCCACCCAACCTATTCTAAGTCGCCAAATACATGGTACAGAAACAACTACAACTTCATTATTACAATTGTCATGCAAAATACGACAACACTTATGCTGTGAGTTTAAATACAAATATTGTCTTCTAGACAATATCAACACTCAAATGAGTCCTCATACAATTATTGATACTCTATTTTACAAAATAGTAAGGACTACTAAATCAACTATCTTGAACCATCACTCCACACCCCGACTAGTTCCCGCTATATTCTCGCCTCCTGAGAAGAAAAATGGAACAAAAAGGAAAAGGGTGAGCTCAACTAGCCCAGTAAAGAATATTATGACTAAGATAATGTACAACAAATTATCCTTAGTCTTCAACAGAAAAAAATGATAGAATACAATGAGCATAACAAGTTTTAGATCAACAACTGCAATGGAAAACAACAATTCATTAAAAGGGTTAAGTAGAGAATGAAATCTACTATCATCTATGAATTTAAAAGTCCATCATCGATATTTTGTCCCTGTAACATCAATCAATATGCATCTTGAATCAAATAGTCATCTTTGCACTACAAGCCAAAGATATTAATCAGTCGGTCATGTTCATCTCAACACCTGTTCATCTTTGCACTACGGGTCAAAGATATTCATCAAGAAATCATTCATCTTTGCACTACAGGCCAAAGATTCAGTTATATCATCATTTAGGACTGAGGATGATGAAAAATATTTTAAAGAAAATGAATCCAGTGAGACAAAAGAGCAAATATTAAGGATTCGTACTTTAGACAATCCAAGTTCAAAAATACTCCATAATAAACTATTGTGGAGCAGAATTCAAAAATGAAGATCAAAACATAGATCCAATCAAAGATAGGAACCATAATAGATAATCTTGGACACAGAAAAGAAAATTTAATTTTTCTGTGAATAGTGTCGTATTCGTGAATAGTGTCGTATACGTGAATAGTATCTCCGACACTAAAAGGTAGAAATTTCACAAGAAAAATCAGCATGCTTCGTGAATAGTACTCATGAATAGTAACTCATGAATAGTAACTCTGACATGAAAAGATCAGAATTTCACAAAAAAAATCTTACCAATATTCCGACATAATGATATTGAAAGAAATAATATCATTTTTAAAACATAACATCCCTTACCTCGAAAAGACAGTACTTCTGACTAGAATACTAGATATAGTACTGAAGAAACTTGCACCGTATAGCAACACTCAAGATATCTAAATACTCACAAAAATACGCTCGATAATATAGAGAAAGAAAACTTCAGTTTCTGGTGTGATTTTCAATTCTAACCTAAGCACCCTATTTATAAAAAAATGCTTAGAACACCAAAGAAAAAAATTTAATAAAATAATATATTTATAATCAAATTTTCCTTAGCCCACCACATCAAAAACACATTTACTACACAAAAAAATGAAAAACATGTTTAAAACAATTTTTGTAACAAAATTAATTCAGACTCAATATTCCTGAACTTCAATAATTCATAATAAATAGCCCTTTTATCAGAAAAATTCAAATCTTCTGTCCACTCCATAGGAAATTTAATTCTCTACAACTCTGCAGAAGAAAGGTTTTCCAAATTCTAAACAGAAATTGACCGAAATCCACATACAGATGATTTTACAGGCTATAATCAAATTTCAATCAAAAATTGTGTCCACCAACATGTTTAACATGTGTTTAGCATTTATAGTAACAAAAATACTCTTCCTCCTTATTTATTCATATATCACACATTCATTGTAAAAGTATCACTATTATTATATTATTAAAATATAATAATATATTTAAATAAATTATTTTATCAGAAAAGATAAAATATCAATTTTCAACAATTGTCACTTTAAAAATTTTCTCCATCTATATCCACATAAATAAATATTTTTCTTATCATATAAATTAATAATTAATTATTCACAAATAATATTACAGAATCACAATACTGACAACCAGGCCGTTCCCAAGAAAGAGGGGGCTTTCCAATAAGGATTTCTCCTTACTGGCGCACAATTAGATAACCAAACCTCTTCTTAGACAGAACTTTCTAGACATTGCCAATAATGCTATCTAATAATATTATTAAAATAATATGAATTATTGATCTGATAATGAAAAATACTGTGCATTGAACATTATTGAAACAACAATAATATAAAATATCAACGTAGCAATTATTGAATCAATAGAATAAAATATTGAACAATAATTACTGTAACAATTATTGACTAGTGCCTTCTTACGTAAGAATCAATAATTGGTGCAATACAGTGTGCTACTGTGCAACAACGCGTATTACTTTATTTTAACCACCAGGTATTCCAACAGTATTAACGGTAACAACTATGTCGTTATTTATAAACAACTTATACTTGTTGTTTTGTTCATCCAATCGCTTTCAGCATGGGGCCCACAAAGGTCACTTGGCCTGCGTCATTTAATATTCCCCACAAAAACAATGAATATTTTATAACCACTTGCTTATTTAAGATATTTGCGCATTTTACCCATAATTGACCACATTAATCAAATAAACCCTTACTATTTCAAAATAATAAATAAAGGAAATTCCATTTTATTTATAAAAAAAATCGGGGTCTTACACAAAGTAGCTAGTATGAACACGAAATTTATTTTCTAGGTAACCCAGAAAACTCAAGAACACGAGTTCTGACATGGTTTGACCAGCTTGGATCTGGTGATTTTGATGTAGTTAGACTGAGTTAGTGTAATAGATCTGTTCTTTAACATGTGGACTACAATATGAAACCATTAAAACACCAAATCATTACCTGGTAATCAAGTTGTGGAAGCCCAAAAGTGACCACTCGAATTGTTCTTATTTTCTAGGTAACCCAGAAAATGAAGAACATCTGTGACAGTTACTTTGCAAGCTTAGATCTCATTTGTGTGTTGTTGTTTGACCACGATGATTGTTGGATCGTGTAGTATTACATAAATACTACAAGATCTGACCATTAGCTAGCCCAGAAACACTTTGAACAGAGAATTAATGTTGGTCAAACTAGACCCCTTAAACACTGATTGTGAATGTTCTTGAGGCTCAAGAACACATTAGGCGACAGTTTCTGTCGCTAAAGGCTTTAGCGACATTTTTATTAATATTAATTAAATTAATTTCCCAAAATTATTTAAAAATAGAAATTAATTTCTAAAAATTCAAAGATTATTTTAAGTTATAAAAATTAACTTTTAATAATCTAACATATTTTTCATTAATATTATTATTTATTTAAATATTAATGATATTAAATTTATTTAATAAATATATTAAAAAATTACTTAAAAATGATTTTAATATTATAAAAATTATTTTAAATGATAATAAAGTGTTTAAAAATATTTTAAGTTATAAAACATAACTTTTAATATTTTAAGGTAAATTTCATTAATAATTTAATATTAATGATATTAGATTTATTTAATAATTATATTAAATAAATAGTTTAAAATGGTTTTATTGATTAAAAAATAATATAAATTATTTAAAAATATTTTAAGTTATAATAAATGACTTTTAATATTTGATGAATAATACATTAATATTTAAATATTAATGGTAAATAATTTTAAATATTTTAAAAAATCATTTAAGGGTAATAACACTGCTTTTAAAAAAAAATTGAGTTATTATAAATAACTTTAATATTTTAACAATGGTTTCATTAATATTTTAATATTATATTAATATTAAAAATAATAGAATTATTTAGTATTTGAATTATTTAAAAATAATTCTAGTGTTTGAAAAAATCATGAAAATTATAATAATTATTTAAAATTTATTATAAATCCATGAAAAATAATATAAATGATATTGAAATTATCTAAAATGATATTATAGCTACAGAATAGAGTTTAATAGAAAATAAACTCGATAATTATTCGATAAAGTCGTCGGTACACCAAATTGAGTCCGAAATTGATCTGGACCTATATAGTTTGACTTTATAAGTGGTTGCTTATGTTATAATGACTGAGATATATATGTGACAATGTGTTTAAGTTATGTGATGACTGCAAATAGCAGTACTATGTGTTATGATGTATTATTCTAATTAAAAGAATAATTATATTGATGATAGGACTTCATATTAGAGATAAAAGCGTAAGCTATACTACGTAGCAATAATCATCTATCAAGGCAAGTATCTGAACTATTCTGTTTCATTGTGCAAGTATCCTACCCTTTGCATTTACTTTATGCAATGGACATGTGTAAGCAAGTTTCTAAACTATATCCTTGTTATTCAAGTTTTGAACTCTACTGTTATTAATCATGTATCTAAACCTTTGTATTCATGTAAGTTCTCAAATTATATCCGTTCATTGATTACCATTGCAATATTACTATATAATCCAGATATATCCTGTTCATTAATAGCTAAGTTTGGTTATGCAAGTGTCCTCACATGGATAATTGTTGTACTTGTTGATACATACTTATTGAATTCTAGTATGTATATGTTAATAAAAAGCCGTCTAAGCTATTTGACTAGGCTAGACATAGATTTAAAAATATCATTGAACATGATAGAACATTATTATTATCCAACCGAATTATTTTGGTTCGGATTCCATACTAAGTATGAACATCCCGAACATAGGAAACTTTTATACGCCAAAGGTAGATATGATGAACAAAAATATCGTTCTAGCACATAGTATTGATCAATACAGGGCATAACTGACTGATCACCCTCCGTGCCCGTAAGTTATAACGGTTTACGAATGAAGTTGTGTATAACTGTAAGACCCCAACTTATTATAAATGAAATTGAATTTCCTCTATTTATTATTTTGAAATAGTAAGGGTTGATTTGATTAATGTGGTTAGTTATGGGTAAAATGCCCAAATATCTCAAATAAGCAAGTGGTTATAAAATATTCATTGTTGTCGGGGAATATTCATTTTGTCGTGGAATATTCTTACTTTTGGGGAATATTCGTATGATGGCACAGCCTTGTGTGGGCTCTATAACGGAAAGCGATTGGATGAAGAAAATGACAAGTATACGTTTTTATAAATAACGGCGTAGTTGTTACCGTTAACACTGTTAGAATACCCGATGGTTAAAACATAGTATTACGTGATATTGCACCAATTATTGATTCTTATATAAGAAGGCACTACTCAATAATTGTTACAGTAATTACTGTTCAATATTTTATTTTATTGATTCAATAATTGCTACGTTGATATTTTTTATTATTGTTGTTTTAATAATTGTCACTACACAATATTTTCTATTATCAGATCAATAATTCATATTATTTGAATAATATTATTAGATAACATTATTGGCAATGTCTAGAAAGTTCTGTCTAAGGAGAGGTTTGGTCACCTAATTGCGCGCCAGTAAGGAGAAATCCTTATCGGAAAGTCCCCTCTTTCTTGGGAACGACCTGGTTATCATAATTGTGATTCTGTAATATTATTTGTGAATAATTAATTATTGATTTATATGATAAGAAAATATTTATTTTATGTGGATGGATAGGGAAATATTTATTTTGTGTGGATATAAATGAAGGAATTAATGCTGAGGTATTTTATCAGTATTTTGTCAGAATGGAGGTATTAAAAATCGTCTGTATGTGGATGTCAGATATATTCTGTTTGGAATTTGGAAAAACTTAAAGCTACAAAGTTGTAGAGAATTCGATTTCGTATGGAATTGACATAAAATTCGTATTTTTCTGATAAAAGGGTTAATTATTATGAATTATTGAAGTTCCAGAATAATTGATTTTTTAGAGTTTTAAATGATTTTAATAAGAAAAACGTTTTTGTGACTTTTAGTGAGGCGTGTGGCAGATGTTGGACCAAAGATGTGTGCATAGGAAATTTAAGAAAATATATCAATATTTTATTAAATTTTTTGCTTTGGTGTTCTAAGCATTTTCCTATAAATAGGGTGCTTAGGCTAGAATTGAAAATCACACCAGAAACTGAAATTTTGTCTCTCTATATTATCGAGCGTATTCTTGTGAGTATTTTGATACTTTGAGTATTGCTATATGGTGCAAGTTCCTTTTAGCGTTATATCTGATATTCCAACTAGAAATACTATTCTTTTGAGGTAAAGGATGTTATTTTTAAAAAAATGATATTATTTCTTTTAATATCATTATGCCGGAATATTGGTAAGATTTTTCTTATGAAATTCTTGTCTTTTTGTGTTGGGGTTACTATTCACGTATACGACACTATTCACGTATATGACACTATTCATATTCACCGAAAAATGAAATTTTCTCTTCTTTATCTCAAATGTCTATTTTTGTTACTAGCTTTGATTGTATCCATGTTTTGATCATTATTCTTGAATTTTACTCCACTATGGTATATTATGGGGTGTTTCTAAGCATGTATAAATCGAAGTACGAATCTTTAATATTTGTTCTTTTGTCTCACTGGATTCGTTTTCTTTAAAATACTTTTCATCATCCTCAGTCCTAAATGATGATATAATTGAATATCTTTGGCCTGTAGTGCAAATATAAATGATTTTTTGATGAATATCTTTGGCCCGTAGTGCAAAGATGAACAGGTGTTGAGATGAACATGACTAACTGATGAATATATTTGGCTTGTAGTGCAAAGATGAATATTTGATTCAAGATGTATATTGATTGATGTTACAGGGATAAAATATTGATGATGGACTTTAAAATCATAGAAGATAGTAGACTTCATTCTCTACTTAACTCTTCTAATGAATTATTATTTCTGCTGTGAATATTGATTTAAAACTTGTTGTCTATTATATTCTATCAGATTTTTCCCTGTTGAGGACTAACGATAATTTTTTCTATATTATCTTAGTCATAATATTCTTTACTGGGCTAGTTAACCTCACCCTTTTACTTTTTGTTCCATTTTTCTTATCAGGAAGCGAGAATATAGCGGGGAGTAATCATGGTGTGGAGTGATGTTCCAAGGAAGTTGTTATAATAGTCCTCATTATTTTGTAAAATAGTGTATCAATCATTATAATGAGGACTTATTTGAGTGTGGATATTGTCTAGAAGACAATATTTGTATTTAAACTCACAATTTATGTGTTGTCGTATTTTGCACGACAAATTGTATTAATAAAGTTGTAGTTGTTTCTGTACCATGTGTTTGACGACTCAGAATGGGCGAAGTATACCTATTTTGGGGGCGTCACAATAACCTTTTTGAAAATTAAAAATAAAAGTTCATAGTCTGTCGACTGCTCACCAATCATAGTCAGTATGTAGTTTCAAAATTTAAATAGAATTGATATGTTATTCAGTATTGTTTCAGTTTACTTCACAATTGTTGCCCCGTTGTAGAAGTGCAAATCAAAGAAAATATTTACTTATTTCAGCTAAAGTTTATTATCTGCTATTACTTGCTGGGCAATCAAATGCTCATTCTTGCTTTAAATTTAAATGTTTTCACTTTGAACGACACAGAAAGGTTCCGATAAGACACAATGGAAAAGGAAAGCTGACAGAATAAGTTTTATGGTATCTTATGTAATAGTTAGACTTTATTAAGATGATAATATTTATTAACTATCATGTAATGAAATGCTATAAAGGTTGTGTACCAGGGATTAGACAACTCTGATATGTATATTAAGTTTGTTATTTATATTATTCCGCTCAAAGAAATGATATCGTGTAGCACCTAGTTCGGGTTTTAAGTACTCGGATTTGGGGCGTCAGAACTGGAACCGTTGAGCTAGAATGACTAAGATTTTTTTAAATCTAATTTTCTTTCTAATTTTTGTAAATATTAAGAAACCGCGTGACATTAGATCTGTATCTAGAGGAAGCTGGATGCTTTGGCTATGCGCATGCAAGGATTTAACATATGAATCCTTTATTATGCGATGTTTATATTAAATATCTATTTAATTTCAGTATATTTATTATGCAGGCTATTCATATAATATTATGTGAGCCTAGGAGTCACGTGATCTAAGATCCAGCTAACGGATCCAGATCTGGTTCCCACGATGGACCATTTTCAGTTGTACAACTAGCTTGCAAATCATATATGTGGTGCTCGGACATACTTTGATGGCTTTCATGCCCATAAGGAGACCGACATTTATATGTATATTATTTTTTCGAAGATGCTTCGCACCTCGAGAATAAAATCAAAATAAGTCGGATACATAATAAAATGGAAGTATCAAAGGCCTCAATTACTATGTGAGCATAAGGGTTCGAAAAACTATTTTCAAAACATCATTTTATATGTCTTGTATTAAAATTAAACTTTTATAAAAGTCAGACCCTTTGTATATAGGTGCAAAAGAGGCATAACATGTGACGCCCCCAAAATAGGTCCAATCCATCCAACCTATTATGAGTCGCCAAATACATGGTACAGAAAACAACTACAACTTTATTACTATAATTGTCGTGCAAAATACAACGACATATATACTGTGAATTTCAATACAATTATTGTAACGTATATAATACGACAATATTCATACTCAAATTATTACATGTCATATAAAGTACAGCAGCAAATATTTCAAGTCTCCAAAGGAACACGAGAAGATTTTTGTTCTCTTCATTATAACACGGTGCACTTTTGACGATTTCAAGGTCGGGTTCTCATCACCCTATTGTTGTTAACCAAAATCAATTATTAAGTGACGTATAAAATACGACACACACATTTTAGGTCCTCAATACAATTATATATTGCATGTCATGTCGTTTTATAATGTATTGAGAAACTTCGACAGTCTCGAAGCATCACATTATTTCCTTGTTATCCCCGCTCGATCCAGCTACACTCTTATTACCTGAAAGAAATTGTGAAGCAAAAGGGTGAGCACAACTAGCCCAGTAAAGAATATCATGACTAAAGATAATTAAATTATCAATAGCCTTCATCAGTAATAAATCAAAGATTTAGAACAAATGGTAGATGATAAAACTTCTCAACCATAGTTGCAGCGGAACGAGCAATCCATTAAAAGAGTCAAATAGACCATAATGTCTATTATCTTCTCTATGTTAAAAGTCCACCAACAATGTTTTATCCCTGTAACATCAATCAATAGTTCCTGTCCACAATCATATGAATAACTCATAATCATATTTGTGGTTCCAAATTCTATTTCTCATCTAGGGCGAAGATAATTTTCATCACCGCCTTTTTACCCAAACATCAAAGATCATGGTTATACCAAATCACAGTTCATGTTCATAATCATACTAATAAATTCATCTTTGCACTACGGGCCAAAGATATTCATTAACAGTTCATCTTTGCACTACATGCCAAAGATATTCAAAGAATGTGTCAACTTTGCACTCATCGGCCAAAGATATTCAATAATAGGTCATCTTTGTACTACACGCCAAAGATATTCATCAACAATTCATCTTTGCACTACAGGCCAAAGATATTCATATCTCAAAGAAATATATAATCATTTCAGAATTTATATAAACAATAATTATAACCATGTTGATCAATTCACCTTTGCACTTAAGCTAAAAATATTCAATTGTAAATTCAATGGTCATGATCATACCAGTCAACAATTCATCTTTGCACTACTGGCCAAAGAGAACCCATAGTCACGATCATACCAATAATCTACCCATCTTTACACTCAAGTCAAAGAGAAATTTCTTCACCAGGGTTATAAAAATGTTATATATGATAATAAAAACAATAGGATCAAAACATGGATTTAATTTCAAGAGTAAGATTCATAAATCAACGATAATTTGGTCAAAAAAAGAAACTAATTTTATCGTGAATAGTACCCCATGAATAGTAACTCGTGAATAGTAACTCCGACACAAAAAGATAAATTTTTGCAATAAAATCCATATCAATATTTATAACACCATAATCCAAATGTTATAAATCACTTAATAATCTCATAATCTAATATCATTAATATTACCACAATATCTTAATCATTTCTTAAACTTATAAACAATTTATTTTAATTATTTACACTTTACTAATTAATGCATTTAATCATCCTAAAATGCCAAACTCATAAGATTTCATCACCAATAACCAACAACCTCATCAAAAATCTGCATATACCTTATATAGGATTCCCAAGCCATAAAATCCTATTTTTCAATTTTGTTACTTCACATAACATATTTAATTCATTTACTCATAACTAATCCATTTTCATAAAAAATACCAAATCAGTTCCAAAAATATTTCTTTTCTAGGATTTAGCATAATATAGTCTCATATTGAACATATATTTTTCTCGGTATTTTTAAAATTCATTTTCTATTTTTCACATGGTCAAAACTGCCGAATATTTAAACATTTATCATAAATTGTACTTTTGTCCAAAAATTCCAAAATTTACAGACTATACTTATGTTATATAAATGTACTCCCAATAAAAATTTCACCAATTTTGGAGTTAACCACAAGGAATTATAAGGGTTTACTTTTAAAATAGTCTTTTCTCATAAAATCCATAACTCCTAATCTATACATCCCAAAATCTCCATTTTTGGACACAATCAAGGAAAATCATCAAATTATCATTTCAAATTTTTCTAGAATTTTTGAAGGTCCAGAAAAATTCGAAACTGAAAAACATAATAACCCTTAAAATCCCTTACCTCAAAAGAGCAGTACTTCTGACCGGAACATCGGATGTAAAGCCGAAGGAAACTTGCACTGAATAGCAACTCTCAAAGTATCTAAATACTCACAAAAATACACTCGACAATATAGAGAGAAAGAAAACTTGTTTTTGGTGTGTTTTTCAATTCTAACTTAAGCGCCTATTTATAAGAAAATGCTAGAACGCCAAAGGAGACTAAATTAATAAAATATTAATTTATTTTATACACATGCCATTTTGAAAAAAAAATTCAAAATGGCAGCCATCACCTTTAAAAATCCAATTCAGCACATGCATTCAATCACCAACCAAAAAGTGGAGCCCGCCTTCTAGAATTTTCCACTAAAAACATTTATTAAAATAATTTCTGAATCAATCACCTCTTAAAATTCATAAAAAATCATACGTTAATTTTTAACGGTTCAAAATTTGTGGACATATACAAAAATCATATATGTATACCATATCCAAAAATCACAATGATCCAACGGTCAGATTAAAAATTATAACTCACGCAATATATCTCAAGAACACTGATTTTTTGGATTATTAGTCCTTTGGACCAGTTTCATCAAAAATTCACCACGATAAATCTACAAAGGATTTTTGGGTGATTCAAATTTGTACATTTAGATTACTTCCAGGGCTTTCTTTTGATATATGACTCATCTCCTAACTCATTATACACAAAGAGTTATAGATTTTACAAAATCAAGTAATAAACTAATTTTTCTGAAAATCCCATATTTTGTTCTTCATTTCGACAAAATACTAATAAAACACTTCAGCATTAATTCCTTCATTTATAACCACATAAATAAATTTATCATTTATATCTGCATCAAATAAATATTTCCTTATCAATAATTAATTATTCACAAATCATATTACAGAATCACAACAATGACAACCAGGCAGTTCCCAGGAAAGAGGGGGCTTTCCGATAAGGATTTCTCCTTACTGGCGCGCAATTAGGTGACCAAATCTCTCCTTGATAGAACTTTCTAAACATTGCCAATAGTGCTATCTAATAATATTATTCAAATAATATGAATTATTGATCTGAAATATTATGCCGTGACAATTATTGAAACAACAATAATATAAAATATCAACGCAACAATTATTGAATCAATAAAATAAAATATTGAACACTAATTACTGTAAAAATTATTGAGTAGTGCCTTCTTACGTAAGAATCAATAATTCAAAAATATTGTGCAATACCGTGTGCTACTGTGCAACAACGTGTATTACTATATTTTAACCACCAGGTATTCCAACAGTATTAACGGTAACAACTACGACGTTATTTATAAAAACTTAAACTTGTCGTTTTCTTCATCCGACAGTTATTCTATTATGGGGCCCATAAACAGCTGCGCCGTCGTATGAATATTCCCCGACAACAAGAATATTCCACGACCAAACAAATATTCCCCGACAACAATAAGTATTTTATAGCCACTTGCTTATTTTGAAAAAAAAATCATATATCACCCTTAACTTTATTTTTTATCAATTAAACCATTTACTAAATAGGAAAATTGAATACTTTTATTTCATAAAATTCGGAGTCTTACATAACACTACTTCTAAATAAAGTACTTAGGCCCAATTAACTACAACACACACACACACACACACACATATTTTAAATAAATTAGGGAATTGAAAAGACGCGGTAACCGTGTTTTCACTGAAGTCGGGAGGTGCCTAACACCTTCCTCCCGCTTAAGCAAACCCTCGAACTCTATAAATCTCGGTTTCTAAGGCTTGTTAAATAGAGTCCAATAATTGAGCCTTTTGCAAAAGGTAAACTCAAGCCTGATGGTGTGTCCATTAGAACCCAAAAGGTAAGTTCTTTCAGCTTGTTCTTTTGGATGTTCCCCTGAATTCTGCCTCATGGAAATAAAACTAATATTTTACTATGCATTTATTGATGAAAGATATTGATGTATGTTATGCATTTGTTGAATTTAAAGATATTGTTGGAGTTCAAAATGCAATCAAGGTAACAAGAACTTCATTTTAGTACACTCATTTTATTTTATCATCTTATTGGTCTCTTTGTCTCTCCTGTTCTTAATCTCTTCTATTCTTCTTTGTAGGCACAAACAGAATACAAGGCATATTTTATGGATAGTTTAATTAGGTAGTAGTTTAAATTTATGGATAGTTTGGTATATTGTGTGGATGTAGTCAAATTCACAATTCAATATAATAGTAATTATATTGAAAAGTGAATTTGAGATGTATGGATAGTTTGGTATTATTGGGATGTAAACATATTGTATGGTATTAATATTCTTTGTAATTGGTATATTTTGAATGTTTGATACATTTTTGGCTTTAAATAGATGACACCTTCTAAATGTTGTATAAATGTGTTTAAACGTTGTCTGTTGTTGCTTGCTAAGGTAGAGATCCAAAAACAGTTGTTATATACATGTATTACAACATTTTTAAGTCAAACTACAACGTTTTAAAAATGTTGTATAAAGGGTGTCAAATAGATGACTCCTTCTAAACGTTGTATAAATGTGTCTAAAAGTTGTCTGATGTATCAAATTACAACATTTTAAGCCAGAAAACGTTGTGGAATCATACCATCTGCAACATTTTCAAGCATCCAATGATTTCTGGAAATTAAATATACAACGTTTTTGAAGAAAAAAAATGTTGTAAATGTGACAAACCACAACATTTTAAAAATGTTGTATAAAGGGTGTCAAATAGATGACACCCTTAACCACGATGTTTCTGGTATACAAACTATAACGTTTTTTATGCGTTATCTATTTACGATTTTGTAGTAGTGTATATCAAACTTTTTTGTCAATTTCACCCTTTCAAACCAAATTCAAAGCATATAGAAAACATAAGGGGTAAGAAATATTTAGAAGAAGAATTCCAAAGGAAATTTTCCCTGATGTCGACAGGTGGCGACTCTATTGGGGAAAGTCGAGGCCTTAAGCCGAATTTCAATCTTTTCAAATTCCCTTTCTTGCGTGTGTGTGAATGATGTCTTTACATTAAATGGATGTGAATGAATGTTGCCTTTACATTAAATGGATGTGAATGAATGCTCTATTTACTGCACTTTAGTGTCTCGCACAATGTCATCATTTCATACGGTGAGACACGATATATGTGAATGTATGTTGTGTGATTCCTCCATAAAGAGGTGAACCTTTCGGTGTTTGATTACTGGACTCACCGAAGAATAATCCCGTGAGGCTCAAGAAAGGCACCACTCAGATCCTCTCCAATTGAAAGATCGGATTAGCTTCCTATCTAGTAGATTGCGATGATCTTGGGACTTTCATGCCGAAAAGTTGCGAGAGTATACTACGATAGGTTAACCTTTGATAAACCAAACGCGAAAGGGAGTCTCTTCATGCCATTCCCTTTCAATTTCTTGTAAATTTTGATTTAATGTAAATTATGATTCCATGTAATTATAAAGAAAATAAAAAGAAAAATGTAAATATACATTCCATTCCCTATCAAAACCTGTCATGCTATCTTGTCATCAAAATAAATGACATTTGTTTTGCTGGAAAATATTAAAAAACCCCTAAAACAGACACATTGCATAGCATGCACACATTAATGTTTACCAAGAATAACTACACAAACTTTTTGTAGGGAAGCAATTGGTCCCGTTACCCGATCAAAGTCTAAAAATACACTAAGCCCATCTTCAGACATAGCTGCAAGTGCCCAACCTGAATTTACATCTATTTCTCGAGAGGAGTTTGAGGGACTAAGAAACCAGATAGCAGAATTAGTTGTTGTCGACGTCGGGATTTTTATTTGTCCCTTTTTGTTCTTGTCTTTTGGTGTTCTCATGTTAGGTGAGATTTGTTTGAAAAAATAAGTTTGAAAAGGTCCGACATGTATATGTCGACGATTGGACTGTAAGAGTCGCTAGTTGGTATTTTTAAATGGTTACACCAACTCAACCGAGAAAAGGTTTGCACAATGACCTAGTGATGTGACACTGCTTAACTGGTCTGTGAAACCGAGATTCGTTAGGGTCCGGGGGCTTGATTAAGCGGAGGGAAGGTGCTCCCCCCCCCCCTGACTTCCTTGGTGACACGGTTACCGCCACTTTTTAATTTAAACTTTTATCTTAATGTGTGTGTGTAGGTCAATGTTCAATTACTGGAAGTAGTGCTATGCCTCGTTTGCACCTATATACAAATGGTTTGAATTTTGTATAAAAGTTCAATTTTAACGAGATATGGAAGTGATGTTTTGTAAAATAAGTTTTTTCAAACCCTTGTGCTCAATAGTAATTGAGGCCTTTGATACATCCATTTTATTATGTGTTCAGCTTGGTTCCTTTTATTTTCGAGATGTGAAGCATCTTCGAGAAAATAAGATACATAGCAATGTCGAACTCCTTGTGGGCATGAAATCCATCTAAGGAAATTCAAACACCGTGAATAATTTACAAGCTAGTTGCAGCTTAAAATGTCCATCACGGGAACCGAATCTAGATTCAGGAACTGAATCTGTGATCACATGATGATGCAGTATGTGTAAAAGCTACACACAATTATATTTAAAAGCTATATATATATATAAGTAATAAAAACCACGGACCGATGGTCCGGGCATACACACACAACACGACTCTCAACGTGAACAACTGTGTGTGAATGAAAGTGGAGAAAGGCTTTAAGAAATATGAGGTGTCTTACAGTGGGCTGCCAAGAAGACTTCAAATGATTTAAATGAATGAATACTCGATTTCCACCAGTAAAATATAGCAAAACACAAGCTTAAAGGTGTTTGAAAAGAGAAAGCACTCAATGTACAGAGTAAAATGGATAGGGTTTCCTCTCCTTTATCTCTTAGAAGTGTGTATGAAGTGAAATGGACAGGGCTTCCTCGCCATTTCTCTCTTGAAAATGGCCACACCAAGCCCTCTATTTATAGAGGAGCCGCAAGTCCACCTGCAGCTACCTGGGGTGCCCTGGGCTCTGTGGGTCCCACTATCTCGAAGTACGTGCACTCGTACAATGCGTTGTCCATTCGAACCTTCATAACTTTCAATCCGGGCATTCGATTGAGGCGTATAATACCTTTTCGGAATGCTGTTGTCGAGAGCTACACAATGACATGGGATAAGAGGTTCTACAAAGCCATGAAGATGGGTCCATGACAAGATCTTTAGGTCATCAAATTCTATCCGGTGTGCTATCTTGTGCAATAGTCACTTGGGATTTTGAGTTATGGTTCTTGTAGGACACTTCTGTGTAGAATGTAGGTTTAAATGTTGCTGAGATGGCATGAATGTGGGATCAATGTTGCAAAATGATGATTTTGTCCCTCACTAGGGTTATCTCTGGCTTTGGGCTGATTTAGTAGTCGTTGCTCAGGGTTATCTCTGAGATTGGGCTGCTGTGAGTACTGAAGGTCCTCAGGGTTATCTCTGATGTGTGCCTGACCTACCGGGGTTATCTTCGGGGTTGGGACTGAGTCCCTTGGGGTTATTTCCAAGGTTGAAGCTGACTTCTAGGGATTAAAATGGGCTTTTTTTGGGTTATCTCTGGAACTGCAACTGAATTCCTCGGGGTTGTCTCCAAGACTTAAACTGAGTATCTCGGGGTTGTCTCTGAGATTAAAACTGAGTATCTCGGGTTTATCTTCGGGATTGAGCTGATTTAACCTCCAGGGTTATCTCTGGAAGATAATTCTGCCCTCCAACAAGGTTAGTAACAAAAATGCAAAATTTTGAGTGTCTACAGATGCCCCTCTTTATCATGTTCATGAAATATAAAGGCATGGATAGAATAAAAAATACTAGATACTTGAAATATGACATGATAATCATGATGCAGTGTAATGCATTATGATGCAAATGTATGATGAATGTGGTTTGTTGGACCATTTTCCAACGGGATGTGATGACTGTTCGTTCCCATGACTTATGATGGGGACTGGAGTTATATCTAATGACCCCAACAAACTGCTTGGATGTCTGCTCCAAAGCTTTTAGGAATTTCTAGGATGTTGACAGTGGGGTCATCACTAAACTCCTTAATCCTTAGTACAGACTTCCCACTGAGGATGTATCTCTCATGTACGAGAGACTCTGGGGATTGTGCTCTGTCTGATGAAGATTGGTATAACAGATTCCATCATCAGTCCTCCTAGATGAGGATGGTTTTCCCTTGTTTGTATCAGCATGTCCTTCTAATACTCTGTCGGAGTTACTGCCAATAGTCTAGGTTGTCAGGGTTGCCTGATCCTTGTTCAAATGTTCTTCAACAGATACCATCATCGTACCATTTCTGATGCTTCGATGGGTTTAATTGCCAATGGCTGGTGATGTAAATGCTATTTGACCTTCGTTGAAATGTGCATCAACGGCTGAGATCATCTGACTTCCTCCGATTCTTCACTGGATTTATGTGCTAACGGCTGAAATAACGTCAAGGTTACTTGACCTTCATTGAAATGTCCTTCAATGGATGAAATCATCAGACTTCTTCCGATGGTTAGCTGGATTTACGTGCCAATGACTGAAATAATGTCAAGGTTGCTTGACCTTCATTGAAATGTCCTTCAACGGATAAAATCATTGGATGACTTCCAATGCTTCGCTGGATTTATGTGCCAATAAATGTATGATGTCAAGGTTACTTGAGCTTCGTTGAAATGTCCTTTAACGGATGAAATCATCGAATGGCTTTCAATACTTCGCTAGATTTACTTGCCAATGGCTGAAATATATCTCAAGGTTGTTTGACCTTCATTGAAATGTGCTTCAACGGCTGAGATCATCGGATGGATTCTGATGCTTCACTAGATTTACTTGCCAATGAATTAAATAATGTCAAGGTTGTTTGACCTTCGTTGAAATGTGCTTCAACGGCTGAGATCTTCAGATGGCTTTCGATGCTTCACTAGATTTACTTGTCACAGGATGAAATAACATCAAGGTTGCTTGACCTTCATTGAAATGTGCTTCAACGACTGAGATTATATGAAATATCCGCTGGGGAGAGGTTGCAATTGGAATCACAACCCCGAACTGACGACATTAGACCTTTGTGAAGTATTGCCTAATGTAGTTTGCAAAAGCTGTGATCATTGGTGTTGTGAACCTTGTGTCTGGGTGAATACCAATGAGTGATATGGAGACCTGCAGTTTGGTCTTTGAAAATTAGGATTTCAGGCTTTTCCGCTCAATCGCGTAGCGTCTTTTTCCTGATTTGACCTTTTGAACTTATGAGACCTCCTTTGCAACTCAAATTGGACCAAGCCAGAGGGGTGGGACCCACCTAAGACAATCGCAGGTAGACCTACGGCTATCTGTGGGTGTATTTGTTGGCCACTTTTCTTTCACAAGTCATTTTCAAGTTGTGCCACATAGAGAATTCGAGAGTTCTTCTTCAGATTTGCTGAGTTCAGGTTGCTTTCTTCAAAATCCATCACCGTACAAGTGTTCTACACTATCTTGGTAACGTATGCATGTCCTCTTTTCCAGTTTTTGTCCGTTAGAAAATGAGTTATCACATGAAATGCTTCTAAACACATAGTAGTGAATATGCATGCTCATATGACTTGATAAAAAATATTCAACACAGTAAACGTTAGTTTTTAACCATGCTGAACATATTAATGTGAAAAAATTTGACTTTTGAAATAGTTAAATTGGCACCTCTTTTCTACTATTTTTTATCCTATTTGAGGACAAATGAGTAAAGGTTGTAAAGCAAAGTAATCCTGGTAATTAGGCTACCCTTACAGATTATGACTTTGATATTTTTATGCATATAGGATGTTTATGACTATGAGTTGGTTTGCTATTGAATGGTCACCTAGTCATGCCTACGTGCATGTGGATACTCCTTTTACAAAGGAGACTCTGGCAAAAAAATTCCATGAGCCTAGGCATTGGGTAGACATGCATTTTTAACTCTAATGTAGGCGTATGTTAAAGTAATGCATGAATGCGTATAGTCATAAAATGCATTTGAAAAGCTCCAGGTTAGAAATTACCATACCCTTTCTGAGGTGATTTGGAGACTTGTTTCTAGATATATGGATCCAGATCAGCCAAGTAGTTCCCGCAGGACCACTTTAGGTATGAGCAGGAGGCCTTCAGATGTGTCTCAACCTCGTTCAGTTAGACAGCCTCGTCGGTTGGTAGAGGTGGTGATTCGTCCTATCCGATTGAGGTACCGGATGTCGAGGATGAGGAAGAGGATGTACCGGTTGCGGCTCCTACTCCTGCTACTCATGCTCCCCGCAGGGATCTTCCAGGCATTAAAGTGATGATTCCAGAGCTTCTAGATGATTTGTGTCACCACCTCTCGGTCTACTTATAGGCAAACAAGGTAAAAGCTTGATTCGATCTTCCTTTTTCCTATTGATGAGGATTAAGGATTTGGATGTTGATTTGTTTTTGTGATGTAGGTTCCTGGCTTTACGCAGCCTCAAGGGAACAAGTTTAGCATACATTCTCTCTATCAGGCTCTTCATCCAAGGTATTGAGAGATTGTGCATGGTTGGGGCTTTGAGGTGTTCTTTTCCATCCTCCCCCGCCGTTGTCCCTGGGGTTATCTTAGGGTGTTGTCTGAGCACTGGTTTCACCAGACTCAGTCTCTCCATTTGCTTAACTACGAGGTGATGATGATGCCGATGGATTGGCAGTTTATCATCGGTATGGAGTTTGGAGGGGCGTCAGTGCCTTGAACGGTGAATATTACCCCGACTGCCATTAGATCCTTACTAAGAGTCCCGACCGAGGCGCTTAAGGGTAGGACAGTCTGCACTGGTCCTTTGAGCATAGATGCTATGAGCGGGGCGTTGAGGGAGCCCATACCCGCTGATGTAAGAGTCAGGGATCGCATTCTTCAGCGATTATTCCTGGTCAATCTCAGGGGTTACTTCATAGCGGATAAATCTTCCACGGTGTCATTCTCTTTGGTTAGCGCCACATGAGAGGTGAACCGTATTGGAGAGTATGACTAGGGTTCCTACATCATTGCCTATTTCTTCAGGGGAATGCACATGCGTTTGCGGGGCTTGACAGAGGCATGGCTAAGATTTTATCCGTTTCTACTGGTGAGTATTTCTCTTTTAATTCCCCATGTATAGGTTAAGAGTCTTAACTGACCACATATGTTTGCCTTTGTATTGGCAGTTTTGGGCCTATAAGAGGCTCCCATGTCAGTTGTGAGATCCCGAATTTTATGAAATAAAATTATTCAATTATTCTATTTTGGTAAATAGTTAAATTGATAAAAGTTTAAAGTTAAGGGTGATATTTGAAAATTTTTCAAAGTAAGCAAGTTGTTATAAAATATTCGTTGTGTCGGGGAATATTCGATTGTTCGGGGAATATTCGTTTTAACAGGGAATATTCATATGACGGCACAATCATTGGTGGACCCCACAACGAAAGTATTGTCGTAGTTAGAAAATGACATACTTATCTTTTTATAAAAATAATGGCGAAAGTTTTACCATTAAACTATTGAACTACACGGTAGTAAAAATACGATGTCTGCGTGGTTGCATAGTAGCTGCGGTATTGATTATTGATGCTTACGTAAGAAGTCACTTTCGCTTATACTCAATTATTGCTACAAATAATTGCCGCATCATATCTCTCATATTATTGATTCAATTATTGTCACAGTATCATCTGCATAATATTTTATATATTATTAAATTAATAGTTGAGACGACAAAGTTATTCATATTATTATTTGCAATATTGACAATGTCTAGAAGTTCTGTCAAGGAGAGGTTTGGTCACTTAATTGCGCGCCAATAAGGAGAAATCCTTATCGAAAAGCCCCATCTTTCCTAGGAACGACCTGGTTGTTAAATATTGTGAGTTATAATATTAATGATTAATAAGTTCATGTTGATTAAAGATGAAATTGATAGTTTCATTGTGTTGGGATTATTAGTGTTAGTGGAAATCGACATTTATTTCGATAATAATTGATGTCTGGAAGTTATATTGACCAATCGGGTAATTAATTGGATAAATGAGCAATTAATTCACATGCTTATAACTATTTGTTCACATGTGTGTACTATTGATTCACATGCATGTACTATTAGGGGAAGTGGTGCAAGATCTATAATACTTGCATGACTAAATTAAAAATAGAGGTATAGATGAATGTACTATACTATAATTATTTTTTTCACATATATAGAACTATTGAGTCACATGATTGTACTATTGATTCTCATGATGTACTATTAGGGGAGGTGGTGCAAGTTTGATAATACTTGCAAAACTAAATTAAAAATGAAGGAAAAGATGAAGGTATTAAACTGTAATATATTGAGCCTCAAAATGTGCAATTATCGAAACTATATTTTCCTATAAATAGAAGCACATTCTTCCTTCATTCTCACCAATTCACTAGGACTCACAAGAGCAATTATAGAGAGAGAAGCTATAGAGAGAAAGAAGAAGAGAAGTCTGCTACTTCACTACTCCAGTATCCAGTCTTCTTCTAAGGTAAGGGGTATTATTTATTTCATATTCTAAAGAGATATTATTTTTCGTATTCGTATGAATATTATTTTCATTCAATATTCGTAAGGAATATAATCTTCATTCAATATTCGTAGGAATATTATTTTCGTTCAACAGTCGTAAGGGATATTATTTATTTCATATTCTGAAGAGATATTATTTTTCATATTCGTATGAATATTATTTTCGTTCAATATTCGTATGAATATTATTTTCGTTCAACAGTCGTAAGGGGTATTATTTCTTTTATATTCTGAAGAGATATTATTTTTCGTATTCGTATGAATATTATTTTTGTTCAATATTCATAGGAATATTATTTTCGTTCAGCAGTCGTAAGGGGTATTATTTATTTCATATTCTAAAGAGATATTATTTTTCGTATTTGTATGAATATTATTTTCAATTCAATATTCGTAAGGAATATCATCTTCGTTCAATATTCGTAGGAATATTATTTTTGTTCAACAGTCGTAAGGGGTATTATTTCTTTCGTATTCATGAAGAGAGTTATTTTCTTTCAATACTCGTAAGGGTTGTTATTCTATTCTTTATTATTACATTGGAATAACTTTGTCTCACGCGACTCACCGCATGCATGGTGAAATTCTTCTGTTATTCCGTTCTTTATTATTATATTGGAATAACCTATCTACGCAAACTACCGCATGCATGGTGAATGACCCTTCGTATTCATTCTTTATTAAATTGTGGAAATTATCTGTCTACGTGGATTACAACATTGCGGATGAAAATCCATTTATAGTTTTGTATGTTTTATTGAGATATCCTTTCTTTTTTATTCATCATGGAATATCGTTTTCTTTTGTATTTTCCTTTTATGAGTACTATTCTCGAAGTACTATTCATGGGGTACTATTCACCTGGAATACTATTCATGATAAAAATTAATTTCTTTTCAGTTCAAATCATTTTTGATACAATATCATTTTTGAATTTTACTCCACAAAGAAGTATCATGTTGACAATTTGGATATTTTTAAACTCTAGACAAATTTAAAATCTTTATTATTTATCCTTGATTTCGTTTGATTAATTCTTATATCATTGTCATCATCCTCATGTTTATATTGTGATGAAAGTCATCTTTGGCTTACGTGCATAGATGTACTGTTGATTGGTATGATTATGACCAATGATCATTCGGTATAATCATGACCCGTAATGTTACAAATGATGTGGTAAAAGTCCTCATTGGCCCGTAGTGCATTGATGGACAGTTGTTGGTATAATTATGACCAGGGATTATTCGGTATAATCATGACCATTGATGATTACATGAATATCCTTGGCCCGTAGTGCAGGGATGATTCGATGATGTGGTTTATTTATTAAGCTGAGTCTCAACAATAAAGTTGATGAAAAACTTTTTAAATCATAGAAGATAGTAGATATCATGCTCTACTTGACTCTTCTAATAGATTGTTTGTTCCCATGCAGTTGTTGATCTAAAACTTGTCGTCTATTATATTCTATCAGTTATTATACTGTTGAAGGCTAAGGATAATTTATTCTGCATTATCTTAGTCATAATATTTCTTACTGGGCTAGTTGAGCTCGCATTTTTCTTTCATTGTTCTCTTCAGGAAATGAGAATATAGTTGGGATGAGTCGGGGAATGGAGTGATGTTCCAAGATAAATGGCTTGAGTAGTCCTCACTATTCTATGAAATAGTGTGATAATAATTGTAATGAGGACTCTATTGAGTGTGGATATTGTCTAGAAGACAATATTCGTGTTAAAACTCTCAGCTTATGTTTTTCTCGTATTTTACACGATAGTGGTATAATTAAGTTTTTATTTGTATTTTGTACCATGTACTTGGCGACACAAGATGGGTGATGTATACTTGTTTTGGGGGTGACACATCAGCATCCCATTAGCATGACTGTAGATCAGCTATTGCAACACTCCATGACCCTCTTGATGTTCCAAGTTCCTGTAGGTTTTTTAGAGAGCATGCTAGAGCACTGGGTACTAGACAGGCATGTGTTCCAGTTTGTGACCCATGAGTTGTTTCCCACCTTAGAGGAGTATGAGAGGTTGATGGCTTTGCTACTGGATAGGCCTTGTGCTCAAATGGCTATCGGGGATATGAGCTGACAGTTCATGACCCTCATCGGGTTGAGGCGTAAAGTAGCCCAGGATGAGAGCACCTCCGGGCATGTAGGGTCCCAACATTTTATGATAGATAGATTTGGCTTATTAGACAGTTATGCACAGCACTCCGGGGATTTCACCACGTCAGAGGATCAATGGTGTGTTTCCAGAGTAGACGTATTCATAATGTGTGTAGTGGCTTATTTGTACATGCCACTGTATATGGATCATCTGAAAATTAGTGTTTTTATAGTAGTGAGAGCTCTCAGGGAGGGTCATACCATTGTACCGATGATTATGGCAGAGACATTAAGGTCAGCCACGTATTGCCACACCCATTCTGTAGGGGTATTTATAGGCAGCTCGGTCTTGTTGTATGTGTGGTTTATGTCACACCTGAGACCTATTGGCACCTTTTGATGACATGGGTATTACTTTTCCCATGAGATAGCCATGTTTTACTCCTTTCAGCCAGCAGAGTGTATAGACGCTGCATCATGGTCGGTGTTCTTGGCAGGGATCGAGGATCCATTTGACATTTTATTGTGCTCGGGGCTTAGTTCTCCCTAAAGCTTCATTGCTCAGGCATCAGGTATGGATTATCTCCTTCTGGCTGGTTTGAGGGGCATGACCATGTATCACCCACTAGCTGTGATGGCACAGTTTGACTATTTTTAGGATGTTCATCCTTTTGAGGGGGCATTAGGTCAGCGTTTGTCTTCTCGACATTTGTCAGCAGAGGATAGATCGATGGTGTATGCCTGTTGGGCTCAGCGTGAGAGGGATTAGTTTTTTGTTAGCAATCTGGGCCGTTCTACAGAGTATTCTGCATGGATGGGGGCAGAGATTACATCGGCTGGGGTTGTATCCACTGTGCCGAGGATTGATTTCGATAGTGGGGAGCCCATGGAGGACAATAATTCTGTCACTAAGGAGGAGCTATTTGCTGGGTTGACAGCAGCTCTTGTTGATTCTCCCAGTATGACTGCTACTGTGACCCCACATTCGACAGACTATATAGAGCAAAGTTTGCATCTGCGACATATGAGAGAGATCAGGCTAGGGCCTTGATGTTGACAGCTCTTACTGGGAGAGAAGCCGCTCTATTAGACAGAGATGATGCCTTAGCTCTTAGAGATACCACTATTGCTGAGCGGGACGAGGATAGATCATCTAGAGATGCATTGATTATTGAGTGGGATTGTGCTATATCTGCCCGAGATGTCGTTGTTACAGATAGTACTGTAGTGAGGTCTCATACTATTGATATCATTGCAGAGATGAGTACCTATATTGATGAACATAGTGTCACCATACAGTTGGTTGTGGATCTGTTGGCTCATGTTGATACCCTTAGGCAAGAGTTCACAGCATTACCCCCTTCTTCGAGACAGATGCTATGTTGGATCTGATAGCACGCATATCCACTAGATTTTATATGGGCTTATATTTTCCTGCACAGACTAGCTTAACCATTTATGTCATGTACAGTACACATTGTATATATCAAACAACATTATATATGGTAGGAAAATATATTTTGATTCACTTCCCTTTTAGTTATGCCTTGTTACTTGCTTGATATTTGCCTGTTTCTCCAGGGCTTGTGATCTTGATGTATTGTGAACTCCCCCTTGATGGATGGACATTGAGATGTCTTAGGATCTTTCAGAATGGATCATTGATCTGTGTGTATTCCCTACCCTTTGGTGTCTTGGGACTAGTTTCTGTATGTAGTAACGGAGAGGAGTGTTGCTTTCCTCTCTGAGGTTTACCGCACCATAGATCATCGTCGGTAATCCTTTGTATGGGGGAGCCCAGGTAGTTCCATCTCTTATGGATTGGTGTTTCTCTTTGAGCATTCAATCGTAGGTTAGATGGTCACCGATTCTCCCATTGTTGTGGGGAGACCGAGTAGTTCCATCCCTTTGGTCTAAAGTTGATGAGGTATGGTTTGAAGGATGATCCCAGTACTAGTTGACAAGTTTTTTTATTTTGGTAGGGGTGAGATCGAACCATGAATGGCTGCCTACGTACTCCCATTGATGAGGGGAAATCATGTCTGCGTAGTTTGAACCCAGTGTAAAAGGTTCAAACTTTTATGTGGTAAAGTGGGTGTAGAGATGTGTTTGTTTGTTTTTTTGCGGTGAGACCAGACCATAACAATGGCTGCCTACATACTCCCGTGTATTGAGGAGATCAGGTCTGCGTAGTTTTCTCCGTGTACAGGATAAACTGCAGATGGAAAGTTTGATCCCATGTACCGGACAAACTGAAGATGTGAAATGTTTAATCCCTGGTGGGATAAACTGAAGGTATGAAATGTTTATCCCGAGTGGGACAAACTGAAGGTATGAAAGGTTTTGAAAACCTGAGCTGAGTGATGGACCTGATGATCCGGAACCAGGCTGTTGGTTTAAAAGGTATGTTTGTCCCTGATGGGGCAAACAAATGTGAAGAAGGGTTGTATGTAGTGAAGGGATTTGCAAACCTAAACTGACTGGGGATCTGGTGATCCAAAACCAGGATGTTAGCTTGCTGGTAACTTCAGACATAATACCATTTCACAGTGTCCGAGTTAATGAGTTACAGAAATTCATCGCCATCCATCTCCCGTAATTTGAGAGCTCCTCTTGTCAATACCTCCATGACAACAAACGGGCCTTCTCAGTTTGGGGCGAATTTTCCTTTTGTAATAACCCGATATTTTCTATATAATTAAATCAGAAATTTTGCGTATAATTTTTTTTAAAGGTGGGAATACGTGTAAGGTAAAGTATATGTATTTATGCGATAAATAAAAATTTATTTATTACATGAATAATTTCAAATAATTTTCTTAGAATTATTGACCATTATAAATTATATTTTAATAATTAATTTTGTAGTAAAAACATTTTTTTTATTTATTTTCCATGAAAATATGATTATATATTATTTAAATAATATATGAAATGATTATTGGAATTATTATAATAATTATTTTATTATATGAATTTTAGTTGATTATTAAGTTAATTATTTTAACTTAATTAATAATGTTATATATGCAAGATAAATCAGATATAGAATCCAAACCCTAATTTTGGATTTTGATCAAGGAATGAGAATATTAATATAATATTAATTATATTTCAGTGCTATAAATATGTACTGTATATGTATAGACTGATAATGGTTGGTCAATTTTGGTATATCATGACAAAACCCTAGCATTAATTTGTTAAACCCTATTTTGAAACTAAATTATGAATTCGAGATTGTTATGTAATTGTGTTATATAATTTATGTTGCGTATTATAGAATTTAATGTTAATTAGAGAAACCCTAATTATTAGATATCCTAATTAATATTTAGAAACCATAATTGTTAATTAGAAACCCTAATTGTCAATTATAAGCTCTAATTGCTAAATTAGCAATCTTAATTATAATTTATAAAGCCTAAACCTAATTTTCAAGTCCAATGTAATTAGAAAACTTAATCTATCTAAGAAACCCTAATTTGGAATTTTAAAAAACTTTAATTTTCATTTTTACCCTTATTGAAAAATCCTAAAAACTAATTAAATTTTTGAAAACCTTAAGGTTATAAAACCCTAAGGGTCAAACCCTAAGGGTTTGCCAAGATTACTATCATGCCATTAAAATTACAAGGCTATTAACCAAATTGCCCTTTTGTGCATTATTGAAACTAACTTGCTAGTTTTGCCAACACTTTAGTTGGTGAGCTACTCTAACAACCCCATGTGCTCAAAATGCTCAGCAAGCAAGCCACATATATCAGCCAATTCATTACCTTCAAGTCATATATATAGAATTAGAGATAGAAAAGTGGCATTCAAGCCTCATTCATACATAAACACTCAACTCACTTCTCTCCCATCCAAACCAACGAAATTCTATGGTGTTTCAGTCCCAAAACAAAGCCCCACTATCTCCTCTAACAAATCAGAAGCCTTAGATTCAAGTTTTGCTCAAAAAGAGGTATAAAACCTAATTTATAATTTGATCTTAGTTGCTATGTTAAATGTTATGTGTTGTGTTTAAACATGTTGTTTGTAGTATATATAAGTGATCCGGGTTGATAGATGTTAGATCCATAACTTCTATAGGCTCGAATTTAAAGATTTCAAGAATCTGGAAAATTTTAAAATGAAGTTTGACAACCAAATGTCAAACCTCATAGATCTTTGTCTGTTATGTGCTTTTGTTGTTTAAAGGACTAAACATGTAGTATGTTATGAGATCTATACTGTGGACCATGACTTTTGGTTTTCTGGGTAACCCAGATTTTCCTAGAAGCGTCTGACAATGAATTTGTGGCCTCTGATGTTGTAGGTTGATGTTGTTTTGTTATTTTTGTTACATCTAAGTTGTAGTAGGTTATATGATCTATAATATCATGTCTTTGTATCACTAAAATATCAAGTAGCTTGAACACAGTGGCTGGTCAAAGTAGATGAAACGATCATAAAAGTTGTTTTCTAGGTAACCCAGAAAACGCTTGAATATGTCGTCTGACATGGTTTCACCGGCATAGATCTGCTTGATCTGTTGTTGTTATAGTGATTTTATGTAATAGATCTATACATTTGCATGCTGGCTACACACTGAAACCTTTAGGTCACAAAAAGAACACAAGGATTGCAAGTTGTGGAAGCCCAAATATGGCTACACGAACTGTTCTTCATTTTTGGGTAACCTAGAAAATGAAGAACAACTCTAACAGCTACTTTGAAGGCTTAGATCTCCTTATTGTGATGCAGTAGGACCTTGTTTGTTGCTTGATCGTGTAGTATTATACTAGTACTATAAGACCCCAACTTTTATGAATAAAGATGAATTTTCTATAATTATCATTTTTGAATATTATGGAATGAATTTGATATAATGTTATAGTTGTGGGTAATAGTTATAAATTTTGCAAAGTACGCAAGTTGTTATATAATATTCGATTGGTTCGGGAATATTCGTTTTAACATAGAATATTCGTATGACGGCACAATTATTGGTGGACCCCACAATGGAATTATTGTCGGATTGAGAAAATGACAAAAATATTTTATGAAAATAACGGCGAAAGTTTTATCGTTAGCTATCGTTGAAACACCCGGTGTTAAAAGTACAGAATACACGTGGTTGCATAAGCAGCACACAAGATTGATTATTGATGCTTACGTGAGAAGTCACTCGCTTTTGTTCAATTATTACTTGATGAATTGTTGCATAGTATCTCACGTTAATTGATTCAATTATTGTCGATATTTTATATATTATTAAATCAATAATTGAGACGACGAAGTTATTAATATTATTATTTGCAATATTAACGATGTCTAGATGTTCTGCCAAGGAGAGGTTTGGTCACCTAATTACGCGCCAATAGGGAGAAACCCTTATTGGAAAGCACTCTCTTTCCTGGGAACGACCTGGTCGATTAATAGTGTGAATTATAATAATGATGATGAAGTTTTGTTTTATTAGTATTATTAATGTAATAAAACAGAAAATCTTTTTATATAAAACAGAATACTTTATAAAGTTATTCGTTTTATTAGACTATAAGTAGAATATATTATATTCTCTTATGCATAGTATTTTGCATAGTAAAATCTTTTTATATAAAACAAAATACTTTTATAAAGTTATTCGTTTTATTAGACTATAAATAAAATATATTATATTTTATTATGCATAGTGTTTGCATAAGACTGCATAGTATTTTGTATAGTAAAATCTTTTATATAAAATAGAATACTTTTATAAAGTTATTCATTTTATTAGATTATAAATAGAATATATTATATTTTATTTAAAAGATTTTGTTTTATTAGAATATTTTATAGTAAATCAATCTGGACCGTCCGTTTAAAAGTAAATCAATCTGGACCGTTCAGGAATTAGTTACTATTAAGTCCATTCTCCTATAAATAGAAGCTCATTCCTTCATTATTTCTTACAATTCAATTTGAAACTCTAGAGAGAGAAACTATAGAAAGAAAGAAGAAAATATTCTCGCTACTTCACTACTCCTATATCCAGGTTTGTTCTAAGGTAAGGGGTATTATTTCTTTCTTTTCGTCTTCATGAAAAGAACTTCATTATTCCATTCTTTGTTATTATGTTGAATAACTTGTCTGCGATGGGCACCGCATACATGGTGAAATTCTTATGTTATTCCATTCTTTATTATTATGTTGGAATAACTCATTGTCTATCACAATCTTGTATACATGGTGAAATTCTTCTGTTATTCCATTATTTATTATTCTTTTGGAACATCATGTCTGTGCGTTACGCATGACCTGGTTTAGTTATTTATTATTCTGTTGGAACATCTTGTCTGTGCGTTTATGCATGACCTGGTTCCGTTGTTTATTATTCTGTTGGAATATCTTGTTCCGTAACGCTTTTGCATGACCGTTTCCATTATTTATTATTCTGTTGGAATATCCTATCTAGGCGTTTACGCATGACCTGGTTCCGTTATCTATTATTCTGTTGTAATAACTTGTCTGTGCGGTCTATCGCATGCCTGGTGATTTCTTTTGTTATTTCATTCTTTATTATACTCAGTTGGTTAAAGTTTTGGCTTTTATACTCCATGAAATTAGTGGAATATCCTTGATATTTGTGCTTCATCATGTATCTTTTCATGGAAATATTCTTCTGAGCATTCTTGAGTTTTACCCCACAAAGCAATATCATGTTGACAATTTGGACGTTATTGGTTCCTGAATAAATTAATTCTTGAATTTGTTTTATTGAATTCTTATATCATTGTCATCATCCTCATGTTTATTTTTTGTTGAAAGTCATCTGTGGCCTGTAGTGCATAGATGAACTTGGTATGATTATGACCAAGGATTATTCGGTATAATCATGACTGTAATGTTACAAATGATGTGGTAAAAGTCCTCATTGGCCCGTAGTGCATTGATGGACAGTTGTTGGCATGATCATGACCATTGATGAATACACGAATATCCATGGCCCGTAGTGCATGGATAATTTGTGGTTGTGATACTAATGAATATCCTCGTCAGTAAAGTGCAGGGATGATGTGGATAATTTATTAAGTCGAGTCCCAAAGTGATAAAAGTGATGAAAACCTTTTTAAATCATAAAAGATAGTAGATTTTATTCTCTATTTGACTCTTTTAATGGATTGCTTGTTCACCTGCGAGCTTAAATTTGATGTTTGTTATATTGTATCAGTTTAACACTGTTGAAGGCTAACGATAATTTATTATGTATTATCTTAGTCATAATATTTTTTACTGGGCTTGTTGAGCTCACCCTTTTACTTTCATTCATGTTCTCTTCAGGAAATGAGAACGTAGCAGGGACTAGTCGGGGAACGGAGTGACGGTCCAGATAATAGCATTAGTAGTCCTCACTATTCTATTAAATAGTGTGATAATAAATGTAATGAGGACTCCATTTATTGTGGATATTGTGTAGATGACAATATTTGTATTAAAACTCATAGCATATGTTTTGTCGTATTTTACACGACTGTTGTATAATTAAGTTGTATTTGAATTTCGTACCATGTATTTAGTGACTCAAGATAGGTGATGTATACCTATTTTGGGGGCGTCACAAGTACTACAAGATCTGACCCTTGGCAAGCCCATAAACATGAAGATCAATGATCTAGACTTGGTCTAACCTAGTACCCAGTAAACTGTCTATGAAGGCTCAAGAACCCCAAAGGCTACACTTTCTGTCGCTAAAGGCTATAGCGACAATTTATTTAATTTAATTTAATTTATTTTCTTAAAATCATTTAAAATTAGTAATTAATTTATAAAAATTCCAAAAATAGTTTTACAAATTATTTTAAGTTATAAAAATTAACTTTTAATGATTTGACATATTTTTCATAAATATTAGTATTTATTTAAATATTATTGATATTTAATTTATTTAATAAATGCCTTAAATAAATTAATTAAAAATTATTTTATTATATTAAAATTATTTTAAATGATAATAAGGTATTTAAAAATATTTTAAGTTATAAAATATAAATTTTAATATTTTAAAGTAAATTTCATTAATTATTTAATATTAATGATATTAGAATTATTTAATAATTATATTACATAAATTAGTTTAAAATGATTTTAGTATTATAAAAAATCATTTTAAATGAAAATAAAGTGTTTACAAATATTTTAAGTTATAAAATATAACTTTTAATATTTAAATGATAATTTCATTAATAATTTAATATTAATGATATTAGATTTATTTAATAATTATATTAAATAAATAGTTTAAAAATAGTTTTATTAATTTAAAATCATTTAAAAAGGATATAAATGAATTAAAAATATTTTAAGTTATAATAAAGAACTTTTAATATTTTGATGAATAATGCATTAATATTTAAATATTAATAGAAATTATTTAAAAATGATTTTAATTGTTTTAAAAATCATTTAAGGGTAATATTAATAATTTAAAAATATTTTTAAGTTATTATAATAACTTTAATATTTGAGCAATGGTTTTATTAATGTTTAATATTAATTAAATATTAATAATAATAGAATTATTTAATATTTAAATCATTTAATAATAATTCTAGTGTTTGAAAAATCATGATAAATTATAATAATTGTTTAAAAATTATTATAAGTCATTTAAAAATAATTTGACCGATGTTTAGGTTATATTGAACTTAAATATAAAGTTTTAGACTCGATAATTACCAGATAAAGCTGTCGGTACACCGAAATATTTCATAAATTGATCTAAACATAGATAATTTGACTAGATATGTGTTTGTTTGTGATCCAATGACTAATATAATTATGTGACAATGTGATTAGGTTATGCGCTGACTGTAAATAACAGTATTATGTGTTATGATATATTATTTTAATCAAACGAATGATCTTATTAATGATAGGTCTTGATATAAAAGATAAAACTAAGTTGTGTAAGCAGTAGATCAGACAAGTATCCTCTCTTTGCATTTACTTTATACAATGGACATGCGTAAGCAAATATCGGAACTATTCTCTTTCATTGTTCAAATATCTTAACCTTTGTATATACTTATGCAATGATTCTGTATAAGTAAGTTATTAGATTATAATATGTTGTACAAGTTACTTAATTTTGTTATTATAGATCAAGATATATATTCTGTTCGTTAATTTCTAAGCATGGTTATACAAGTGTCCTCACTTGGATAATCATTATATTTTATCACATGCTGATACATACTTATTGGTTTCAAAGATGTATAATTTAACGCTACGAAATCCTATTCTATCTTGAAACCCTAATTCGCATATCACGAGTACATCATTCATCCAAACAAACATCATTATATACTAAAATATAATAACATACATTCTAAATTCCCAGGTTCTAAAACCTTATAACCTTTCTCATAACAAATAATGATAATTACATTATTCTTTTCATCTTACAAGAGTGACTTTTATCCGCCGCCAAGGATACATAACAATTCATTAAACTAGTTTATAGTTTAATTTTCATCTTTCTACATTACAAGTCTTCACTTGATCTTTTCGCTCATTCACATTCTAAATGACACTTCATCTGGATACCGTCAGCTTGATTCTTATGGGATCCTTAAGTTCTTCTAACATCGTTCGCTGAAAATGTTTTTATTTAAAGCAAGTGTGAGCATTCAATTGCCCAGCAAGTCATAACAGTTGAACATACAACTTCAAGAGTTTAACATTCCTTTGGAACTTCGATAACCGAAAAAAGGTTATGAAGCAGCTTGAATAATAGGAATAATCTTGATTCCTATCATTTTAAAACATTAGTCACCTTCACTTTGAAATCCTTTCATTCTCTACTCTCTTTCATACACATTCTGTCTGGCTAGAATCAATAGCACATACTTAACAATAACGGTTCATGTATAAGTAGAATATTCTTTTATTGAACAGTTCAATTATAGAACCATTTATCTCACAGAAACACCGAAGTGTTCAAATTATGGCACAAGGCCTCATACATTCTACCACATTGTACAAATATCGCACATTCGAACATAGACAGAACTTCTCAAGTTCAACATCTGAGAAGTTTAAGAAACTAGCATTCATTTAAAATATGAATGAAGTTAGGAACTTTCCTTACGCCGAGCTACAGCTTACGCCGAAATGCTTATTTCAATTCCTATATAACACATAATGAAATAACACATACACCAATTAGTAATATACTTGACTTATACATTGGTTTACTTAACTTTACTTCTTAGGGTTCGCGTTCTTGCAATATAATTTTACGCGACTAACTTTCATTACTGATTTATGGCTTCATGACATACGGAGATGTCTGACTCAAAATGGTCTTCATCTTTGATGATTTACATTCTTATCTTCTTCTTATAACTTCTCTAGGACTCAGCACACATCGCTTCTCTACTGGTAGTCCATATGGTACTCTGAGTGGTTTCCCACAAACAACCAACAAACAAGTTCCTGTCCTCATCTACAATCGCCATCACAAAGAGTTAGATTAGTTGCCGAGCCAGATATACCTTCGCTCTCTGAAGGAATTGTTTAGCCTAGCTCCCATATGTCAACCATCAAAGGTTACGATTGTACCACAACCTAAACTTATCTTAACTTATACGAACTATTAACTATAATGTTCGTTAAGTCAATTTCTTATTCTTTTTGGCTTTCTAACAACTAAATGCCATACCTCATGATTTGTTCTTATTCAACTCATATTCGGCTTTCAATACTCTTATTACCGTTCGTTACGACTTTCTCGATAATTTATATCTTACTTACTACCTTCCTCAACGTCTACGTCTACGTCATACAACCAGGGTATACTTAGAACATTCGTCCAATACGAATATGACTCACGAGGATCGTTTACATATTCAGCGTTCATGTTGCTCGTCTTTTAATCTCTCATTCAACCTTTACTCAAGGTTTTAATTACTTTCAATCGTTATCCATCCCATGAACCCCATGTTCTTTATTCTTTTTTAATGTCGAAGCCATACCGATCATTGTATGCTAAGACCGATCGTTTATCGCAGCAACATTGCGTTCACATCGTCTATACGCTTTACATTCATCTCGCATTACTATGACATAACATCGAAATGTTATTCATTAATCTCGTCACTCAACGTCTAAGGAATCACAATCATAGCAATCCCTCACGTTCGTTTATCGCGACTACGGTCCCCAGATATCGGTTCCGTAACCCGCGTTCACCTTCTTTTAATCTCATTTAATTTTTCTGTTCAACCTTCATTAAAGGTTTAATACACTTGATTAAGTATTACATTAGTTTAACTACATGTTCATATTTCTTTCTTACACATCCCCAAAGAATTGAAAGCAAAGAAAATCTCATTTCTGGCATTGCCGCACTGCCGGCTACTGCTACGCGTCCTTTCCTTTTCCTTCATCACTGCTGGCGCCACTTAGCGAAGAGAGCTAACGGTCCGAAGCTCGTCTTTGCACAAGACCTACTAAAGCATGAAACCAAGAAAAATTTTCTAAGTCTTTTACAAGCTTGAGACGCTAACTTTGAAATCTCATATCTTATTCGTTATAACTCGGAACGAGGACGTTCCAAAGCCATTATCTTCCTTATCTTACATACTTTGATTACCCATGGACAAAACTTCATTCTGAATCTGTTAACATGCCATTAAATTGGCTTAATCTTTGCTCTTCGTTCGTTTTACGTTTCTAACATTCTTCGTTCGTTCGTTCATCCGTAATTCGGTCATTCGAACTTGGAATTCGTTCGTTCTTGAATCTATGACTCACATTTTATAAATTCTCTTACTTTTTTATGAAACCCTATATGTTCGGGTTCATTTACTAACTTTCTAATTCTCGCTCGTCTTTTATGAAATTTTTGCCATAACTTCGTTATAACTCCGTTTTAATCCGTTCTTCATGAAAGTTTCTACCATTCCTAACCAAGCAATAAGAATCTAACTTATACGCGATGGTTTTAAACTTGTCCATCAACAACAATTATACTACGATGGTTTTAAATTTGTCCATCAACAATGTTCTTCGTGATCTTCTCGTGTTCTTCGTTCGTTCTTCATTTTTAATCGATATTTTGGATTACAATTTCACTTTTTCTTGGAATTTGATGTTATAGAACATCATCCCTTACTTATTTGACCTAATCATTCATAAGATTTATTCAGATCGCTCAAAATCCTTACGAATCTTATACTTCCTTAAGAAATTTATAAAATAAACTTCTAATTCTTATTTCTTCATTTTCTTACGATTTCAACCATATGAAATCATTTCTAACTTAATCTACTTCTTATCTTCATTAAGTTATGTTTTTGAACATATTAAACTTAAAGAAAATTAGAAAAAACTAGGGTTCGGATTACCGTTCTTCATTAATCTCCTTCCGTCGGACAAAGCGTGCACTCTGACAAGATTTTCCTCTTCCTCTTCCTCTCCCATCTGAACTCTCTCTCTTTCTCTCTCAAGTGTTGGTTGAAATTTTCAATCAAACAAATGAGCTTAAGGCTTCTTTATATAGAAAACCAAGGCTAGGGGCATTTTAGTCATTTCCCCCTCCCTAACCTCCTTACTATTCAAGGCTTAAGGACTAAGTTAACTTAGCCCTCAAGTTTGCTTAGCCCTTAAGTTTCATAGTTCCATCTTTTGGGTTTCGTCCGACAGTTTTAAAAACTGCGATTCTCGAAATCCAAATATTTTTGGATATTTCGTCTTTCTTTTACCGATTAACTTTTACGTATTCTTCGAATTTTCGAAGAACTGAAAAATACTTTTTGATGTCAAGCGTTTTCCTTCACGTTTTCTCCTAACGTAGCTAAACAAATAAAAAGTACATAACAGTAATTTTCATCATTTTTATTTTGTTCGATTTCTGTACGTTTTTCGAGAAAAACTTTTATCGGCTTACTTAACATTTCACGACATATTATCGTCAAATCTTTCGACGGAATGTCATTTTGACATACCGAACACTTAGAATGGCTTAGGTTATTCAAACCATAACCCTTAGGTTTCGTCTACTGAATACTGCCTATTTCGTCTTTTTCTCCAAAAATATTTTGTTCTCTAAAATTTTTATTTTCGTCTTGAAAATTCTTACTCGTTCAATCTAGCTCGTAGCCAGAATCCTCCTGGTTTATAATTATCCTAGGTTCTAAAACGATTAATAAACACATAACACATAATATTATTAATAAAAATTCCTTTTTATTAATAACTAATTCTTTAAATCTAAATTTCTGGATAATCCTAATTTCCGGGTTACCACATAACATTGACTTAAAAGCCGTCTAAGCTATTTGATTTAGCTAGACACAGATTTAAAAAAAATTATTGAATAAGATAGAACTTTATTGTATCCAACCGAATTATTTTTGTTCGAATTCTAGACTAGTATGAACATCCCGAATCTGGGAAACTTTTATGCACCTAAGGCAGATATGCTGGATGAAAATATCGTTCGAACATGTAGTATTGATCAATACAGGGCATACCAAGCTGATCTCCCCCGTGCCTGTAAGTTATGACAGTTTATAAATGAAGTTCTGTTTAACCTTTTCAAAAATAGAAAACAATGTTCATAGTCTGTTGACTGATCCCCATTTATAGTCAGTACGTAGTTTCAAAAATTTGAAATCGAAATGATATGTTTTTTATTGTTGCTTTAGCTTGCTTCACAACTGTTGATTCGTTGTAGAAGTGTCGTTCAAAGAAGACATTTAATCCTTTTAGCTAATATTTATTATTGCTATTACTTGCTGAGCAATCAAATGTTCATCCTTGCTTAATTTAAATGTTTTCAGCTCAGTGTGAACAACCCGAAGGCTCTGCTAAGAACAAGGGAAAAGGAAAGGTTGTTGAATGAGTTCTGTGTTATCTTATGTAATAGTTTAACTTTATTAAGATAATGATATTTATTAATTATCATGTAATGAATGTTTAAAGGTCGCATACCTGGGATTAAACTCTGATAAATGTAAATTAAGTTTGGTATTTATATTATTGTTATTATTATTAGTATTATTTCGCCCATAGAAATGGTGTCGACGTCGGGATTTTTTAGTGTCCCTTTTCATTACTTGTTCTTTGGTGTTCTCATGTTAATGTGAGATTTGTTTGAAAAAACAAGTGAAAAAGGTCCGACATGTATAATGTCGACGATTTGACTTTAAGAGTCGCCAGTTGGTGTATTTAACTGGTTTCACCAACGCAACCGAAAAGGTTTGCATATTGACCCAATGATGTGACACTGCTAAACGGGTCTGCAAAACCGAGATTTATTTGAGTTCGGGGGCTTGATTATGCGGAGGAAAGGTGTTAGGCACCCCCCAACATTCGTGTTGCCACGGTGACCGCCACTTTTCAAAGAAACTGTTATATGAATGTGTGTGTGTGTGTGTGGATCAATGTGCACTTATTTGGAAGTAGTGTTGTACCTCGATCGTACCTATATACAAAGGGTTTGAATTTATAGAAAAATTCAGTTTTAACCAGATATATCAATGAAGTTTTGTAAAAAGAGGTTTTTCAAACCCTGTGCTCAATAGTAATTGAGACCTTTGATACTTCCATTTTATTATTAAATGTTTGGCTTGTTTGCTTTTATTTTTGAGATGCGAGGCATCTTCAAGAAAATAATATACAAGAAGGCTTAAACTCCTCATGGGCATGATAGCCATCCAAGGAAATTCCGACACTGTAAATAATGTACAAGCTGCTTACAGCTGAAAAACGTCCATCACGGGAACCGAATCTAGATCAATGGGCTGAATCTATGATCACATGATTCCTAGGCTCACATGATACTGTAGTTTGTATGGAAAGCGATGTAGCGCTATATATATAAAAAGTCAGAATATATATATATACAAACATGATCAACCACCACAAAGCAACTCCATGGGGATCGAAATGTAAATATATAAAAGCTAAATATATATATATATATATATATATATATATATATATATATATATATATATATATGATATGATCAACCACCAAGAAGTAAACTCCATGTGGGATGAAATGTAAATAAAGCTATAAAAGCGATCAACTCATCACGAAGTAAACTCTGTGCAGTGATTTAAATGTAAATAAAGTCAGAAAAGCAATCAATCGCCATGAAATAAACTCCAGTGCGAGAAATGAAATGTAAATATATATATATATATATATATATATATATATATATATATAAAGCAATAACGCGATCGGATGTAAATCCAGTCATCATCGGATATGTTCGATAATAATTATATATAAGTATATATATATATATATACTTATATATATAAAATCCTGGCTCATCAGATATGTTTGACAACAGTTATATATATATATATATATATATATATATATATAAGCAAAGAAACGCCCGCATATAAGTTCAGGCTCAATCGAGGCATAACTCGATAATGTTAGTCCATATATAAAATATATACATATATATAAGTATATATATATAGGCGTAAATGAAAACCACTTGAATCAAGTCCGTGCAAACACACACAACACGACTCTCAATGTGTATAACAATGTGTGCTAATATGAAAAGAAAGGCTTTATAAAATATAAGAAGGCTTACAGTGCGCTGCCAATGTAGACTTCTATGACTCTATGTGGATAAACACTCAGCTATATATATAGCTATATGTGAGATAACAGATGTTTAAACTGAGGAAACACTTAATATGGGTGTGTACAGAGTAAATTGGACAGGGCTTCCTCGCCTTTTTTCTCTTTTTTCTCTCTTTTAAATGGCTGACCCCAAGGTCTATATTTATAGATCGATGGCGTTAGTGTAGCTCATGCAAGGCCTTGCAGCACACTCGCAATGGTCGAGGTGTCCCCGGGCTTCGCGGGTCCTGTCGTCTCGAAGTACGTGCACTTATGCACTATAATGTCTGCTCAAACTTTTAGAACTTCAATTTGAGCATCCGAACGAGGTATATGTGACCTTCTTCAGATCGCTTGTGTCGAGATTTACGCAATGACATGGATTAGAGGTTGTACGAAGTCAGGAAGAAGGGACCATGCCCATAGTCTTCAAGCTTTAAATTCTATCTGTTGTAATACCACGGGTAATAGTAACTCGGGATTGTAACTCTTCGATTCTTCTGGGACATTGTTGTATATATGTATGTATGAAGTGTTGAGACGATGTGCAGGTGTTGATGTGGCAAGATGACGTTTGAATCTTCGCAGGGGTTATCGCCGGTTTGAGTTAAAAGCAGATGTTGCTCAGGGTTACATTTGAGATTAGACTGCTGCAAGTGTTTGAATGCCGCAAGGTCATCTTGTGAGTGTGCATGTCTACCCGTTGTTAGCTCCGGGTCTGAGGGATGAGTGCCTCGGCAGGAGGTTTGAGCTTGAAGCTGATAACATGTGTTTGAAATAAGCATTTCCGGAGTTATCGTCGAAACTGCAACAACACTCCTTGGGGTTATCGCCAAGGACGAAACTCGGGGTTATCTTCGAGGTTGGAAATGATCCTTCTGGTGTGTGTTCCGAGGTTTAGAAATGATGTTCCCAGTGTGTGTCCCGGGTTTTGAACTTGAACTTCTGGTAGTATCCAGAATAGATGTGAGCTGTCTTCCAGGGTTATCTTCGAAAGACGAATCTGCCCTCATGCAATGTTAGTAACAGGTGCAGAAAATTTCGAGTGTCTATAGATTCCCCACTTTATCATATTCATGCAATGCAAGGCATGGATAGGATAAAGAATCCTAGACACTTAAAATGCAAGAAGATAAACATGATGCATGATTGTCAGTTAATCCTGTTGGGATGACAATCACTGATGCCTTGGACATGCAATCCAAGTCTTCAAGGATGTCGACGTTGGGGCTATCACATAAGTCTCGAATCCTTGACACTTGCTTATATTCCATAGAGGTGCCTCTTGTGTGCAATAGATCCGTGGGGATAAAGCTTTGTCTTTTTGAGGATGTGTATAACATATTTCCTCATTCTGTCGGAGTCAATGCCAACAGTCTATTGTTGTTAGGGTTTCCTGACCTTCACTGATGTGTGTATCACCAGATAGATCCCTGCTGGGTGCATTCTCAAGGCTGTTTGACCTTTATTGATGTGTGTATCAATGGTTGCATCGCGTTGTGACCCTTGCTGGGGAACATTGCTTTGATGGGTTTACTTGCCATCGGCTGAGATGACGTCCAGGCTGCTTGACCCTCATTGATGTGTGTATCAATGGTTGAGAATGCGCTGTAACCCCCGTCGGGGATATATAGATGCTTGAAAGATGTGCGTTGTGACCCCCACTGGGGATACTTCATCATTTTATAACTTCGGCGTTGTAACCCCCGCCAGGGAGATTTAGCATTTCATGGTTTTGCGTTATAACCCCCACCGGGGAGATTTAGGGTTGAGACCCTACAATGACGGCATCGGACCTTTGTGGGGGTATTGCTGAGCATGATTTGTGAAAGATGAGCTCATTGGTATAGTATACCCTGCATTCAGGCGAATACCAATGAGATGACGGGAATTCAATTCTGACTCGTACAAAACCAGGATTCCAGGCTATTCCGCTTAATCGCGTAGCATTTTTGTTCCTGATGTGGCCTTTTCAGCTTGTGAGACCTCCTTTTCAACTCTAACTGGAGCGAGCCGGAGGTGTGGGACCCATGTATGAGTGCCATAGATAGACCTGCAATAGCCACAGGTGGACCTGCGGCCAACCGTGACTATGTAAAGCCCAAAGGTTGCTTTCATAAGTCATTTTCAAGTCATACCTGCTGAAGAAATCTGAGAGCTCTTCTTCGGATCTGCCGAAAGTTCGAGCAACTTTTCTCGTATATTCTCGCAATCGCATGCTGCTATTCAACGTCACGGTAACGTATGCGTGTATTTTTTCCAGTTTCTATCCATTGGAAAATGACTTATCACATGAAATGCATTTAGACACATAGTAGTGAATATACATGCTGATATGACTTGATAAAAAATATTTAACATAGCAAATGTTAGTATTAAACCATGCTGAACATAATGATGTGAATATTTTGAATTTTAAAACAGTTAAATTGGCACCTTTTACTGTCATTTCTTATCCTATCTGAGGACAAATGAGTAAAGGTAGAAAAAGTAAAATAATCCTGGTAACTAGACTACACTTACAGATTTTTTACTATGATGTGATAATGCATGTAGGATGTATATTACTATGTACATGTGTGCTACTAAATGGCCACCTAGTCATGCCTATGTGCATGTGGATAGTCCCATTTACAAAGGGGGCTATGACAAAATTTTCCAAAATGTAGGAATTGAGTAATGATGCATTTTTAACTCTACTGTAGACATATGTTAAAACAATGCATGCATGTATGTAATCATAAGATGAATTTTGAAAAGCTCCAGGTAAGAATTTACCACACCCTTTCTGAGGTGATTTGGAGACTTGTTGTATAGATATTATGGATCCGGATCAGCCGAAAGCGCCCTCGTAGGGACCACTTGTGTGTACGGAGGAAGGCTTCGAAGAGCCTCGGCCACGGCCCTGTCGAGATGCCTCGCTGCCTAGTGGAGGTGGTGATACGTCCTATCCAGGTTGAAGTGCCGAATGTCAAGGATGAGGAGGAGGACGTACCGATTGAGGTTCCTACTCCTGCTGTACGTGTTCCCCGTAGGGAATTGCCAGGTATTCAAGTGGTGAACCCAGATCTTCTGGGTGACTTGAGTAGGCATCATTCAATATACCTGCACGCAAATGAGGTATGATGTTAGATCTTTAATCTCTCTTATTTCCTATTTGATGAGGAGTCAAGGATTCTGATGTTGATCTGCATTTGATGTAGGTTCCCGGCTTCACAAAGCCTCGAGGGAACTAGTTTAGCATCCACTCCATGTATCAGGCTTTACATGATGACTACAGAGCTATTATACATGGCTGGGGATTTGGGACGTTCTTTTCTATTCTTCCCCGTCGCTGTCCCTGGGTTTACCTTAGGGCATTGTCTAAGCGGTGGTTTCACCAGACTTAGTCACTCCATTTGCTGGACTGTGAGGTGATGATGACGCCGATGGATTGGCAGTTTATCACAGGTATGGAGTTTAGAGGGGATCCAGTGCCTTGCACGGCGGATATTAACCCTAATGCCGTCAGATCCTTGTTGGGAGTTCCAGCGGAGGCGCTCAAGGGAAGGACTATTCGTATAGGTCCTTTGAGCGTAGATGCTATGAGCGGGCTGTTAAGTGAGCCCATACCCGATGATGTGAGAGTTAGGGATCGCATTCTTCAGCGATTGTTCTTGATGGTCATTAGGGGCTACTTTATAGCAGATAATTCCTCTATGGTGTCCTTCGCTTTGATCAGTGCCACTAGACACGTGGACCGTATAGGAGACTATGATTGGGGATCCTACACCTTTGCCTACTTCCTCAGGGGAATGCATATGCGATCGCAGGGCCTGACCTAGGCTTGGTTAGGATTCTACCCGTTTCTGCTGGTGAGTATTTCTCTTATCTTTTCCCATATATAGGTTAAGAGTGTTGACTGACAGCAGATGTTGCCTTTGTGTTGGCAGTTTTGGGCCTATGAGAGGCTTCCATGTTTGCGTCCTGTGAGCGTGTTAGGTTTAGACACCTATCCACGAGGACGAAGATGGCATCATTCCATACTGGCGGAGGTCCTTGTTACTGAGGGTTTCACCCATTGTCACCTACAGCTGGAGTTATTAACAGCGGATGTCATCACATGGGTTCTCTACTCTGGAGAGCATTTGAGAGTTGGATTTGAGGATGGGTACCCGACTGGAGTTGAGTACGTCATTTCCACCCGCAGGATTCCTCTCTTCACAGATGGAGGATGGGAGCTCTATTTAGGAGAGCGTGCTATCAAGAGCACTATATGAGAGATTCGCATGCCGATCTTGCCTCTTGTCAGGCGTTATTAGCCTGTTTCGCAGTCACCCGTCATTGACATCCCATTGTTGGGGATTGATAGTTATACTTTGTCAGAGGGCCCCTGGACTCAGGAGATGTTCCAGCATTGGTGAATCCCTCGTACTATTGGAGCTCAGACCCGCGCAACACAGTTTATGGGGGATATAGTTCCAGGATCTGTGATGATGATGAATTGGCTAGCCCGTGTTAGAGATCCAAGTCATGTGACACAGATTGACAGATTGACTTGGCAGCTAGACTGGACACATCTTTTCATTCGGCATTTGGGCAGAGATCATTTAGAGGTAGATACTTTTGATCCTTCCAGTTCTGGCGATGGCCCCTCAGGTGACCCATATGGCTTTTTCGGTGCAGATCCTCCATTGTATAGGCCTGACATCCCTGTAGATAGAGATCCAGTGAGTCAGGAGGAGTTACATCAGGTGGATAGGATCGATGATATAGACATCGACACCATTGACTTTTTCTGATGTATTTCTCGTTATCTCTTTTGATAGGCCTATGTTAGCTGCTGGGTAGCTTTGCCCCATTCTCGCTATATCTTTTGATAGGCCTCTGTTGGATGTTGGGTAGCTTCATCCCATTTCCCTGTATTTTAGCTGTACAAAGATGTATTAGATAATGATATACTTAGGAATGTATATACAATTTTCCATTCCCTATATCATATTTCCATCTATTGTATCATGCATGTTATTGTTATGCATATGTATGTATGTCTAGAGATATTCAGCATTGACCCTTGGATGGTCTTATGACATGGCCCGTACAGATGTCTTCTTCGACAGTTAGCCGTTTTGATCATACCACACCATTTTTGGTGGTATCCGTTATGTGCTCATAGTATGATAGTATATCACCATCAGACATGGTGATCGTAGATGATTTGCTGCAGCATACTATGATCCTGTTGATGTTTCAGGTTCCCATGGGATTTGTAGAGGGTATACTAGAGCACTGGGTATCGGAGAGGTAGGTTTTCTGATTTGGGACCCAGGAGTTGACACCTACTTTGGAGGAGTATGCACGGTTGACGATGTTGCCGCTGGACAGACCTTGCGTGCATATGGCTATCGGAGACATGAGTAGACAGTTCATGACCTTCACTGGATTGAGACGTAGAGTGGTACAGGACGAGATTACATCCGGCCACGTGATATCCTAGCGTTTTCTATTTGATAGATTTGGCTCTGAGGATAGCTATGCACGACATTCCGGGGATTTCACTCAGCCAGAGTGGATGTGCTGCTATTGTGCGTAATGTCATACGTCTTCATGCCACAATACATGGATGAGTTGGATATCGGCGTCATTATGGCAGTGAGAGCTCTTAGGGAGGGTCATACCATTATACCGATGATCATTGCAGAGACTCTGATGTCAGCTACATACTGCTGCACTTATCTAGTAGGAGTGTTTACAGGCAGCTCGGTCATGCTGTATGTGACACCCCCAAAATAGGTATACATCACCTATCTTGAGTCGCCAAATACATGGTACAAAATTCAAACACAACTTAATTTTACAACAGTCGTATAAAATATGACAAAACATATGTTGTGAGTTTTAATACAAATATTGTCATCTAGACAATATCCACACTCAATTGAGTCCTCATTACATTTATTATCACATTATTTAACAGAATAGTGAGGACTACTAATGCTATTATCTGGACCGTCACTCCGTTCCCCAACTAGTCCCTGCTACTTTCTCATTTCCTAAAGAGAACAATGAAAGTAAAAGGGTGAGCTCAACTAGCCCAATACGAAATATTATGACAAAGATAATACAGAATAAAATATCGTAAGCCTTCAACAGTGTTAAACTGATACAATATAACAAACATCAAGTTTAACTGCAGCAGAACAAGCAATCCATTAAAAGAGTCAAGTAGAGAATAAAATCTACTATCTTTTATGATTTAGAAGGTTTTTCATCACTTTTATCATTGGACTCAACTTAATAAATAATCCACACCATCCCCGCACTACTACCAAGGATATTCATTAGTATCACAACCACAATTATCCATGCACTACGTGCGAGGATATTCGTGTATTCATCAATGGCCATGATCATGCCAACAACTCGTCCATCAATGCACTACGGACAATGAGGACTTTTACCACATCATTTGTAACATTACGGTCATGATTATTATCTTGATTAATCCTCGGTCATAATCATACCAAGTCCATCTATGCACTACAGTGCATGTATGACTTTCAACATAATATAAAAATGAGGATGATGACAATGATATAAGAATTCAATAAAACAAGGTCAAGAATTAATTTATCCAGAACTAATAATGTCCAAATTGTCAACATGATACTTCTTTGTAGAGTAAAATTCAAAAATGCTCGTAAGAATATTTCCAAGAAAAATCTATCGGATGAAGCGCAAATATCAAGGATATTCCACTAATTTCATGGAGTATAGAAGTCAAAACTTTAACCAACCGAGTATAATAAAGAATGGAATATCAAAAGAAATCACCAGCATGCGGTAGATCGCGCATGCGAAAGTTATTCCAATGTAATAATAAATAACGGAATCAGTCGTGCGAACGCATTGCATCGGGATATTCCAATGAATAATAAATAAAGGAACCGTGTCAAAGTAAATTTAAGACCGACAAGATGTTCCAACAGAATAATAAATAACGGAACCAGGTCATGCGTAAATGCACAGATAGGATGTTCTAACGAAATAATAAAGAATGGAATAACAGAAGAATTTCACCATGTATGTACTATCAGATGTATGAAGTTTATTCCAACATAATGATAAAGAATGGAATAATAGAAGAATTTCACCAAGTATAGGGTAGACTGTGTATACAGGTTATTCAAACAAAATAAAAAAAATAGAATAACAGAAGTTCTCTTCATGAATACGAAAGAAATAATACCCCTTAGCTTAGAACAAACTTGATATAGGAGTAGTGAAGTAGCAGAATACTTTTCTTCTTTCTCTCTATAGTTTCTCTCTCTAGAGTTTCAGTGAATTCGTAAGAAATAATGAAGGAATGAGCTTCTATTTATAGGAGAATAGACCCAATAGTAACTAATTCTGAACGGTCCAGATTGATTTACTTTTAAAATTAGAGACGGTCCGTTGGTTTACTATAAAATATTCTAATAAAACAAAATCTTTTAAATAAAATATAATATATTCTATTTATAATCTAATAAAATGAATAACTTTATAAAGTATTCTATTTTATATAAAAAGATTTTACTATGCAAAACACTATGCAGACACTATGCATATACTATGCATAATAAAATATAATATATTCTATTTATAGTCTAATAAAATGAATAACTTTATAAAAGTATTCTATTTTATATAAAAAGATTTTACTATGCAAAACACTATGCATAATAGAATATATTATTCTATTTATAGTCTAATAAAACGAATAACTTTATAAAAGTATTCACTTTTATATAAAAAGCTTTTCTATTTTATTACATTAATAATACTAACAAAACAAAACTTCATCATCATTATTATAATTCACACTATTAATCGACCAGGTCGTTCCCAGGAAAAAGGGTGCTTTCCAATAAAGATTTCTCCCTATTGGCGCGCAATTAGGTGACCAAACCTCTTCTTGGCAGAACTTCTAAACATCGTTAATATTACAAATAATAATATTAATAACTTCGTTGTCTCAATTATTGATTTAATAATATATAAAATATCGACAATAATTGAATCAATTAACGTGAGATACTATACAACAATTACTGAAGCAATAATTGAACAAAACTGAGTGATTTCTCACGTAAGCAGAGATAATCAATACCGTGTGCTACTATGCAACCACGCGTATTCCTGTACTTTTAACACCGGGTGTTTCAACAGTTAACGATAAAACTTCCGCCGTTATTTTCATAAAATATTTTTGTCGTTTTCTCAATCCGATAATAATTCCATTGTGGGGTCCACCAATGATTGTGCCGTCGTACGAATATTCTCTGTTAAAATGAATATTCCCCAACCAATCGAATATTATATAATAACTTACGTACTTTGCAAAATTTATAACTATTATCCACAACTATAACATTATATCAAATTCATTCCATAATATTCAAAAATGATAATTATAGAAAATTCATCTTTATTCATAAAAGTTGGGGTCTTACAAACTCTCCTTCTTATGAAATTTCACCCTCGAAATTAGGGTACATACCTGGTATGTCGAAGAGGTAAGGATACCTTAATTTCATTTCAGATTCTAACTCCCAGGTCATTTCCTCAACATCGTGGTTCCTCCATAAAACTTTGACTTGAGGTATAACCTTGTTGCGTATAATATGTTCCTTCTTATCCATAATTTGAACAGGAACCTCTTCATACGTTAAATCTTCCGCTATTTCTTCTGGTTCTAACTCAATAATGTGGTTCGGGTCTTTCACATATTTATGTAACATGGATATATGAAAAACGTTATTAACATGAGACATACTTGGCAGTAAAGTGAGTCTATAGGCTACAGTCCCTACTCGATCGAGGATTAAAAATGGGCCAATGAATCGAGGATTGAGCTTTCCTCTCTTTCCAAATCTCGTAACTCCTTTCCATGGAGCAACACGTAACAACACATGATCTCCAATATCGAATTCCACGTCCTTTCGATGAAGATCAACATAACTCATTTGTCGGTCTTGTGAGGTTTTTATACATTGTCGGATCGTTTGAATCTTTTCCGTAGTCATATGTACCACCTCCAGTCCCAACAACTTTGCTTCACCAACCTCATCCCAGCATACTAGAGAACGACACTTTCTTCCATACAACGCCTCGAATGGAGCCATGCCAATACTTGTTTGATAACTGTTGTTGTAAGAAAACTCCACCAATGGTAAGAACTTGTCCCAACTTCCCTTGAAGTCAAGGACACAGAGTCTTAATAAATCTTTAAGAGTTTGAATAGTCCTTTCTGATTTTCCGTCCGTCTGAGGATGATATGCCAAATAAAATCATAAATTCGTGCCCATAGCTTTTTATAAACTAACCCAAAATCGTGAAGTGAATCTTGGGTCTCAATCAGAAACTATGGATGCTGGCATACCATGCAGTATTACAATCTCATTTATGTACAGACGAACAAGATGTTCAAGTGTATAAGTTTCTCGTATTGGTAAGAAATGAGCAGACTTGGTCAATCTATCAATAATGCCCCAAATTACATCTATGCCCTGAGAAACCATGGGAAGACCAATAACGAAATCCATGGTAATGTGCTCCCACTTCCACTCTGGAATTTCAAGTGGTTGCAATGGACCTTTAGGTACTTGATGCTCTGCCTTGACTCGTTGACAAGTTAAACACCTTGAGATAAACAGCGCTATCTCTCTCTTTATATTGCCCCACCAAAATGTAAGTTGAAGATCATGATACATTTTGGTACTCCCAGGATGGATTGCAAACGGTGTGTTGTGCGCCTCCATCATGATTTTATACTTTAACTCAGGATCGTTAGGAACACAAAGTCTAGAGTTGACTCGAAGTATTCCTTCTTCATTGATTCTTGCTTCCGGCATAGCACCTTCTTGTACTTTCATCCACATATGCATCAGCTCCAGGTCTGTAGCTTGAGCAGCTTTAACTTTATCGATTAAAGTCAGTTATACTCATATATTCTCCATCATCACGTGGGTCCCTAGAGTCTTTATCTCTATCTACATCCTTTGCAAGTCATACAAAATGGGCCTTTGCGTTGACAATATCTCACTCGTACCCACATATGATCTTATACTTAATGCATCAGCTACCACGTTCGCTTTTCCAGGATGGTATTGGATGGTATGATTATAATCTTTCAATAGTTCAAGCCAACGTCGCTGTCGGATGTTGAGTTCCTTTTGAGTGAAGAAATATTTGAGGCTTTTACGATCCATGAAGATCTCCACTTTCTCCCCGTACAAGTAATGCCTCCAAATCTTTAGGTCGATACAAAATTCAATTTCACGCTTTGGGGATAGGCCAGGAATTTCTTCAGGGAATACGCCAGGAAATTCATTTACAATAGAAATATCATTCAAAACTGACGTATTTTTGTTTATATCCGTGACATGAGCTAAGAAAGCTTGACATCCGTTTTTCAATAAACGAAAAGCTTTATGGCTTGAAATGACAGTGATTGATTTTAATGGTTTTGTTGCTTGAATCCGCATAATAGGTTGGTTAGGAATATGAAAGCTAACAACCTTACGAAAACAATCAATTTTTGCATGATGAGTAGTTAACCAATCAATCCCTAGAATTACGTCAAATGCAAGTATTTTCAATGAAATAAGATCGACAGGTAATGTGAGGGTACCAATTTGAACTAAACAAGACATATAAACAATGAATGTAATGAAGGTTTCTCTCAACGGAGTTTCAATAGATAAGTCAAAGTCCAATTTCTCTGGAGTTAAATTTAAACGTTTAGCGCAAGTACGAGAAATAAAAGAATGGGTAGAACCGATATCAAATAAGATATATATTTGCTAGAGTTTATGATAAGCTTACCTGTGATGACCTCGTTCGGGTTCCTTACTTTCTGGGAGGTCACGACAAACGCTCTCCCTTACACTACTGGCTTTAACTTTTCTGGGACGTCCTTTGGTGCCTCCATCCTAGCTGAGCTTGTCTTCGGTGAACGACAAAATTGGGCTAGGTGACCTTCTCTTCCACAATTATAACATGCTTTGGACGGCATCGCGTAGTTTAGACTAATGTCCCTCCCCTCCGCATTTGAAACATATGATAGGTGGTCGTTCTCCTTCCTTAATAACGGGTGTTGGTGCTGACGTCTTTCCATTATTGTTGAATCTCCTCTTCTTGAAATGTCCATTCTTATTTTTTTGGCCATGATTACCACGTAAGTGGTTACCATTTACAGCATGTTGATTCCTCCACACTTATTGTCACCGCTTTGATGATCATATCACCGGTATTATCATTTTGCTTACCGCTTCTTTTGGTTGGGTTGACTTCATTATCGCTCCCAATAAATGAGCCCTATTAACAACATCCAATACAAACATAGTTTATAAGAGATAAGATATTGACGTATCTCGTGTTTCAAACCTCTTAGAAATATTCACGCTATTCTCTCCTCATTATCAACCAAATGGGACGCAAACCAGGACAACTCGACAAACTTGGCTTCGTACTGCAACACGGTCATGTTGTTTTGTTCTAGCTTGATGAACTCTGCCTCTTTCATGTGACGAATACTTTCGAGAAAGTACTTGTCGTTGAAAAATTCTTGGAACTTCTCCCAAGTCATCTTCAAGTCATGGCAGTTGAGTAGTATGTTTCTGATTCCCACCAAGAATCAGTCCTGCCTGCACGCAACATGAAGGTGGCAAAGGGAACCTTTTTCTACTCGGAGTAACCCATGACATCAAATATCTTGTAGATCTACTTTATCCATGTCTCCGCCTTAAGTGGTTTTGGCTCTCCAAAAAACTCTGGTGGTCCCAATTCCTTGAACTGCTTAGCGGTGACCGCTTCGAGAGTTGCGGTGTTTCCACTCGCATTTTGTCAGAGGCCCGCTTCTTTTCGATGTTACATGAATTGCATAAAGCCCCTGAACATTCCATTTTTCATCATCTGGTCAGTGTTGTTGTTTGCCTGAGGATTGTCGCCTTCCAGATGCACATTATCCTGATTATTGATCTGTGGAGACTCAACGGTCTCCTGTGCTCCATTTATGTTCTCAACATTTTCGGATGTCATTTTCAAATACTGCCACAAAACAGGGGTTAATTAACATATCACATATTATCCCTATACTCTGACTGACCAATTAAATACCAAATAAACTTAGGTTGGTCATACTAGTGAAGGAATTCCCCGTCTCTCCCCTCCTAGTTCCTGTCTCACATCTTAGCCAGGGATCATATCCCTAAGCTTTGATACCAACGGTGACGCCCCAAAAATAGGTATACATCACCTATCTTAAGTCGCCAAATACATGATACAAAATTCAAATACAACTTAATTATACAACAGTCGTGTAAAATACGACAAAACATATGCTGTGAGTTTTAATACAAATATTGTCATCTAGACTATATCCACACTCAATTGAGTCCTCATTACATTTATTATCACACTATTTAACAGAATAGTGAGGACTACTAATGCTATTATCTGGACCATCACTCTGTTCCCCGACTAGTCCCTGCTACGTTCTCATTTTTTAAAGAGAACAATGAAAGTAAAAGGGTGAGCTCAACTAGCCCAGTATGAAATATTATGACTAAGATAATACATAATAAATTATCGTTAGCCTTCAACAGTGTTAAACTGATACAATAAAACAATCATCAAGTTTAACTGCAGCGGAACAAGCAATCCATTAAAAGAGTCAAGTAGAGAATAAAATCTACTATCTTTTATGATTTAAAAGATTTTTTTATCACTTTTATCGTTGGGACTCAGCTTAATAAATAATCCACAACATCCCTGCACTACGGCCAAGGATATTCATTAGTATCACAACCACAAATTATCCATGCACTACGGGCCAAGGATATTCGTGTATTCATCAATGGTCATGATCATGCCAACAATTGTCCATCAATGCACTACGGGCCAATGAGGACTTTTCCCATATCATTTGTAACATTACTATTCATGATTATATACCGATTAATCCCCTCGGTCATAATCATACCAAGTCCATCTATGCACTACACGCACCACGATGACTTTCAACATAATATAAACATGAGGATGATGACAATGATATAAGAATTCAATAAAACAAGTTCAAGAATTAATTTATCCAGGAACTAATAACGTCCAAATTATCAACATGATACTTCTTTGTAGAGTAAAATTCAAGAAAGCTCAGAAGAATATTTCCATGAAAAGATACTGGATGAAGCGCAAATATCAAGGATATTCCACTAATTTCATGGAGTATAAAAGTCAAAACTTTAACCAACTTAGTATAATAAAGAATGGAAGAACAAAAGAAATCACCAGGCATGCGATAGACCGCACAGACAGGTTATTCCAACAGAATAATAAATAATGGATCAGGTCTTGCGTAAACGCACAGACAGGATATTCCAACAGAATAATAAATAAGGGAACTAGGTCATGCGTAAACGCACAGACAGGATGTTCCAATAGAGTAATAAAGAATGGAATAACAAAAGAATTTCACCATGTATGCGGTACTTCGCATAGACAGGTTATTCCAACATAATGATAAAGAATGTAATAACAGAAGAATTTCACCAAGTATAGAGTAGACCGCGTATACAGGTTATTCCAACAGAATAAGAAAATGGAATAACAGAAGTTTTCTTCATGAATACGAAAGAAATAATACCCCTTACCTTAGAACAAACTTGATATAGGAGTAGTGAAGTAGTAGAATATTTTTCTTCTTTCTCTCTATAGTTTCTCTCTCTAGAGTTTCAGTGAATTCGTAAGAAATAATAAAGGAATGAGCTTCTATTTATAGGAGAATGGACTGAATAGTAACTAATTCTAACTATCCAGTTGATTTACTTTTAAACGGACGGTCCAAATTGGTTTACTATAAAATATTCTAATAAAATAAAATATTTTAAATAAAATATAATATATTCTATTTATAATCTAATAAAACGAATAACTTTATAAAAGTATTCTGCTTTTATATAAAAAGATTTACTATGCTAAACACTATGCAGCCTTTCATGCAAATACTATGCATAATAAAATATAATATATTCTATTTATAGTCTAATAAAATGAATAAATTTATAAAAGTATTTTGTTTTATATAAAAATATTTTATTATACAAAACATTATGCATAATAGAATATAATATATTCTATTTATAGTCTAATAAAACGAATAACTTTATAAAAGTATTCTGCTTTATATAAAAAAGCTTTTCCTGCTTTTATTACATTAATAATACTAATAAAACAAAACTTCATCATCATTATTATAATTCACACTATTAATTGACCAGGTCGTTCCCATGAAAGAGGGGGCTTTCCAATAAGGATTTCTCCCTATTGGCGCGCAATTAGGTGACCAAATCTCTCCTTGGCAGAACTTCTACAGACATCGTTAATATTACAAATAATAATATATTAACTTCGTCGTCTCAATTATTGATTTAATAATATATAAAATATCGACAATAATTGAATCAATTGACATGAGATACTATACAACAATTACCAAAGCAATAATTGAACAAAACTGAGTGACTTCTCATGTAAGCATCAATAATCAATACCGTGTGCTACTATGCAACCACGCGTATTCTTGTACTTTTAATACCGGGTGTTTCAATAGTTAACGATAAAACTTCCGTCGTTATTTTCATAAAATATTTTTGTCATTTTCTCAATCCGGCTAATAATTCCGTTGTAGGGTCCACTAATGATTGTGCCATCGCATCTAATATTCCCCTGTTAAAATGAATATTCCCCGACCAATCTAATATTATATAACAACTTGCGTACTTTGCAAAATTTATAACTATTACCCACAACTATAACATTATATCAAATTCATTCCATAATAATCAAAAATGATAATTATAGAAAATTCATCTTTATTAATAAAAGTTGGGGTCTTACATTGTACGTGTGGTTTATGTCGCACTTGAGACCGATTGGCACACTCAGACGGCAGGGGTTTTGCTTCACCCATGATATAGCCATGTCATACTCCTTTCAGCCTGCGGAGTGTACAGATGCTGCATCGTGGTCAGCTTTCCTGACAGGGATTAGGGATCCGTTTGGTATATTGCCGTGTTCAGGGCTTAGCTCACCCTACGGCTTCATTACTCATGCTCCGGGCATGGATTATCTCCCTCTGGCTGGATTGAGGGGCATGATTACTTACCACCTACTGGCCGTGATGTGTCAGTTTGACCAGTTTCAGGATTTTAATCCCTATGAGGGGTAGTCGAGTCAAGACTTCGCTTTGTTTATCGTGAAGAAGACGAGATCCGTGTCAGTATGCCTGTTGGGATCAGTGAGAGCTGGCTGAGTTTTCTGTCAGTCATCCGGGTTGTTCTGTAGAGTATTCCGCATGAATGGAGATAGAGACTATATTGTCTGTGGTAGTATCCACAGTGCAGGATGTTGATTCTGATGATAAGGAGCCTATAGAGGAGGCTGGCATTCCCACCGATGATTTGACTGCTAGGCTGCTAGCATTTGTGATGGATTCTCCCACCCCCGAGTGCCACTGTTACTCAGTATTTGGCATAGAATTTGGAGCAGAGCTTACATATGATGACCTATGATAGAGATCAGGCTAGGGCCGCGATGTTGACAGCTCTTGATGGGAAAGATGTCGCTCTGTTAGAGAGGGATGAGGCTAGATCAGCCATGGATGCTTTGATCGTGGAGCGGGATGCAGCCTTATCTGCTAGGGATGTGGCCATTGCATACAGTACTTCAGTGAGATCCCAGATTACTGTCAGTCTTGCCGACATGACTGCTTACATTGATGAGCATTATGCCACCATACAGTTAGCCTCTAATCTACTAGCTCGTGTAGATACCATTGGGCAGGAGCTTGCAGTGTTACCTCCGTCTTCAGAGAGGATGCTATGTTAGATCTGATAGTCCGTATATATACAGATCTGTAGATAGCTTTGTATTTTCCTGCACAGACTAGCTTAGCCATTTTGTCATGTACAACACATATGTATATATATCAAATAGTATTATATATGGCAGGGAAATATATTTTGATTCACTTCCCTTTTAGTTATGCCTTGATACTTGCTTGATATTTGCCTGTTTCTTCAGGGCCTTGTGATCTTGATGCATTCTGAACTTATCCTTGATAGGTGGACATTGAGACGTCGCAAGATCTCTCAGACCAGATCATTGATATGTGTATCCCTACCATCTTTGGTGTCTTGGGACTGGTATCTGTATGGAAAACTGGAGAGGAGGGTGGTTTTTCCTCTCTAAGATTGACCGTACCATAGATGGTCATCAGTACTTCTATTTGTGAGAAGCCTAGTTAATTCCATCTCTTATGGGTTGGTATTTCTCTTTGAGGCATGATCGCAGCTTAGATGGTCATTGAATCTTCTACTTATGAGAAGAGGTTGGGTAATCCCATCCCTTTGATCTGAAATCGATGAAATGTGGTGAATTGAAGGTTGATCCTAGTACCGTGTGACAAGTATTTTTGTTCTGGTAGGGGTTAGACTGAACCATAAATGGCTGCCTACGTACTCCTATCAAAGAGGAGATCAAGTCTGCGTAGGTCGAACCTGGTGTAAGAGGTTCAACGCTGAATGTGAAAGGCAGAAGCTTTATTGGTGAAGAAGGGTGTAGAAGTATTTTTGTTGTTTTTGTTTTTATAGAGGAAGGGCAGAAATGTTTTTGTTGTTTTTTTTATTGCGACCGGGCCATATAGAATATGGTTGCCTACGTACCCCGTGTATCGTGGAGATCGGTCGACGTAGTTCGCCCCTCGTGATGAATCGCAATAAAGAAAAGTGTGAATCCCATGTGCGAAGCTATACTACGGGGAAGAAAGTTTGATCCCATAATGGGGATAAATCAGTAGGTGGGAAAAGTTTGATCCCGCCTTTGAGGACAAATCGCAAGTGTAAAAAGTTTAATCCCGCCTTGTGGATAAATCATAGGTGTGAAAGGTTCAATCCGTCTTCGTGATAAATCAAATTGTATGCAAGGTTTGAAATGAGGTGAAACCAGTTTCTTTGGTTTGAAGTGTATGTTTCTCGAGCGCGTGAAGAGTTTGTAAAAAGGAGAGGGTTCAAAACCGGAATAACTGATGATTTGATGATCAAAACCAGAATGTTTGTTTGATGGTAATTTCAGACATAGTACCATTTCACGGTGTTCGAGTTGATAAGCTGTGGAAATTCATCGCCATCTATTTCCTGCAATCTGAGAGCACCTCCTATCAATACTTCCTTGACAATAAATGGGCCTTCCCAATTAGGAGAAAATTTTCCCTTAGATTGATCTTGGTTGTCAATGATCTTCTTTAAAACCAAGTCATGTTGTTTGAACTTCCGTAGTTGGACTTTTCTGTTGTAGGATCGTGCGATCCTTTACTGATATAATTGACCATCGAAGATAGTCGCGGTTCGCCTTTCGTCTATTAGAGACAATTGGTGATACCTGTCTTGTACCCATTGATCTTCATCTAACTGAGCATCCATCAACACTCTGAGGGATTCCATTTCCACCTCTATGGGGAGTACTGCTTCCATCCCATAGGCTAATGAGTAGGGGGTTGCCCTAGTGGAAGTACGCATGGAAGTTCTGTAGACTAATAAAGTCAGAGACAAGAGGTCAGGCCATCCTTTGTGATTGGTGGACATTTTCTGCATGATCTTTTTGATGTTTTTATTAGCCGCTTCAACAACATCATTCATCTTTTGACGGTAGATGACGGAGTTAAGGTGTTTGATGTGGAATTTTCTGCATAACTCCTCCATCATTTTGTTGTTGAGGTTATTAGCATTGTCTGACACAATGACCTCTGGTTGTCCGTATCGATAGACGACATTGTTTCTGATATGAAAGCAATGATGACTTCTTTAGTAACCCTGGGGAAGGATGCTGCTTCTACCCATTTGGTGAAGTAGTCAATCATGCTGAATATGAATCGATGTCCATGATTTTGGGCTTGATGGGCCCACTCACGTCCATTCCCCACATTGAGAAGGGCCATGACGAAATCATATTATGGAGTTCCCTTGGAGGGGCGTGGAAAGCATTCCCATGAATCTGGCATTGATAGCACCTCTTGACGTGATCATCATAGTTGGCTTTGAGTGTAAGCCAATAATGCCCTGTTCTAAGGATCTTCTTGACAAGTAGGGGTCCGCTCATGTTAGGGCCACATACTCCACCATGGATCTCATCCATGAGTCTCTGAGCTTGGTCTTTATCCAGACATCTGAGGAGACCTATTCCTACATCTCTTTTATAGAGTGCATCTCCGCTCAAGTAGAATTTCATAGCAAGTCGATAGATCCGCCTCTTCTCAGTTAGGCTCGCCTCAGCGGGTGTAGATCCATTTTGTAGATTCTCCTTGATGTACTGATACCAAGGGTTGTGGATGGGAGGTAGTTCATCTGATACTTCTCCAACATAATTCCCATAGACTGGGGCTTTTTTCATTGCAATTGTAATGCTTGGCGTGCTTTCCTTGTCAAGTATGTGAACCAAGGAGGCCAACGTTGCTAATTCATCCGTAAAATCATTCCTATTACGAGGAATGTGTAGAAAGGAGATTTCTTCGAACTCCAAAGCCATCTGTAGAACTTGCTGATGGTAAGGCAGCAAATGTAATTCTTTGGTTTGATTGATTCCCGTGGATTTTCTGATTACCAATTTGGGATCTCCAAAGATAGTTAACTGCTTAATGCCCATTGAACGAGCAAGTTTTAGCCCCATGATATAGCCTTCATACTCAGCTGTGTTGTTGGTGCTGACAAACTGCATTTTGATGGTGACGAAATACTGCTCCCCCGTACCGGATATTAGAACTTCTCCAGCTCCAGAGCCATCTGTGTTAACAGCTCCATCAAAATACATTTTCCACGTACGGCATGTATCGTACTGATGTTGTTGCTGAACTGTCATTACCCCTTCATCGGGGAAGTATGTTCCCAAGGGTTTGTAGTCCTCTACAGGTGCGGCGGCCAGTTGATCCGTAATTCCTTGACCTTTGACAGATTTTTGCGTCACGTAGACGATGTCAAATTGCTGTAAGATCAATCGCCATCCGGATAAATGACAATTCGATATGGGCTTCTTCAACACATATTTGAGAGGATCCACACAGGATATGAGATGGGTTGTGTGACCATGGAGGTAATGTTGTAACCTCATGGAAGCCCATGCTAAAGCACAACAAGTCTTCTCAAACAGAGTGTACTTGTGTTCACTGATGCTGAATCTTTTGCTGAGGTAATAGATAGCTTGTTCTTAGCCTCTATCATCTTTTGCCCCAAAGATACAAATTTATGGCATTGTCATTTATGGACAGGTACATAAATAGGGGAACATCATCCCTGGGTGGTACCAAAACAGGAGCGTTAACCAACTGCTCTTTGATTGTGAGGAAGGCTTTTTGACACTCATCATTCCATTTCATGGAGGAGTTCTTCCTTATAACTTGAAGATTGGCTCACGTGTGTCTTTGTGAGTTGAGAAATGAACTCGCTAATGAAGTTGATTCTTCCCAAAAATTCCCGTATTTCCTTCTGTCTGAGGAATGGGCATTTCCTTGATGGCCTGGATTTTGGTAGGATCCAGTTCAATCCCTTTGTGGATGACTAGGAAACCTAGCAACTTGCCTGACTTAACACCAAAGGCGCACTTGGCTAGATTCAACTTCAAGTTGTACGTACGCAACCTGTTAACAAGCTTTTTGAGATGGTCTAGGTGGTCCTCCTCCCTTCGGGATTTGACAATGATGTCATTCACGTAGATCTCTATCTCCTTGTGCATTAAATCATGGAAAAGAGCCATCATAGCTTGCTGATAGGTTGCCCCGGCGTTGATGAGGCCGAATGACAACCGTCTGTAGCAAAAAGTTCCCAAAGGCGTGATGAAAGCAATTTTCTCACGGTCCTCCTCAGCGACCATAATTTGATGGTACCCCGCAAAGCAATCAGCAAAGGAGTACATGCCGTATTGAGCAGTGTTGTCAATAAGAATGTGGATAAAGGGCACGAGAAAGCTATCTTTAAGGCAAGCTTTGTTTAAATCCCGATAATCCACGTAGACTCGCACCTTTCCCCCGGGTTTAGGCACGGGAACAATGTTGGATATGCACTCCGGATATGTAGACACCATGATAATGCCAGCTTGAAATTGTTTCACAATTTCTTCTTTAACTTTTAAACTCCCCTCAGGTTTCAATCGCCTGAGTTTTTGCCTAACTAGCTTGAATCCTTCTTTGATGGGAAGGCGATGAAGAACAATATCCGTGGACAAACCCACCATGTCTTCAGGAGACCATGCAAACACATCCTGGAATTGGGTTAATAGTGCAACCATGTCATTCCGTTGGTTTGGGGTGAGGTCTGAACCAATTTGGATTAGCTTAGGGTTTCCTAAGGTTCCAAGATTGAAAGAAGTGGTTTGGTCAAGGTTGGGTTTAGGTTTGTCTGCGACCCATTCCTTAATCTCCTGAGGTGTCTCAATGTCCTCTTGTATATCCATCAAGTCTGAGTCCAACTTTGCATCAAAGTTACAACCCTTGTGGAGAGAAGGCACTTCATCAGCAAGTACATGCACATCTAAATTCAAAGTCCTAAAACAGAATATGCTTTCACTTAATATATGCAACTGTTTGATCATACAAAGTGTTAGCATGTACTTGATAAAATAACTGCTAGTACTGTAAAGAAAAGTAAGTAATTAAAGTTATCTACAGGGTAGAGGGATTTTATGCCCATTTTACCCTCGTCGACCAATGCATGGAGTGCTGCTCCAATTGTCGAGGGCAAAGTCCTGATGGACTGCAGTGATGGAAGGATCGTCATTATCCTCCTTCTCCCGAATGATAACCATGACATCTGGGAAATCATCGTCTAGGGTGTATCTGTTTGTATGTTCATCATGAACAATGACACGTATGCCTGCCATCATTAAGGCAATGTCATGTTTACGTTTCTGTTCCTTTTCTTCCACTTCGGGATCAGGAATCAGCGCCTCTTTTGCTTTGATTGGCACTGGCTTAGGAAACAGCATGGCCGCAACATGGGTTGGCACCTTTACTGGAGATTGTATCAACTAATGAGGTAAAGGTATAGAAAATTGCCGTGAGGCGAAAGCTTGAGGAACAGGCTTGTGTTTATGGGGATTCCTATGACTGGAACTGGCAAAATAGCCTAGTTCGGCTGTTCCAATTTGACTGGACATTTGAATAGGGTGCTTAATACCCTGCTTATCTTTACCAAGCCCTTGTCCAGGTTGATGACCCAATGACATCATTTCTCGAGTGGCCGACATAACCTCGGCAGAAATCTTGGGTATGGGAAGTGGCGTTCCAATAGAATGGTATTGCATGGTACTCACTTCTAGAGTATAAAATCGGCCTCAACTTCGTAGTTGAAATCGATGATTAGCGATCTCCTTGTTCGAGATACTCCTACCAAGATTATGATGGACTAGACTATTGTTGACAATGTATTTGAGTTGTTGATGTAGTGTGGAGGGAACGACTCCTGCCATGTGTATCCATGGTCTCCCCAATAGTAGGTTGTATCCTGAATCTATCTGGAGGATGTGGAAGGATACATTAAATGTATTTGGACCAATCTCAATTGGCAATTCAATCTTTTCGATGACATTTCGTCGGAATCCATCAAAAGCTCTGATAACCATATGGTTGCTTTGGATCCGCTTGAGATTGGCATTCATCTTCACCAAGGTGGCATAAGGACAGATATTTAGAGATGAGCCTCCATCTATCAAAACTCCAGCTAGCATATACCCGGAAGACAAAACTGCAATATGCAATGGCTTGCAATGACCGATCCCTTTGGGTGGTATATCATCATTAGTGAAGGATATCACATTGTTATTGAAAATGTGATCAACCAAATGTTTAAATTTTTCCACATCCACTGATTTTGGCAAGTAGCCTTCTTCCAAAACCTTTAATAAGATCTTCCGATGATCTTCGGAAGAGAAAACCAATTCTAGTATAGATATCTGGTGTGGAGCTTCTCGTAAGCTTAAAACCACATTGGCTTCATTGTGGCCCATAGTGCGGAGGAATTTTTTAATCTTCTCCATGGGAATCTTCCCCTTTGCTTCGCAAATAGGTTTCATAACCCATTGAGGAAGATACAATGGATTTTCCTTCGACACTGTAGTAGTCGTATGAGACATGGATCCTTCAGCTTCTCCATAATTCCATGGAACTTTGTGTAAGCTGACAACAGGATGTTGTAGTGTTAAGGGTAAAGAAATTGGCTCTGGTGCGGCCACTTTCAAAGCATTGTCAGCTCCTTTGAGTTGAATTGGTTGTGTGGGAAATACTTTGACAGGCTCATCATCCACTTCAGATATAACTGTTACTGATCCCTTCCATTTGGTAGGACATGCATTCCCACTCTTGAGTTGCACAATGTAATCAGCTGCTAGTTGCAGGACACCGCTATCAATAAGATTCTGAATGAGATGGCGGAGTGCCCAGCATTCTTTTGTGTTGTGACCGCGAGAGTGTGAATGATATTGACACACTTCATCAGAATTGAACCGTCCTGAGCGGGGAATTATTGGAGGTAGAAGGAAGGTAATTCTTCCTTCGTTGATCAACATTTGCAGTATCTCCTCAATAGATTGGCCCAGATATATAAATTCTCTTTGATTGGCAAAATCCAGATAGGCTTTAGCATTTGCTCTCTTTGCAACCTTATCCTCCATAGCTTCGCTTTCTGAAGGTGGTGATGGAGCATTCATAACAAATGGAAGGAGATAGGCATGCTCCTACCTGATTAATTGATGTGTGACTTGATGCTGGTGGGTCACCAGTTCTACCAATTGCTCAATTTGTTTGCAAAGAGCTTTCATCTTTCGTTCCATAGTAAACTGGAACTTTGCATAATCCCATTTGTTAACACCATCTTTGATGATCGGGGATGATTCATTGTTGAAACCAGAACTCTATCCAGTGCTCCAACTGATCATGTTGACCTCTTCTTCTTTGTGTTGGGGAAGGGGATTGTCTTGCACATGGTGTTGATCTGTTTTGGTGACCACGATCTCACCGTTGTCTATTAAATCTTGGATCTTATGTTTCAAGGCCCAACAATCTTGAGTATCATGTCCGTGTCTCTGCATGATGATAAGCACACTCCGAAAGTAGCATTAAAACCCTCCCATTAGGGTTGGCTAGTGGAAGAAGATGTAATTTTCTTCTGAGTAGTCAGAAGAGCAAGAATATTCTCGAGCGAGTCCCCTAAGGGTATGAACATCCGAGGTTACTTTACTTCTCCACTTTTAGGCAATGGAGGGTTTGAAGACTGTGCTTGAAAAGGGGAGTAGTTTCTCCTCTGTATAGGCATGATTTGATTGCCTTTTTGACCTTGTAGTGTCAAGGAAACATCCCCCTCTTTCTTTTTATGGACCCTACGTGGGTTATTTCTGTAAAAACCCAAAACCCTAATAAGACTCGTATGTATAAAATCCCATTATATAAATAAAATTTCTCCGTTCTGAATGTGTTATGTGTTATACTTGGTTTTACAAATTTGACCAAAATAAATTTTTGTCCGAAAAGCGTCATGCTTGACACCTCGTGCTTAAATTTTTTTCTATATTTGGACTTTTCGGTAAAATTATTTTGACAAGTTTCTTTGTCGTGCTTACACTGACAAAACGCTTTGTCGTGCTTTTTAGGATTAGTGAGAAATTAGGTTAAAAATCCTAGATTAACAAACCCTAACCCTAATTAGCAAAACCCTAACCCTAATTTGTAAATTAAACCCTAATTAGCTAATTAAACCCTAATTAGATTATCTTAACACCTAATCATGGTTAGTAAACTTCAATTAGGTACTAATTAACATTACTTAACATTCCTAATCATTAGAAACAAAACCCTAATCAAGATTAGTGAAGATTAAAGCCTAATTAAGCTATTAAACAAACATAACGACCGAGTGTATACTTAAGAGAAGAGATTCTGCAAGAAGCACACAATACGAGGTACTCGATACACCCAGGAAGCACAAAGATGTATCAAGACTTACGTCAACACTTTTGGTGGCCAAACATGAAGAGAGAGGTTGCAGAATGTGTCAGCAGATGTCTAACTTGTCAGAGAGTCAAGGCAGAGCATCAACGACCGAGTGGATTATTACAGCCTTTAGAGATTCTAGAGTGTAAATGGGAGCACATCACGATGGATTTTGTGGTGGGACTTCCAACAACGCAAAAGGGACACGATGTCATATGGGTGATCGTAGATCTTACGAAGTCGGCTCACTTTTTGCCGATCAAGATCAGGTATAGTCTAGACCAGCTAGCCAAATTATATATCAAGGAAATTATCTCGAGACATGGCGTACCAATATCTATTGTGTGGGATAGGGATCCGCGATTCACGTCAAACTTCCGGAAGAGTCTTGAGGAAAGAATGGGGATTGCACTACGGATGAGTACCGTGTATCATCCGCATGAATCGATGGGCAAAGCGAGAACGATTCAAACACTTGAAGACATGCTCGAGCTTGTGTGATGGACTTCAAGGGTAGTTGGGAGGATCATCTTCCATTGGTAGAGTTCGCATACAACAATAGCTACCACGCCAAAGATCGTAATGCCGCCGCATCGAAGCAATCGTATGGAAGGAAATGTAGAAATACTTATCTTTGGGACGAAGTGGGTGAACGTCATTCGTTGGGACCGAACTAGTGCGCAGAATCGTAGAGACCATTAAGGTGATTAGAGCCCGATTGGTAGCGACTCAAGATCGCTGTAAGAAGTATGCGTACTTACATCGCCGTAAGTGAGATTTTGAGGTGGGAAGCTATGCATTTTTGAAAGTATCTCCTTGGAAAGGGAAGATAAGGTTTGGAAAGAAAGGTAAAGCGAGTCCAGATTTATTGGACCTTTTGAGATCTCAAGAAGATAAAGCGAAGTGGCGTCGAGGTAGCTCTACCTCTGAATCGGAACATATTCATAATGTATTTCATGTGTCGATTACTACGACCATATAAGCCTGATTACAAGCATGTGATATCGTGATTTGCCAATTCAGTCGAAAAAGATTTGTCGTCTGAGGAAATTCCTACGAAGTTTTAGATAGAAAGGACCGTAAATTGCGAAAGAAGGTTATACATTCAAAAAGTTCTTTGGAGGAACCACAATCTTCAAAGAAGCTACGTGGGAACTTGAAGAAAAGATAAGAGAAAATTATCCGCACCTTTTTTTGAGTAACCTTATATGTAATTAGGGATGGAATTCTTATAAGGGGAGGATGATAATAATCAGTAAAATTTAAGTCACTATATATGTATGTACATTATGGATTTTTTTTAACCTTGTGTTACATAAGGATTTAATATGTGACAACACATGTGAAGTGGTGCATGGGTCAATTAACATATATATTATAGTTATGGATACATACATTTATAGACTTCATTAAAAGTGAAAGCCTTGTGACCTAATTATATATTAGGTAAGACTATTAAATAACCTAAGGGTTATGGTAATACGAAAAAGTTAGTATTTTATATGTATACTAACTTAAGTGGGGAAACTTTGTATTTTAAGTGACTAATAATTCTAAACCTAATTCTTGTAAATCTAATTAGGTTATGAGATAAAAATCATATGTGTAAGTAATTAAAGTTCATATGATTGGAAATGAAAGCCCTAAATTATCAAATTGGGTAACATTATTAAAATTGTTGGACTATGTTTTTATCTAGCCCAAATCAATTAAAAGAAAATCCCAAGGAAAATAAAATGTAATCTAATACCTAGCCCACTTGATTGGGGGTATTCTAGACATTTGATTAATCAAAAATTTGGCATTTAAAATAAAAGCTAAATGGTGGATATTATGAGGATCCTAAGTGGAATAATTAATCTAGCTTGTCCATTAGTAGACATGATTAAACATAAGGACAATGTTGTAAGGCTCCCATTGGTTGCCACTCCATTATGCACATTTAATCATGTTTAGCCTAAGGTAAGTAATAATACAAAGTGTCTTACCTAATGGGCAACAAAATGATTGTGGGAGAATTAAAAATGAATTGCTCATTACATTTTGAATGCACATCTCATTCTTTCAACACTTAATTCGTATTCCAACATTTCATTTTCTCTCCATCTTCTTCATCTTCTTCTTCTATCTCTTGCTCCCAAGCTAGCCAACTTCAAAGAAAGAAAAAAAAGAGAGAATTTAGGCCATAGGAAGAAGAATTATAGGAGTTCTAGTGGTTTATGCCCCCTAAGTTTATTAGTTACTTTGGAAAATCAAGGAAGGTAGCCACTAAGTCAAGGTATAATGTACCTTCATCTTCTTCTCTTACCTTGTTTTGATAGCTTGAGTTTTGATGGGGTTATGTACAACTACTCAAGATACACTAGTTATACATACCATCATGCATGGAACTAAGTATCTTGAGTGTTGGATCTAAGGCTTAGAGGAAGAAAATGAGCATATGTTCTCCAAGGTGAAAACTCTTGTTTTCTCCCCACTAAATCTTGTGTAACTCAAGTTCTACAACTTGGAATTATGATCCGTCGAGGGGGTGCTAGATACATGAGTTATCTAGTAAACCCAAGTGGTAGATCACAAATCTAGTAAGTTTTGAAACCTTTGAGATTTTTTTTTTACAAAAACAGTCCACTTTATATGCTAAAGCTTTGAAATCCTAAATCAGCTCTTGACTTGTTTTTTCATGAGGCTGTTTTTGGTCAGTTCCTTGTCTTGTAAAAATCTGGAAAAATATTACAGAGGTACCTTATGAAGTTATCTACAGCGTGGGAAAAGAACGAACACATTTCAAGTTATATATTGTGCGTAATGACTATTTCCGTAAAGGACTCCATAAATATTATCCTACGAATATCTCACTGTGTATACACTGGAAAATTCCAAATTTTTTACAGTAGCTTCATATATGTTAAGAGAGCATACCCTGAAAATTTCAGATTTGTCTGAGTAAAACTCAATTTATGGAAAATAGAGCAAGATCCGAGTGTTTTGGACACTTTAAAAATAGTAAATCATTTTCTAAAATTCCAGAAAAATTAGAGGATCATTGTTGGTTCATATTCTATTAAAAATCCAGAAGCTGAGAATTTTTGGAATCAGTTTGCTATTTTTCCTAAAAATGATTAGGTTATGAATAAAAGGAAATAAATAGTTAAATGATGCCTTTAATGAGAAAAATATGATTTTTATGCTTGAATGCTCATAATATATTATATCATGACTATCTTAGGGCATTTTGGTAATTTATAATAATAAATATTACTTATGACCTTTTATGGATATTAAATAAGAGGTTATTAAAGGATGAACAATTAGAATAAATTATTTATTAATCTAATAAATCATTGGAATATTATTATAATACTAATAATATTATAATATGATGTTGTTATGTAAATAAAAAATATTAGATTAGAGTATTATTATTAAATAATAATATTCGAATTAAATAAAATATTATTAAATGATTAATAATATTAGTAAGTGAATAAAATATTATTAAATGATTAATAATATTAGTAAGTGAATAAAATATTATTAAATGATTAATAATATTAGTAAAGGGATAAAATATTATTAAATGATTAATAATATTAGTAAGTGAATAAAATGTTGGTAAATGATTTAAAGTATTATTAGTGAACCAATACTACTAGAAGGTGAATTAATATTATCTAAGTTAATAATATTATGTGAATTAAAGGTAGTCGTTAATTAATAATAACACTATCTAGGCATGATAATGTATATAAGAACTTATTGTAATGTATAATATCTATGTGGTTACATAATCGATGTTATGCATTGACTAATTGAAAGACTAATTATAGGTCTCTCAAAGGAAGATAATTTAAGCGCATAGTGGATAGAAATTAATTTCAGAAATTAGTAACCTACGATCGAGGCAAGTTTCCTAACTCAACTTGAGTTATTATTTTCAAAGCATGTTAGTGAATAATTATTGATGATTATTAACGCCTTTATTAATTATTGAAATTAGCACTTTGTGCAATCGAATTCGCTTTCTACTTGCCATTGAATCTGTGAATTAAATTAAAGTTCTTTACTTATGAACTGTTTATGGGATAGATCTATGCTAATTGTATCGGTAGATCAAGTATGTCTAAATTTGTTAAATCAAATGGGTTTTAAATAATCGTTCTTATTAATTGATATGGTAAGAACTCTCGAATCGAGAAATGGACAAATTTGATTAAGGCATGATATCAATGTCGGATTATTAAGTGTTTATGCATAAATCACGGGGTATGAAAGGTCGATCCCTGAATACCAAAAAACTTATTAAAAGGTCCAGCTTTAAATCGGTGAGCACCTTGGCAAATGTTCATGGTTATTCAAAATACTCTCGATTCATGTTATTCAATTATCGAATATTCAATTGTTGATTGTTAATTCATGTTCCTCCACAATCTTATATTATTGTTAAACATTGAAGGCAATATTTTTTCTAAGTCATGATATATATCCTTTGTCTTTATAAACTTGTGAAGCAAATTAGTTGCTTACTCTTGCTATATCATGACCTCTATTTTCAGCTAAGTCCGAAGGATCTAACGTGAAGGACAAGGGCAAGGGCAAGATCCAGGAGTAATTTTAGAATGAATGTTAAATTAGTTATTATCTAATGAAATTTCTTAAGTAAACTATTTGTATTATAAATGGTGTATTTAAAGTTAAGGTTATGGAGACCTTGGGACCATATTATGAGACCTTATTATAATGAACAATGTATGTTTATTATTTCAAAATAGTTATAGAATGCTTATGATGATGATAGGATCGTGAGCACTGAATCTGAGGTTAGAGAACCTGGATTTGGGGGGCGTCACAGTTGGTATCAAAGTCAGAGGTTATAAACATTAGGAATGCGAAACCTAGGTTATAACCTTAGTAGAAAACTCTTATAGAGAATGTTAGAGATGGATTATGGAAATTCATCAAGTTTGTGGTTGTACTTAATAAAATATTATTTCATTTCATCAATGAATATATTTTATTGTGGTACCGACGCTGACTTTATGGTGTTTGTAGGATGTCCGTGGCGCCAAGGTAGTTACTCAGTTGATGAGAACCCATTGAGCATGAGGTCACCCAAGATGTCCTCATGGTCCTCCTAGGGGACTTGTTGAGGAAAATCACCAATTAGAAGGCGAGTGGAGGAATTAGAAGTAGAAAACCACACCTCCAATTTCATCAAGAACAATACAAGGATGAGGCTCATCAAGCCCAGATGGAGAAAGTCGAACAGAAGGAAAAATTGGATGAGTCCCAGTTGCAAGTTGAGATGCTGAGGGTACAGCTAGAGAATGAAAAGGCAAAGTTTGGAGAGCTGAGCATAAAGCATTTGGAGATGCAGAATGAGTTTGATGTAGAAATTGCTAAGAAGATGCGGTGGAAGAGGTACTCCATGAGCTCGGATGAAATTTGGTGGGGCAATTAAAGATCGAACTGCAGCCATAAAGGTCAGAGTAGAAACTTTAGGACTGGCCCTTGATGCAGCGTATGAGGGCCAGCGCAGTGGGGCTAGGAGGGCACACTATGAGATAGGAGAGCCTAGTCGATCCGTTCGACGTAGAGTCCTGCAGTAGTTGCTTCCCTAGGAGCCTGTGCAGGTGACCTGGCAGGGCCACCAGTGGTGATGATGTGATGGCCCAGTTGTAAATAGATGCATTAGTACCTTTCTTGTTGTGTAATAAGGTTTTATGTTGATGTAAACCTCAATAGGTGTGAGGTAGTAAATGGTTAGGTACTTTCCCTAATTGTGTTTGTAGGGAGGTATCATTATGAGTTAATCCCATCTTTTGTGTTAAAATGGGATAGTAGCATTTATAAAATATACCTGTATTAATCATGTAAGTCACTGAAGATTGGTGTATGAATATAAATGCAGTATTATTATGATATGTGAATCCAGTAGACTGATTTGGAAAATGTTCTTTAAAAACAAACTTAACCCACTAAGCAGGGAGAAAGACTTCCAAATCTCGGTAGCTTAAAACTCTCACATAATGATCATCTGATTGTTTAAATAAATAGTGTGTTACATGCTAAGTAATCATATGATAATAAATTCGAGTAACGTGTTAGAATTTTGTTTCACTAGATAATGGCGGCGCAGACGTGAGGCGTGGTGAGGAACCAAGAGATTGAAGAGTCGCTTAATAATGTAGCGGGATCCTAACAAAACCCAATGCAAGATTTTATCAACAAGATGGCTGAAGCCATGAGGAATCAAGCTCAACCTGCAGGAAATCAGGTAGGCACCCAACTAGTCAACTTTAAAGACTTCAAGAAGAGGACCATCGGAGTTCAGAGGAACAACAGACCCGATAGAAGCCCAAATGTGGGTAAAGGAGATTGAGAAGGCCTTTGTTATTGCTAGAGTAGCAGAAGAACAGAAGACCATTTTTGCTACCTACTTAATGAAGGGTGAGGCTAACTATTGGTGGGATGCCAACCAGAACAAAGACGGAACTGGAATCGTGACTTGGGAAGCATTCAAGAAGTTGTTCTTCGAGAACTACTTCCCTGAGAGCGTTCAAGCAAGAATGGAGATCAAGTTCTTGGAACTAAAACAGGAGAATATGTCAGTATCAGAGTATGCTTCGAAATTCAATGAATTGGCCAGATTCGCTCCACATCAGGTGGACACAGAGGTGAGGAAAGCGAGAAGGTTTGAAAATGGACTAAAGCCGTGGATTTATAGTAAGGTAGCGGTTTTACAAAACCCATCATTCTCAACTTTGTTGGAAAAAGCTCTTATAGCGGAATGAGGAAGCGAAGCGGTCTCAAGATACAATCGGGAGAAGAATAAGAAGAAATCAGAAGGTGGGAATCAAAAAGTTAGTAGTGGCGGTAGCAACAATAAGAAGCGGAAATGGAGCAGTGGGGGTAGTAATCTGGAGATGCAGCAAGGAAGTGTGCAACAAAAGAAGTCGGTGTGTGGGAACTGTGGAAAGGGTCACTCGGGGGAGTGCTTGAAAGGAAAAACGATATGTTATACATGTGGGCAAAAAGGGCATACCTCACCCAATTGTACTAAGGTGAAGAAAGGAGGTTGCTTTAATTGTGGTGAAGTGGGACATTGGATCAAGGATTGCCCGAAGAAGAAAAGCACGGATGGCGGAAATGGCAACAGGGGCAATAAAACTAAGACAACCAAAGGACCAGCCCGACCAAACAAATGCCGGCGATAAAGACGGACATTCAATATGATTTGCAAGATGCCGTGGCATCCAGGAGGAGGTGGTGTCGTATAATTCCGATCAATGATATAAATGCCTATGTGTTATTCGATTCTGGGAGCTTCATGTTCTTTTGTGTCGATGAATTTGCTTAAAGATTAAGTTTACCTCATGAACTATTAGAATACCCTATGAATGTAGAAGTAGCAAACAAAGAAATTATCCTCATAGACTACATCTATAGGAACTTGTTGTGCTAATGTAAGAGGTTTAAGCTTAACGTGGATTTGATCTGGATTAAATCTTGGAGAGTTTGATGTAATCCTTGGGATGGATTGGTTATCAAGTCATGGAGCGGCCATCGATCGTAAGAAAAGTGCGTATACCTAAAGACTCAATATAAGTCAAAGGTGGTATTTCATGGCGAAGAATCGCCAAGACAATCTTGTTGTCTGACGATGATGCAAGCAAGGAAGTTGCTTAGGAAGGGTTGTATAGGTTATTTGGCTCACGCCAGGATACCCGCAGAATCGAGGGTGAACTGGGTCAAATACCTATTGTAAGGGAATTCGTTGACGCTTTTCCGGAAAGAGATTCCGGATTGCCACCAGATAGAGATAGAGTTTGTTATCGATTTGGCGCCGTGGACATCACCGTTATCCAAAGCGCCGTGTCGTATCGTATGGCTCCTGTGAAATGAAGGAACGATGGTTCAACTACAAGAGTTGTTAGATAAGGGATACATTCGACCAAGCGTATCACCATGGGGAGCACCAGTCTTATTCAGAAAGAAGAAGGATGGGTCATTAAGACTTTGTATCGACTACCGAGAGTTGAACAAGGTCACCATTAAGAATAAATACCGCTGCCCAGATCGACGATTTGTTTGATCAATTGAAGGGGCAAAATACTTTTCAAAAATTGACTTGAGGATCAAGTTATCACCAATGAAGGTGAGACATGAGGATGTTCCAAAGACGGCATTCGAACTCCGGTATGGACACTTTGAGTTTCGGTAATGTCTTTTGGGTTAACTAATGCACCAAAGAACATTCATGGATTTGATGAACAGTGTTTAAGCGATGATTTGGATAAGTTTGTTGTCGTGTTCATCGATGACATTCGGTATATTCGAGAGAGAGGAAGATCACGCCTTTGAACATCTAAGGAAAGTGTTGGAGACGTTAAGGAGGGAGAAGTTGTATGCAAAGTTCTCCAAGTGTGAATTTTGGTTCTGCGAGAGTGCAGCTTTTAGGTCACGTTATTGACAAAGATGGTGTTTTAAGAGATCCAAAGAAAAAGTAGAAGCGGTTATCATCAATCGGGAACAACCAAAGACACCGGCTAAAAATTAGGAGTTTCTTGGGATTAGCAGGATACTATCAAGATTCATCCAAGATTTTTCAAAGGTAGCATCGCCATTGACCAACCTTACTAGAAAGACAAGTGAAGTTCGTTTGACGGAAAAATGTGAAACAGAGTTTCATGGAATTGAAGAAGAGGCTCGGCCGAAGCACACATGTTGGCTTTACTTTGGACAACACGGGAGGATTTGTAGTGTATAGTGATGTGTCACACAAGGGTCTTGGTACAGATCGATGCAAACATGGCAAGGTCATTCAGTCGCGCTTTCACGTCGCCTAAAGGACTATGAGAAGGGTTATCCACTCATGACCCGGAGTTAAGCACATTTTGTTTTTGCCTTGAAAATTTGGAGGCACTATTTGTATGGAGAGAAGTGTGAGATATATACTGATCATAAGAGTCTAAAGTATATCTTCACATGAGAGGAGCTAAATATGAGGCAAATACCGATGGCTAGAATTGATCAAGGATTATGATTGTGAGATTCTGTACCATCCAGGCAAAGCAAATGTAGTGGCTGATGCCTTGAGCAGAAAAGGCAGAGATAAGTTATTGAAGTTAACCACTCAAGAGGAATTGGTGAAGGATTTCGAATGACTTGACTTAGAGGTTAAGTATCCGACGGAGATCAATGAGAAATTATTTACTGTGGCAGCGAGCCCTACTTTATTAGATAAGGTTAAAGAGGCTCAAGAGAAGGATCAAGATTGCATGCGACATCAAGAAGCTGATTAGTGAAGGGATGAATTGAAATACAAGATTGATGGCACCGGATTGCTAAGATTTGAAGGACGAATTTGGGTACCGTTAATACCAGAACTAAGAGAAGAGATTCTACAAGAAGCACACAATACGAGGTACTCGATACACCCAGGAAGCACAAAGATGTATCAAGACTTACGTCAACACTTTTGGTGGCCAAACATGAAGAAAGAGGTTGCAGAATGTGTCAGCAGATGTCTAACTTGTCAGAGAGTCAAGGTAGAGCATCAACGACCGAGTGGATTATTACAGCCTTTAGAGATTCTAGAGTGTAAATGGGAGCACATCACGATGGATTTTGTGGTGGGACTTCCAACAACGCAAAAGGGACACGATGCCATATGGGTGATCGTAGATTGTCTTATGAAGTCGGCTCACTTTTTGCCGATCAAGATCAGGTATAGTCTAGACCAGCTAGCCAAATTATATATCAAGGAAATTATCTCGAGACATGGCGTACCAATATCTATTGTGTGGGATAGGGATCCGCGATTCACGTCAAACTTCCGGAAGAGTCTTGAGAAAAGAATGGGGGCGCAGCCTACTACGGATGAGTACCGTGTATCATCCATGAATCCAGATGGGCAAAGCGAGAGAACGATTCAAACACTTGAAGACATGCTCGGAGCTTGTGTGATGGACTTCAAGGGTAGTTGGGAGGATCATCTTCCATTGGTAGAGTTTGCATACAACAATAGCTACCACGCCAAAGATTTAATGCCGCCAGATGAAGCAATCATATGGAAGGAAATGTAGAAGCATACTTATCTTTGGGACGAAGTGGGTGAACGTCATTGCTGGGACCGTAACTAGTCAAGACGAATAGTAGAGACCATTAAGGTGATTAGAGCCGATTGGTAGCACTCAAGATCGCTGGAAGAAGTCTGCAGACTTACATCGCATGTAAGTGAGATTTTGAGGTGGGAAGCTATGCATTTTGAAAGTATCTCCTTGGAAAGGGAAGATAAGGTTTGGAAAGAAAGGTAAATGAGTCCGAGATTTATTGGACCTTTTGAGATCTCAAGAAGATAGATAGGCGAAGTGGCGTCTGAGGTAGCTCTACCTCCTGAATCGAACATATTCATAATGTATTTCATGTGTCGATCTTTACGACCATATAAGCCCCGATTACAAGCATGTGATATCGTGATTTGAGCAATTCAGTCGAAAAAGATTTGTCGACGAGGAAATTCCTTATTGAAGTTTTAGATAGAAAGGAGCAAATTGCGAAAAGAAGGTTATACATTCTGTAAAATTTCTTTGGAGGAACCACAATCTTTGAAGAAGCTATTGGGAACTTGAAGAAAAGATAAGAGAAATTATCCGCACCTTTTTGAGTAACCTTATATATGTAATTCCGGGGACGGAATTCTTATAAGGGGGGGAGGATGTAATAACCGTAAAATTTAAGTCACTATATATGTATGTACATTATGGATTTTTTTTTTAACCTTGTGTTACATAAGGATTTAATATGTGACAACACATGTGAAGTGGTGCATGGGTCAATTAACATATATATTATAGTTATGGATACATACATTTATAGACTTCATTAAAAGTGAAAGCCTTGTGACCTAATTATATATTAGGTAAGACTATTAAATAACCTAAGGGTTATAGTAATCTGAAGAAGTTAGTATTTTATATGTATACTAACTTAAGTGGGAAACTTTGTATTTTAAGTGACTAATAATTCTAAACCTAATTCTTGTAAATCTAATTAGGTTATGAGATAAAAATCATATGTGTAAGTAATTAAAGTTCATATGATTGGAAATGAAAGCCCTAAATTATCAAATTGGGTAACATTATTAAAATTGTTGGACTATGTTTTATCTAGCCCAAATCAATTAAAAGAAAATCCCAGAAAATAAAATGTAATCCAATACCTAGCCCACTTGATTGGGGGTATTCTAGACATTTGATTAACCAAAATTTGGCATTTAAAATAAAAGCTAAATGGTGGATATTATGAGGATCCTAAGTGGAATAATTAATCTAGCTTGTCCATTAGTAGACATGATTAAACATAGGACAATGTTGTAAGGCTCCCATTGGTTGCCACTCCATTATGCACATTTAATCATGTTTAGCCTAAGGTAAGTAATAATACAAAGTGTCTTACCTAATGGGCAACAAAATGATTGTGGGAGAATTAATAATGAATTGCCCATTACATTTTGAATGCACATCTCATTCTTCCTACACTTCATTCGTATTCCAACATTTCATTTTCTCTCCATCTTCTTCATCTTCTTCTTCTATCTCTTGCTCCCAAGCTAGCCAACTTCAAAGAGAGAAAAGAAAGAGAGAATTTCGGCCATAGGAAGAAGAATTATAGGAGTTCTAGTGGTTTATGCCCCCTAAGTTTATTAGTTACTTTGGAAAATCAAGGAAGGTAGCCACTAAGTCAAGGTATAATGTACCTTCATCTTCTTCTCTTACCTTGTTTTGATAGCTTGAGTTTTGATGGGGTTATGTACAACTACTCAAGATACACTAGTTATACATACCATCATGCATGGAACTAAGTATCTTGAGTGTTGGATCTAAGGCTTAGAGGAAGTTTCCTAACTCAACTTGAGTTATTATTTTCAAAGCATGTTAGTGAATAATTATTGATGATTATTAACGTCTTTATTAATTATTGAAATTCGCACTTTGTGCAATCGAATTCCGTTCTACTGCCATTGAACTGTGAATTAAATTAAAGTTCTTTACTTATGAACTGTTTATGGGATAGATCTATGCTAATTGTATCAGCTAGATCAAGTATGTCTAAATTTGTTAAATCAAATGGGTTTTAAATAACTGTTCTTATTAATTGATATGGTAAGAACTCTTGACTGAGAAATGGACAAATTTGATTAAGGCATGATATCAATGTCGGATTATTAAGTGTTTATGCATAAATCACGGGGTATGAAAGGCTGATCCCCTTGAATACCAAAAACTTATTAAAAGGTCCAGTTTAAATCAGTGAGCACCTTGGCAAATGTTCATGGTTATTCAAAATCACTCAGTTCATGTTATTCAATTATCGAATATTCAATTGTTGATTGTTAATTCATGTTCCTCCACAATCTTATATTATTGTTAAACATTGAAGGCAATATTTTTTCTAAGTCATGATATATATCCTTTGTCTTTATAAACTTGTGAAGCAAATTAGTTGCTTACTCTTGCTATATCATGACCTCTATTTTCAGCTAAGTCCGAAGGATCTAACGTGAAGGACAAGGGCAAGGGCAAGATCCGGAGTAATTTTAGAATGAATGTTAAATTAGTTATTATCTAATGAAATTTCTTAAGTAAACTATTTGTATTATAAATGGTGTATTTAAAGTTAAGGTTATGGAGACCTTGGGACCATATTATGAGACCTTATTATAATGAACAATGTATGTTTATTATTTCAAAATAGTTATAGAATGCTTATGATGATGATAGGATCGTGAGCACCTTTGAATCGAGGTTAGAGAACCCGGATTTGGGGGCGTCAAGTTGAGTATCAAAGTCATAGGTTATAAACATTAGAATGCGAAACCTAGGTTATAACCTTAGTAGAAAACTCTTATAGAGAATGTTAGGAGATGGATTATGGAAATTCATCAAGTTTGTGTTGTACTTAATAAAATATTATTTCATTTCATCAATGAATATATTTTATTGTGGTAATCGACGTTGACTTTATGGTGTTTGTAGGATGTCCGACGGCGCTTGAGGTAGTTACTCAGCTTGAAGCAGAACCCATTGAGCATGAGGTCACCCAAGATGTCCTCATGGGTCCTCCTAGGGGACTTGTTGAGGAAAATCGATCAATTAGAAGGCGAGTGGAGGAATTAGAAGTAGAAAACCACACCTCCAATTTCTTCAAGAACAATACAAGGATGAGGCTCATCAAGCCCGGATGGAGAAAGTCGAATAGAAGGAAAAATTGGATGAGTCCCAGTTGCAAGTTGAGATGCTGAGGGTACAACTAGAGAATGAAAAGGCAAAGTTTGGAGAGCTGAGCATAAAGCATTTGGAGATACAGCCGAGAGTTTGATGTAGAAATTGCAGATAAGATGCGGGTGGAAGAGGTACTCCATGAGTCGGATGAAAGTGGTGGGCAATTAAAGATCGAACTACAGCCATAAAGGTCGAGTAGAAACTTTAGGACTCGGCCCTTGATGCACAGTGAGAGAGGCCCGTAGCGATTAAGGCTAGGAGGGCACACTATGAGATAGGAGAGCCTAGTCGATCCGTTCGACGTGAAGTCCCGCAAAGAGTTAGCTTCCCAGGAGCTGTGCAGGTGACTGGCAGAGGCCACCAGGTGGTGATGATATGATGGCCCGATTGTAAATAGATGCATTAGTACCTTTCTTGTTGTGTAATAAGGTTTTATGTTGATGTAAACCTCAATAGTTGTGAGGTAGTAAATGGTTAGGTACTTTCCTAATTGTGTTTTGTAGGGAGGTATCATTATGAGTTAATCCCATCTTTTGTGTTAAAATGGGATAGTAGCATTTATAAAATATACCGTATTAATCATGTAAGTCATCAAGATTGGTGTATGAATATAAATGCAGATATTATGATATGTGTTGGAAGATTTTAAATAGTAAATTTTCTATTTAATGTTATGTGAATCCATGGAGATGATTTGGAAAATGTTCTTTAAAAACAAACTTAACCCACTAAGCGGGAGAAAGACTTCCAAATCTCTAGAGAGCTTAAAACTCTCACATAATGATCATCCGATTGTTTAAATAAATAGTGTGTTACATGCTAAGTAATCATATGATAATAAATTCGAGTAACGTGTTAGAATTTTTGTTTCACTAGATAATGGCGCTGCAGACGTGGGTGAGGAACCAAGAGATTGAAGAGTCGATTAATAATGTAAGCGGGATCTCAACAAAACCCAATGCAAGATTTTATCAACATGATGGTTTGAAGCCATGAGGAATCAAGCTCAACTGCGAGGAAATCGGTAGGCACCCAACTAGTCAACTTTAAAGACTTCAAGGCGAGAGGGACACATGGAGTTCAGGAGGAACAACAGGACCGATAGAAGCCCAAATGTGGGTAAAGGAGATTGAGAAGGCCTTCGTTATTGCTAGAGTAGCGTAAGAACGAAAGACCATTTTGCTACCTATTTAATGAAGGGTGAGGCTAACTATTGGTGGGATGCCAACCTGAACAAAGACGGAACCGAATCGTGACTTGGGAAGCATTCAAGAAGTTGTTCTTGAGAACTACTTCCACGAGAAACATTCAAGCAAGAATGGAGATCAAGTTCTTGGAACTAAAACAGAGAATATGTTAGTATCGGAGTATCTTTGCGAAATTCAATGAATTGGCGATTCGCTCCACATCAATGGACACAGAGGTGAGAAAGCGAGAAGGTTTGAAAATGGACTAAAGCCGTGGATTTATAGTAAGGTAGCGGTTTTACAAATCCCATCATTCTCAACTCTGTTGGAAAAAGCTCTTATAGCGGAATGAGGAAGCGAAGCGGTCTCAAGATACTGATCGGAGAAGAATAAGAAGAAATCGAAGGTGGGAATCAAAAAGTTAGCGATGTGAAATAATAAGAAGCGGAAATGGAGCGGTGGGGGTAGTAATCTGGAGATCGTGAGGAAGTGTGCAACAAAAGAAGCGGTGTGTGGAATCTGTGGAAAGGGTCACTGGGGGAGTGCTTGAAAGGAAAAAGCGATATGTTATACATGTGGGCAAAAGGGCATACCTCACCCAATTGTACTAAGGTGAAGAAAGGAGGTTGCTTTAATTGTGGTGAAGTGGGACATTGGATCAAGGATTGCCCAAGAAGAAAAGCACGGATGGCGGAAATGGCAACAGGGGCAATAAAACTAAGACAACCATGGAGGACCAAATTGACCAAACAAGCCGACAAAGACGGACATTCAATATGAATGGTCTGCAAGATGCCGTGGCATCCGGGAGGTGGTGTCGGTATAATTCCGATCAATGATATAAATGCCTATGTGTTATTCGATTCGGAGCTTCATGTTCTTTTGTGTATCGATGAATTTGCTCAAAGATTAAGTTTACCTCGTGAACTATTAGAACACCCTATGAATGTAGAAGTAGCAAACAAAGAAATTATCCCCATAGACTACATCTATAGGAACTGTTGTGCTAATGTAAGAGGGTTTAAGCTTAACGTGGATTTGATACCGATTCGTCTTGGAGAGTTTGATGTAATCCTTGGGATGGATTGGTTATCAAGTCATGGAGCGGTCATTGACTGTAAGAAAAAGTGCGTATACCTAAAGACTCCGAATAAGTCAAAGGTGGTATTTCATGGCAGTAAATCGCCAAGACAATCTTGTTGTCTGACGATGATGCAAGCAAGGAAGTTGCTTAGGAAGGGTTGTATAGGTTATTTGGCTCACGTTGTGGATACCCGCAGAATCGAGGGTGAACTGGGTCAAATACCTATTGTAAGGGAATTCGTTGACGTTTTCCCAGAAGAGATTCCGGGATTGCCACCAGATAGAGAGATAGAGTTTGTTATCGATTTGGCGCCAGGGACATCACCGGTATCCAAAGCACCGTATCGTATGGCTCCTGTAGAAATGAAGGAACTGATGGTTCAACTACAAGAGTTGTTAGATAAGGGATACATTCGACCAAGCGTATCACCATGGGGAGCACCAAATTATTCGTAAAAGAAGAAGGATGGGTCATTAAGACTTTGTATCGACTACTGAGAGTTGAACAAGGTCACCATTAAGAATAAATACCCGTTGCCGGGGATCGACCATTTGTTTGATCACCAAGGGGCAAAATACTTTTCAAAATTGACTTGAGGATCGGTTATCACCAACCATCAAGGTGAGACATGAGGATGTTCCAAAGACGGCATTCGTGAACTCGGTATGGACACTTTGAGTTTCGGTAATGTCTTTTGGGTTAACTAATGCACCAAAACATTCATGGATTTGATGAATGAGTGTTTAAGCGATATTTGGATAAGTTTGTTGTCGTGTTCATCGATGACATTCGGTATATTCGAGAGACAGAGGAAGATCACGCTTTGAACATCTAAGGAAAGTGTTGGAGACGTTAAGGAGGAGAAGTTGTATGCAAAGTTCTCCAAGTGTGAATTTTGGTTGCGGAGAGTGCGTGTTTTAGGTCACGTTATTGACAAAGATGGTGTTTGGTAGATCGAGAAAAGTAGAAGCGGTTATCAATCGAAAAGCAACCCAAAGACACCGATGAAATTAGAAGTAAACTCCAGTGGCAGATTTAAATGTATATATATATATATATATATATATATATATATATATATATATATATAAGCAAGTAAATGCTCCGAATATAAAATCCAGGCTCATCAGATATGTCTGACAACAGTTATATATATATGTATCTATATATATATAAAAGCAAAGAAATGCTCCAGACATAAGTCTAGGATCAATCGAGGCATAACTCGATAATGTTAGTCCATATATAAAATATATACATATATATAAGTATATATATACAGACAGAAATGAAAACCACGGACTGAAGTTCGGGCAAACACAAACAACACGACTCTCAATGTGTATAACAGTGTGTGCTGATATGAAAAGAAAGGCGTTATAGAATATAAGAAGGCTTATAGTGGGCTGCCAATGTAGACTTCTATGACTCTATGTGGATAAACACTCAGCTCCCGCCGGATAAAAGTATAGCTATATATGAGCTAATAGATGTTTAAACTGAGGAAACACTCAATATGAGTGTGTATAGAGTAAATTGGACAGGGCTTCCTTGCATTTTTTTCTCTCTTCTCTCTCTCAAATGGCTGACCCCAAGGTCTATATTTATAGACTGATGGCCGCAGGTGTACCTGCGGCAGCCGCAGTTACACCTGTGGCTGGTCGAGGTGTCCCTAGGCTTGATGGGTCCCATCGTCTCGAAGTACGTGCACTCGTGCAATGTAATGTCCGCTCAAACTTGCAGAACTTCAATCTGAGCATCCAAATGAGGTATATGTGACCTTCTTCAGACCACTTGTGTTGAGAGTTACGCAATGACATGGATTAGAGATTGTACGAAGTTAGGAAGAGGAGACCATGCCCATAGTCTTCAAGCTTCAAATTCTATCCGGTGTACTGCCACGCGTAATAGTCACTGTAACACCCAAGAAAATTGGATTTTTATGACAATTAAATTTTTATTTGATTATGTGAATTAAATGAATTTAATTGATTATGATGCAAGTAAGCTATATGAAGGTCTTTCTATGACCTAGAATGTGTTAACGTGGTTAGTATTCTGGCTTCGTGCTAGAATTATTTGTTTGGAATTTCCAAGACGAAAATAATTGTTTTCCGAGAAATTTTCGTTAAAAAACTATTCATCCGTTTCAGTTTGGGGAATTATTTTGAAATTTCGAGAAACGCGTGATGATAGAATATTGAAATTAGATGGAATATCTGATAATATTTCATTTATGGCAAACGCAGTTTTCGCCTGCGGACTTAAAACCTAAGGGTTGAGTATATTGATTTCCGAGAAGGAAATAATATGCGTAGAAGGAATGGTGTTATGGTTAATGCGAGTGTTATACATTTATGATACTATTTAGTATCTATGTATAATACGTTGAGTAAATACTGATGTCAATACGATTATTATGCGAGTAGTATATACGGAGAGAATCGTGAATTATGCGTATGAGATACGATTCAGTATTATAGAATTAAGTTAAGACTTAATGACTAATTCAATTGTGTTGGATTAGAATTAGCCCAATCAATTGAATGATCAAGCCCAAAGAGATTGATGGGTTAAGCACAAGTCAAGGCCCATTGTTAAGTTAGTTAAGCACAATTCATTAAAACCAAACCGTGGATCGAACCGGTGGGTTACCGAATGGGTAAAACCCATGGGGAAACCCATGGGATGTCACATGGCAAGAGGTGGGCTGGCCACTTGGTGTGCAAGCCAAGTTTGAGGCTTGGTCACCAAGTATTTTACTTGGTGACCACACATAAATAGTAAAGAGGTTTGTGGTTTAAAGTCCAAATTACACTTCATTCTAGTTTCCTATAAATAAGAGGCTAGATTGTTTCATTTGGGAGTTTTACAAATTTCCAACCTAGATTATTTGAGAGAGAAAGAGAGCTAGACTTATAAATCCTTCACTTTGGAAGCTTGATCTTAGAGTTTTCCAAGAGAGTTTCATAAGAGTTCTTGAGGTAATACTTCTTGTTTCTCATTTCCATCTCTTTTAGATTTTCTTTTATCTTAGAGAATCATAGAATGGGTGGTATATGTCTTGTATGAGAGATTAAAGATGACTTACCATAGATTCAATCTCTACAAGTCATGAGATTATAAGAATCATAAGGTTTAATATAGTTTTGAACCATGAAAATATTGTTTATTGAGATCAATTGTTTATAAATGATTGAACTCCATCAATACGTTAATATATGCATCTTGTTTGGTTAGAATGTAGATATGAAACCCATGGAGTATTCCATATAATTTGGCTTAGAGAATGCTAGTAACAAAGTTATGGCGGATTTCACGAAAATAGACGTTAAACGTCAAAAACGTTGAATTCTGGATTTAGGGTCAAAAGTTGTCGTGAGTCTTGAAAATGTTGGTTTTCAATGTCAACACATGAGATAGGGTGATTAAGAGTTGTGGGTTCGAGAATCATCGGATTCCAACTTAAAATGAAGAAAACGAGTATTGAACGCTCATTAACGTTTACGAACGTCTAGAAAATGAACTCAATAGTGAATTTTGAGTTATTGGATTCGAAAGTGTCAAATTCTTATATGAACGCCTAAAGTATGTCATTTATAATGTGTAGGCTTTTGAATGGACCAAATCGGGCTTATAACGATGAAATTACGGCCCCGAGAATTTCACAAAAATTTTCAAAACTGTTGAGATTCTAATCTTTAGGTCAGCCATGCCGCTGACGTAGTCTTAAGTGCTAAATGTCGCATGACAAAGACCTGATAAAATTTGAGTAGTATGCTAAATGGCCTTATAGCCCTTTGTTCCTCTTTGCCGCATACGCAGAGATAAAGCCAGACATCGCTAATGCCAGCCGCTGTAGCATCTAGTATTAATCTTAGGTTAGTCAGTGTACTTGTTGCAGTGTTTAGGCATTGGATATTGACTTAGGTTTTGAACTTCAATTGTTCAGGGACCTATAGGGGTAATGTTTGTACACTTCATAAGTGTATTAATGCTATTCCTATACTACCTATACTAAGGTATATGGTATTGAACTTAGGAATTGAATGCATGTTAACAAGTTAAGAACGATGAACAACGTTGGTACTTCACCGACAATGTTAGAGTCCGGTTAATAACGTAAGTTGGTTAATAAACCGGGACGAAGGGTAAAAAGTCGAGTTGACTTTATTATTGATATTAAGTTAACTAAGACATAGAAGAGAAAGAAGCTTGTAGAAACAATGTGAACATTTGTTTGATAGCTATTTACAGTATGCTATGTGGTTATATCATATAGATTCTGTAAAGGTTCTGATCAGTCGATTAAATTATTTGAAGACGCTGAAAGGCAAGTTTTTTTAATGCTTGTCTAGCTTTCAAGTTAGCCATGTTTTATGTGATTCGTTGAACTGAATTGCAAGAGTTGTTTTAAAGAAAGGGTCGATGCCAGATTTTAATTTGGCTAGACTATTCGTAATATATAGATTGATTGATATTCATATCTTTCTATATAGAAATGTTAACGCTATACTATGCCAATTAATTGGTAAGGACGTGAAGGTAAGGTTTGTCTATGAACAAACAAAAGTATTTTTCATCGATATTTCGATGGGCACGCGAGTTTGCCAAAAATATTAAACGTAAATACATTTAATGAATGAGTGTTGATCAACATAGAAATACTATAAATGATCACCTAGAAGTGCTAAATAAGTTATGCGGATGAACAACCTTAGTCTGTGGACACCTTTTCAAGTATGAAAACTGAAAGTTACTGTTCATGGTTTATCGACCAGTTCAGAATTCCTAATCTATTCTATACTTTGGGAATTGATGTTATGAACTGTTAAAGTATTATTGTTTCATAATACTTCAAAACTATTGTTCAGTTATGTTGGAATTGTTATATAATTCACGAATGTGGTATTACTGTTATCCTTGATTAAACTTGTTGAGCTGTCATGCTTACTTCTTGCGTGAATTATATAACTACAGTTAAGGATGAATGTACTGTGAATGCCAAGAGAGATAAGGGCAAAGCTAAGATGGATGCTTAGGCATTGTGTAATAGTTTAGTAAGTTTGTATATATTATACATTATGAACAATGAACGATGTAACAGGTTTATGAACCTGGGAAGGATTATACTTTGATTGTAATAAGAAGATAGTAATTACATTCATTTTTTTGTATTTCAATGGAATGATTGTATGGATGTTAGTACAGTGGAGCACCATATGTCGGGTTGGAAGATTCCCGAATTTGGGGGCGTCACAGGTTGGTATCAAAGCTTTAGGTTATAAAACTTAAGTGGGGAAAACCTTAGGCTAATAACCTCGTAAAGAATGTAAAGTCCGAAGAATGAAATTCAAGTCCATTGAATTAGTGAGGTATTGAGATAACTCAGTATCAAAAGAATTAAAAGATGGAAATTAATCTTAAAGATATTAAATGTGATTTGTGTTCATACTATTGTATATTATGTACTAATCAACATGTTATGTGTTTGTAGATGTCAACCGATAGCTTGATGTTTAGAAACGTGGATATGATAAGTGAGGATTCAGTGAATCAAGTTGAGATAGTACCAATTCCAGTGGCGGAGGTACCGATAGTTGTACTAGATGACTTAGACATTGAGGAGTACATCTCTGAGGAGGAATACTCTGAGGAGATGATTGGTTTAGCATCATACCTTAACGAGATTCTAGACGTGGAGGAGGAAATGGAGGTGACATCGGTTAATATGGTGGTGCCTACTCAGGAGCCGACACCTCCGGATGTAATGAGAGCATTGTATCTGTTTGTGTTGGATAGAAATGTGCATTTGCGCACTGTGATAGAAACTCAGAATGAGGAGATAACTACCTTATATGAGGCGAAAGAATCTGCAGAGGCAGACTTTAAGTTAGAGCACGACGAGAAAGTGCTTATGACTGATAAGGCTCGTGACTATAAGGATGAGGTCCTTGAGCTACAAAAGAAACTGGTTGAGAAAGACCAGAAGATAGCTAGGATGTCATACATCCACGAATGCGCTCATGAGGATTTCAAGCTAAAAATTGCTTGTTATTCTATTGAGTCAGGACAGACTCGACATACCATAAGTCGAGATATAGTGTAGATTCTGGCAAATCAGAAATATGAGAATGCCATTCGACAGTGTTAGTAGATCGTTAGATCTTTTATGTATATAGTAGTGACGTAAAGCCCTCTTTTGTATAATTAAAGGGTAGTCTTTTTGTAAATCCCAATTTTTGTAGAAGTCAATCATGGGATAGTATGTAATAGCTTTTTGGCTAAAGAAGCATGATGTAAATAGTTTTGACTATGAAAGCATATTAATATAATGAAGTTTTATTTAATGTGCTTGTTGTGGTATGAGTGGTTGTTGTTGTTTAAGAATGATAACTGAGTAGTTAAATAGATAATAACGAAGCTTTATTTATTTAATCAGAATTATGCCGCCGAGAAGGAGACAACGTAACCAAGAGGTCGAGTCTCATAATGAGAATCAGGGGGGTCCTAATAACCCTATGCAAGAGTTCGTTAATTTATTAACGACTGAATTTAACCAAGTGGGGGGTGGGATTCCTGTAGCTCCTGGGGTAGCAAGAACAACTACCTTTAAGGACTTTAAAAGTATGGGTCCTCCCGAGTTTCGAGGAACGACGTACCCACTAGAAGCCCAGACATGGGTTAGAGAGATTGAAAAGGCATTTGTGATAACAAACGTATGTGAGGTGGAAAAGACTTCTTTCGCGACTTACATGATGAAGGGGGAAGCCAACTACTGGTGGGAGGCTCACCAGGGTGGGGCTAGGACAGAGGCTGTTACGTGGGAACAATTTAAGAAGGTTTTCTTCGAGAACTATTTCCCTACTAGCATGAAGGGTAGGATGGAAATTAAGTTCCTAGAACTTAAGCAGGGGGATATGACAGTTCCCCAGTATGCCTCCAAGTTTACCGAATTGGCGAGATTTGCTCCACACCAGGTGGATACATAGGAGAGAAAGGCGCGCAGGTTTGAGCAGGGCTTAAAACCCTGGCTCTATAGTAGGATATCAATTTTTCAGAGTGCTTCCTACGGGACCATTCTGGAAAAGGCGATAATAGCTGAAGGTGGTGGTGAGGCATTGTCTCAGTACCACAAAGAGCGAAAGATCAAGAGCAAGCTAGAGGGAAGTAGTAAGGCTGAAGTTTCCAGCGGAAGCGATAACTTGCCAAAGAGAAAGAGTTTTAACCCTGGGAATATCGGGGTAAAGCAGGGAGATCCCAAACGGAGGACGAAAGCATGTAAGACATGCGGAAAGCCTCACATGGGAGTCTGTTTAAAGGGGAAAGTAGTATGCTACAACAGTGGGCAAGAGGGGCATTTGTCACCCAACTGTCCTAACCCTAAGAAGAACCAGGGATGTTTTGTCTGTGGGTCAATGGACCACATGGCAAGAAATTGCCCGAAGAAGGGTTTAGAGGAGAATAAGAGTTCTGGTAGTGGTAAATTAGACATTACTGGACCAACACCATCAGTGGGTAGACCCTTAGCTCGTACGTTTAATATGACTGTCCAAGATGCGGTTACATCAATGGATGTGGTAACAGGTATCATTCTAGTCAATAAGATAAATGCTTATGTGTTATTTGACTCGGGTGCTACTTGTTCTTTTATAGCATGTGAATTTGCTAAGAGATTAGGTTTAATCCCTGAGAAGTTACCTATACCTTTAGACGTTAAGGTAGCAAACAAAGAGATAATCCCCATTGAACATATTTATAAGGATTGTTGCGTAGAAATTAGAGGGAATAAGTTATCTGTAGATTTGGTACCGATAAGGTTAAAAGAATTCGATGTAATTCTTGGTATGGATTGGTTGGTTAACCATAAGGCGATTATAGATTGCCATAGGAAAAGTGTAAACCTTCGGCTTTCTAAGAAAACCAAGGTAGTGTTCTTGATAGTAAATCAATGAGATGCTCTTGTTGTTATGTCGATGACACAAGCTAGGAAGATGTTGAGAAAAGGGTGTGTAGGTTATCTGTGCCATGTTGTGGATACCCAAAGAGTGCGAGCATCCTTGGACTAGATACCTATAGTGAAGGAGTTTGCGGATGTATTTTCAGAGGAGTTACAGGGTATTCCACCGGACAGGGAAGTCGAGTTTGTAATTGATCTGTTATCGGGAACGACACCAGTTTCAAGGGCACCATATCGGATGGCGCCAGTTGAGATGAAGGAGTTAATGGTTCAATTACAAGAACTATTAGATAGGAAGTACATTCAACCGAGTGTGTCTCCTTGGGGAGCACCGGTGTTGTTTGTCAAGAAGAAGGATGGGTCGTTAAGACTTTGTATCGACTATCAAGAGTTGAATAAGTTAACGATTAAGAATAAATACCCGTTGCCCAGGATCGATGATCTATTTGATCAGTTGAAAGGGGCAAAGTATTTTTTTAAGATAGATTTGTGTACAGGGTATCATCAGTTAAAGGTGAGGAATGAGGATATACCTAAGATGGCGTTAAGAACTCGTTATGGTCATTACGAGTTTCTGGTAAAGATGTTTGGGTTGACTAATGCACCAGCCGCATTTATGGATATGATGAACAGAGTGTTCAAATAATATTTGGACAAGTTTGTCGTACTGTTCATTGATGATATTCTAGTCTATTCAAAGACGCCAGAAGATCATGCAGAACATTTAAGAATAGTGTTGGAAACACTAAGGAAGGAGAAGTTATATGCCAAATTCACGAAGTGTGAATTTTGTCTTGAGCGAGTGCAGTTTCTAGGACATGTTATCGATAAGGATGGCATTTCTGTAGATCCATCAAAAGTGGAAGCAGTTAATGAATGGGAGTAACCGAAAACGCCAACTGAGGTTCGAAGTTTTCTGGGGTTAGCGGGATACTATAGAAGGTTCATTCTAGAATTTTCTAAAATAGCTAATACGTTGACAAATCTGACAAGAAAGTCGTTGAAGTATGTGTGGACTGAAAAATGTGAAAACAGTTTTCAGGAATTAAAAAAGAGGTTAAGTGAAGCACTTGTATTGTCCTTACCCGACCATACAGGTAACTTTATAGTGTATAGCGATGCTTCGCATAAAGGACTGGGTTGCGTGCTCATGCAGCATGGCAAAGTCATTGTGTACGCATCACAACAATTGAAGGATTATGAGAAGGTTTATCCTACTCACGATTTGGAATTGGCAGCTGTAGTTTTTGCCTTGAAGATATGGAGGCATTATCTATATGGTGAGAAGTGTGAGATATACACGGACCATAAAAGTCTGAAATTTATCTTCACACAAAAGGAGTTGAACATGAGGCAGAGAAGGTGGTTAGAATTAATTAGTGATTACGACTACGATATTTTATATCATCCGGGGAAAGCAAATGTAGTAGCTGATGCGCTAAGTATGAAGGGTAGAGAGAAACTGTCAATGTTAACAACTCAGAATGAGTTGATAACAACGATGGAAAGCATGGAATTAGAAGTTAAGTTACTGGAGGAGGCGGTGGAAATGTTATTTTCCATAAAAACACAACCGACCATAGTGGAGCGGGTTAGGGAGTACAATCGAGCAACGAGGAATGCAAGCAGATGAAGAAGAGGGTAGAAGATGATGAGAAGACTAAGTATAACCTCGATAAGGAGGGATTACTTCATTTTGAAGGAAGAATTTTGGTTCCAAATGATCCCGAATTAAAGGAGGAGATAATGATGGAGGCTCATAGTTCGAGGTACTCGATACATCCCGGTAGCACGAAGATGTATCTAGACCTTCGTCAAAACTTTTAGTGGCCAAACATGAAGAGAGAGATAGCAGAATATGTTAGTAGGTGCTTAACTTGTCAAAACGTTAAGGCTGAACACCAATAACCTAGCGGGTTGATGCAATCGTTAGAAATTCCAGAGTGGAAGTGGGAGCACATCACAATGGACTTTGTGGCGGGACTTCCGATAACTAGAAAAGGATACGATGCTATTTGGGTGATAGTGGATCGACTAACAAAATCGGCTCATTTTCTACCAATAAGAGTCAAGTATAACTTGGATAAGTTAGCTAAGCTGTATGTTAAGGAAATTATTTCCAGACATGGAGTACCTGTTTCGATCGTGTCAGATAGTGATCCACGATTCACATCAAACTTTTGGAGGAGTTTGCAAGAGCAAATGGGAACGCAGTTAAGATTGAGTATGACTTATCATCCTCAGACGGATGGTCAGAGTGAGAGGACAATTCAAATGCTAGAAGATATGTTAAGATCTTGCGTTATGTATTTCAAAGGGAGTTGGGACGAATATCTACCGTTGGTGGAATTTTCGTACAACAATAGTTTTCACGCTAGTATAGGCATGACGCCTTACGAAGCATTGTATGGAAGGAAATGCCGAACTCCATTGTGTTGGCATGAGGTTGGTGAACGTTGGATGTTGGGACCTAAGATGGTATAGCAGACGACGGATATGGTGAAGTTAATACGTACTCGACTAGTTGCTGCTCAAGATAGGCAGAAGAAGTATGCAGATCCTTACAGAGAAAAGAGAGAATTCGATGTAGGATCCTTTATTTTTCTAAAAGTATAACCTTGGAAGGGGAAGATATGTTTTGGGAAGAAAGGGAAGTTAAGTCCAAGGTTTGTAGGACCTTTTGAGATTTTAAGAAGGGTAGGAGAGGTAGCTTATGAAGTAGCTTTACCTCCAGAGATGGAACGCATTCATAATATGTTTCATGTGTCAGTGTTGCGTCCTTATAAACCGTACTATAAACACGTGATAGAATATGAATCTATCCAAATAGAGAAAGACTTGTCCTACGAGGAACTTCCAGTTCAAATTATTGATAGGAAAGAGCAAGTTTTAAGAAATAAGGTAATACCTTCAGTGAAGGTGTTATGGAGAAACCACAATGCTGAAGAAGCAACGTGGGAGCTCAAGAGTAAAATGAAGGAAGATTTTCCTCATTTGTTTATGTAATTATAAGCTAAGATTCTGGGGACAGAATCCTTATAAGGGGGAGAGAATGTAACGCCCGAGAAAATCGGATTTTTATGAAAATTAAATTTTTTTTTGATTATGTGAATTAAATGAATTTAATTGATTATGATGTGAGTAAGCTATATGAAGGTCGTTCTATGACCTAGAATGTGTTAACGTGGTTAGTATTCTGGCTTCGTGCTAGAATTATTTGTTTGGAATTTCCAAGACGAAAATAATTGTTTTCCGAGAAATATCCGTAAAAACACTATTCATCTATTTCTGTTCGGGGATTTATTTTGAAATTCCGAGAAACGCGTGATGATAGAATATTGAGATTAGATGGAATATCTGATAATATTTCATTTATGGCAAACGCAGTTTTCGCCTGCGAACTTAAAACCTAAGGGTTAAGTATATTGATTTCCGAGAAGGAAATAATATGCGTAGAAGGAATGGCGTTAAGGTTAATGCGAGTGTTATACATTTGTGATACTATTTAGTATCAATGTATAATACGTTGAGTAAATACGAAGTGCTATATGATTATTGTACGAGTAGTATACGGAGAGAATACGTGAATTGTACGTATGGGATATGATTCGTATTATAAAATTAAGTTAAGACTTAATGACTAATTCAATTATGTTGGATTAGAATTATCCCAATCAATTGAATGACCAAGCCCAAAGAGATTGATGGGTTAAGCCCAAGTCAAGGCCCATTGTTAAGTTAGTTAAGCCTAATTCATTAAAATTGAACCGTGGATCGAACCGGTGGGTTATCGAATGGGTAAAACCTATGGGCCAACCCATGGGATGTCACACAGCAAGAGGTGGACCGACCACTTGGTGTGAAAGCCAAGATTGAGGCTTGGTCACCAAGTATTTACTTGGTGACCACACATGAATAGTAAGGAGGTTTGTGGTTTAAAGTCCAAATTACCCGCCATTCTAGTTTCCTATAAATAAGAGGCTAGATTGTTTCATTTGGGAGTTTTACAAATTTCCAACCTATATTATTTGAGAGAGGAAGAGAGCTAGACTTACAAATCCTTCACTTTGGAAGCTTGATCTTAGAGTTTTCCAAGAGAGTTTCATAAGAGTTCTTGAGGTAATACTTCTTGTTTCTCATTTCCATCTCTTTTAGATTTTCTAATATCTTAGAGAATCATAGAATAGGTGGTATATGTCTTGTATGAGGGATTAAAGATGACTTACCATAGATTCAATCTCTACAAGTCTTGAGATTATAAGAATCATAAGGTTTAATATAGTTTTGAACCATGAAAATATTGTTTGTTGAGATCAATTGTTTATAGAAGATTGAACTCCATCAATACGTTAACATATGCATCTTGTTTGGTTAAGATGTAGATATGAAATCCATGGAGTATTCCATGTGATTTGGATTAGAGAACGCAAGAAACGAAGTTATGACAGATTTCACGGAAATAGACGTTTAACGTCGAAAACGTTGAATTCTGGATTAAGGGTCAAAAGTTGTCGTGAGTCTTGAAAACGTTGGTTTTCAATGTCAACACATGAGATAGGGTGATTAAGAGTTGTGGGTTCGAGAATCATCGGATTCCAACTTAAAATGAAGAAAACGAGTATTGAACGCTCATTAACGTTTACGAACGTCTAAAAAATGAACTCAATAGTGAATTTTGAGTTATTGGATTCGAAAGTGTCAAATTCTTATATGAACGCCTAAAGTATGTCATTTATAATGTGTAGGCTTTTGAACGGACCAAATCGGGCTTATAACGATGAAATTACGGCCCCGGGAATTTCACAAAAATTTTCAAAAGCTGAGATGAGATTCTTTCATCGAGGTCCAAATACATGGCTGACGTAGTCTAAAATGTCGCATGCACGCAAAGACCGAAACACGAGCACGATGAAATTTGAGTAGTGCTAAATGGCGCCGCAACGCCACTGTTCCATGCCGCCATATGCCGAGACCGAAGCCAGACACATGCTAACTAAGCGCATGTATTTCATCCTAATACTAGGTTGGCATGTGCATGAAGCTAAGTGTTAGGCATTGGATATTGACTTAGGTTTTGAACTTCAATTGTTCAGGGACCTATAGGGGAATGTTTGTACACTTCATAAGTGTATTAATGCTATTCCTATACTACCTATACTAAGGTATATGGTATTGAACTTAGGAATTGAATGCATGTTAACAAGTTAAGAACGATGAACAACGTTGGTACTTCGCCGACAATGTTAGAGTCTGGTTAATAACGTAAGTTGGTTAATAAGACGGGACAAAGGGTAAAAAGTCGAGTTGACTTTATTATTGATATTAAGTTAACTAAGACATAGAAAAGAAAGAAGCTTGTAGAAACAATGTGAACATTTGTTTGATAGCTAATTACAGTGTGCTATGTGAATATATCATGTAGATTCTGTAAAGGTTGTGATCAGTCGATTAATTTATTTGTAGACGCTGAAAGGCAAGTTTTCTTAACGCTTGTCTAACTTTAAAGTTAGCCAAGTTTTATGTGATTTGTTGAACTGAATTGCAAGACTTGTTTTAAAGAAAGGGTCGATGCCAAATTTTAACTCGGCTAGACTATTCGTAATATATAGATTGATTGATATTCATATCTTTCTATATAGAAATGTTAACGTTATCATATGCCAAGTAATTGGCGTTAGAGTTTATGCTCTAGAGGCCAATTATTTGATATAATTGCTTAACATTTGATATTATATTTGATTGAATAAATGAATGATTTTATTATGGTTTTATTTACTGCGTTATATAAATGTTAACATAATAAAAATCCTTAGAATAGTGATACAAATTATATAGTTTCAAGTATGTGACTTGAAACTGAGATTATATAATTATAATTAGTATCATTGTTCTTAAATGTCCCTAGTCGAGTATCATTGTTGATGGGACAACAATGATGCATTGAGACTAGTATGTGGAATGTCTGATGACCAAATCTCATTGGTCATAAATATATGAGATATTAAGTCAATGCATAGGTACATGTTAGAGAATGATGTACTAGACAGACCCACCATGAGAATTCTATGTGGAGCATTATGCGAAGTGTCATTAGCAATTCTCATAGTGACAATGATGTAATGGACCTCTGACCTGAAATCACTATATTACTACACGGGAATTTATGTACTTTGATATCATCAAATGTCACCTTTAATAGGGTGGACTATAAAGGTGATTATTGGGTACATCATGAATCGTGTGAGCAATATGAGTGATCTAGATAGAATTTAACCTTCCTATATATTAGGGATGATATCCATAGGCCTCTTAATTGAGTAGGACTATGAAATGTATGGCCATGCTCAAATAGTGATTTGTTTCATATAGTCTACTCATTGATCAAGAAAACTTAGATTAAATTATGAAGAGTATGACACATTCCATGACTCGAGTTTAATCTAGGATATTAAGGTTAAAAGGATTAAATTACATTAAAACATTGGTCACGAAAAGGTTGCATCGAATCATCGATCTTATTATTACTTGGGTAGCAGTGATGCATTACTAGATGCCGTTCACTTTTTATAATTTTATAATATGATTTTAAAATTATTGCCAACGTAATAATAACCTATAGGGTCACACACATAGAACGTTATTAAAAGGGAATTAATTTAAATTTTAAGGATTTAAATATATCAATATGATTGATAGTATTTAAATCGAGAATTTAAATTAAAAGGATGATATATATATATATATATATATATTAAGTAAGTAAGACTTAATTAAGATATAATATATATATATATAAATTATAATTTTATTTTAATTAGATTAGGGTTTTGATTAATTCCGTTTTATTGCTATATATATGATATATCAGCATATTAGGGAGGTTAATCAAAACAAAAAACCCTAGCCGCTCTTAGAGAGAGACTAGAGAAAAACAGAAAATCCATTCCTTTTGGTTGTTAGTACTGCAATTCCTTCTTATGCAGATTGTAGGAAGATTCGTGCGGAGCGTTCGTGTGGATACCGTAGAGTCACAGTCCATTTGAATTGCATTGGAGATTCGACCGCATCGATTCAACCAAAATAATCGGTATAATTTCTAAACCACTGGATTAATTTTTGTTTCGTATGGATCCTTTTTTTGGGTTTCGGAAATTGTTTTGAATTGTTCTATTTCCACTACATTTTATGTGCCGAAACCCTACAATTGGTACAGACGTGAAGGTAAGGTTTGTCTATAAACAAACAAAAGTATTTTTCATCGATATTTCAATGGGCACGCGAGTTTGACAAAAATATTAAACGTAAATACGTTTAATGAATGAGTGTTGATCAACATAGAGTACTATAAGCTGATCACCTAGAAGTGCTCGTAAAGTTATGCGGATGAAACGGCTTTGAGTCTTTGTGGACTCTTTTTAAGTATGAAAAGCCGAAATCTATTACTCATATGGTCTATCGTAATTAGGTTGAAATTCTAATCTATTTTATACTTTGGGAATTGATGTTATGAACTCGTTAAAGTATTATTGTTTCATAATACTTCATAACTATTGTTCGATTATGTCGAATTGTTATATAATTCACGAATATGGTATTACTTATTATCCTTGATTAAATTTCTTTGAAATTTATCATGCTCACTTCTTGCGTGAATTATATAACTTCGATTAAGGATGAACGTATTGTGAATGCCAAGAGATATAAGGGCAAAGCTAAGATGGATGCTTAGGCATTGTGTAATAGTTTAGTAAGTTTGTATGTATTATATATTATGAACAATGAACGATGTAATGTGAGTTTATGAACACAGGAAGGATTATACTTTGATTGTAATAAGAAGATAGTAATTACATTCATTTTGTTGTATTTCAATGGAATGATTGTATGGATGTTAGTACAGTGGAGCACCATATGTCAGGTTGGAAGATACCCGAATTTGGGGGCGTCACAGTCACTCGGGATAGTAACTCCTCAGTTCTTGTGGGACATTATTGTATGTATTTATGTATGAAGTGTTGAGACGACGCGCAGGTTTTGATGTGGCAATATGACGTTTGACTCTTCACCGGGGTTATCGCCGGTTTGAGTTGAAAGCAGACGTTGCTCAGGGTTACATCTGAGATTAGATTAGGGTTTTGATTAATTCCGTTTTATTGCTATATATATATGATATATCAGTGTATTAGGGAGGTTAATCAAAACAAAAAACCCTAGCCGCTCTTAGAGAGAGACTAGAGAAAAATAGAAAATCCATTCCTTTTGGTGGCTAGTACCGCAATTCCTTCTTCTGCAGATCGTAGGACGATTAAATGCGGAGCGTTAAATGTGAATCTGTAGTAGAGTCATGATCCGTTTGAATTGCGTTGGAGATTCGACCGCATCGATTCAACCAAAATAATCAATATAATTTCTAAACCACTGGATTATTTTCTGTTTCGCATGGATCCTATTTTTGGGTTTCAAAAATTGCTTTGAATTGTTTAATTTCCACTGCATTTTGTGTGCTGAAACCCTACAGTGGTATCAGAGCTACTTGCAAAACGATTAATTCAGATAACATGTTAATTATTTTTGATATATATGATATGTGATGATATAATTTTATCGATCTGAAATTAATGATATTGTTTTCGATATATATCATATATGATGATACAATTTTACCGAACTGAAATTGTGTATATGATGAGTATATGATATTCTATAATCGACATATTCTAGTATTATGAATATCAGTAATAGATATGGATGCATATGAAGTTCTGTTAATTGTATGGCGTAATAACAGTATACAAATTCTGTTCTAATTGGATTAGAGGCATGAAAATTTAATTTAATATGATTAATTGAAACTGGACATATATGATATGAACTGGGTGTATTGTTATTATCAGCGAGACCATCTGCCGGATGATCGGTCAGTCGGACCACCGCCAGGGGGGAGACCCCCCCTTGGACCCCCCCGTCGTAGCGCATGATGGTCGTGACCCCAATATATTATATATAGTTTTTCTTTAATTATATATAAATTGTTATGTGCTTATTGTGATACGTATGGTGCACAGTTATGGCCTTTTGACCCATAGGTTAGTGGTTTTTGGTTTTGAAATATGGCTTGCATGTTGTGCCTTTCTATAAATTCTAATGTAATATTCTCTTCTCATCTAAATCCCCTCGAATGTAACTTGAGGTTTCTTTATGTCATGTAATAATCTGTAATCGATGAAGATGTCAAGATGGAGAACACAATGGAAAGATGACGATGGAGAGGAGGCACATTCTTGAGGAAGATCCAAGGAAGCTATTTATTTTAAGATCTTTTACCACCTTAGATTGACCTTCAATCTTTCATTAGCGTGAAAAGATTGACAGTGGATTGGGCCATAACTATGACACATTTAATTTCGCACTTTATTTATGCTTGTATGTGATATGATATAATAAATAATTTGCATGCTTAATAAGATTAAAATTGGTGAGATCTAATTTTTTTTTTAAATCCCTCATTAAATTATTAAGTCTAAATCAGATGCCTTCCGATGAATAACACTCATCAAGACCTTGATTAATAGATGTAGGTTTGCCAAAGCAAAGTACCCTATTTATCTAGGCAAGATGCGATAGGATAATTGTGATATCCAAATTGTTAAAATCATTGGGCCCGACTTAACTAAGTTATCTCAATAGGATTGTGGACTTAGAGGCATAGAGTTTGGTTGGTACCATTAGATGGACTAGAAACAATTGTTGTTTACCAAACGATCCAAGATTTATATATGATATAATTGACAAAAGGGTTGTCTACCTAAATAATTATGTTTTAAGAGATTAGCCAAAGCTAGCTTAAGTCATAATGAAATATTGATTTTGGCTCAATAGAAAGATTTAATAGAAAATGCTTTCCGAATTAATGGTGAGGGCTATTAATTTGAATAAAATAGTGGGAGGTATATTTTGAATGTACTTTTATCAATTATATAATATCAACTCTGCAATTTGACTTATTATTTTGGCACTTATAAATTATAGATATCAATGGCAAACAACAACAACACAAGTAGTCTTTCACTACGATCAGTCCTTGAGAAGGACAAGATGAGTGGGATTAATTTCCTTGACTGGCACAGGAACTTGAGGATTGTCCTCAAACAAGAGCGTAAGCTATATGTCCTTGACGGGCCCATTCTGCGCAAAGACTGATATCATTTGCACCACGTGCGGAGCATAATGCTTACAAGAAGCATCAAGATGATGCTCTGGACGTGAGTTGTCTCATGCTAGCAACCAAGAACGCTGAGCTTCAGAAGCAACATAAGTTGATGGATGTTTATGAGATGATTGAGCATCTCAAGAAATTGTTCGAAGGGCATGCTCGACAGGAGAGGTATGATACAAGCAAGGCGTTGTATCACTGCAAGATGGGTAAACGTGATCCAGTTGGTCCACATGTGCTGAAAATGATTGGGTATATTGAGTACCTTGATAGGTTGGGTTTTCCAATCACTCTGGAGGCCCAAACTGATCTTGTTTTACAATCTTTGAACAACAGCTACTCTCAATTTGTTATGAATTATCTAATGAATGAAATTGAGAAACCACTAACTGAGATGTTGAGCATGTTAAGAACTGCAGAGAACAACATGAAAAAGGCAGGACCCGCTCCTATAATGATGGTGCAAAAGGGAAATGCTAAGGGAAATTGGAAAGCCAAGAAGAAGATAGGATCTAAATCTGGTGCTAAACCTAATCCCAAAACCAAACAGGCTTTAAAACCTAAAGGTGGGGTGGCTAAAGAAGGTGATTGTCACTTACATGGAAAACACGGACAATTGGAAAAGGAATTGTCACGCTTATTTGGAAGAAGTGAAGAAAAGGAAAGGAAGTATGACTTCCGATTTAGGTATATATGTTATAGAAGTCAACTTGTCTACTTCTACATCATGGGTATTATTTACTGGATGTGGTTCTCACATTTGTGTTAATGTGTAGGAACTCCGAAGGAGTAGGACTTTGGCAAAAGGAGAGGTTGACCTACGTGTTGGGAATGGAGCAAAAGTTGCTGCACTGGCCGTAGGAACTTATCATTTATCTTTGCTCTCTAGGCTAGTTTTATAATTAGAAGATTGTTATTTTGTGCCTGCTATAAGCAAAAACATTATCTCTGTTTCTTATTTGGACAAGAAAGGTTTTTCATTTATAATAAAGAACAACCGTTATTCGTTTTACTTAAATGATATATGCTATGGTGTTGCACAATTGTTTAATGGTCTCTATATTCTTGACTTAGATATGCCTATCTATAACATAAATACAAAATGATTTAAATCAAATGATTCAAATCCGACATATCTCTGGCATTGTCGTTTGGCCCATATAAATGAGAAACGCATATCAAAACTCCATAAAGATGGGTTTTTGGATTCATTTGATTTTGAATCATATGAGAAATGCGAGTCTTGTTTATTAGGCAAGATGATTAAAGCCCCTTTCACTGGACACAGTGAACGGGCTAGCGATATATTGGGACTTATACATAGTGATGTATGTGGACCCATGAGTTCGTTAGCAAGAGGTAGGTTTTATTACTTCATTACATTTACTGACGACTTCAGTAGATATGGATATGTGTATCTTATGAGACATAAATCCGAATCCTTTGAAAAGTTCAAGGAATTCAAGAATGAAGTTCAAACCAATTTGGCAAAAGCATAAAAGCCCTTCGATCTGATTGAGGAGGTGAATACTTAAGCCAAGACTTTGATGACCTTCTAAAGGAGTGTGGTATTATATCACAGCTCACTCCACCTGGAACACCACAATGGAATGGTGTATCTGAGAGGAGAAATCGCACCTTGTTGGAAATGGTACGATCAATGATGAGTCATGCAGATCTTCCAATAAGCTTCTGGGGTCATGTCCTAGAGACAGCCGCACTCACACTTAACCGTGTTCTTACAAAGATGGTTCAGAAGACACCAGATGTGGACTGGGAAATGACCTAGTATGTCGTTCATGAAAATTTGGGGTTGCGAGGCGTTTGTAAAACGTCTGGATTCTGACAAGCTCGGACCCAAATCTGACAAATGTAATTTTGTGGGATACCCAAAAGAAACAAAAATTTCTACAAACCTTCTGAGAATAAAGTGTTTGTTGCTCGAACTGGTATTTTTCTAGAAAGAGAATTTGTCTCTAAAGGAAACAGTTGGGAGGAAAGTAAAACTCAAGAAATTCGAGAACCACGAATATCATTGAACTCGAGTTGGACGTGAGCGGGAACCACAAGATGTTGTGGAAAGTGAACTGCTTCAAATTACACAAGGAATTAAGATCTGGTAGGACACGCCAAGAGCCCCGAGAGATATTATGGATATCTTGTGACTCAAAACAGCGATGTGATGCTCATAGATCAGGATGAGCCTGCTTCCTACAAAGAAGCTATGAATGGACCAGATTCTGAGAGATGGCTTGAAGCCATGAGATCTGAAATGGACTCCATGTATACTAACCAAGTATGGACTTTGGTTGATACACCCGAAGGGGTAAAACTAATAGGGTGCAAGTGGGTTTTCAAGAAGAAAGCCGACATGGATGGTAATGTATAAACCTATAAAGGCCGACTGGTAGTAAAAGGTTTCAAACAAGTTCAAGGTGTTGACTATGATGAAACCTTCTCTCTAGTGGCATTGGTTAAATCCATCAGGATCTTACTTGCTATTGCAGCTTTTTATGATTACGAAATCTGGCAGATGGATGTCAAAACTGCTTTCCTTAATGGAAATCTCCTTGAGGATGTCTACATGACACAACCTGATGGTTTTGTCATTCCAAAGGATGCTGGAAAGGTATGTAAGCTGCAACGATCCATTTATGGATTGAAGCAAGCCTCTCGGAGTTGGAATCTTCGATTTGATGAAGCAGTCAAAGAGTTTGGCTTTATTAAAAATGAAGATGAACTTTGTGTATATAAGAAGGTTAGTGGGAGTCAGATTGTATTCCTGATATTATATGTTGACTACATATTAATTATTGGGAATGACATTCCTTCATTACAGGCTGTAAAAACATGGTTAGGGAAATGTTTCTCCATGAATGATTTAGGCGATGCAGCCTATATTTTAGGTATCAAGATCTATCGAGATAGATCGAGAAAAATGATCGGCCTAAGTCAGAGTACATATATTGATAAAGTGCTGAAACGGTTCAGCATGCAAGAGGCAAAAAGAGGACATTTACACATGACTCATGGTGTAAAGATCTCTAAGGCCCAATGTCCTAAATCACAAGATGATGAGGAGCGTATGAGAAAGATCCCTTATGCTTCGACAATTAGATCTATCATGTATGCAATGATATGTACTCATCCAGATGTCTCGTATGCTTTGAGCATGACGAGCAGATACCAGTCGAATCCAGGTGAAGGTCACTGGACAACAGTCAAGAATATACTCAAGTCCCTTAAAAGGACAAAGGATTCATTCTTGGTATATGGATGTGAAGACGAACTAGCAGTAAAGGGTTACACAGATGCTAGTTTCCAGACTGATAATGATGATTATAAGTCTCAGTCAGGTTTTGTATTTTGCCTTAATGGTGGTGCTGTTAGCTAGAAGAGTTCGAAGTAAGAGACAGTAGCCGATTCTACAACAGAGGCTAAGTATATTCTTTGCTTTTAAATACGGCCAAGGAGGTCAGTATGGATTAAAATTTCATCATTTGAACTAGGTGTTGTTCCAACCATTGTTGATCCGGTTAAGCTATCTTTGTGATAATAACAATGGAGCCATTGCATAGGCTAAGGAACCCAGATCTCACCAACGATCCAAGCATATACTTAGGCGGTACCATCTCATCCGTGAAATCATTGATAGAGGAGATGTACATATAGGAAGAGTGCCAACAGATGATAATGTTGCAGATCCACTGACCAAGGCTTTGTCGCAGCAGAAGCACAACGGTCACACTAGTTCCATGGGTATTAGATACATGCGTGATTGGCTCTAGTGAAAACGGGAGAATGTTAGAGTTTATGGCCAATTATTTGATATAATTGCTTAACGTTTTGATATTATATTTGATTGAATAAATGAATGATTTTATTATGGTTTTATTTACTGCGTTATATAAATGTTAACATAATAAAAATCCTTAGAATAGTGATACAAATTATATAGTTTCAAGTATGTGACTTGAACATGAGATTATATAATTATAATTAGTATCATTGTTCTTCAATGTCCTAATCGAAATCATCATTGTTGATGGGACAACAATGATGCATTGAGACTAGTATGTGGATCGATCACGACCAAATCTCATTGGTCATAAATTTATGAGATATTAAGTCAATGCATAGGTACATGTTAGAGAACGATGTCTTTGGGATGCATTCCACCATGAGAATCTATGTATGTGGAGCATTATGCTAAGTGTCATTAGCAATTCTCATAGTGACAATGATGTAATGGTTCTTCTTACATTCAAATCACTATATTACTACACGGGAATTATGTACTTTGATATCATCAAATGTCACCTTTAATAGGGTGGACTATAAAGGTGATTATTGGGTACATCATGAATCGTGTGAGGAATATGAGTGATCTAGATGGAATTTAACCTTCCTATATATTAGGGATGATATCCATATGCCTCTTGATTGAGTAGGACTATGAAATGCATGGCCATGCTCAAATAGTTATTTCTTTCATATAGTCTACTCATTGATCAAGAAAACTCTCAGTTAAATTATGAAGAGTATGACACATTCTATGACTCGAGTTTAATCTAGGATATTAAGGTTAAAAGGATTAAATTACATTGAAACATTGGTCACGTAAAAGGTTGCATCGAATCATCGATCTTATTATTACTTGGGTAGCGATGATGCATTACTAGATGCTTTAGCTTCAAGCGCTTATAATTTTATAATATGATTTTAAAATTATTGCCAACGTAATAATAACCTATAAGTCACACATACATAGAAACGTTATTAAAGGGAATTAATTTAAATTTTAAGGATTTAAATATATCAATATGATTGATAGTATTTAAATCGAGAATTTAAATTAAAAGGATGATTTATATATATATATATATATATATATATATATATATATATATTCGGATTTTATTTTAATTAGATTAGGGTTTTGATTAATTACATTTTATTGCTATATATATGATATATCAAAGATATTAGAGAGGTTAATCAAAATAAAAAACCCTAGCCGCTCTTAGAGAGAGATTAGAGAAAAACAACAAATCCATTCCTTTTGGTGGCTAGTACCGCAATTCCTTCTTCTGCAGATCGTAGGATGATTCGTGCGGAGCATTCGTGTGGATACCGTAGAGTCGCAGTCCGTTTGAATTGCGTTGGAGATTCGACCGCATCGATTCAACCAAAATAATCGGTATAATTTCAAAACCACTGGATTAATTTATGTTTCGCATGGATCCTGTTTTTGGGTTTTAGAAATTGCTTTGAATTGTTCTATTTCCGCTGCGTTTTATGTGCCAAAACCCTACAATTTGTACGGACGTGAAGGTAAGGTTTGTCTATGAACAAACAAAAGTATTTTTCATCGATATTTTGATGGGCACGCGAGTTTGCCAAAAATATTAAACGTAAATACATTTAATGAATGAGTATTGATCAACATAGAGTACTATAGGTTGATCACCAAGAAGTTCTCGTAAGTTATGTGGATGAACGACATTAGTGCTGTGGACTCCTTTTCAAGTATGAAAACTGAAAGTTACTGTTCATGGTCTATCAACCAGTTCAGAATTCCTAACCTATTCTATACTTTGGGAATTGATGTTATGAACTGTTAAAGTATTATTGTTTCATAATACTTCATAACTATTGTTCAGTTATGTCAGAATTGTTATATAATTCACGAATGTGGTATTACTGTTATCCTTGATTAAACATGCTGAGCTGTCATGCTCACTTCTTGCGTGAATTATATAACTGCAGTTAAGGATGAAGGTACTGTGAATGTCAAGAGAGATAAGGGCAAAGCTAAGATGGATGCTTAGGCATTGTGTAATAGTTTAGTAAGTTTGTATGTATTATACATTGTGAACAATGAACGATGTAACTGGTTTATGAACTAGGGAAGGATTATACTTTGATTGTAATAAGAAGATAGTAATTACATTCATTTTGTTGTATTTCAATGGAATGATTGTATAGATGTTAGTACAGTGGAGCACCATATGTCGGGTTGGAAGATACCCGAATTTGGGGGCGTCACAGTCACTCGGGATTGTAACTCCTCAGTTCTTGTGGGACATTATGGTATGTATCGCCAGTTTGAGTTGAAAGCAGACGTTGCTCAGGTTTACATCTGAGATTGGACTACTGCAAGTGTTTGAATGCCACAATGTCATCTTGTGAGTGTGCCTGTTTACCCGTTGTTAGCTCCGGGTCTGAGGGATGAGTGCCTCGGCAGGAGGTTTGAGCTTGAAGCTGATAGCATGTGTTTGAAATAAGCATTTCCGGAGATATCGCCAGAACTGTAACAACACTCCTTGGGGTTATCTCCGAGGTTGGAAATGATCCTTCCGGTGTGTGTTCCGGGGTTTGGAAATGATGTTTATCGGTGTGTGTCCCGGGTTTTGAACTTGAACTTCCGGTAGTATCCGGAATGGATGTGAGTTGTCTTCTAGGGTTATCTCCGAAAGACGAATCTGCCCTCCTAAAATGTTAGTAACAGGTGCAGAAAATTTTGAGTGTCAACAAATGGTATCGTGAAGCACCGAGTTTGGGTTTTAAGTACCTGAATTTGGGGGCGTCACACCTTTGGATTGATCTTTGTTGTCAAGAAATTTCTTCAAGACCAAGTCATGCTCTTTGAATTGCCATTGCCGAACTTTTCTGTTGTAGGATCTGGCGATCCTCTTTTGGTATAACTGACCAAGGAAGATGGCAGCGGCTCGCCTTTCATCTATTATAGACAATTGGTGATACCTATCTTGTAACCATTGGTCTTCATCCAGCTAAGCGTCTATCAACACTCTGAGGGATTCCATTTCCAACTCTATGAGGAGCACTGCTTCCTTTCCATAGGTTAATGAGTAGGGTGTTACGCCTGTAGAAGTGCGCCTTGACGTTTTGTAGGCTAATAGAGTCAGACGCAACAAGTCAGGCCATCCTTTATGATTGGCGGACGTCTTTTGCATGATCTTTTTGATATTCTTATTATCCACTTCAACAGCACCATTCATCTTTGGATGATAGATTATGGAGTTGAGATGTTTGATGTGGAATTTACTGCATAACTCCTCTATCATTAAGTTGTTGATGTTTTTAGCATTGTCTGACACAATCACCTCTGGTTGTCCATATCGACAAATGACATTATTTCTGATGAAACCAATGATAACTTCTTTTGTAACCCTAGGGAAGGAGGCTGGTTCTACCCACTTGGTGAAGTAGTCGATCATGGCAAAGATAAATCGATGGCCATTACTGGCTTTGGGCTCGATGGCCTCGATCACGTCCATTCCCCACATTGAGAAGGGCCAGGGCGAACTCATATTGTGGAGCTCCCTTAGAGGGGCGTGGATAGCATTCCCATAAATTTGGCATTTGTAACATCTCCTGACGTGATCATCACAGTCAGCCTTAAGAGAGAGCCAGTAATGCCTTGTTCTTAGGATTTTCTTGACAAGTAGAGGGCCGCTCATGTGTGGGCCACATACTCCACCATGGATTTCATCCATGAGCCTTTGAGCTTGGTCTTTGTCCATACATCTGAGGAGACCTAGTCCTGCATCTCTTTTGTAGAGTGTGTCTCCGCTCTGGTAGAATTTCATAGTCATTTGATGGATCCGCTTTCTTTCAGCCAGATTCGCCTCAGCGGGTGTAGATCCATCTCGCAGATACTCTTTGATATGCTGATACCAAGGGTGTTAGATGAAAGGTAGCTCATCCGATACTTCTCCAATGTAATTCCCATAGGGTGGAGCCTTTTGCAGGGCAAATGTAATGTTTGGCATGTCTTCCTTGTCGAGTATGTTGATCAAGGAGGTCAAAGTTTCTAGCTTAACCACAAAGTCATTCCTATTCCGAGGAATGTGGACGAAGGTTTTTTCTTTGAACTCCGAAGCCATCTATATAACCTACCAATGGTAAGGCAACAAATGAAGCTCTTCGGTGTGATAGATTCCAGTGGTTTGTCTGATTACCAATTTGGAATCTCCAAAGACAGTTAACCGTCTGATGCCCATTGATTGGGAAAGTTTTAACCCCATGATAAAGACTTCATACTCAGCTGTGTTGTTGGTGCTAACAAACTACAATTTGACAGCGACAGGATACTACTCCCCCGTAATGGATATTAGAACTGCTTCGGCTCCAGAACCCTCCATGTTTACGACTCCATCAAAATACATCTTTCATGATTGGTGTGTATCGTCCTGATGGTGTTGTTGAAATTTCATTACCCCTTCATCGGGGAAGTATGTTTCCAAGGGTTTTAAATTCCCAGAAGGTGCGGCGGCAAGTTAATCCGGAATTTTTGGTCGATTTCACAACCAATTAAAATACGCGCAAGTATATGTGGTCAACAAGTAATATATGATAAGTAGAGTATCGTACCCACGAGGACGAAGTCTTATAAGCTAGTCAAGTACTAAGGTAAGGTCTATACTATCTTATCTAAACAAGTAAATAAAGACGGTGTGTTAAGCTATATGATTAAAACTGTATGACTAAGAGATTTAGTTGTGCAAGGAAGTCAAGTTAGGATTACAATTCCCCTAATGCATCGCTTAATCTCCTAACTCTCCACATTACAAACGAATCAAGGAACGGTCAACCGAGAACAATAACTACACATAAGCTTCTTTCGAAGGCAAAATGCACATCCCTAGCTAGATGAATCACAATATATCTATGGTGAAAATAACTACACTAGGGTCATTAAGCTTAGTCTCAAGGCTACACAAGGCTAATAGAGATATGTCTATCCTATTAAGCAGTTTATGTTGGGCTTCGGCACAGAAACGCACAGCGGAAATTAAAATTTTAAAGAAATTTCCGAAACCCTAAAACAGGATCCATGCGAAAATCAATTAATTCAGAGGTTTAGAGATTATACCAGATATAAATAAAAATGAGAATCAAACCATTGCGCCTCGAATCTCCAACGCAATGCAAACCGATTAACGCCTCTACATATCCACACGAACGCCTTGCATCGACCAAATCGAGCGATTCTCGCAATAAGAAGGACTTGCATGACTAGCCACCAAAAGGAATGGATTTTGAAACTGCTTTCTCTCTAGTCTCTCTCTAAGAGCTGGCTAGGTTTTTCAATTATGATATCTTACCCTAAGTAGTCGCTATATATCATATATATATAGTAGTTAAAAGGAATTAATCAAATCAAAACCTAATTTTATAAAATCCGAATTATATATATATATATATATATATATATATATATATCTTAATTAAGTCTTACTTAATTAATATACATATATACAATTATCCTTTTAATTTAAATTAAGTGATTTAAATACTATTAATCATATTAATATATTTAAATCCTTAAAATTTAAATTAATTCCCTTTTAAATAACGTTACATGTGTGTGACCCTATAGGTTATTTTTACGTTGGCAATAATTTTAAAATCATATTATAAAATTATAAGCAGTGGAGCGACATCTAGTAATGGATCACCGCTACCCAAGTAATAATAAGATCGATGATTCGATGCAACCTTTTAAATGACCAATGTTTCAATGTAATTTAATCCTTTTAACCTTAATATCCTAGATTAAACTCGAGTCATAGAATGTGTCATACTCTTCATAATTTAATCTGAGTTTTCTTGATCAATGAGTAGACTATATGAAAGAAATAACTATTTGAGCATGGCCATGCATTTCATAGTCCTACTCAATCAAGAGGCATATGGATATCATCCCTAATATATAGGAAGGTTAAATTCCATCTAGATCACTCATATTCCTCACACGATTCATAATGTACCCAATAATCACCTTTATAGTCCACCCTATTAAAGGTGACATTTGATGATATCAAAGTACATAATTCCCGTGTAGTAATATAGTGATTTCAGGTAAGAGAACCATTACATCATTGTCACTATGAGAATTGCTAATGACACTTCGCATAATGCTCCACATAGAATTCTCATGGTGGGTCTGTCCAGTACATCGTTCTCTAACATGTACCTATGCATTGACTTAATATCTCATAAATTTATGACCAATGAGATTTGGTCATCAGTCAATCCACATACTAGTCTCAATGCATCATTGTTGTCCCATCAACAATGATACTCGACTAGGGACATTGAAGAACAATGATACTAATTATAATTATATAATCTCATGTTCAAGTCACATACTTGAAACTATATAATTTGTATCACTATTCTAAGGAATTTTATTATGTTAACAATTATATTACGCAGTAAATAAAACCATAATAAAATCATATATTTATTCAATCAAATATAATATCAAAACGTTAAGCAATTATATCAAATAATTGGCCTCTAGGGCATAAACTATAACAGTTTATGCACACATTCCCAAAGGATGGTCATAACAAGTGTTCTTGTATTTAAAGGTTAGATATTTATATCCATTTTTTTAATGTCCATTAATATCAATATCGATTTCTTTGTCAAGAAATAAATCAATAAGCATGAAATACAATAACCCATTCCAAAATAATTCATTAATATAAATAGGAGAGAAAGTTAATTAAGCTAAACAATAGGTTACATTGCAATCCTAAAAATGGAATTAGTTCATAACAATGGTACTAATACATATTTTTAAAGTATTCAACATGCTCATAAATACACCAATAAATGAAAGATTTGGAATAAGAAAATTCCTGTTGTGAAGTTTTCTATCTCCAAGTCTTCTCTTCTCCGTGTAGAGTCTGAGCTGTGTAGGATGCAATGACTTTTCCTTCCTTGAAGAACAACTTCTTCCTCTTCTAAACTAATTAAACTGTAATAACTCCTATTCTACGCTTTGTTATATCTGATGGCAGCTACTCTATCTAAATCTTTACTTCTCATCTTTTAGGTCATGAATAACAAGTCTCTGCGTGGACACCGAAGGTGGCGCTGCAGCGCGGAGAGTATACTATGTAATAGCACTACAGAGCCACGTAACCATTAAAAATAATGGAGCTCAATTGCATACTAACTTACAAAAGGACACTCAGAGGCGGCTTGCGATGCCATAGTGAAATCAGCATGGACCTAGAGGTCGTATTGCAGTGCCAAGCTAATGCTTGGTATTGGCGCTACATCGCCAGTGTGTAAAACTTGACTATTTTGCCACTTTAAGCTGGAAATGACCTAATGAACCCTGCATCACACAGATTAAGCAAAATAACAACAATATATATATATATATATAAAAGTTAAACAAATAACGAAAAACATGAAGCGTCTTAAGCCACAGAGGATCTGATTCGCGGATATAAATCTCACTCATCAAATACCCACAAACTTAAGCTTTTGATTGTCCTCAAGCAAACTATCAGAATCCACACCCCACATTACTATAAGACGCGAATTAAATCTAATCCTATAGACTATCATCATAGCTTCTAAGCACAATTATAGACCCTCTCTGAGAACAGGACAAACACAGATATGAATGAGGGTTTAATATTAATTTTTAAGCATAAGACTATACTCGATCCATTCTATGTGAGTGTGTGGAGACAAACCATCTGAAGTAAGCATAGCTCAAGTTAAGAACACACAGTCAATTGTGATAACCTATATGCTTACTCTGCAACTCGAATTATTAAAAAGCATTAAGAATAAGACGCAAATACAAGAAATGATCAAAAGGCTCTAGCAATGAAGAAGTAAAATCTGACTCAAACAGTGCTTAATTATCTTAGGCTATTCAGAGCTTACACATTAACAAGATTTTGATCAATGACTCCCAAGCAAGATGACTTTAGGGCACTAGGTGTAGAACACCCCTATGAATCTAATAACTCGAGCAGCAAAGGCCACGTAATCAACTTAAGCTAAATTAGACTTTACTAAATCCGAAGATTATTAGGCGAGTGCATTTTATGTTCCGTCTCGCTCAAGTCTGCATTTATGGGCGAATGCGTTTTACGCTCCATCTCGATCCACCACAAGATTACTCAATATTTTTTTTATGATAATAGCCAGAATACAAGATCCAAAAAAGTAAAAGCGTCCACGTCTTTTATTACCTTGTAATCAAGAAAGTATTAACAGAGTGCACATATTCTCAAAACAATAAATTCCACTAGCTAAATTCGAAGGATAACTAGTTAAAACAATTGGTCAATGCTTGCTGTTGGGTAAAATCTAATTACGCACAACATGCAAGTATACGTGGTCAACAAGTAATAAAGTGATAAGTTGAGTATCGTTCCCACATAGAATTAGTTAATAAAAATCACCAAGTACTAACCTGTAACCAACTCAATCTTATTTAAATGAATGAATTTCAAATTATATAAATTAAACTACTATTAAATTCCCTAATTAAATTAAGACTATGGAGATTTAAGATCACAACTTCACTTATTGCTTCATTTAAGTTAACACACTTCTCATCAATTATTCTCTATCCCGAATTGTTAATCAAGAACACTAAAGTAGTATTAACCATCTCTCGATGCACTAATACCGTATTAACGTCAATCCACAATTAAGATAGAAATCCGTTAAACACCTTAATCAACTAACCCACTATATCTCTATGTGAATTACAATTGAAGAAAGTTTAAGAACAAGTTCTCTATAAGATTACATGCGGTATCAAGCATATCTCTACCTTAACACTCATCAAGTTTAAGCTATTAACAAAATCCTGAACACATGCTATCATGATTAGATCTAAATCAATACTTCATCTCTCGAGTTCATATAGATTATCACGGTAATTGATGGCCAATCAATTAAACAATTAAGTCCAAATCACAATAGACAATCCTCACGATAGAACATAACAATTGATAACGAAACATATTAAAATAAACTACACAATAAGATCCATTGTAATCTCAAACAAAGAATTAGCTCATTGAATTAAAACTAAGAATCCACAATTGAATAAACAATAAAAGACAAAGATAGAAGAAGATGAGAAGATATAATCTATTGTCTGTAGATTTGATGCTCTCTCTTTGCTCCTACTTTGAATCTTCAATGGTCTCCAAGTTGCTTCAATCTCCAAATCTAATAAGAACAAGGGTTTTTCCCAATCTACTCTAATCTAATATAATGGAATTCTTCCTCTAACTTCCTCTAATCCTTGTAAATCTCCTCCTTTTATAAGCCTCCTTATATGTCTTTAATCCTCTTGGAAGTTCTTGAATCAAACAACTCGAACCAATCCTTATCGGACTCAAATTCGGACAAAAACTACTCATTCTGCGCATACCCAAGCCCCAGCTTGCTATTTTCCTTGTAAATAGCAAGCCCCTGCTTGCTATGCTACGGATTCGCACTCTGGACCCCATGCCCCGGCTTGCTAGTAAGCTGCCAATTATTTTTCTGCTGCAGTGTCCTCTGGTAAAACGGTCATAACTTTTGATCCGGGAAGAGTTACGGGGCCTACCACCTATCAAATCGAAGATATCGACGAGCTCTACAACTTTTATTATTTGTATTTTGAGAAATAACGAACGCAAGAAGGTCGAAATTGGATTGGAAGTTACTGCTATGCAAATGACCGCCAAAAACAACGAAATTCAACGTCCGTTGGTACAAATGTCATAACTCTTGCATCCGAACTCCGATTGGAATTGTTCAAGATGTTCCAAAAAGATAAGAAGAAGCTCTACAATATAGTCCAAGTTCCAAGCCAAGAACATGAATTGAATATGAAAGCACAAACGATGTTCGAATTGCTTTTCTTTGCATTTTCCTACCAATTCTTTGCGATTTCCTTGCTTTTCCTTACCAATAGTCGCTCACACCGCTCCCAAACATATAACCTACAAAATGAACACAAAATGCATGAAAAGTAACTAATAAACATGAGTTTAAGCCACTAATTCAAGTAATAGATACCGGATAAGTAGGTATAAAACCTACTTATCACTTGCTAAGATGGACAGATCCATAACAGTCTCGACTTATCGAATTAACACACCCTTAGCTGACACATGCTTAATACGACTCTAAGAGAAAGACATAATCACTTGGCACTTATCATTAGCCACAATCAAAAATTAAAAGCTATAATACCCACACCCAGCATATGAACAATTACAGAATGAGGGATAGGGGGATAGGGTTAATCACAAAATAAGGCAACAAACAATAAAAGTTTAAGTACCCTCGCCCAAAATAGGACCAAAATAGGGTAAAGCCATAACACATGGCATCAAGTATACCAATCCAATCTGTGCAAATCCTAAAATATGGCTATAATTAAAACAAACATGATACTAAATAAGAAAAATCTACCATCATAATCCCAAAATATGACTATCAACAACACATGATATATATCACAATCCCAAAATACTATATATATAAAAAAAATATAACAATTGTAGATATTTTTCATGCATCTTATCATGCATCCCAAAATAAAACCATTATCAAAATAAAACCATTATAAAACCAGTCTAAATGCAGCATAATTAAACCAAACATAAAAACATAGTCTAAAGCTATTACAGCCCAACAACAATTCATATAAATAAAATTAAAAGGAAATCTCCCCCAAACTTGATTTCGCCAATGTCCTCATTGGCCTCCTTGCTCCAGATTCATTCATCCTCATTATCATCATCATCCTCTGGTTCATCCTCGTGGACCTCTTCCCTAGACAGGAATGGTGGTGGATAAGGCGCAAAAATCGGAGGCTCCAGAAACTGGAACGATATAGACTCAGCGTCATCCCCTCCCTAGGCCGCGTAGATACTGGAAATTGTATTGGCGAACTCCACATGGTAGTAAAGGTATTGGCTCTGCCATTGAGCTACAGTATCCACCTTGCTGTTTAGGAAATTAAGGTTGCCCAGTATCTCAGCTAGGGCTGCAGGTGTAATAGACTCAGATGGGGGCTCGAGAACATACGTGGAGGGTCTGGCCTCAATTGAGGGTGGTGACTGTGGTGCCGACAAATAACCCTCGCCCCTTGGATGAGACTACATTCCTTCTCATACTCCAAAATGGGTGATAACGTGATGATCAATGACAGCCATAGGCGGCTGAGTGACGTCTTCTTTCTCCCGCAGCACACCCGTTCTTTTGCAGAGTCGGGTTATTAGGGACGGGTGAGAGAGTCCTGATATGGTGTTGCTCTGGATGGCTTTCTTGATTGACTCTTGGATGAGAACCCCTACATCAACCTTCAGCCCCATGATAATGACATAAAGCAGAACCACCCTTTCTCTTGTGACATCATTGAGATGACGGGTTGTCATGATATTAGAGCAAATAAAGGCGTACCAAGCCTCGCCCTAGCAACTTAAATCCTGTTAGGGGAAAGAAGTTTTCTCACCGTGGAATTTGTTTTCCAAGCAGTTTCGGGCTTACAGAGCTTTGTTACTATCTCATCGGTGTTGTAGCTCCGCAGTTCGGGCTCCAAGTAGTCGTGACCATCAAAATTTGGTGTACCGTAAACTTTGTTGATGGCCTAACTGTAAAAAAGGATCAGTTTACCCCGAATCGGCACTACTGCAGGGCCATCTGTACTAGCATTTGCGTAAAATTCCCTTACCACCGAAATAATCGCAGACTCCAATTACTTGGTGAAGTGGACCCATTTCATAGCTAAAATTATGGTAATCATCTCACCATCTGACCTTAGACCCCTTTCTGGCACCAAATTTTGCTTGGAAAAAGATTTTGTGTAGCTCTTCCAGGCCTCCTCACTTATAAATTTGGCAGTGTCCCATCTAGAAGGAGGGGCTCTAGGTGCCAGCGAAGGGGGACCAATGATAGTACGGGGACGCTTAGAAGCCATTTGAACACTTGCAAGACTTAGTATCTAAGGGACAAAAAACACCAACAAACACTAGAAATCCAACACCCAAATGATAACAAGATAAAACCCCCAACCTTATTTTGCAGATAACTCAAAATACCCTTACCTTGTGAGTTCAGTCATTAAAGAGGCTAGGGCACCAACTGAAGAGGCTAATGTGCGGCATAAAGTGAGAGCAAATGGTCAAGAGAAGGGGATAAGGTACGACTATTTATAGGCTTGAGAGTAAGTGATGTGAAACATTTGGAGAAGGAATGTATCTGATGCGTAATTTGGGAGAAAGGAGATGTAACTGCTGAGAATGATCTGGAAAGACCCCTTTTAAAATCAAAAACTCACTAGTGGCATGCAGTAGCAACCTTTCTTGTGTTAGTTGGTCTTTGCTTGTATGAGTTCAAAAATCCCAACTTTAAGTTGGCCACTGCTACATGAAAGCTAGTACAAGACTTCGGCCTGCATCTTGAGTTCACAGCAGATATAGGTCTATTTGGTGCTGCAGCCCGAGACTCAGTAAAGCCCTTGGCGCTTCTGGCCAGCGAAGTTTATAGTAAGTCCCGGTCAGATTAAGCTATTAGCAATAAAATGTAATCTGATTATTGGCCTTGCAGCGCGATATGATAGTGTGCATTGACTTCCATTGGCGCTGCAGTGCCAGAGATAGTATTAAGGTTGGTGTTGCAGCGTGGCTTCTATAATTCATATTCCTAGCTATTTTTCCTGCACAAGTCAAGCCCCGTATCAATAAAACTTTTACAACACAAAATCAGAACTAGCAAAACTTGTAATAACACATACTAACTACTATATGCATTTAACCACAGACTAACTAACATTCTAACATATACTATATAAACACTAGCAATTATACTAAGTAAACAAGGAAAAACAAAGTAAAACCTATGGTAAATAAAGGAAACAGAATGAATGAAAAACTAGATATAAGTTAAGAGAACAAGGATATTTTTGATACTAAAATGGGGTTGCCTCCCCACAAAGCACTTGATTTATAGTTTTTGGCTTGACTTTTACCCCCCACCTTACACCGGGTCACCTAAAGTGATGGAGGTGTTCTGTCGATCGACTTTGCCGCCCCAGTAATGTTTCAAGCGTTGACCATTGACCACAAGAAGAGGCATCTATACTTGAACGAGTAGACTCGGATAACCAATTATAAAATGTCTGGATGGGAAGCCATTCTGGTAGTCCATGGTGGGGGCATCTTCTCAGAAGATCCTTGAATCGCTCCCATGAGTCGTACAAAGACTCCGGTTTAAATTGGATGAAGGACATAATATCATGCTTGAGCCTGGCAGTTTTAGCGGGTGGAAAGAACTTTACCACAAACTTTTGAGCTAAGTTAGCCCAAGGCTGGACTAGAGTAATTAATCTTAGTCTCAAGGCTACAGAAGGCTAGTAAAGATATGTCTATCCTATTAAGCAGTTTATGCACACATTCCCAAAGGTATGGTCATAACAAGTGTTCTTGTATTTAAAGGTTAAATATTCATATCCATTTTTCAATGTCCATTAATATAAATATCAATTTCTTTGTCAAGAAATAAATCAATAAGCATGAAATACAACAACCCATTCCGAAATGATTCATTAATATAATTAGGATAGAAAGTTAATTAAGCTAAATAATAGGTTACATTGCAATCCTAAAAATGGAATTAGTTCATAACCATGGTACTAATATACATTTTTAGAGTATTCAACATGCTCATAAATACACTAATAAATGAAAGATTTGGAATAAGAAAACTTATGTTGTGAAGTTTTTTGTCTCCAAGTTTTCTCTTCTCCGTGTAGAGTCTAAGCTGTGTAGGATGAAATGACTTTTCTTTCCTTGAAGAACAACTTCTTTCTCTTCTAAACTAATTAAACTGTAATAACTCATATTCTATGCTCTGTTATATCTGATGGCGGATACTCTGTCTGAATCTTTACTTCTCATCTTTTAGGTCATGAATAGCAAGTCTCTCAAGCGACAATGGAGGTGGTAATTGGCATGGCGAGAGAGTATACTATGTGATAGTCTTTGCAGTATACGTAACCATTAAAAACAATGGAGCTCGCGCTATAGCGCCAACTTACAAAGGAGCTGGGGCACTGCAGCGCCATGGTGAAATCAGCATGGACTCAGAGGTCGTACTGTAGCGCCAAGCTAAAGCTTGGTATTGGCGCTACATCGCCAGTGTGTAAAACTTGACCATTTTGTCCCTTTAAGATGGTTAATGACCTAATGAGCCCTGTATCTTAAAGATTAGGTAAAATAACAATAATATATATATAAGCTAAACAAATAACGAAAAATAAGCAGCGTCTTAACCCATAGAGGATCTGATTCGCGGATATAAATCCCACTCATCAATAATTCCTTGACCTTTAACAGACTTTTGAGTCATGTAGACTATGTCAAATTGATGTAGGATCAACTACCATCTAGATAGTCGATAGTTCAACATGGGTTTGCAGAACATGCACTTGAGAGGATCAATGCGGGATATGAGATGGGTTGTGTGACCATGGAGGTAATGTTGTAACCTCATGGAAGCCCATGCTAACTCACAACAAGTTTTCCCAATTAGAGTGTACTTGTGTTCACTACTGCTGAATCTTTTATTGAGGTAATAGATAGCTCATTCTTGGCCTCTATCATCTTTCTGTCCCAGCATGCAGCCCATGGCGTTGTCATTGATTGACAGGTACATGAACAGGGGAACACCATCCCTGGGAGGTGCCAAAATAGGAGCTTTGATTAGCTGCTCTTTGATTATAAGGAAGGCTTTATGACACTCATCATTCCATTTCATGGAGGAGTTATTCCTTAACAACTTCAAGATAGGCTCACAGGTTGCTGTGAGTTGGGAGATGAATTAGCTGATGAAGTTGATTCTTCCCAAAAATCCCTGTATTTCCTTCTCTGTTTGAGGTATGGGCATTTCCGTGATGGCCTGGATTTTTGTGGGATCCTGCCCAATCCCTTTGTGGCTGACTAGGAATCCTAGCAACATACCTGATTTCATACCAAATGCGCATTTGGCTAGATTCAACTTCAAGTTGTACTTACGCAACATGTTAAAGAGCTTTTTGAGATGATCTAGGTGGTCTTCCTCCCTTCGGGACATGACCATGATGTCATCCACATAGATTTCTATATCTTTGTGCATTAGATCATGGAAAAGAGCCATCACGGCTCGCTAATAGGTAGCTCCAACATTGATGAGGCCGAATGACAACCATCTATAGCAAAAGGTTCCCCAAGGAGTGATAAATGTAGTTTTCTCACGATCCTCTTCAACAACCATGATTTGATGGTGTCGTGCAAAGAAATCAGCAAAGGAGTACATGTCATACTGAGCTGTATTGTCAATGAGTATGTGGATGAATGCCACGAGACTTTAAGACAAGCCTTGTTCAGATCCCTGTAATCTATGCAAACTCGCACCTTCCCTCCAAGTGTAGGCACGAGGACTATATTGAATAGCAACTCAGGGTATGTTGATACCATGATGATGCTGGCTAGAAATTATTTCACAATTTCTACCTTAACTTTTAAACTACACTTAGGTTTTAATCACCTGAGCTTCTGCCTGACTGGCTTGAATCCCTCTTTGATGGGGAGGCGATGAATGATGATGTCAGTGGACAAACTGACCATGTCTTTATGAGACCATGCAACCACATCCTAGAATTGGGTCAATAGAGTAACCATGTCATTCCTTTGGTTTGGAGTAAGGTTCGTACCAATCTAGATTTGTTTGGGGTTTTTTGAGGTTCCGAGGTTAAAAGAGGTGGCTTGATCAAGATTTGGCTTGGGTTTGTCTTTGACCCATTCTTTGATCTCCTGAGGTATCTCATAGTCCTCTTGTATTTTCATCAAGTCTGAGTCCAACTTTGCATCAAAGTTACAGTCCTTGTGGAGAATAGGCACCTCATCAGCAAGTTTAGGCACATCTAACTTTAGAGTCCTGAAACAAAATGCTTTCACTTAATATATGAAACTGTTCAATCATACAAAGTGTTAGTATGAAATGACAAAAGCAATTGCTAATACTGTATAGAAAAAGTAAGTAGTTATTGCTATCTCTGTATAGAGGGATTTCTTTGCCTTTTTTACCCTATCGAAAAATGCATGGAATCTTTGCTCCAATTACTAAGGGTAAAGTCCTCGGTGGACAAGCGTGAATAATAAAGGTTGTTGTCGTCCTCCTTCTCCTGAATGATGACAATGATGTCTGGACAATCATCATCCAAGATATCATTGTTCATACCCTCTGTATAGACTATGACACACATATTTGACAGATGTTTATATATCTCTTCTTTGCGCCTTCTATTCCTTTCTTCCACCTCTATATCTGGAATCAAGACTTTCTTTCCTTTGATTGGTATCGGGCTATGAAACAACATAGCTACCAATTGGGAAGGAACCTTTAATGAAGGTCGTACAGGTTCATCATCTATAGGTTTAAGCAATTGCCGTGTGGCTGAAGATGATGGAACATGTTTATGCTTGTGTGGGTTTCTGTGAGTGGACCTAGAGGAGTAACCTAGCCCGGCTATCCCTGTTTGACTGGGAACTTAAATTGGGCGCTTGATGCCCTGATGATCCTTTCCTAACCCTTATCCAAGTTTAAAACACAAAGATATTATCTCTTAACTTGTCGACATTACCTCGGCAAAAATTTTGGGTTTCAAAGATGGCGACCCAATGGGTTGATAGTGAGTGTTGCTCACCTCAAGGGTCTAGAAGCTAACAGGCTCAGCTTCTGCATTGAAACTGATGAGTGATATGTCACCTTGTAAAGGACATTTTGGTTCAGCATTAATAGTGACCAGGCTACTTTTAATGGTGTATTTGAGCTGCTAATGGAGGGTGGAAGGGACGGTTCCAGCCATGTGAATCCACGGTGTTCCCAAAAGTAGGTTATATCCTCTAGCTATTTTAAGCACATGAAAGGATACATAGAATGTATGTGGACTGATCTCCACTGGTAGTTCAATCTCTCCGACAGCATTTTGTCGGGATCCATCAAAAGCTTTGATAATTGTATGGCTACTTTGGATCCTGTTGAGATTGATGTTCATTTTCTCCAAGTTGGCATAGGGACAGATGTTTAAGGATGATCCCCCATCTATAAGCACTCCTCCAACCAGTTATCCGGAGGACATAACCGCTATGTGCAATGGTTTGCAATGACCCATCCCTTCGGGAGGTATGTCATCATCGGTGAAGGATATCACATTACTGTTAAAGACGTGATCCACTAGATGATGAAACTTCTCAACATCCACTAATTTTAATAAGTGGGCTTCTTCTAAGACTCTTAGTAAGACCTTTCTGTGATCTTCTAAAGAGAAAACCAAGTCTAGTATAGAAATTTGTTGCGGAGCTTCTTTCAAGCTTGAAACCATCTTGGCTTCATTGTGTCCCATAATACGGAGGAATTCTTTAATCGTCTCCATGGGAACTTTCCCCTTTGATCTGATGGTAGGCTTCATCACCCTTTGGGGAAGATACAATGGATTTTCCTTCGACACTGCAACAGTCATATTGGATGTGGATCCTTTAGCCTCTCAATAATTCCATGGCACTTTCTGTAGGCTAGCAACAAGATATTGTGGACTGAATGGCAATATGATTGGCTTTGGCGCAACCACTTTTAAACGATTTTCAACACCTTTGAGTGGAATTGGTTGTATTGTATGTGGCGTGCCAGCCAAATCTTCCTCAGAGGATATAACTGCTACGACATCCTTCCATTTTGTAGGGAATGTGTCCCCACTCTCAAGTAATATAGCATCATTGTTTGTCATCTGCAGGACACCACTGTCAATCCGGTTCTAAATAAGATGGCGGAGTGCCCAACATTCTTCAGTGTTGTGACTGCGAGATTGGGAGTGGTATTGACATACTCCATTAGAATCAAATCGTCTTGAGCATGAGCTAATTGGAGGTAGCAAAGCTATGATTCTTCCCTCATTTATCAACATCTGTAATATCTCTTCCATCAGTTGGCCTAAATAGGTGAATTCCTTTTTATTGGCGAAGTCCCGATGGGCTTTAGCTTTGCTCTTCTTGTAATTTTATCCTCCAGTGTTTCACCTTCTAGCGTAAGTGGGGGAGTATTTATAGAAAGAGGAAGGAGGCTATCATGTTCTTGGATGAATAATTGGCCTGTGACTTGGTGCTGATGAACCACCAGTTCTACCAATTAGTTAACTTTCTTGCTAAGAGCCTTCATTTTCTGTTCCATCATAAACTAGAATTGTGCATAATCCCATTTATCAACATTGTCCTTGCTGATTTGGGATGATCCACCAACATAATGGGAGCTTTGTTCACTGCTCTAATTAATCATGTTAACCTCTTCTTCCTTGTGTTGAGGGAAAGGGTTGTCTTGCACATGGGGTTGGTCGGGTTTAGTCATCACGATCTCACCATTGTCAATTAAATCCTGGATTTTATTCTTCAGTGCCCAACAATCCTGAGTGCCATGGCCTGAAGCTCCAACATGGTAAGCGCACTTCCTGCTAGCATTGAAACCCTTTCCACTTTGGTTGACAGGTGGAAGAAGATGAGTAATTTTATTCTGAGTTGTCAGAAGTTTGAGAAAGTTTTTGAGTGAGTCCCCTAAGGGTGCGAACACTCGAGTACATCTGACTTCTTCACCTTTTGGCAATGTCGGGTTTGAAGACTACGCTTTGAAACGGGATTAGTTTTTCCTCTAAATAGGCATGTTCTGACTGCCTTTTTGTCCTTGTAGTATCAAGGAATAATCCTCCTCTTTCTTCTTATGGACCCTCCGGGGGTTATTTCCATAACTTCAAGACTGGATGTTCTCAGCTACAGCTTTTAGAGCGGCAAGGTCTTGAATCTTTCTTGACTTCAATCCCATCTATGAAGGTCATCACCATTTTAGACTCATTCATAGACAGAACAACTTGAGCAGCCAGATGCCTCCATCTTTGGGCATACTCTCTAAAAAACTCATTGACTTGTTTCTTGACTTTGGTAATTTGATACCGGTCTGGAGCCATCTGAGTTTGGAAACTATACTGACTAAGGAAAGCATGGGCTAGCTCCTCCCAGCTATGAATCTTGGAGTTGTCTGTTGGTCGATTTTGCAATCGATAAAATACGCATAAGTATACGCGGTCAACAAGTAATATAAGATAAGTAGGGTGTCGTACCCACGAGGACGAAGTCTTAAGAGCTAATCAAGTACTAAGGTAAGCTATACTGTCTTATATAAACAAGATAAAGTCGATGGTGTGTTAAGCTAGATAATTAAAACTGTAGGATTAAGAGATTCAGTTGTACAAGGAAGTCAAGTTAGGATTATAACTCCACTAATACATCACCTAATCTCCTAACTCTCTATATTAATACAAACGAATCAAGGAATGGTTAACCGAGAATAGTAACTACACATAAGCTCCTTTCAAAGGTTAAATGCACATCCCTAGCTAGATGAATCACAATATTTTGATTGGTGAAAATAACTAGATTAGGGTCATTAAGCTTAGTCTCAAGGTTATACAAGGCAAATAGAGATATGTCTATCATATTAAGTAGTTTATGCACACATTCCCATAGGCATGGTCATAACGAGTGTTATTGTATTTAAAGGTTAGATATCAATGTGACGCCCCCAAAATAGGTATACATCACCCATCTTGAATCGCCACTTACATGGTACAAAATTCAAATACAACTTAATTATACAACAGTCGTGTAAAATACGACAAATCATAAACTGAGAGTTTTAATAAGAATATTGTCATCTAGACAATATCCACAGTCAATGGAGTCCTCATTACATTTATTGTCACACTATTTAACAGAATAGTGAGGACTAATAATGCTATCATCTGGACCGTCACTCCGTTCCCCGACTTGTCCCGACTACGTTCTCATTTCCTGAAGAGAACAATGAAAGAAAGGGTGAGCTCAACTAGCCCAGTAAGAAATATTATGACTAAGATAATGCAGAATAAATTATCCTTAGCCTTCAACAATATATCAACTGACAGAATATAATAGATAACAAGTTTTAGATCAACAACTGCAGCGGAATAAGCAATCCATTAGAAGAGTCAAGTAGAGCATAAAATCTACTATCTTCTACGATTTAAAAAGATTTTCATCAACTTTATCATTTGAGACTCAAACAATAAATAAACCACATCATCCCTGCACCACGGCCAAGGATATTCATGTAATCATCAATGGTCATGATTATACCGAATAATCCCTGGTCATAATCATACCAACAACTGTCCACCAATGAACTACAGGCTAATGAGGACTTTTAACACATCATTCGTTACATTATAGTCATGATTATACCAAATAATCCCTGGTCATAATCATACCAAGTCCATCTCTGCACGTAAGCCAAAAATGACTTTCATCACAATATAAGCATGAGGATGATGACAATAATATAAGCATTAATCAAACAAAAACAAGGATAAATATTAAAGACTTTAAATTTATCCAAATATTATCCATCACTTAAATAACCCATAATCTAATATTGTTAATATTATAACAATATTTTAATCACTTCTTAAACTTATAAATAATTTAATTTAACTGTTTACACTTTACCAAATAATGCATTTAATCATTCAAAATGTCATACTCATAAGATTTCATCACCAATGATCAAATCACTCATCAAAAATATGCATATACCTTATAAAGGATTTTCAAGCCCTACAATCTTATTTACCAATTCTTCAACTTCACATAACATATTTAACACATATGTTTGTAACTAAACCATTTTTATGAAAAAATACCAAATCAACTTATTATTTTTCTATCCTTTTTCCAAACATATATACATATATTTCATACACAACAAGTATTTTTTTTATAATTTTTCAACTCCCTTAAAGTATTTTTCAAAAATCAATTTCTAATTAATTCGTTAAGAAATTAGCTACCTCAAGTTTAACTCCAGAAATTCCCAAATCTTGGCAGGATCTTACACATGTTAACGTGAGCTTCTAGTTTAAATTTCATGGTCATCAGAGTTATAGAACTCCGGTTATAGCGTTTTTCGTTAGAAAAACCTAAATATTGAAATGGTCATAACTTGCTCATTTTAAGTCGGAATGAGCTCATTTTTGGACAGGAGGTTCTTTATACAATATAATTTCAAGTCCTAAAAGGCCAGAATTTTTCTCACAAATTAAGTGGCCGAAACAGCCCTTTTAAATTTCTGGGCAGTAGCTTTTTGCTATTTTGCAGCTTTTGACTCCTTTGCTAAAAACAGTCCACACAAAAATCTACAACACCTTTTCCAGTGATTCCACTTGGATAAGTTAGAAGACTCATAAATCTAACTCTAGAACTTGACCACACCCAAAAATTCAAAATATAATAGGAGATATGGTCAATTGAATTTCATGTTCCATTTTCACCAAAATCTGATTTTCAACCCTTTGTGATTTCTAAGAAACTTTCATGTTTTCACATAATAACCAACATAACTCATCATAACACTTACTAATACTACATATACCCATGATTTTAATTAGTCCAATAATTTTATTATAACTTTCATCAAAATCAACAGTCCAATGCTTATATTATAACTTTCATCATAATCCACGTAAACAGATCATTTCCACAATTTAATAAAGAATGGAATAATAGAAGAATTCACCATGCGTGCGATAGACTACATAGACATGTTATTCCCAACAGAATAATAAATAATGGAACCAGGTCATGCGTAAACGCACACACAGGATATTCCGACAGAATAATAAATAATGGAACCAAGTCAGGCATAAATGCACAGACAGGAATTCTGGAGGACCATAACATGAATTCTAACCCCATAGATAGCTCTGGGAGATCCAGTTTCCAATCTTGGAGATAACCCCGGGGATCAAGTTCAAAGCCTGGAGATAACCCCAGGAGGTCAAGCCAACCTCAAAAATAACCCTGAGGACGTTCAAAGTCAACAACATGACAATCTCAGAGATAACCCTGGAAAAAGACCGCTACAACTGCGCTAAAGTTAGAAACAACCCTGGGAGGGGAAAAATGGTCATTTTTCCACCTTAATCTCAACTAAACTCAAATCAACTAAAACTTCTTCAAAATAAGTCCCACGAGAACCATATCTTAACTTCTGAGCACAAACTACGCAAAACAGCTCAACGGACTGCCTAACGAAAACCCGGAAATGCCATTTCGGTCATGCACCCGTCTTCCTGGAATCAAAAAAGGGAAAAACCTATGTCATGGCATAGCTCTTGAAAAGAGCTTTCCATAATGGTATGGCACGCCTTAATCGGAGGCTCGAATTGAAGTTCTGCAAGTTCGAGCGGACATCACGTTGCACGCGTGCATGTACTTTGAGATGGTGGGACCATGAGCCCGGGCACCCCAAATTCTTGAGTGCATCTGCGGTTGTCATAGTATACACTGCGGACCACCAAATCTATAAATATAGAGCTTGTGGTGGCCATATTTCAAGAGAAAAAAGGCGATGAAGCCCTGTCAAATTTGCTTTGTACACACCCCATATTGAGTGCTTTCTCATTATAAACACTTGTTAGCTCGCATATAACTATATTTTTACCGACGGGAGCTGAGTGTTCATCCACTTAAAGTCATATACGTCTTCTTTGGCAGCCCACTGTAAGCCTTCTTACACATTATAAAGCATTTCTCTTCATCTTTGCACACACTCTTTTTCACATTGAGAGTCGTGTTAAGTGTGTATGCCCGGACTTCGGTCCGTGATTTTCATTTTTGTCTATATATATATATACTTACATGTATATATATATATATATATATACACACACTTATATATATGAACTGTTGACGGACTTTGTTCAATGAGCCTGGATTTTATATCCGGTGCGTTTACTGCTTATATATATATATATATATATATATCTACATTTCTATCTAGCCTGGAGTTTACTTCGTTGCCTTTTACGTCTTTATTTATATTCAATCCCGCCTGGAGTTTACTTCGTGGTGGTTGATCGTTTTTACTACTTTATTTACATTCTGTCCCGCCTGGAGTTTACTTCTTGGCAGTTGATCGCATTTACTGCTTTATTTACATTTTTGATCACCCACGGAGGTGCTTCGTGGTGGTTGATCATGTCTATATATATATTTACCGCTTTTATACATTTACATTTCTGATCCCCCATGGAGGTGCTTCGTGGTGGTTGATCATGTCTCTATATATATATTTACCGCTTTTATATATTTACATTTCCGATCCCCCATGGAGGTGCTTCGTGGTGGTTGATCATGTCTATATATATATATATATATTTACAACTTTTATATATATAATCGCTTCGCTTTTCATATAAACCTATGGCATCATGTGAGCCTAGGAATCATGTGATCACAATTCACCAATCGAATCTAGATTCGATTCTGTGATGTACATTTTCAATCGTAGCGACTTGTAAATTATTCACGGTGTTTGAATTTCCTTAGATGGCTTTCATGCCCATGAGGAGTTTGGCACTACTATATATATTACTTTCTCGAAGATGCTTCGCATCTCGAAAATAAAAGCAATCAAGCTGAACATTTAATAATAAAATGGAAGTATGAAAAGATCTCAATTATTATTGCGCACAAGGTTTGAAAAACCTCTTTTACAAAACCTCACAGCTATATCATGTTTAAAACTGAATTTTTCATACAAATTCAAACCCTTTGTATATAGGTGCGAATGAGACCTCACACTACTTCCAAATAATAGCACATTGACCCCCCCCCCCCAAAACACATTCATATAATGGTTTCTTGAAAAGTGGCAGTCACCGTGGTAACACGGATGTCGGGGGGTGCCTAACACCTTCCCTACGCATAATCAAGCTCCCGAACCTAAATAAATCTCGGTTTCACAGACCCGTTTAGCAGTGTCACATCACTGGGTCAATGTGCAAACCTTTTCTCGGTTGCGTTGGTGCAACCAGTTAAAAACACCAACTGGCGACTCTTATAGTCAAATCGTCGACATATACATGTCGGACCTTTTTCACTTGTTTTTTCAAACAAATCTCACATAACATGAGAACACCAAAGAACACGAATAGAAAAGGGACAAATAAAAATCCCGTCGTCGACAGGTGGCGACTCTGCTGGGGACTCCAGTAAGAGGGCTTAAGCCGCTACTACAAGCTTTTCAAAATTGTTATATGCTTGTATGTGAATGTTACATTTACATTTTTTGATGAATGTGTACGAATGCATTTTACTTACTGCACTGCAATATATCTATCTGTGATATTAGTTCTTCGCACATGTCATCATTTTCATAAACAGTGAGACACGTTGTATGTGAATGTATGTTGTGTGGTTCCTCCACCAGGAAGCTATCCTATCGGTGTTTGATTACTTGACTCGTACGGAGACTAATTCCAACAAGGCTCAGGAAAGGCACTACCCAGATTCTCTCCAGTTGATAGACCGGATTAACTTCCCGTCAAGTAGATTGCGATGATCTGGGAACCTTCATGCCAAAAAGCCGCGAGAGTAACCTAAGATAGGTCAGCCTCTGATAAACCAAACGTGGAGGAAAGTGTCTTTATGCTTTCAATTTTTTAATTACTTGTAAATACAATTACTTGTAATTTCATTCCATGTTCATCTCTATGTATTGGGAAATATGAAGAATATTTGCATATGCATATTAAGACTTGACATGCTATCAATTGACACCCGTTTTTGCAGGATAATATTCCTAAAATGGACACATTATGATAGCATGTAAACATTTATACATTCCCTAAGACTAAACTACATGTGTTTTTGTAGGGAAATAATTGGGCCTATTACCCGTTCAAAATCCAAAAAGGCCACGAGCCTACAACCAATTATGTCTTTATTTGACCAGCCTGATCCTACTCCTGTCTCTCACAAGGAGTTCGAAAGATTAAGCTATCAAATTACAGAGTTGGCTGTTATGCTAAAAAAACTACACCAATCTACTCAGGGTCCATAAATACCCATCCACACAGAATCCTCTGCACATGGAGGAACTCAGGGCCAAACAATGCCTACTCAATCAAAGTCATTCATACCAGGGGGCAGTCAGGGTATTGGAAAAAAGATGGAAACCCAGATACTTGAACCTCATTCCAATAAAGAAACCAACAAAACCCCTAAAATCACAAAACTCAGGGATGATCGAGAAACTGGGGATATAAGAAAGAAAGTCCAACAAATGGAGGAAACCATCCGGTCAATCAAAGGGAGTGGAAACTATGGCAGTGTCACCTATTCAGATCTCTGTATATTACCAGGGGCTCGATATCCTGACAAATTCAAAGTCCCAGAGTTTGAAAAGTATAATGGGGTAGGCAATCCCTATACTCACCTAAAAGTATATATTGACGAGTTGGGGTCTTATGCTGAAGATGAAAGCCTCAGAATGCAACTTTTCCAAAAGAGTCTCACTAGAAAGGCTAAAGCCTGGTACGCCCGACTTGACAATGCCAAAATCCATAACTGGGAAGAATTGGCCCATGCCTTTCTAAATCAGTACGATTTTCAGTCACAAATGGCACAAGATCGATACCAAGTGACTAAATTCAAAAAGCAAAGTACTGAATCTTTTCTAGAATATGCCCAAAGGTGGAGACATCTACCAGCGCAAGTCATTCCATCAATGATAGAAACTGAGATGGTAATGACGTTTATTTATATCCAAGAGGCTCCTTACTATGAGAGGATCCTAGCAGGTATAGGAAAGTCATTCTCGAAAATGATCAAACACGGTGAAATGGCAGAGATGGGCCTGAAGGCAAGCAAGATTAAAGACTTCACTGCCTTGGAAGCAGTCGCCAAGCATATATAGACTGACAAGTATGCGAGCGATTCCAAGGGGGTATTCGATAAAGGCACTAAAGATGTATCCCTTGATATACAGGGGCAAGCTAGTAGACCAACCTACAGTCCCCCCATTTAGAAAAAGCAAGACAATCTACCATTTCAACAACAAGCTGCATTTAACCAATTCCAGGACAGAAAAAGAAAATTTGAGAGAACGAAAAATCAGGTATTCACTCCACTAGGCGATTCTCTTGAAAATGTATTGGCGATATTGATGGGTCATAAGAAAATTATCGAACTGGATCCACCTCTGGAACTAGGGAGCAAAAGATACAATCCAAGCCAGAGATGTGCTTACCACTCAGGGTCTCCAGGACACTATACACAAGATTGTTGGTCCTTAAAGCATAAAATTCAGAATCTGATAGAAAGTGGCAGTATTGTGGTCCAACAACCTAACCAACAAAATGTCAAAACCAATATTCCGATGCAGCATGATACGAAGGAAGTAAACATGATCGGATCAGGAAGCACTAAAATGTATACAAATCGTAAGTACATACGAAGGATAGTGGAATACCCCCAAAGGCACAGATCAAATGTCCTAAAGTGGGAAAACTCGAAGGAGGGTATGATAGTAATGCAAAAATTAGAGACGATCCAGAATAAAGTAAATCTATTTGCTAAGCTTATAGTGCGACAACATCAGGATACAAGGAAGTTTTTCACTCAACTATCAAAAAGCCAAGAGAAAAAAGAGGTCAACCATAATGCAAACCCATATCTCTCCATGATGATCCAGCTAAATGAAGAAGATCAAAGCAGGCTAAAAGGAGAAGAAAAGGGGATTGATAAAATTGCTAGAAGATCTCGACAGCGAAAAAAGCACTCAGGGGAATGCAAATTCTCAAAGAAGAAAGATCAAACAACCTCTAAAAGAGCCCAAAAATTCACCCCTTTGAGCAAATCAAATGAAGAAATGCTACACTTTTTGATAAGCGAAGGATGGATTACTGAGTTGCTGCCTCCTATAAATCCCAAGATAAAGAGTTATGATTCCATCAAAATGTGTCTCTACCATTCTAACTCACTTGGACATACGACTGAGGAATGTTGGTCTTTGGGACATAAAATCCAGGATCTCGTTGAAAATAAAGAGCTGAAGATAGAATTCCTCATGACCTGAAAAGGCGAAAAGAAAATAAAAAGCTTAATATGTCCACTCGAGACATGAAGTTCAGAGGAGGTAAAGGCCATGAGCACCAATCTTGGCAGAACACAAGATGTATTAATCCTAATGCATCGAATGATAGAGGAGACACGGGAATCCCCAAAGGATATTCCTCCGCCAACATCAAACATCTTCTAGTCTAAAGATAGCAACCACATTCCTAATTTTATCACCTTGGATGATGAGGAGGAAATACTAATCCTGTCCAAGGAAGGAAAATCCAAAAAGGAAAATTCCTTACAAGAAATGCAACCACAGTTCGAGGGAGATTTCATGGTCGAATCCTCTCAAGCCCAGGAAAAATGCATAGGAATAGATGAAAGAAAAGACGGTGAGATTTTTGGGGAAGCCATCCCATTGAAGAATCAAGAATTCATCCCTTTTTGCGATGGGCCTAGTTCAAGCGTCCATGAGGAATGTACTGCATTAGGTGGTGATCAAGTTATGGCCATAAGCGAAGATATTCAGAATCAAGAAGTAACCTCTATCGTGAGCCTTAAAGGCAACATCACCACTAACAACTGGACTATCAGGCCTCAACTAGCCAAGAAAATGTAGATCGAGGGGTTAAAGTTGTGAGTTCTAGAAGATGTTGGGACGGTATCACTTTCTTCACAGTATACCTTTTATTTTCTATACATATAATATTGAAAAAATCAAAAAAAATATAAAATATAAAATTCAAAAAAATCAAATCAGTCAGGTTTCAGCTCATAGGACGAACTACGTCGTCCTGATCTCCCTGATACCCGGGAGTACGTAGGCAACCATATTCTATATGGCCCGGTCGCAATAAAAAAAACAACAAAAACATTTCTGCCTTTTCTCTACAAAAAAAAACAACAAAAACATTTATGCCCATTCTCTACATAAACAAAAACATTCCTACACCCTTCTACACCATTTAGCGTTAAATCTCTTACACCAGGTTCAAACTTCGCAGACCTGATCTCCTCTTCAATAGGAGTACGTAGGCAGCCATTTATGGTGTGGCCAAATCAAACAAAAATCCAAAAAATCCAAATAAATACTTCAATGTCATTCCATCAAATCTAACACAGGTCCTAGAAAGGAAGAAACAACGATACACCAAGATAATCAGCAGCGAGGACCTTCAAAGAGCCGACACCCTTAATCACAAGTCTTCATCAAATTAGAAGAAAACCATCAAGGCTAATTACGAATACAAGTCAGGAACAATGATTGAGGGCATCCAAAGTCCAAATCTACTACCTACTCACCATATGGTATAGAGGTAAAAGGATCTTGCGACCTTGGCATCTTATCAACCCATCTTTTAAAGCAAATATCCCAGACAACAAGCAAGGTTGGGGTAATTTCAAAATCGGCGACAACCCGATGTTACGATTCTTACAACCAGACCGGTGTAATCTCGAAAACAGCGACAACTCAACACTGGGGAATTTATCAACAATCTTAAAGAGGAAAATGCACTAGTTTGCACCATCAACATGGTACATCATCATCAGAGCTTCCCTTACATCGTCTCACTAGCGATTTGGTATGATCATTTAGTTTTTTCCAATCATACTGTTCTTAGAATTAATAATCCACATGTGAGGTATGATTCTTTCATCTCTTTATGAGCTTTTAGTCTCCATTTACATGCATTAGCAATAATATACATGTTAAGTATTCTTAGAAAAGGATTTTACTTAACTTTTTATGAATGGGATTAAATTTCATAAGTGTCCGTGGGGCAAAAATCACGAGAACGATTAGAGATTTAAGACTATTCAACCTTTTGATTGGGCACGACATCCCAGTTCAAAGTGCTTTTTGGAACAGACTTGACCTCATATGCATGTTTGCACTTTGCGATTGCCCTGACTCTTAGTTGTGGGGTATGAAGCTATGGTAAAAATAATGGCAAATAATGAAAAGATAAAACATAAGTCGCCAGCCTAATGTCTCGAATCGTGGCCTAGGTTACTCAAGTAATTAAGCCTGAGGGGTGTCTTTACACCCGGTGCCCTAAAACCATCTAGTTTGGGAGTCATCGGCCTAATACTCATTACATTGGGTAACTTAGTGCCTAAGAAAATGAGTATTATAAAAGGCAAAACCTGAGCAGATCCGAATCGTGGCGTAGGTTACTCGAGTAATTAAGCCCGAGGGGTGTCTTTACACCTGGTGCCCTAAAGCCATCTGATTTGGGAGTCATCGGCCTAACGCTCGTTACATTGGGTGACTTAAAGCCTAAGAAAACGGACCTGGCAAACTCAAGAAAAGAAACAAACAGATTATCGCCTGACTTATCTCAAAGTGTGGCCTATATTACTCGAATCAGTAACCCAAAGGGGTGTCTTAACATCTGGTGCCCTAAAGCCCTCCGGTTTGGGAGTCATTTTTCCAAAACTCGTTACATAGGTAATTCTGAATAGCCTAAGAAAATGAGACAAGATTAAGCGAGAAAAAAGAAAATTTACCAAGGCATAGAAGTAAAGCCCCTGCTAAGAGTTGCGTCACTTATAGGGCGTGTGTCATATGAAGTAAATTCTACGAAAAATAATGTCTAGAGCGAAGATGAAGTTTCTCTGATAAAGGGAGATAAGTCTTTTAAAATCTAATCCTGCCCATGAATAATGACCATGGATGTTTACAAATTTCCTTGCGATTTCATAACTCATTCCATTTCATAATTTGTACATCAAATGCCTTATTCACAAGAGTATACTAATCCTGATGGCCAAGCCGTCAAGTTTTTCGTACATTTTGATCTTTTGATGTGCAGGATATTGCTCACTCGTGATTTGGTCAACAAAGAGAGTTTTCCATATGAATCCCCAACAACAACATGCGAAAAGACAGGGGCATTTTCCAATTCCAAGAAATCGAAGGAGTTTAAGGTGAGATCAAGTTTCTCATCAAAAGAAACGAGAGAACTCTTGAAGGAAATCATGGTGACGTAAGCTTTCCCCTACAGAAGAAGGGTAAATTTTTCAAAAAAGTCCTTAACTCAAGAGCAGAAGGCCAATGACGAAAGTTCTAATGAATGATATCCTCACTATTAAATGTGTCAACCTACGTCAAGTCCTCACGAGTCAAAGCTTCAACACCAAAGTTCAAATCTGGGCAGTGAAAGAATGGGTTGTACCCTCTAGGGATGTCAATAGCATTTAGATAATCAGTGCAGCAGGGTTACGAATCAAAAGCTCACGGGAATGGGGTACAAGTACCCCAACTACGAAAAAAACTCCAAATCGCCTCAGAAAGGGTGAGGTAAGTTTCTACTCCAGACACTTTAAAATGTGCATCAACCTAGGATAATAGACTCCTAAGGACAAATCTAGGTCATCACATCATACATGATCTACACATGTACAAAAGCGCTACCTCAGCGTAAATCTCCATCAACATTTAGCATGCATCTCCTGTAGATTTAAATATGCGCACATTAAATGTCTAGATTAGAGGAAAATTCTGTCATAGACATCAGTTGGTTGGCATCAATTCTGCATAACATCAGGCCATTTCAGTGATGAAAGCTTTGTATACCACTATTCGAGTGGTAACCAAAATAGTTTGGCGATGTCAGCGTAGAAAACTATTAGCAGGGTAGGCACCGTTATAAACTACCAGCGTATGCATCAGGAAGGTCCAATGATTTCAAAACTTCATCCCCAACAGAGATGTAGAAAACATCTCAACTTATCTTCATCAAACAAGCATCAGCAACACCGATAAAAAGCCCAAACCGTTGGAGTCAACACCAGCATAGGCATTAACAATAACCGGTAAAGGTAAAGTGATTTGTGATGTGCGATGTGTGAAATGCGATTTACGATTTGCATTATGTGAAATGCGTTGTGCGAATTACGAAGTGTGATTGGCCAAATATGAAGTGCAAAATGTGAAATGCGATATGTGATTTGTGAACTGTGATTTTCAAAAACATTTTAACATTCATCATAACATTTATTACATTGTGATTTTCATCATTAAAAATACCTTGTCATATTTCAAGTGTCTAGAAATCTTTATCATGTCCATTCCATTGCATTGCATGAACACGATAAAGAGGGGCATCTGTAGACACTCAAAATTTCATTTTCATGTTACTAACTATGCAGGAGGACAAAAGCGTCTTTTTTTACTCTCTAGAGATAACCATGGAGGACCACAACATGAATTCTATCCCCGAAGATAGCCCCGGGAGATCGAGTTTCCAACCCTGGAGATAACCCCGGGGATCAAGTTCAAAGCCTGGAAATAACCCCAGGAGGTCATGCCAACCTCAGAAATAACACCGTGGACGGTCATAGTCAACAGCATGACAATCTCAGAGATAACCCTAGTAAAAGACCGCTACAACTGTGCCAAAGTCAGAAATAACCTTGGGAGGGGCAAAAGGGTCATTTTGCCACCTCAACCTCAACTCAACTGAAATCAACTCATTTCAACTCAAACTTCTTTAAAATAAGTCCCACGAGAACCATATCTTAACTTCCGAGCGCAAACTACGTAAAACAGCACAACGGACTGCCTAACGAAAACCTAGAAATGCCGTTTCGGTCATAGACCCATCTTATTTGAATTAGAAAAGGGCAAATCCTATGTCATGGTATAGCTATCGGAAAGATCTTTCTAGAATGGTATGGCATGCCTCAATCGGAGGCTCGGATTAAATTTCGAACGGACATTACGTTACACGCATGGACGATACGTCAAGACAAATGGGACCATGGAGCTGGGGCACCATGAGTGCATCTGCATGTACGCCATTGTGTACACTGACGGCCACTAGCTCTATAAATATAGAGCTTAGGGTGGCCATATTTTAAGAGAAAAAAGGCGAGGAAGCCCTGTCAAATTTGCTCTATACACACCCCATATTGAGTGCTTTCTCATTTTAAACACTTATTAGCTCACATATAGCTATATTTTTACCGGCGGGAGCTGAGTGTTCATCCACTTAAAGTTATAGAAGTCTTCTTTGGCAGCCCACTATAAGCCTTCTTAAACATTATAAAGCCTTTCTCTTCATCTTTGCACACACTCTTCTTCACATTGAGAGTTGTGTTATGTGTGTATGCCCGGACTTTTATCCGTGGTTTTTATTTCTGTCTGTATATATATACTTATATATATATATATATGGACTAACATTATCGAGTTATACCTCGATTGAGCCTGGACTAACGTCCAGAGCCTGGACTTACTTATATATATATATACACACTTATATATATGAACTGTTGTCGAACTTTGTTCGATGAACCTGGATTTTATATTCGGTACGTTTACTACTTTTATATATATATATATAGCGACAAATCGCTGAAATGATAAACTGAGCTGGGATCAATATATATCATGTGCGTTTACACTTATATATATATATATATATATATATATATATATATATATATATATTTACATTTCTATCAGGCCTGGAGTTTACTTCATGGTGTTTTACTGTTTTATTTGCATTCCGTCCCGCCTGGAGTTTACTTCATGGTGGTTGATCATTTTTGCTTCTTTATTTACATTCTGTCCCGCCTGAAGTTTACTTCGTGGCGGTTGATCATGTCTCTATATATATATTTCCCGCTTTTATACATTTACATTTCTGATCCCCCATGGAGGTGCTTCGTGGTGGTTGATCATGTCTCTATATATATATATTTACAGCTTTTATATATTTACATTTCTGATCTGCCATGGAGGTGCTTCATGGTGGTTGATCATGTCTGCGTATATATATATATATATATATATATATATATATGTACAACTGCTTACTGCTTTTCATTTAAACTGCGGCATCATGTGAGTCTAGGAATCATGTGATCACAGATTCAGTCTTCTAGATTCGGTTCCTATGATGGACATTTTCAGAAGTAAGCAGCTTGTAAATTATTCACGGTGTTTGAATTTCCTTAGATGGCTTTCATGCCCAAGAGGAGTTCGGCACTGTTATATATATTATTTTATCGAAGTTGCTTCGCATCTCGAAAATAAAAGCAATCAAGCCGAACATTTAATAATAAAATAGAAGTATGAAAAGGTCTCAATTACTATTGAACACAGGGTGTGAAAAACTTCTTTTACAAAACCTCACTGCTATATCATGTTTAAAACTGAATTTGTCATACAAATTCAAACCCTTTGTATATAGGTGCGAACGAGGTCTCGCACTACTTCCAAATAACATCACATTGACCCACACACACACACACACATTCATATAACATTTTTTTGAAAAGTGACGGTCACCTTGGTAACACAGATGTCGGGGGGTGCCTAACACCTTTCCTCCGCATAATCAAGCCCCCGAACCCAAATGAATCTCAGTTTCACAGACCCTTTTTGCAGTGTCACATCACTGGGTCAATGTGCAAACCTTTTCTTGGTTGCATTGGTGCAACCAGTTAAAAACACCCATAAATGACATTGATATTCCCATAGAGGAGGAACTATTCACTTGGTTACCAGCAGCTCTTATAGATTCTCCCAAAGACGAAAAGCATCGTGATTCAAAGATTCAAAGACAAATATTTAGAGTAGAGTCTTCATCTGATGACCTTTGAGAGAGATCAGGCTAGGGCCTTGATGTTGATAGCTCTTGATGGGAGAGACACCGCTTTATTGGAGAGAGATGAGGCCAAATCAGCCAGAGATGCATTGATTGTTGAGCGAGATGCTGCCCTATCTGCTCGAAATGTGGCTATTATAGATAGTACTTCCGTGAGATCCCTTACGACTAACATACTTGCCGATATGAGTTCATATATTGATGAGCAGCATGCCACCATGCAGTTGGCCTCAGAACTTCTAGCTGGTGTAGATATCCTTGGGCAGGAGCTTGCAGCGTTACCCCCTTCTTCGGAGAGAGATGCTATGTTAGATCTGATAGTCCGCATACATACCGATCTGTAGATAGACTTGTATTTTCCTACACAGACTAGTTTAGCCATTTTGTCATGTACAGCACATATTGTATATATAAAACAATATTATATATGGCAGAGAAATATATGTTGATTCACTTCCCTTTTAGTTGTGCCTTGATACTTGCTTGATATTTGACTGCTTCTTCAGGGCTTGTGATCTTGATGTATTCCAAACTCATCCTTGATAGATGGACATTGAGATGTCGCAGAATCTTTCAGAATGGATCATTGATTTGTATGTATCCCTACCCTCTTTAGTGTCTTGTGACTGGTTTTTGTATGTATACGTGTAGAGGATTGTAACTTTACCTCTCTGAGATTCACCGCACCACAGATGGTCGCCAATACTCCTATTTAAGAGGAGCCCAGTTAGTTCCATCTCTTGTGGATTGGTGTTGCTCTTCAAGGATTCAACCGCAGCTTAGATGGTCGCCAACTCTCCCAGTTATGGGGAGGCCAGGTAATTCCATCCCTTTGGTCTAAAGCCGATGAAATGTAATGGATTGAAGTTTGATCCCAGTACCGTGTGATAAGTATTTGTGTTTTGGTAGGGGATTAGACCGAACCATGAATGGCTGCCTACGTACTACTATTGAATAAGAGATCAGGTCTACGTAGTTCGAACCTGGTGTAAGAGGTTCAACGCTGAATGGTGTAAGGGTGGAAAGGTGTAGAAATGTTTTTATTATTTTGTGTATAGAGAAGGGTGTAGAAATGTTTTTATTGTTTTTGTTTTATTGCGACCGAGCCATATAAAATCGCTTCTTACGTATTCCCAGGTATCGGGGAGATTAGGTCAACGTAGTTCACCCCATATTCAGGACGATTTGCAGCGGAAAAAGTTTTATCCCATGTTCAGGATAAACTATGGGAAAAAGTTTGATCCCATGTTCAAGACAAAAATTCGGTTGTGAAAAAGTTTGATCCCATGCTCAAGACAAACTGTAGGGGAAGGGTTCAATCCCTGGTGGGATAACCGAAATTGTATAGAGTATGAAATGAAAGATCTGATGATCTGAAAACCAGGCTGCAGGCTTGAAGAGTGTGTTTCCCTGATGGGGCAAATGGGTATGAAGAAAGTGTTGTGTAATAAGGGTTAAAAACCTGAAATGATTGGTGATCTGGTGATCCAAAACGAGGATGTTTTCTTGATGGTAACTTCAGACATAGTACCGTTTTCACTGTGTTTGAATTTATGAGTTGTGGAAATTCGTCATCGTCTATTTCCTGTAATCTGAGAGCACCCCCTATCAATACCTCCTTGACAGTAAACGGGCCTTCCCAGTTTGGAGCAAATTTTCCCTTTGACTGATCTTGGTTGTCAATGATCTTCTTCAAAACCAAGTCATGTTGTTTAAACTGCCGTAGCCAGACTTTTTTGTTATAGGACCTGGCGATCCTTTGTTGGTATAACTAACCATAGAAGATAGCATCACTTCACTTTTCGTCTATTAGAGACAATTGGTGATATCTGTCTTGTAACCATTGGTCTTCATCCAGCTGAGCATCAATTAACACTCTGAAGGATTCCATTTCCACCTCTATGGGGAGTACTGCTTCCATCCCATAAGTCAATGAGTAGGGGGTTACCCCAGTGGAAGTACGCATTGAAGTTCTGTAGGCTAATAAAGTCAGAGGTAAGAGGTCAGGCCATCCTTTGTGATTAGCGGACATCTTCTGCATGATCTTCTTGATGTTCTTATTAGCCACTTCAACAACACCATTCATCTTTGGACGGTAGATGATGGAGTTAAGGTGTTTGATGTGGAATTTACTGCACAACTACTCCATCATTTTGTTATTGAGGTTCTTATCATTATTTGACACAATTACCTCTAGTTGTCCATATTAACAAATGACATTGTTTCTAATGAAAGCAATGATGACTTCTTTGGTAACCCTGGGGAAGGAGGCTGCTTCTACCCATTTGGTGAAGTAGTCGATCATAGTGAAGATAAACTGATGCCCATTATTGGCTTTGGGCTGGATGGGGCCGATCATGTCCATTCCCACATTGCGAAGGGGTAAGGTGAACTCATATTGTGGAGCTCCCTCAGAGGGGCGTGGATAACATTCCCATGAATTTGGCATTGATAGCACCTCTTAACGTGATCATGACAGTCAACTTTAAGCGAGAGCCAATAGTTGATAAGTGGATTTTATATCCACGAATTGATTTCTAATTCAAGTTTAATTGTTGTTAATTCCTTTCTTTTATGTTCATTTTTACTTGTTTATTGTTATTTTGTGTGTAGGATGGTTGGTGTGGTAAATGAGTGAAAAAGGAGGCATTTGGAGCATTATTTGACCAAGTTAAGAGATTATCCAAACACAAATACTAGCCCACCGGGCCGGGCCTATTTAGGCTGTATACCCCTGTCGGGGCGGAGGGGTCTTCAATTATGTTTTGCAATAGACATGCCAGCCGAGGCGGGCATTTTTCATGTATACACCCCCGTCGAGGAGGGGGGTGCCGAGTCTGGGTTGTCCTATCTTGGTTCAAACACTGCTGGAACTTGGATTTTGGTTCTTGCATTACTTTAGGATTCTAGTTGGCGTGGAATTGAGAAGAGATTGCTTGTGTACACGTATATTAACACAAACACAAGATTAAAAATAGGGGAGAGCACACAAGGCAATTATCAGAGGTTAATTATAGATTTTTAATATCGAGCATTGGAGTGAAGATTTTGAAGGAACGTTCGTATCGATTGTGGATTAAGGCTAACGTGAAGGGTGTTCTGCACTATTCTTCTTCTTAGTTTTATATTTGTAATTGAAAGGATGTTATCTTTAATTTATTCAGTTATTAATTCATTGATGATGAACTAATTTACTTTTTAGGCTTATGATGGATCTTTAAGTGAAACGATGATTATATAACTTTGATTTCTAGTTTAATAAGCTATTATCCAGTTTATCTATGTCAATTTGTGCTTGAATGTATGAATTGCCTGATCAACAGTTCTTTGTGGCCTTGTATGAATTCGAGAGAGGAAGTACGAGTCTAGACTTAGTTAATATAGCATGTGCTCTTGAATTTTGTGAATGAACATAATCTTGATGAATGTTAAGGTAGACATATGCTTGACATCTCATGTAATCGGATAAAGGATTTGAACTTAAACCTTCTTCAATTATAATTTGCATAGAGATATAGTGGTTTAGTTTATTAAGGTGTTTAAGTTATTTCTATCTAAATTATGGATTTGTGTGACGCCCTCAAAATAGGTTTACATCATCCATTCTGAGTCGCCAAATACATGGTACAGAAACAACTAGAACTTTATTAATACAATTGTCGTGCAAAATATGACAACACATAAACTGTGAGTTTAAATACAAATATTGTCTTCTAGACAATATCCACACTCAAATAAGTCCTCATTACAATTATTGATACATTATTTTACAAAAATAGTGAGGACTACTAAAATAACTTTCTAGAACCATTATTCCATACCCCGACTAGTACTCGATACATTCTCAGCTCCCGAGAAGAAAAATGGAACAAAAAGGAAAAGGGTGAGCTCAACTAGCCCAGTAAAGAATATTATGACTAAGATAATATAGAACAAATTATCGTTAGTTCTCAACAGGGAAAAATCTGATAGAATATAATAGACAACAATTTCATATCAATATTCGCAGCGGAAATAACAATTCATTAGAAGAGTTAAGTAGAGAATGAAATCTACTATCATCTATGAATTTAAAAGTTCATCATCAATATTTTATCCCTGTAATATAAATCAATATTTATCTCGAAACAAATATTCATCTTTGCACTACAGGCCAAAGATATTCATTAGTTAATTCGTGTTCATCTCAACACTGCTCATCTTTGCACTACGGACCAAAGATATTCATCGGAAAATCATTCATCTTTGCACTACAGGCCAAAGATATTCAGTAATATCATCATTTAGGACTGAGGATGATGAAAAATATTTTAAAGAAAACAAATCCAGTGAGACAAAAGAACAAATATTAGGGATTCGTACTTCGATTTATCCATGTTCAAAAATACCCCATAATATACTATGGTGGAGTAAAATTCAAGAACAATGATCAAAACATGGATACAATCAAAGATAGTAACAAAAATAGACATCTTGGACAAAGAACGAAAATTTAATTTTTCGTGAATAATGGTAAATGATTCGTGAATAATGTCGATATGTGAATAGTCTTGGTATCGTGAATAGTAACTCAGAGCCACAAAAAAGGTAGAAATTTCACAAGAAAAAACTATACTAATATTTCAAAGATAATGATATTGAAAGAAATAATAACATTTATAAAAAATAACATCCCTTACCTCAAAAGGACAAAGATTTACATCGAAATAATGGATATAGTCTTTGAAGGAACTTGCCCAGATATATAACACTCAAAGTATCAAAATACTCTTGATAATATATAGAGAGAGAAAACTTTAATTTCTGGTGTGATTTTCAATTCTAATCTAAGCACCCTATTTATAGGAAATTGCTTAGAACACCAAAGCAGAAAATTTAATAAAATAATAATATTTCTTAAATTTTTCCTATGCACACCAAAGAAAACTGAATTTAGCTCATTTACCACACATGTGGGGCCCACCAAAATGAATAAAACGTTTTTCTTTTAAAAAATATTTAAAACTTCAAAAATCAATTATTCTAGAACTTCAATAATTCATAATAAATAGCCCTTTTATAAGAAAAATTCAAATTTTATGTCCATTCCATAGGAAATTCAATTCTCTACAACTTAGTAAGTTTAAGTTTTTCCAAATTCCAAGCAAAAATTGACCGAAATCCATATACGGACGATTTTGTAGGCTATAATCAAATTTCAGTCAAGAAATGGGGCCCACCAACATGTTTAACATGTTTTTAACATTTATTGTAACAAAAATACTCTTCCTCCTCATTTATTCATATATCACACATTCAATGTAAAAATATCACCATTATTATATTATTATAATATAATAATATATTTAAATGATTTATTTTATCAGAAAAGATAAAATATCAATTTTCAACAATTGTCACTTTTCTAAAAATTCCTCCATTTATATCCACATAAATAAATATTTTCCTTATCATATAAATCAATAATTAATTATTCACACAGAATCACAATAATGACAACCCTGACAAACTGTTGCTCCTAGGAAAGGGGGCTTTCCAATAAGGATTTCTCCTCATCTTGCCGCAATTAGGTGACCAAACCTCTCCTTGAGATGTAACTTCCTTAGATATTGCCAATAATGTTATCTAATAATATTATTCAAATAATATGAATTATTGATCTGATAATGGGAAATACTATGCAGTGACAATTATTGAAACAACAATAATATAAAATATCAACGTAGCAATTATAAAATATTGAACAGTAATTACTTTAACAATTATTGAGTAGTGCCTTCTTATGTAAGAATCAAAAATTGGTGCAATACCGTGTGCTACTGTGCAATACTGCGTATTATTGTGTTTTAACCACCAGGTATTCCAACAGTGTTAACGGTAACAACTATGACGTTATTTTTAAAAACTTATACTTGTCGTTTTCTTCATCCAATCGCTTTCTATTATGGGGCCCACACAAGGTTGCGCCGTCGTACGAATATTCCCCGACAATAAGAATATTTCAAGACCAAACGAATATTTCCCGACATCACTGAATATTTTATAACCACTTGCTTATTTAAGATATTTGCGCATTTTACCCATAACTAACCACATTAATCAAATCAACTCTTACTATTTCAAAATAATAAATAGAGGAAATTCAATTTCATTTAATAATAAGTTGGGGTCTTACAATTTGAGTTAATACGGTATTAGTACATCGAGAGGTGGCTAGTGCTACATATGTGTTCTTGATTAATAAACCGGGATAGTGAATTAAACTGGAATAAAGGTGTAAAAATCAGAGTGAAGCTTAAGGTGAAGTCGTAAGCCTAATTCTCCAATAATTGTTTGAAATTTTAGTTTTTTATATTTGTGATTGTTTTGTGATCGTAGTATTTTCAATAATTAGGTTTTAATAATTTTTATCACTGATTGGAATAGTTTAATAAAATTAGGATTAATAAGAAACTGATAATGGTGAAGTTAAATTCTTACTAAGGTTTCTTTGTGGGAACGATACTCTACTTACTATTATATTACTTGTTGACCATGTGTGTGCGTAATTAGATTTTACCCAACAAGTTTTTGGAGCCGTTACCGGGGAACAATTTTAGTATAGATTTTAATATTTTACGATATCAGTTTAATTAGTCTAGTTTTACTTAAACATTTTTATTTTTATCTTGTTCGTCTTATTTCAGGTTTTTGAAGTTGGTTTATGCAAATGCAGTCCAAAAATCCAGACCTGCTTCCTTTTGAGGACGACATTGAGAAACGGTTCCAAAGGCTAAGTAAGTGGATCAAGGAAACAAGAGAAGAATTCAAAAACTTTGAAAAAGAAGAAGCAATGGCTGCCGAAGATCAGAAAGCATTGAGGGATTTTGCTACACCCAAGGTGAGTGAGCTGCAGTCAAGTATCACCAGGCCTGCTATAGCTGCGAACACCTTTGAAATCAAGCCTGGGACGATTCAAATGATTCAAAATTCTATTCAGTTTGGGTGTTTAGCAAATGATGATTCGAACAAACACTTAGTTAGCTTTCTGGAGATTTGTGACACCTTCTGGTACAATGGGATGTCGGATGACGCGGTGGGACTTTGCTTGTTCCCATTTACTCTACGGGACAAGGCGAAGAGTTGGTTACATTCTCTACCGCTAGGATCAATAACTACTTGGGAAGACCTCGCTCAGAAATTTCTTGCAAAATTCTTCCCACCAGCGAAAACTGCATAAATGAGGAATGAGATAACTATGTTTGAACAGCAACATGGGGAGTCACTGTATGAGGCATGAGAAAGATATAAGGATTTGCTCAGAAAGTGTCCGCATCATGGATTCCCTAAGTGGTTGCAGATGAACACATTTTAAAATGGGTTGAATGGAAATCTCAGGACCAGTATTGATGTAGCTTCAGGTGGAGCGTTTATGGCTACAAGTTATGAGGAGGCTTACGAGTTGATAGAGACTATGGCAGCTAACAACTACCAGTGGCCCATGGAAAGAATGACACAGGCGAAGATAACTGGAGTGTTAGAAATAGATGGAGTGACGGCAATACAAGCACAGATTTCAACACTCTCTTAGAAGTTGGATGCAATGTCAAGGGTACAGGCACAGCAGGTTGAAATTATTTGTGAATTGTGCGCGGGTGAGCATCCTACAGATTAATGTGCAATTAACCCAGCGTTAGTGCAATTTTGTGGGTAGCTACAATAGAATTCCACAAAATACGTACCAGAATGCATACAATCAGGGGAATAGGAATCATCCTAACTTTTCATGGAGTAATAATCAACATCAGTAAGCTCCACAACCATCATATCCCTCAGGATTTCAGAATCATCAACAACCAGTTCAACATCAAGAGAGGAAATCAGATTTAGAGGAGTTGTTGTCAAAATATATAAAAAGAAATGAGGCAGCGATGAAAAACCAAGCAATGGCCATCAAGAATCTAGAAAATCAGATGGGACAAATTGCCTTAGCATTGAACAATAGACCACAAGGGACTCTACCGAGTGACACCGAAAGAAATCTGAAGGGAAATCATGAGCAGTGTTAGGCAATCACTTTGAGAAGTGGAAAGCATCTGGATGGGAAAGGTACATAAAATTCAGCTAGAACGGATGACAAAGTTGATGAGAACAAAGTGGTTGAAGAAAAACAGGGTTAAGATAAGCAAATTGAGAAAACAAAGTTAGATGACAAGCCAGCTGAGTATCCTCCACCGACGTTTCAGTAGAGAGTCCAAAAACAAAGATTAGATAAGAAATTTGCAAAATTTTTAGCAGTTTTTAAGAAACTTCAGATTAACATCCTGTTTGCAGAAGCCCTGGAGCAGATGCCAAGTTATGCTAAATTCATGAAAGGGATTATGTCCAGGAAAAAGAAGTTGAATGATTTCGAGACAGTGGCAATAACAGAGGAGTGTAATGCGGTTTTACAGCGAAAGTTGCCAACAAAGTTGAAAGATCCGGGGAGTTTCACCATTCCGTGCACGATTGGGAACATGACATTCAATAAGTGCTTATGTGATTTGGGGGCAAGTGTGAACCTTATGCCATTATCAGTTTATACAGAATTGGGTTTTCCAGCTCCAAAGCCTACGAACATCTCATTACAAATAAGGATAGGTCGACCACGTGCAGGAGGCATTGTAGAGGATATATTGGTTAAGGTTGATAAGTTTATATTCCCCGTGGATTTCCTTATTCTTGATTTTGAGGAAGATAAGAACATCCCAATTATCCTAGGGAGACCTTTCTTGGCTACGGGTAGGACGCTCATCGACGTATAAAAAGGTGAATTAACTATGAGGGTCTAAGATCAAGAAGTAAAATTTAATGTGTTTAAGGCCATGAAATTCCCTATGGATGAAGAAGAATGTTTTAGGATGGATATCATTGACCTAATAATCAGCGAAGACATGGATAAAAGTTTGGGTAACGATCAATTGGAAACGACACTATTGGGAGATGAAGAGTTCGATGATCCAAAATTTGTGGATTACTTGTAGATGCTAGAATCCTTGCCACGAGTTAGCAGATTTAAAGCACCATTTGAACCATTGCATTTGGAGGAAAGATCCACAACCAAAATGAAACCATCATTGGAGGAGCCACCTTCTCTTGAGCTAAAACCACTACCTAAACACCTCAGGTATGTGTATTTAGGCACTTCTAATTTTTTTACTTGTTATTATATCTGTTTCACTTAATGAGTTATAGGAAGAAAAGTTGCTGAGGGTGCTTAGGGAACATAAATCGGCTATAGGATGGACAATCATGAATATTAAGGGAATCAACCCCATCCTTTTGGATGCACAAAATTCTGATGGAAGACGATGCAAAACCAACAGTGGAGCAACAAAGACGGCTTAATCCAATCATGAAAGAAGTAGTGAAGAAGGAAATATTGAAATGGTTGGACGTAGGTATCATCTATCCAATTTTTGACAGTAAGTGGGTCAGTCCGGTTCAATGTGTGCTGAAAAAAGGAGGAATGACTGTGGTACAAAATGATGACAACGAGCTAATTCTAACAAGGACAGTGACTGGTTGGAGGGTTTGCATTGATTACAGGAAGTTGAATAAGGCGACCCACAAAGATCACTTTCCTCTGCCCTTTATCGATCAAATGTTGGACAAATTAGAGGGACACGAGTACTACTTCTTTTTGGATGGATATTTGGGATGTAATCAGGTCGTCATTGCCCCTGAAGATCAAGAGAAGACTACTTTCACATGTCCTTACGACACATTCACATTCAGAAGAATGTCGTTCAGTTTGTGTAATGCACCTACTACCTTGCAACGATGTATGATGGCCATTTTCTCAGACATGGTGGAGAAAAAAGTGGAAGTCTTCATGAATGATTGTTCTGTCTATGGAGACAATTTTGATGTTTGTCTAGATAATTTGGTGATGGTGTTACAAAGATGCACGGACATGAATCTTGTACTTAACTTGGAAAAGTGCCACTTCATGGTTGAGGAAGGCATAATTTTGGGTCACATGGTTTCAGTAAAAGGATTAGAGGTTGACAAGGAAAAGCTGGAAACGATTGAAAAACTTCCTCCACCAAGTTCAGTTAAGGGAATTTGGAGTTTCTTGGGACATGCCAGGTTTTACAGACGATTTATAAAAGACTTCTCTAAAATTGCAAAACTTTTATGCAGTCTTTTAGAGAAGGATTCTGTCTTCAAGTTTGATGAGGAATGTAATGTGGCATTCGAACTATTGAAGAAGAAATTGACTTCATCTCCCGTAATCGTCGAACCAGATTGGAATATGCCTTTCGAGTTAATGTGTGATACGAGCGACTATGCGGTTGGTGTTGTTTTGGGTCAACGACGAGAGAAGGTATTTCATGCCATATACTATGCAAGTAAAACACTTACGAAAACTCAAATAAATTTACACAACTACGGAAAAAGAATTACTTGCAGTAGTATATGCCTTCGATAAATTCTGGGCTTATTTGATCAGAACAAAGGTGATAGTCTACACGGATCACTCGATTATTCGGTACTTAATTTCGAAAAAAGATGTTAAACCACGCCTTATTAGATGGATTCTCCTTCTACAGGAATTTGATTTGGAAATAAAAGATAGAAAGGGTACGGAGAATCAAGTTGCGGATCATTTGTCAAGGCTGGAAAATCAGGGCAAAAAGGAAGAGGACATGTGTTTAATTAATGAATCATTTCTGAATGAACAGCTATTTGGGATCAATACAGAATTTCCATGGTATGTGGACTTCGCCAACTATCTAGTGAGCAACATCCTTCCCCCTAATCTTACTCGTCAGCAGAAGAAGAAATTCGTACATGATGTCAAGTGGTACATGTGGGATGAGCCATACCTTTTCAAATAGTGTGCCGACAAAATGATTAGAAGGTGTGTGCCTTACAGCGAGGTGAATAGTATATTGTATGAGTGTCATTCATCTGCGTATGGGGGACATTATGGTAGTGAGCGAACAGCAACAAAAGTTCTTTAAGTCGGGTTTTATTGGCCTACATTGTTCAAGGATGCCCACCAGTTTGTTAAAAGTTGTGATAGATGCCAAAGGGTGGGCAACATATCGAAAAGGAATGAGATGCCACTACAAAAAAATTTGGAAGTTCAAATTTTTGACGTTTGGGGCATGGATTTTATGGGGCCATTTCCATCATCATTCGATAATCAATATATATTGCTTGCAGTTGACTATGTCTCAAAATGGGTTGAAACCGCAGCACTCCTAACTAACGATGCCAAAGTGGTCCTCAAATTCTTGCAAAAGAATATCTTTACAAGATTTGGCAGGCCAAGAGCTATCATAAGTGATGAAGGTAGTCACTTCTGCAACAGATCATTTACAGCTCTCTTGGCGAAGTATGAGGTGAACCATAAGGTGGCAAGAGCATATCATCCCCAAACAAGTGGGCAAGATGAAGTTTTAAATAGGGAGGTGAGGAGAATCTTAGAAAAGGTGGTGAACCCCAATAGAAAGGATTGGTCTCTCATGTTGGACGATGCACTATGGGCCTATCGAACTGCGTACAAAACACCAATTGGTATGTCACCATATCAATTTGTCTATGGGAAAGCTTGTCACCTACCGGTCGAGTTACAACACAAGGCCTACTAGGCGATTCAGAAACTTAACTTTGATCAAACAACTGTGGGGGAAAAGAGACTACTTCAATTAAACGAGCTCAATGAATTTCGACTTCAAACTTACGAGAACTCTAAGCTATACAAAGAAAAGGTCAAGAAATGGCACAACCAGAAAATCATTCACAGAACGTTCGAGTCGGGGCAATCAGTCCTATTGTTCAACTCACGGTTGAGGTTGTTCCCAGGAAAGCTTAAGTCAAGATGGTCGGGACCATTCACCATCCAAAGAGTTTTCTCACATGGCGTCGTTGAACTCTACAGTAGGATTCCATTAGAAACGTTCAGGGTCAACGGTCAGAGGCTGAAGCATTATTGGGGTGGCGAATCCAACATGGATGTCATCATAATCACATTATCCAACGTACCATAAACAGGAAGTAGTCAGGCTGAAGGACTTAAAATCAAGCGCTAATTGGGAGGCAACCAAATCGTAATTTTATTTTTCACATTTTTAATCATAATTGTCAAATTAAAGTTTAGCATAATTAGTACTATATAATAAGTTCATAGATTAATTAGATAAGTTGCATGTTCTTGATAATCTCTCCACCATGTTTTAACTTTTATGTTTTCTGGCCTTGCAGAATCTCAATATGATAATGGTTGGGATTTGAAGTGAAGAAAGGAGCAAAAAAACATCAGTTAACAGAACCCACCCCCGCCGGGGTGGGCCCCTAAAGCTCTATACCTCCAGCCGAGGCGGGGGTGCCCCAAGTCTAATTGCAGATTGCATGCCCATCGGGGCGGGCTTCCTAAGCTTGTTACCCCCCGCCGGGGCGGGGGTCCTCGAATTTGAATAAGTTTGGTTCGGTAGTTACATAAACTACCTACTACTTCTTCTTCCCAATTGAAACCCCACTTCTCCCTCACATAAACTACCCATTCCCATACATAACCCCCACTATATACCCACGATTATACAACTCACACTCCATCTTCTCACTTCATTAACACAATCACCTACTTCAGTCTATTACTCCATCCCACGACTCTCTCCCTCACACCATTCCTATAAATTCACTCCCTCATAACCATCATTCACTACATACTCCTAACTCCACTTGTTACAACTATGAATAAGGGTTATCATTGAGGTAATTATATAACAATTGAGAGTGAGTGCCTTATTTTCTAATTCCTCCCTTCTTAGCACCATAGTAGAAGCAAAATTTTCAAATTTGGGGGGATAAACCTTTTTGCTGACCAAGTGTTTGATAGTTTGTGTGAACCATGTTTGGGGGGAAGATATTGTGTTAAGGCTTCATAATTCAATGGCGTCAAAACCCACATCAAAGAGGTAAGGGGGATAGAGTTCCAGTACCACACCACCATAACAAACCTTCGACCACCACAAATTCAAAAGTGCTGCCGCCGCCGACCGATATGACTACATGGTGATGAAAGCTCTTACAATGGAGTGGGGGTTGGCACCGGATCTTGTCAATGGTGAAATGATGCAACAGATTTATCAGAAAGGGTGGAACAAGTTCACTGAGGAAACTGAGCCTGCCATTGTCAACATGGTCAAAGAATTTTATGCTAACACCGAGGACAAAGCCCCATTCAATGCTTTTGTGCGGGGTCGGTTAGTCTCATTCAGTGATAATGCCATCAACACTTATTATTAGTTATGAGTGCCTAGACAGTACCAATATGCTTGCTTACATGATTTTGGTCCTGACTTTGAGGCTATCCTCAAAGAAATGACTAAGCCGGGAACAACATGGATCAAGGGTCGGAAAGGAGGCATGATTTTTCATAGCAAGGATATCAGCTGGTATGGTAAGATATGGTATGCCTTCTTATGTGAAAAATTATTTCCGTCCCAACACACATCAGACGTGACCAAAGAAAAGGCACTACTTCTATATAAATTTTTTCAAGATTTCATCATTGACGTCGGGGCCATAATCAATTTTTCCATTCGCTAATGCTTACGAGGAAATTTTTCAGGCGGCTTGCCACACTCATCACTCATTTATGGGTTGTGTCACTAAGCGGGTGTTAGATGATCCGATGATGAACCCACTCAGATGCCGCTTCAGCTACTACATTCCAGAATGATAGCGAAGTATTCGGTGTGGGTTGGGGGTGATTCCCATCCTAGAGGTTTAGGCTTTATTTTTCCATCAGCTTCGGAGGAAGAAGTTAACGCTGCAGACACCTCGGAGGATGAGGATGCGACTATGGGAGAGCAAAGAGCAGAGGCGGAACCACCATTCGACGCCATATCTAGCCCTTAGTTTCTTGCGTTCCAACGCCAAGTGGATAAACATAACAAGACAACACGACGAGAGATGTGGTGACTCGCAGCGAGGCAAGACCACATGTTTGAAGCTATGAATACGTCTTTTGCTTCATTGAATGCGACGCTCTAGAGATTCAACCCAACTGCCCACTTCTCATACCAGCAACCCATGCCAATGCCAAGGTTTCCACCGAGTGACTTTGAGGAAGAAGATCAACCACCACCACCCTAGACTTAGGCACTAACAGGGAAGTCCTCATAATTTTATTGAGTTATCCATACAATGAGGACATTGTTGTTATCAAGTTTAGGGGAGTTAGTTGTTATTTTGCATTTCATGTTTGCATACATAATGTCATTTGTTATTTCTGCATTTGTTATTGAACTTTAGTTTTGCATGTTATTATAGGAACTGTGATGTTGCATTCATGTAATCATATAGTTGCATAGTAGTTTAGGTGCATAAATAGTTAATTATTTTTGTTATTTTTGCATTTTGTTATGTTATGTTTGAGTTATCTAAAAAAAAGAAGTTAGAATTGTGTTATTTTGCACATGTCCAATAATTATTGTAGTTCATTTTTATTGTGGCCAATGATGAGATTGGGATTGAGTAAACAAATACAGTACCTAGTATAAAATCATGATGTAGTTTTGAATTATGACTCGGTTCTTGTGCTTGTTTGAAACTGGTATAAAAAGGGAAGCACATAATAACATCTGCGTTGACTGATTAGTTTGAATTGATACATAAATAGTTTCTAAAGGATAATGCTAGTGTAAATCATAGAAGGATAAGAATAGGCAGTGAAGATGACGAATTAGGAAAGAACCTAAGTTTGGGGGAAAAGGTAGGGTATATAAGCTTTAGAAAAAGAAAAAAAAAAGAGCAAATAATATCTAGTTGAGTCTTGTGGTGGGTTGAGAAAAAATACTCCCCATAAACATGAGCGTGAGATAGAGCGTAAAACGCACTCACCAACCATCTATCTAAAAAAATGAAGAAAAAACGGGAAATAAGGGCAAAGAGCTCCCGTAAATAAAAAAAAAGAAGCATGAATACCCTATTTGGACCCTTAATCTTCGTAAACGTTTGATTTTAGTTGGAACTCATCTATTTTTGAAATTTTTGAGGTATTCTGTATGATTCCTAATAAGAAATTGATTATGTGTTAAATTTGAACTAGAATCAGTCAGCATAGATGTTGCTCACACATGCACTATATCAGTGATGACGGCCTAAGATTCGAGGATTGATAAGAAACTATTGAGTGGTTTCGATATGAGGTGTTGAAATGTTTGCTTGATCTTTCTGAGGCCGAAGGAATAAATTTGATTTTATGATACTATTGGATTCGTAGACATATAGTTAGATACATTATATATCATTGCATTGCATTGTTAAGTATAGTATTTTGATTTGTGCTCGAGGACTAGCACGGTTTAAGTTTGGGGGATTTTGGTAAGTAAATTTTATATCCACGAATTGATTTCTAATTCAAGTTTAATTGTTGTTAATTCCTTGTTTTTATGTTCGTTTTTACTTGTTTATTGTTATTTTGTGTGTAGGATGGATGGTATGGTAAATGAGTGAAAAAGGAGGTATTTGGAGACATTTCAGAGGGGTAAAATAATAAAGTTTTGTCATTCAGATGTTTCAGACATGTCAATTATCAAACAGTTTTTTCTATTCAAATTTAGCTCATTCAGATTCAGATTTATTCAGTTTTTATCAAACACCCTAAGTTAACTCCATGGTAAGTTGGTTAATTGACCAATACACTACTAACACACACAAAGAGATCACTTTTCATCTGCGTGTCGATATTATATTGATCAATTGACTAAAATTAACTTAATATTAACAATTTACGACTCGTCTCGTAATTTTATTTTAACTATCGTGCTGACTCATTTGGGTTAGGAGTTAATTTTCGAGACTCTCATTTACTCAATCTATTTTTTCTTACGGGAAGAACAAGTCCGAATGTTAGTCATTGCTTCCTTATACTAGGCTACCAAATATTATTAATTAATATAGTTAGTCTTTTATTTACTTTAAGATCAATCTAATTTTTTAAAAATTAATTTGGAATATTTTTAAATTTAAACCGATTGATAAATTTAATTTTTGAAAATAATAAATCTTATAATTAATTTTATTTTTTATATAAATATTTAAAAAATTTTATAATTGTATTTTCTAAATTAAATTAATTAATATCCATTTTAAAATCCACTGACCAAAGTCGATAACCAAAGTCATTTATAGAAGGCTAATTACTTGGGGCCCTATTTAGGGTCAGTATACCCTAACGGGGAGGGGGTCTTCAATTATGTTTCTAAGAGAAATGCCCATTGAAGCAGCATTTTCATATACTACTACATTGAAGCAAGGTCTTAGTCTGGGTTGTCCTATCTTGGTTCAAACACTGCTAGAACTTGGATTTTGGTTCTTACATGACTTTAGGATTCTAGTTGGCGTGGAATTAAGCAGAGATTGCTTATGTACACGTATATTAACACAAACACAAGATTAAAAATAGGGGAGAACACACAAGGCAATTATAATAAGTTAATTATAGATTTTTCATATCAAGCATTGGAGTGAAGATTTTGAATGAACGTTCGTATCGATTGCGGATTAAGGCTTACGTGAAGGGTTTTCTGCATTATTCTTTTTCTTAGTTTTATATTTGTAATTGAAAGGATGTTATCTTTAATTTATTCAGTTATTAATTCATTGATGATGAACTAATTTACTTTTTAGGCTTATGACGGATCTTTAAGTGAAACGATGATTATGTAACTTTGATTTCCAGTTTAATAAGCTATTATCCAGTTTATCTATGTTAATTTGAGCTTGAATGTATGAATTGCCTGATCAACAGTTCTTTGTGGACTTGTATGAATTTGAGAGAGGAAGTACGAGTCTAGACTTAGTTAATATAGCATGTGTTATTGAATTTTGTGAATGAACAGAATCTTGATGAATGTTAAGGTAAAGATATGCTTGACATCGCATGTAATCGGATAAAGGACTTGAACTTAAACCTTCTTCAATTATAATTCGCATAGAGATATAGTGGGTTAGTTGATTAAGGTGTTTAACTTGTTTCTATCTAAATTGTGGATGTGAGTTAATATGGTATTAGTACATCGAGAGGTGGCTAGTGCTACATACGTGTTCTTGATTAATAAACTGGGATAGTGAATTAAACTGGAATAAAGGTGTAAAAATCAGAGTGAAGCTTAGGGTGAAGTCGTAAGCCCAATTCTCCAATAATTGTTTAAAATTTTAGTTTTTAATATTTGTGATTGTTTTGTGATCGTAGTATTTTTAATAATTAGGTTTTAATAATTTTAATCATTAATTTGAATAGTTTAATAAAATTAGGATTAATAAGAAACTGATAATGGTGAAGTTAAATTCTTACTAAGTTTTCTCTGTGGGAACGATACTCTACTTACTATTATATTACTTGTTGACCACGTTTACTTGTGTTGTGCGTAATAGGATTTTACCCAACAGTAATGCCCTATTCTAAGGATCTTTTTAACAAGTAAGGGGCCACTCATGTGTGGGCCACATACTCCACCATGGATTTCATCCATGAGCCTCTGAGCTTGGTCCTTGTCCAGACATCTGAGGAGACCTATTCCTACATCTCTTTGGTAGAGTGCATCTCCACTCAGGTAGAACTTTATAGCCATTCGATGGATCCAGCTTCTTTCAGTTGGGCTTGCCTTAGCTGGTGTAGATCCAACTCGTAAGTACTCCTTGATGTGCTGATACCAAGAGTGTTAGATGGGAGGTAGCTCATCCGATACTTCTCCAATATAATTCCCACATGTTGGAGCTTTTTGTAGGGAAAGTGGGATGCTTTGCATGTTTTCCTTGTCAAGTATGTTAATCAAGGAGGCCAAAGTTACTAGCGCATCCGTAAAATCATTCCTATTCTGAGGAATATAGAGGAAGTTTACTTCTTCAAACTCCGAAGCCATCTGTAAAACTTTCTGATGGTAAGGCAGCAAATGTAGTTCTTTGGTGTAATATATTCATGTGGTATGTCTGATTACCAATTCTGAATCACTAAAGACAATTAACCACCTGATACCCATTGATTGTGCAAGTTTGAGTCCCATGATACAGCCTTCATACTCATTTGTGTTTTTGATGCTGACAAACTGCAATTTGATGGCGATGGGATATTTCTCCCCCGTACCGGATACTAAAACTGCTCCAGCTCCAGAACCTTCCATGTTAATAGCTCTATCAAAATACATTTTCCATGTATAGCATGCATTGTACTAATGGTGTTGTTACACTGTCATTACCCCTTCATCGGGGAAGTACGTTTCCAAGGGTTTGAAATCCCATGCAGGTGCGGCGGCTAGTTGATCCAGAATTTCTTAACCTTTAATGGACTTTTGTGTCACGTAGACGATGTTAAATTTTTGTAGGATCAACTACCATCTGGACAACCGACAATTCAATATGGGTTTACTGAACACGTACTTGAAAGGATCCACGCGGGATATGAGATGGGTTGTATGACCATGGAGGTAATGTTGTAACTTCATGGAAGCCCATGCTAAAGCACAACAAGTCTTCTCAATCAGAGTGTACTTGTGTTCACTGCTGCTGAATCTTTTGCTAAGGTAGTAGATAGCTCGCTCTTGGCCTCTATCATCTTTTTGTCCCAGCATGAAGCCCATGACATTATTATTAATGGACAGGTACATGAATAGGGGAACATTGTCCCTGGGTGGTACCAAAATAGGAGCATTAACCAACTGCTCTTTGATTGTAAGGAAGGCTTTTTGACACTCATTGTTCCATTTCATGGAGGAGTTCCTAGAGTCTTTAACTCTATCTCCATCCTTTATAAGTCATCAAAAATGGGTCTTTGTGTTAACAACATCGCACTCGTTCCCGCATATGATCTTCTACTCAATGCGTTAGCTACCACGTTCGCTTTTCCAGGATGGTATTGAATGGTATGGTCGTAATCTTTCAATAGCTTGAGCCAACATCGTTGCCGCATGTTGAGTTACTTTTGGGTGAAGAAATATTTATGGCTTTTATGGTCTGAATATATCTCCACTTTCTTCCAATATAGATAGTGCCTCAAAATTTTTAACGCGAAAACCACTGCTGCCAATTCTAGATAATGAGTAGGATAATTTCTCTCATATTCTTGGAGTTTTCGTGAGACATAGATTATGACTTTCCCATATTGCATGAGAATACATCCTAAACCTTTGCCTGAAGAATCGATGTAGATAACAAATCCCTCCGAACTTGATGGTATTGTCATAACAGGTGCCGAAATGAGTCTCCTCTTGAGTTCTTTGAAGCTCTTCTCATATTCCTCCCTCCATTCGTATTTTGTATCTTTTCAAGTCAGTTGAGTTAATAGAGTAGTGAGTCGAGAAAATCCTTCAACGAATCTTTGATAATAATCAGCTAAGCCTAGAAAGCTACGCACTTCGATTATTGACTTAGGTTGCTCCCAATTTTGTATTGCTTTAATCTTTGCTGGGTCAACTGATATTCCATACTTTGATACCACGTGCCCAAGGAATGCTACTTCCTCCAACTAGAACTCATATTTCTTCAACTTGGCATATATCTTGTTTTCACAAAGCTTTTGGAGTATCAGTCTCAAGTGTTGCTCATGATCTTAACGACTTTTGGAATAGATGAGGATGTCATCAATAATGACAACCACAAAATGATCCAAATATTCCTCGAATACTTGGTTCATCATATCCATGAAGGCCGCAGGAGCATTAGTCAATCCAAAAGATATGACTAGGAATTCATAATGCCCATACCGAGTCCTAAAAGTAGCCTTTGGACTGTCATCAAGTTCAATCTTTAACTAATGATATTCAGAATGAATATTGATTTTTTAGAAGAATTTAGCACATTACAACTGGTCAAACTGGTCATCAATGCGAGGTAGTGGGTACCTATTTTTGATGGTGACATGGTTCAACTCCCGATAGTCAATGCAAAGTCGCATACACCCATCTTTCTTCTTTATGAATAAAATAGGAGCACCCCAAGGAGATGTACTAGGACGAATGAAACCAATATCCAACAACTCCTGTAGTTGGGTTTTTAACTCCTGAACTTCAATAGGAGCCATTAGATATGGGGTTTTAGAAATGGGTTTTGTACCGGGTTAAAGGTCGATACAAAATTCGATATCACGCTCTGGGGATAGGCCAGGAATCTCTTCAGGAAATACATCAAGAAATTCACTAACAATAGAAATATTATTCAAAGCTGACGTATTTTTGTTTAAATCCATGACATGGGCTAAGAAAGTTTGGCATCCATTTTTTAATAAACAAATGGCTTTATGGCTTGATATGACAGTGATTGACTTTAGTGGTTTGGTTGCTTGAATTCACATAACAGGTTGGTTAGGATTATGAAAACTAACGACCTTACGAACACAATCAATTTTGGCATGATGAGTAGTTAACCAACCAATTCCTAAAATCACATCAAATGCAAGTATCTTTAAAGAGATGAGATCAACAGGTAATGTGATGGTCCCAACTTAAATCAAGCAAAATTTATAAACAGCGGATGTAATGAAAGTTTCTCCTAACGCAGTTTCAATAGATAAGTAAAAGTCTAATTTCTCAAGAGTCAAGTTCAAACGTTGAGCACAAGTAGGAGAGATAAAAGAATGGGTAGAATCGGTATTTAATAAGGTATAAACTTTTCAAGAGTTTATGATTAGCTTACCCATGATCACCTCATTCGGGTTCCTCGTGTTTTGGGAAGTCACCATCCCCGCTGGACTTGATTTCGCTACAGGACAATCTCGAGCTATATGTCATTCATTTCCATAGTTATAACACACCTTGAATTGTTGTGGGCAGTTTGGGCTGATGTGTCCCTCTTTCCCGCATTTATAACATACGACCGGTGGTCGTTCTCCTCCCCTAGAAATAGTTGATGCTGGTGCTGACGTCTTCACATTTTCATTGTTATACCTTCTCTTTTTGAAATCTCCCCTCGACTCGCTTCTTCTACTATCATGGCCATGATTACCACCAGAGTGGTTATCGCTTCTGTCCAGATATTTTCTTCCCCGTTAGTTATCATTACTCTGATGACTGCTGCCACTGGTACAACCCTGGTTGTGGTCCCCCGGTTGAATAGACTCATTATCACCCTCTAATAATTGAGCCCTGTTCACAACATCTGAATATAGAGAAATTTTGTGAGAAATGAGGTATTAACGAATTTTGGGTTTCAGACCTCTTAGAAACATCCGCGTCATACGTTCCTCATTTTCTACCAAATGAGGTGCAAACCTGGATAACTCCGCGAACTTAGCCTCGTACTGAGACACAGTCATATTATTATGTTCCAGTCTGATAAACTCTACCCCCTTTCTATGACGAATACTTTCAGGAAAGTACTTGCTATTGAATAGTTTATGGAATGCTTCCCAATACATATTGAGTGCGGTAAGCTGGGTACGCTTCACAGATTCCCACCAATAATCTGTCTCACCACGGAACATAAAGGTGGCAATGGAACCTTCTGTTCCTCCATGCATTCCAAGATATCAAATATCTTTGTAATTTGCTTAACCCACATTTCCGCCTTGATCGGATCTGGCTTCCCCAAAAACTCTGGCGGTCCCAACTCCTTCAATTGCTTAGCAGTGACCAGCCATGAGTAGCCATTGTTTCCACCTTCATTTTGAAGATGAGTCTCTCTCGTCTAGTTTTGCATGAATTACAAAAAGCTTCTAAACATCCCATCATTCATCGTTTGATCGATGGTGTTGTTTACAGGAGGAATATTGCCTTCCTGATGCACATTATTCTAGTTGTTGATTGTTGGTGTCTCAATGGTCTCATGTGCTCCATTGCTTATTTCAACATTTTCAGATGCCATTCTCAAATACTTCCACAAAACAAGGGTTATTTAAAGAAATTAACATACCACATAATACCCCTATATTCTGACCGACCAATAAATAAGCTTAGGTAGGACACACTAGCGAAGGATTTACTCATCTCTCCCCTCATAGTCCTATTCCCCGATCTCTGCCAGAGACCATATCCCTAAGCTTTGATACCAACTATGATGCCCCCAAAATAGGTACACACAACCCATTCTAAGTTGCCAAATACATGGTACAGAAAATAACTACAACTTCATTATTACAATTGTCGTGCAAAATACGACAACACATATGCTGTGAGTTTAAATACAAATATTATCTTCTAGACAATATCCAAACTCAAAAAAGTCTTCATTTCAATTATTGACACACTATTTTACAAATAGTGAGGACTGCTAAAACAACTGTCTCGAACCATCACTCCACACTCCGACTAGTTCCCGCTATATTCTCACCTCCTGAGAAGAAAATAGAACAAAAAGGAAAAAGATGAGCTCAACTAGCCCAATAAAGAATATTATAACTAAGATAATGAAAAACAAATTATTGTTAGCCTTCAATAAATCAGATAAAATATAATGGACAACAAGTTTAAATCAATATTCGCAGCGAAAATAACAATTCATTAAAAGAGTTAAGTAGATAATGAAGTCTACTATCTTATATGATTTAAAAGTCCATCATCAATATTTTATCCCTATGACATCAATCAATATACATCTTGAACCAAATATTCATCTTTGCACTACGGGCCAAAGATATTCATTTGTATCACCAGTTGGTCATGTTCATCTCAACACCTGTCCATCTTTGCACTAGGGCCAAAGATATTCATCAGATAATCATTCATCTTTGTACTATAGGCCAAAGATATTCAGTTATATCACCATTTAGGACTGAGGATGATGAAAATATTTTAAAGAAAATGAATCTAGTGAGATAAAAGGACAAAGATTAGGGATTCGTACTTTAGATAATCCAAGTTCAAAAATACTCCATAATAAACAATTGTGAAGCAAAATTCAAGAATGAAGATCAAAACATGGATACAATCAAATATAGTAACCATAATAGACATCTTGGACAAAGAAAAGAAAATTTAATTTTTCTGTGAATAGTGTCGTATTCGTGAATAGTGTCATATACGTGAATAGTGTCGTATACGTGAATAGTAACCTCGACACAAAAAGGTAAAAATTTCACAATAAAATTCATGTCAATATTTCAATATAATGATATTAAAAGAAATAATATCATTTATGAAAAAAATAACATCCCTTACCTCAAAAGAATAGTACTTTTGGCTGGAATATTAGATATAATATTCAAAGAAACTTATACTGAATAGTAACACTCAAGATATCAAAATACTCACAAAAATACGCTCGATATTATAGAGAGAGAAAACTTCTGATTCTGGTGTGATTTTCATTGTTTAACTAAGCATCCTATTTATAGGAAAGTGGTAGCACACCAGGTTTGACAAAATGAATGGATAGCATTCTATGTTGGAAAAATAATTCTCACACTTTGCAACACACCACACTTGAAATTTCAGCATTTTTCCACAAAAAGCAAAAGTGGGTCCCACCCATGTTTTTAATTAAAAACATTTATTTCCAAAACTTTAATAATTCATAATAAATAGCCCTTTTATCAGAAAAATACAAATTCTATGTCCATTCCATATAAAATTTAATTCTCTACAACTTTGTAAATGAAAGTTTTTCCAAATTCCAAATGAAAAATGACCAAAATCCACATACGAATAATTTTTAATACCTCCATTCCGACAAAATACTGATAAAATACCGCAACATTAATTCCTTCATTTATATCCATATAAGATAAATATTTACTTATCATATAAATTAATAATTAATTATTCACAAATAATATCACAGAATCACAATAATGACAACCAGGTCATTCCCAGGAAAGAGGGGGCTTTTCGATAAGGATTTCTCCTTACTGGTGCGCAATTAGGTGGTCAAACCCCTTTCTTAGACAAAACTTCCTTAGACATTGCCAATAATGTTATCTAATAATATTATTCAAATAATATAAATTATTAATCTGATAATGGGAAATATTGTGCAATGATAATTATTGAATCAGTAATATATATATCAACGTAGCAATTATTGAATCAATAAAATAAAATATTGAACAGTAATTACTATAACAATTATTGAGTAGTGACTTGTTACATAAGAACCAATAATTAGAATTATTGTTCAATACTGTGTGCTACTGTACAACACCGCGTATTACTGTATTTTAACCACCAGGTATTCTAACAGTTTTAACAGTAACAACTACGCCGTTAATTATAAAAAATCATACTTGTTGTTTTCTTTATCCGATAGTTTTCCGTTATGGGGCCCATAAATGGGTGCACTGTCGTACGAATATTCTATGACCACTTGTTTACTTTGCAAAATTTGCACATTTCACCCATAACTAAAGCATTATCTCCAATCAATACCTCATTATTCAAAAATAAGAATTAGAGAAATTAAATCTTTATTCATAAAAAGTTTGGGTCTTACAAGACGCCTCCATCTTTTGGCATACTCTCTGAATGACTCATTGACTTGCTTTTTGACACTGGTAATTTGATACTAGTCTGGAGCCATCTGAGTTTGAAAGTTGTATTGACTGAGGAAAGCATGGGCTAACTCTTCCCAGCTGTGAATTTTGGAGTTATCCAATCTGGTGTACCATGCTTTGGCTTCTCCAGTCAGTCTTTTCTGAAATAGCTGCATTCTGAGCTCTTCATTCTCAGCATAGGATCTGAACTCTCTAATGAACACTTTTAAGTGGGTGTAAGGATCTCCCAATCCATCATATTTTTCAAAATTGGGAGTCTTGAATTTCTCCGGATAATGAACCCCGGGGAAGAAACAAAGGTCTGAATATGAAACACCTCTGTGTGTTCCAATCCCTTTGATGGACCGAATGGTCTCCTCCATTTATAGAACCTTCTTCTGAATATCACCAGTGTCTTGATCTTCTTTAAGATGGCTGATTTCAGGGGTTTTATTGGTTTTCTCAGTCTGAGACTCAGTTGCTAGAACTTCTCTGTTCGTACTCTGAATTTGTCTATGTGCAGAGGGTTCTGTGTGGATAGGTATTTATGGACCCTGAGTTGATTTATGAAATTCTTTGAGTAGAACAGCCAACTCTATTATTTGATTGCTTAATCATTCGAACTCCTCGCGAGAGACAGGAGTAGGATAAGGCTGGCCACTTGTAGCCATGTCTGGCTGAAGGCTTAGTGCCTTTTTGGACTTTGAACGGGTAACGGGACCAATCGTTTCCCTACAAAAAAGACTTATGTAGTTTAGTCTGGGGAAACGTGGCAATGTTACATGTTATATAATGTGTCCATTTTTTAGGAGTATTATCCTGCAAAAAGGATGTCAGCTATTTTACTGACAGGATAGCATGACAGGTTTTGATATGCATGATCACATATTCCATTATATTTTCCATTACATTAAGATTTACATGGAAATGAAATTACAAGTAATTGAAATTATAAGTAATTGAAATGGGAAGGTATGAAGAGACTTCCCTACGCGTTTGGTTTATCATAAGCTGGCCTATCTTAGGCTACTCTCGTGGCTTTTTGGCATGAAGGTTCCTAGATCATCGCAATTTACTCGATGGGAAGTTAATCTGATCTTTCAACTGAAGCGAATTTGGGTGGTGCCTTTCCTGAGCCTCAAGGAATTAGTCTTCCGACGAGTCCAGTAAAAAAACACCAACGGGATAGCCTCCTAATGGAGGGACCACACAACATACAATCACATACATCGCGTCTCACCGTATGGAAATGAAGATATGTGAGAAGCATTAATATCACAGGCAGATATGGTGTGACTCACTAAGTATAGTAAATAAAGCATTTGTACACATTCATGTAAATGTTAATGCAACATCCATACAGTAAATAAAGTTTTGAAAAGCTTTGATAGTGGCTTAAGCCCTCTTACTGGCATCCCCAGCAGAGTCGCCAGTTGGTATTTTCAAATGGTTGTACCAACTCAACCGAGAAAAGGTTTGCACAAAGACCTAGTGATGTAACATAGTTTAACTAGTCTGCAAAACCGAAATTCGTTAGGGTTTGGGGGCTTGATTAAGCGGAGGGAATGTGTTAGGCACCCCCCAACTTCTGTGATAACACGGTTACTGCCACATTTTTTATTAAACTTTTATCTGCGTATGTGTGTGTGAGTTAGGTCTATATGAAATTATTTGGAAGTAGTGTTATGCCTCGTTCACACCTATATACAAAGGGTCTGACTTTTGTATAAAAGTTTAATTTTAACAAGATATAGCAGTGATGTTTTGTAAAATAGGTTTTTCAAACCCTTGTGCTCAATAATAATTGAGGCATTTGATACTTCCATTTTATTAATGTGTTCGGCGTGATTGCTTTTATTTTTGAGATGCGATGCATCTTCGAGAAAATAAGATACATATCAGTGTCGAACTCCTTGTGGGCATGAAAAATATCTAAGGAAATTCAAACACCGTATATAATTTATAAGTTGGCTGCAGCTGAACATGTCCATCACGGGAACTGAATCTAGATTCAGAAGCTGAATCTATGATCACATGATTCCTAGGGTCACATGTAGAAGCAATATGGACAAAAAGCTAGAAAAAGAGTTAGATTTGAGTAAATCTAAATCATTCCAGCTTCAACGGTTCTAGTTTAGTCACCATGAACCAGTCAAAGTGAGAAATAGCCAGATTTAGGCAAATCTAGCCCGCAGGCTGAAAGATTAAATATCTACATTATGAAAGCAATAAAGCAGATATTTATATAAAAGCGATATATATATATTTAAATAGTAAAAGGCCATAAAGTGATCTCCAGGCCAGACAAGAATTTAAATATATATATATATATATATATATATATATATATATGTGTGTGTGTGTATGTGTGTGTGTATAAAAGCGGTAAATGGCCACGAAGTGATCTCCAGGCCAGACAAGAATTTAAATATACATATATATATATATATATATATATATATATATATATATATATATATATATATATATATATATATCCGGATCTTAAGCTCACTCCTTATCCAACTCACTTATAGAGCTCACCCCCCATTTAGCGGCGGAAAGCAATGACAGTTGGGGTCAATACAATGGTCGCTCATACTTTTAGCGATGGACAATATATGGCGTCGCTAAAAGTATGTAGGCAGCAGTTTGTATGACAAACTATCAATGTTTAAAATGCTAAAGGGGGTGAGCTGAGAGTGAATAAGGTGAGCTTAAGATCTGGACTCTCTCTCTATATATATATATATATATATATATATATATATATATATATTTATATATATAAAGCAATAAATAGCCACAGATCGACGATCCGGGCATACCTACACAATGCAACTCTCAACGTTAGTAGATATATATATATATACAAAAATGATAAAAAGCTTGAAATCTGTAATATCTTACAGTGGGCTAACAAGAAGACTTCAGATAGATTTAAACGCCTGAAAACTCGGTTTCCACTAAATTTCAGTATGTAGCAAAACATGAGCTTACAAGTGTTTAGAAAGAAGAATCACACAGTTTAGAGCACTCTAGAAGTGTTTAAAGGCTGAAATGGACAGAGCTTTCTCTTATTTTATCCTCTCTCTTTTTTCAAATGCGCTTCCAAGAGCTCATATTTAAAGACCGAATGGCGTGGGTCTACCCGTAGCAGCTGTGGGTTTACCTACGACTGCCCGGGGTGCCTCGAGCCATGTGGGTCTCGTCGTCTGGAAGTATATGCACTTTGGCTATGCGTTGTTGTTGGTTGATTTCACAATCGTTAGCATTGATTGCCGGTCTCCTAATGCTCGACTGTATATCTGTGACATTCGGCATGGCATAGTCCCGAAGTGATTTCTGATCATTCCCTGCCATGTTCACTGGAATTTCTTGTTCCTCCAATTTTTCTTCCTCGGGTGATACCGCACTAGTCGATTGCCCTTTCCGGAACTTCTTTTCAATCTCGTCTGTATAAGGAAAAAGTTTCTTCCTTGCCCTTGATCTAGTGTGCATACACTTGCAAAGAATTCCTGCGAAAATAAGAAGAAAAATAAGTAACGTTTAAATTAAGACCGAATTGATTATAACTAATATGGAATTAATATTAATAAAGAATTCCCCGGCAACGGGGCCAAAAACTTGTTGGTTGATTTCACAATCAAAGAAAACGTGCAAGTATACACGATCAACAAGTAATATAGTGATAAATTAGAGTATCGATCCCACAGAGAATTCCAATTAATAAACTCCAATTACTAATCTTTGATATCAATTCAATTTTATTTAAACAACCAAAAATTGTGATTATTAAAATTAAGAAAACTAATTGTAAATATAACAAGAAATTATGCTAAAAGAAAACAAAGAACAAATTAAGAATTATTTGAATGCAGATGAATGATAATTAAGACTCCAATTTCCCCAGATATGATTATTAAATCAATTATCCAATCATCCCAATTATTATGTTTACTGAATTGTTAACAGGAATTCTCAAATGCCAAAAGCCCTCTCCCGAGTGATCAATTGCCTTCTATTTAACCCATATTAATTTTGCTATATCTCTATGCAAAACAATTGAATTAAACTCGTTACAATCCCAATTCCTTATGTGTTATATGCGGCAAATAGATATTCTCATTCTATTTACAACCTAATTATTCACTGTGCAAATAACTAAGTCACATGTCACCCTACCCAGTTCTAACCCTAGAATTCCTCTCTCGATTCCTCCTAGAGTAACACGGTAATTATGGGCCAGATAATTAATCAATAAATACAAGGCATGATGAACAATTCACTTCAACATAAATAATTGAAATAAATTAAATAATCAATTCATAATCATAAAAGGTTCCATTGAATCTTAATAAAAAGAATTAGTTTATGACGGAAATAAAAACCAAAAATAATTGATAAATCATTCTTAATGAGTTACACAATTTTTAAAAGAATAAAGAAGAAGAAGAAGAAGAACTCCAAGCTGAAAGCCTTCAGATCTACTCTTGCTCCTTTGATCAATCCCCAATTGTGTAGAATAGCCCCCCAATTCAATGTAAAGAATCAATTTATATTTTCTTACCCAATTCCAACAATTCTAGTCCAAATAGGCTTCCAAAACACAACAAATACGAAGTCAAACTATTAGTCAAAGCCAGTCCACTGCTCCACAGCAGCGTCCAAAGTCGAAGTCGTGGTCAACCAAGACCGGTACCGACGTTGTCTTTTACTCTTGGAGCAGCCTTGCTGACTAGTATACAAACCGATTTTCTTGCCTTTTTCAATCCCACAACTTCCAAACGTCCCAACAGCACCCAATCCTGCCACAACACAACTTAAACAAGTAAAATGATTCTGAAATGCTTTGGACACACAACAAATTAAGGTCAAACATAATCAATTCATGGGTATATTACCCAATCATCAGTTGTCCGCTCGAACCTTCATAACTTTCAATCCAGGCATCTGATAAAGGCATGCTATACCTTTCTAAGATGCTGTTTTCGAGAGCTACACAGTGACATGGGATTAGAGGTTGTACAAAGCCAAAAAGAAGGGTCTATGACCAAATCTTCAAGTCTTCAAATTCTATCTGGTGTGCTATCTTGTGTAGTAGTCATTTGGGATTTGAGTTATAGTCCTTGTTGGACACCTTATATGAAGTGTTAATTGAAATGTGTTAAAATGACGTGAATGTAGTATCGATGTGTCAAAATGATGATTTTGCCCCTCATCGGGGTTATCCCTGGCTATGCGCAGATGTAGCAGTCGTTGCTCAGGGTTATCTCTGAGATTGGGCTGCTATGAATGTTAAATGTCCTCAGGGTTATCTCTGAGGTGTGCTTGACCTCCTGGGGTTGTCTCTGGGGTTAGAATTGAGTGTCCCGAGGTCATCTCCGGGGTTGAAACTGACTTTTCTGGGGTTATCTCTAGAACTGCAACTACATCCCTCGGGGTTATCTCCGAGGTTAGAACTGGATCTCTCGGGGTTATCTCTAGGATTGAAACTGAGTATCTCGGGGTTGTCTATGAGATTGAGCTGATTTGACTTCTAAGGTTATACCTGGAAGACGATTTTTCCCTCCTGCAGGGTTAGTAACAGGAATGCAAAATTTCGAGTGTCTGTAGTAAAATATGACGAGATACTAGTTCGTCACTAATTAGATGAGTGGATAAGTGACAACACTGGTTCGTCATAAATTTTTATATTTAGTGACAAAGTATGCAATATCGTCACATTTTTATATGGAGGAAAAATTTTCTTGTATCTAAGCGATGTCACCGGTCGTCCTTTCATCATTGGCAGCCTCCATTTAGTCAAGAACCTCCATTATCAATTTTCAATAATCTCAAATTGATGGCAGAAATTATTTGATATTTTAGGTATGTTTCTAGATTTTGATTTGAATTGATTAGTAGTTGTTCTAATTGAACAACTACGATTTTGAAATGATTTCATGTCATTTTTGTTTTAGTGGTTGCTATTGTTGTTGATGATCTTGTATAATTTTGATAATTTAATTCACTATTTGGTTTAAATTTTTGATGAAGCAACTTCTTAGCTTTGATTAGTAATTTAGTACTAAATCGACATCATAAAATGGTTATGCTTTCTTGAAAATAAAAAGAGAGTAGTGATTTTGCTTATCAGGAGACTTAAATTCATAAAATTTTTTTATTATTAGTTATGTATGCATATATAGTGTTGACAAAAGACAATGTAATAGTCAAATTTTTGAAGATATATATTAAAATATGGTTTTGGTAAAATATATTTTTTTAATATATACTGTATTGAATATGTGATACATAATAAGTGACTATGTGCGGTATAATGCGTATGTGGGATAAATATATGAATATATTTTTATTGAATAATTTGTTACGGAGTAAATCTTTCGCAAAAGAGATGATCAATTAAGAATAATTTTTAATATTAAATTCTAATGTTAAATTTCCAGAAATTTTTATTTAAGAAAGGGGTATTAAAATAATTTTAATATAGAATTATTTTAATACAAAGTATTACTATTGGAAATATAATTTTCACACAAAGCTGTGAGTAATACCTTTTTTTGAATATTATGTAAAATAAGCAAAATATAATAAACAATATATATTATATTTTAATATTGTATATGTGGAAGATAATAATTCATATAATGTGATATAAGTTGTTAAGTTAAAATAGAACTAACCATGAAAGCTAATTGGAAAATTATTTAGAAATAAAAAAAACTTAGAGATTTAGGAAAGAAATTAAATTAAAATCAAATAAAGCACTAGTTTTTTAGTGACGACAACTAAACATGGCCTAAGATGATCGCACATCCCTCTTTCTATTCCCAGCTGAATCCTGCACAACGATATATCTCTCCCCTAGTTCCGCTCCTCTGTCCTCCCACCTGCCGAAATATCTCTCTCCCCCAAATTGAATTCTAGTTTTGCTAGGTTACGGAAGGAAATTAAAGTTGAGGGATTATAAAGATTATAATCAAGCACAAGAGGTATATGTAATTTTGTTATATTTTTTATGATTGAAAACTATAGATATGATTGTGATTTTAGTAAGAAGCACTTTTTTGTAATTCGATTCATAATAATTGGTAGCATGGTTGGTATGTTTTTACTCCTTTTTTGATTACTTTGCAAACTCTTGAAGACTTCATGAATGTCTAGGAAGATAAAAATCCTGCTTGAAATTGAACACCTTACGGTGGAGTTCCTGTTACTTGAGGAGGTGGAGGGGTGGTCTATATAATAACTAAACTCTTAGATATAATTTTCCCAAATTGCTACCTTCTATTCAGACCTGCAACGTCAATATTGGTTGGAATTATTTTACCCACTATTTAGTGAAGTTGATTTTGGACAAAGAAGTAACAATATTTGTTTATGCTTATATCTTTACCTATATATTTCCTCTTTTTCTTCCCTTTATTAAATTTATCAGCCTTCTTCTCTGCGCTAAGTTTTGTCCTTGTGTTCTTTTATTCTGTTTTTGTAGTTTTGAGGTTAAAGTTGTTTGTTGATCAGTGGTTGTTTTTGTACTTTTGGTGTTATTTTTCTCTCCCCGATCAGATTCATTTGTGCAGATCAAAGAAGAAAGTAATGAAGTTAACAAATCCAAAACCCTGGAAGTTATGCCTGGAAACCATCATAAAGAGAAACGTCGGTTGTCAGAATTTAAAATTAAACTTTATCTGTAATCACCAAGCAAGGCAAGTTGAAGCAAAATAGTGCTGCTATCTTCGCCCTTTTTAGCATTATTAGTTTTTTGCTATATTTTTCGTTGTATTGTATCAATTAGCTTCTATGGGGTATAAAATGGACAAGAGTTGGTTGCATGAAATTAAATAGTCTAAGGCTTATATTGATAGGGTAAACTCTTTTATGAAATTTGTTGAAACTCATATAGGTACGAGTGTGACATTCGATGCCCATGTATAGGTTGTTTGAACTTAATAATGCAAGATCAAAAAGTAGTTAACGATCATATTTTGGAGCGAGGGATAGATCCAGGGTACACAACATGATTTTATCACAGTGAACTATCAAGTTTGAATAATTTAAGGAATCCACATACCAATGAGGGTGATAGGATTGATAATGATTTGTTTGAAGAAGATGATGGTGTTAATGACATGTTATTTGACCTTGGTCAACAACACTATCAAGCTGATGCTGAAAATATCGCATATGAAAATAACACCAATATTGGTGGTGTTCCAGCATATCTCGAGGCACTCATGATGGGTGCTCAAACAGAATTATACCCTAGATGTAAGAAGATTTCAAGAATTTCTTTTATCATACAATTACTTCACCTCAAAGTGTATAATAAGGTGACTAATAAAACTATAGATATGATGTTGAGGCCGATGAAATTATCTCTTCCTGATGGTGAGACGCTTCCAAGTTCTTACTACGAAGCTAAAAAATTATTGCGAGATTTGGGATTTGGATATGAATGTATCCATGCTTGTAAATATGACTGTATTTTATTCTTGAAGGAGAATTGAAACGTGGAAACTTTCCCTACTTGTGGAACTTCTCGATGGAAAGTCAATGATGTTACAGGGAAGAAGATACCACAAAAGATTTTAAGGTATTTTCCACTGATACCTAGGCTTCAACGCTTGTTCATGTCCCAAAAAACATCTAAAAAGATGGTGTGGCATAATGAAAAACGAATTGATGATGATTATATGAGACATCCGGCAGATTTAATAGCTTGGAAAGACCTTGATAGTAAGTTTCCTTGGTTTGCAAATGATCCTAGAAATGTTAGACTAGCTCTAGCTGCAGATGGTTTTAATCCATTTGGAAACTTAAGCACCACTTATAGCATGTGGCCTGTAATTGTAGCTCCATTGAATCTTCCCCCTTGGGATTGCATGAAACAACCATTCTTTATGTTGTCTTTACTGATTCCAGGGAAGAAATCACCCAGAAAGGACATTGATGTCTACTTACAGCCATTAATTGAAGAGTTAAAAAAATTATGGGTTGAAGGGATAGAAACCTTTTATGTTTCTTATAAAAAAATTTCTAATGCATGCTGTTGTTTTATGGACAATAAACGATTTTCCTGCATATAGTGATTTGTCTGGATGGAGTACTAAAGGGTACATGGCTTGTCCAGTTTGTAATGACCAAATATGTTCTCAGGGGTTGCGAAACAAGGTGTGTTACATGGGACACCGTTGCTATTTACCAAAAGATAATGCCTGGAGAAGAAGCAGAAAGTTCAATGGTAAAAAAGAATATAGCGAGGCACCTATAGAATTAACTGGGGAAGATGTGTTAATGCAGTTGGGGAGACTAGAAGATTTGACACCAGGGAAGCATGGTAATAGAAAGAGAAAGCGCAAGCCTGAGGAATTGAATTGGACTAAATTTAGCATTTTTTTTATTTGCCTTACTTGAGTAAGTTGAAGTTAAGGCATAATTTAGATGTAATGCATATTGAAAAGAATATTTGTGAGAGTATATTAGGAACCTTGATAAGTATAGATGGGAAAACAAAAGGAACATTCAAGTCAAGGCAAGATTTGGAGGACATGAACATTTGCAAGGAGTTGCACTTAATTAAGAGGAGTGATGGAAAATATGTGAAACCTGCTGCATGTTATGTCATGAAAAAAAAGAAAGGAAAGATTTTTGTGAGTTTCTAAAATCTATTAAATTTCCTGATGGGTAAGCTTATAATATCTCTCGTTGTGTTATTTCGAGTGATCAAAAGATATCTAGATTGAAAATTCATGACTGCCATATACTTTTACAACAGTTACTTCCTGTTGGTATTCGAGGATTGTTAAACAATGAAGTATCTGACGTCTTAGCGAGAGTTAGGTCATTTTTTCAACGGTTGTGTTGTAAGAAGTTGAAGAAATCTGAATTGGAGAAAATGAGAGAAGATATTTGCTTGATTTTATGTAAACTTGAAAAAATATATCCTCCAACTGTTTTTGACATAATGGTTCATTTGCCTATTCATTTACCAAATGAGGCATTGATTGGTGGACCGGTTCAATTTAGATGGATGTATCCAATTGAAAGGTTAAAAAAACACATTCATTATATAATTTCTTTTCTCTAAATTGTTATTGATATTTTTGTTAATTATTTTTTTATAGATCATTATGTGAATTGAAGCAGAGTGTGCGTAATAAAGCTCATCCAGAAGGTTCAGTTGCAGAAGCTTACATCGCAAAAGAGTGTTTAACTTTTTTCTCAATGTACTTGCGGGGAATTGAGACTAGATTCAATCGAGATGAACGAAATAATGATATAGTAACTGACCATAGTTTATCCATTTTTTCTCAAAAATGCCACCATTTTGGAGCAACTAAATATGTTGAATTATTGGAGGAAGAGTTCAATGTGACACAATGGTTTGTCTTCCAAAATTGTGAAGAGGTTGAACCATATTTTGAGTGGGTATATAATTAGATTTTAAACTTACAAAAACAATATGTTAAGTATTTGAAATTTGTTAAAATACTTATTGATATTGTTTATTACAGGAGGCATAAAGAGGAGCTTCGCTTAGCTGGTTGTGAAAATGTAGATCAAGAACATAGAGAGCAATTCCTGCATGGTTCAAAAATCATGTAAGATACTTGGGATTTTGAATATTATTTGCAATTGTAAAATATCTTATTGTCATTTTGTTGATTTTTAAAATATTATTTTTCTATAAATGACTCAAATATATCATGATGAACCATCAGAAGCAAACGAATCTCTATATTCTTTAGCATGTGCACCGCATAGGTGTGTAAAAAACTACACTGGATACATCGTGAATGGAGTTAGGTTTTTAACTAAAGAACGTGATGGTTGTCGTAAAAGTCAAAATAGTGGGATTATAGTAGAGGGGAACCATGGTGAAGATATCATAGATTTTTATGGGGTACTAACTGATATAATTCAATTGGATTTTGTGAAAGATAGACATGTAACTATATTCAAATGTGAATGGCTTGATCTTGGGAAAAAAATCAGGGATACAAAAGGATGGAAATATAGTAAGTATTAAAGTTACAGGAATATGGTATGAGAATGATTCTTATATACTAGCTGGTCAAGTATGAAAAGTTTCTATATTAGTGATCCTAAATTAGGAGGTAATTAGCGAGTAGTGAAACCATTTCAACATAGGCATATATACGATGTTGATGAGATGCAAGAAGAAGAAATGGATGTTGACGACTTTTCCTTTGTGGAAGATGGAGTATATCAAGAGAATGATGTTGATGATGCATTTGAAGTTAGTCTTGGTGAAACATAATCATTGAATAGAGAGGACATAGATCCTGAAGATGTTGAGGAGTTGATAATTTCAAGACTACCTGAAGTTGTCGAGGAGAACTTAGAGGATGTCGATGAAGAAGATGAGTTAGATGACACTTAGGTTGATTATTGTAGTACTGAGGATGATTCTCAGCAACATAGTGATTCTGAAAATGATACTGATGATGATAATAGTTAATTCAACAGAACACAGGTGCTCTAATAAACTTTTTCTATTCTTCAAACTTTTTCAGTTGCTTTGATGTATCAATGCTTACTAAAACTCACATTATTTGCAGGAATTTTTTTTATGTTGACAGCTCAGGGTGAATATCAAGTGCGCAAATGCAGCTTTACCAATAAGCAGATGCAGCTTTACCAATAAAATAGTAGTATCAACTTGTTCACATTTGAATTGAACATGTGGAGGGGAAGGTATTTTTGGTAGTCAACATATAAGTAATAGCAAGGACAAGTGTTAAAATGTAGATTTTAGTTTTAACTCGAATCTTGGTATTTTTCTAGAAGATAGTGATGTGTTAGTAAATTGGTTACATATACTGAATTCAATTCTATTAAGGAGCTGAGTGTAATGATTTAGTAGTCTTTGTATGGAATGATTGATTACACAAAGTTAAGCTTTTATTTGCATATTTAATGATGTCTGCTAAAGTAACTAGTAAATACATATTGTCTTTAGTGATTAGATGCTGAATTTGGATGGCTCATTGTACAGGGTTCAATACTTTATATTTGCTTGTAACTTTTAAGATCTGAGGGATAATGTTTTATATTTGCTCATTTTTTTAAAGATTTCAGTATACTTTACTGGTATATATGCCTTTTGGCAAGTGTTGTTGACATTCTCTTGCAGGCCCTTGTCAGTTTTTTGTTTTAATTGTTTTGAATTTTTATGTTGTAAATCTAAGCTTTATATATTTGATAAAGATGGAAATCGCTGGAAGGAGATAGGCGATGGTACTGAACAATCGGCAGATGGTATGTCTTAATCTGATGTGGCCAAAATGAAGAAGATGATGCTGCTACCAAATAATCACAAAATAGTGTATAAACACTCGAAATTTTCTACACACCTGTTACTAACATTGCAGGAGGGCAGATTTATCTTTCGGAGATAACCCTGGAAGATAACTCACGTCCATTATGGATACTACCAGAAGTTCAGCCTCAACCCCGGAGCACACACCGGGAATATTAGCCTCAACCCCAGAACACACAGCGGAAACATCATTTCCAACCCCTGAACACACACCGGAAGGATCATTTCCAACCTCAGAGATAACCCCGAGTTTCATCCTTGGCGATAACACCAAGGAATGATATTGCAGTTTCGACGATAACTCCGGAAATGCTTGTTTCAAATATATGCTATCAGCTTCAATCAGACCTCCCGCAAAGGCACTCATACCTCAAACCCAGAGCTAACACCGGACAGACAGGCACACTTGCAGATGACATTGCGGCATTCAAACAAGCAGTCCAACCTCAGATGTAACCCTGAGCAATGTCTGCTTTTAACTAAAACCGGTGATAACCCCGGTGAGGAGTCACACGTCATCTTGCTACCTCAACACTTGCGCGTCGTCTCAACACTTCATATATATATATATACAATAATGTCATACAAGAACCAAGGAGTTCCAATTTCGATTGACTATTACGCGTGGTAGTACACCAGATAGAATTTGAAGCTTAAAGACCATGGGCATGGTCCCCTCTTCCTGACTTCGTACAACCTCTAATCCATGTCATTGCATAACTCTCGACACAAGCAGCCCAAAGAAGGTCGTATATACCTCATTCGGATGCTCGGATTGAAGTTCTACAAGTTCGAGTAGACATTACAGTGCACGAGTGCACGTACTTTGAAATGATGAGACCCGCAGAACCCGGGGCACCCCGGGCAGCCGCAGGTGCACCTGCGGCTCCCCCCTCTATAAATAGAGGGTTTGGGGTAGCCATTTTTAAAAAAGGAAAAGGCAAGGAAGCTCTACCCAATTTGCTTTGTACACACCCATATTGAGTGTTTGCTCTTTTTTAAACACCTGTTAGCTCACATATAGCTATACATTTACTGGCAGGAGCTGAGTATTTATCCATATAGAGTCATAGAAGTCTGCATTGGCAGCCCACCGTAAGCCTTCTCACACTCTATAAAGCCTTTTTCTTCATCTTTGCACACATTATTCTACACATTGAGAGTCGTGTTGTGTGTGTATGCCCGGACTTCGGTCCGTGGTTTTCATTTCTGTCTGTATATATATAATTATATATGTATATATTTATATATGGACTAACATTATCGAGTTATGCCTCGATTGAGCTGAACTTATATGCGGAGCGTTTACTTGCTTTATATATATATATATAGCGATGGCAAACGCTCAGGATATAAATCGAGACTCATTAGATATGTTTGACAACAATTATATATATATATATAATTGTTGTCTCAGATTATATCCGATGAGCCCTGATTTTATATCCCATGCGTTCGTTCTTTTATATATATATATATATATTTACATTCCTGTCAGGCCTGGAGTTTACTTTGAGGCCTTTTACTTCTTTATTTACATTTAGTCCACTTTGGAGTTTACTTCATCGCGGTTGATCGCCTTCTTGCTTTATTTACATTTAGTCACTTTGGAGTTTACTTCATAGCGGTTGATCGCATTCTTGCTTTTATTTACATTTTTAATCCCCTATGGAGTCGCTTCGTGGTGGTTAATCATGTCCATATATATATATATATATATATATATATATATATATATATATATATATATATATATATATATATTTACCGCTTTTATATATTTACTCTTCTGATCCCCCATGGACTTGCTTCGTGGTGGTTGATCATATCTGTATATATATATTTTTACAGCTTTTATATATATAACTGCTTACTGCTTTCCATACAAACTGCTGTATCATATGAGCCTAGGAATCATGTGATCACAGATTCAGTATACTGAGTCTAGATTCGGTTCCCGTGATGGACATTTTTCACCTTATGTGACTTGTACATTATTCTGATGTCTGCGAATTTTCTTGGATGGTTGTCATGCCCATGAGGAGTTCGGCACTGCTGTATATTATTTTCTCAAAGATGCCTCGTAGTTCAGAAATAAAAGCAAACAAGCCGAACATTTTAATAATAAAATGGAAGTATGAAAAGGTCTCAATTCCTATTTAGCACAGGGTTTGAAAAACCTATTTTTATAAAACTTCATTGTTATATCTTGCTTAAAACTTATTTTTTCAATAAATTCAAACCCTTTGTATATAGATGCGAACAAGGCCTCGCACTACTTTCAAATAATTGCACATTGACTCTCTCTCTCTCTCACACACACACACATTCATATAACAGTTTCTTTGAGAAGTGGCGGTCACCGTGGTAACACGGATGTCGGGGGGTGCCTAACACCTTCCCTCCGCATAATCAAGCCCCCGAACCCAAATGAATCTGGGTTTCACAGACCCATTTAGCAATTTCACATCACTGGGGCAATGTGCAAACCTTTTCGATTGCATTGGTGTAACTAGTTAAAAACACCAACTGGCGACTCTTAAAGTCAAATCGTCGACATTACACATGTCGGACCTTTTTCACTTGTTTTTTCAAACAAATCTCACATTAACATGAGAATACAAAAGAACAATTAACGAAAAGGGACAACTAAAAATCCCGACATCGACAGGTGGCGACTCTGCTGGGGACTCCAGTAAGAGGGCTTAAGCCGCTATTACAAGCTTTTAAAAATTGTTATATGTTTGTGTGTGAATGTTGCATTTACATTTATGATGAATGTGTACGAATGCATTTTACTTACTGCGCTGATTAATATCTATCTGTGATATTAGTGCTTCGCACATGTCATCATTTTGCATAAACGGTGAGACACGTTGTATGTGAATGTATGTTGTGTGGTCCCTCCACCAGGAGGCTATCCTGTCGGTGTTTGATTACTGGACTCGTAGGAAGGCTAATTCCAACGAGGCTCAGGAAAGGCACCACCAGATTCGCTCCAATTGAAAGACCGGATTAACTTCCCGTCAAGTAGATTGCGATGATCTGGGAACCTTCATGCCAAAAAGCCGCGAGAGTAACCCTAAGATAGGTCAACCTCTGATAAACCAAACGCGGAGGAAAGTCTCTTTATGTTTTCCATTTTTAATTACTTGTAAAAGTATTTACTTGTAATTTTATTCCATGATCATATATATGTAATTGAAAATATGAAGGATATTTGTGCATACATGACATGTTATCAATTAACAATCGTTTTTACAGGACCATATTCCTAAAACGGGCAAATAATGATAACATTTACATTATCCCTAAGACTAAACTATATAAGTCTTTTGTAGGGAAGCAATTGGGCCTGTTACCCGCTCAAAATCCAAAAGCGCCACGAGCCTACATCCAATCACGTCTTCTTCTGAACAGTCTAATACTGTTTCCCGAGAAGAATTTGCCGGATTGAGTAAATAAATTACGAATTTGACTGTTCTGCTTAAAGAATTGCATCAATCTACTCAGGGTACGAAGATGCCTACACATACAGAATCCTCTTCACAAGGAAGAACTCAAGGTTTGGAAAAAACAATTCCTGAACCTCAGTTGGATACAACCAATAAAGACCCTGAAAACACCCATCTCAAAGGAGATCCAGTCACCGGTGACATCAGGAAGAAAGCCCTCCAAATGGAGGAAACTATCCGTGTTCTCAAAGGGATTGGAACACATGGAAGTGTTTCATATGCTGACCTTTGCATATTTCCTGGGGTTCATTATCCAGAGAAATTCAAAACCCCTTATTTTGAAAAATATAACAGATTAGGGGATCCTTATACACATTTGAAAGTGTTCATTGGAGAACTTGGGTCTTATGTGGAAAATGAGAAGCTCAGAATGCAGCTGTTCCAAAAGAGTCTGAATGGAGAAGCCCGTTCATGGTATACCAGATTAGACAACTCAAAGATCTATAGCTAGGAAGAGCTAGCTCACGCCTTCCTCACTCAATACAATTTTCAATCTCAGATGGCTCCTGACCGGTACCAAATTACCAAGGTCAAGAAACAGTCTAATGAGTCATTTAGAGAGTATGCTCAAAGGTGGAGGTGCCTTGTTGCTCAAGTTATTCCTTCTATGACAGAATTAGAAATGGTCATGACTTTCATAGATATATACAGGAAGCTCCTTTCTATGAAAAAGTTTTAGGCGATATCGGCAAACCATTCTCTGAAATGATTAAACATGGAGAAATGGCTGAGATGGGATTGAAGTCTGGTAAGATTCAAGACCTAACCGCTCTTAAAGCAGTTGCTGAGCACATCCAACCCGGATCTTATGGAAACAACCCCCAGTGGGTCCATAAAAAGAAAGAGGACGATGTTTCCTTGATACTACAAGGACAGAAAGGCAGTCAGAACATGCCTATACAGAGGAGAAACTACTCCCCTTTCCAAGCACAGTCTTCAATCCCTCCATTGCCTAAAAGTGGAGAAGTAATGCATTCTCGAACGTTCACACCCTTAGGGGACTCGCTTGAGAATATTCTTTCTCTTCTGACTACTCAGAAGAAAATCACACGTCTTCTTCCACCAGCCAACCCTAATGGGAGGGGTTTTAATGCTACTCGGAAGTGTGCTTAGCATGCCGGCGCACCTGGACATGATACTCAAGATTGTTGGGCCTTGAAACATAAGATCCAAGATTTAATAGACAACGATGAGATCATGGTCACCAAACCAGATCAACCTCATGTGCAAGACAACCCTCTTCCTCAACACAAAGTAGAAGAGGTCAACATGATCAGTTGGAGCACTGGACAAAGTTCCAGTTTTAACGGTGAATCATCCCAGACCATCAAAGACGGTGTTGACAGATGGGATTATGCAAAGTTCTAGTTTATTATGGAATGAAAGATGAAAGCTCTTTGCAAACAAATTGAGCAATTGGCAGAACTGGTGACCCACCAGCATCAAGTCACGTGCTAATTAATCAGGTAGGAGCATGCCTATCTCCTTCCTTTTGCTATGAATTCTTCACTATCACCTTCAGAAAGTGAAGCTATGGAGGATAAGGTTACAAAGAGAGCAAATGCTAAAGCCCGTCGGGATTTTGCCAATCAGAGGGAGTTTACCTATCTAGGCCAACCTATGGAGGAAATATTTCAAATGTTTATCAATGAAGGAAGAATTACATCCCTTCTATCTCCAATCAATCCTCGTGCAGGACGGTTTAATGCCAATGGAGTGTGTCAATATAATTCCTATTCTCGTGGTCACAGCACAGACGAATGTTGGGCACTCCGCCATCTCATTCAAAATCTTATTGATAGCGGCGTCCTGCAAATGGCAGACGATGACACTGTGCAACTTGAGGGTGGGAGTACATGTCCTACCAAATGCAAGGAATCAGTGACGGTTATATCTGACGAGGATTATGAAACTATCAAAGTATTTTCCATACAAGTAATTCAACTTAAAGGAGATGACAATCCTTTGAAAGTGGCCGCACCAGAGCCAATTTCTTTACCTTTCAGACCACAATATCCTATTGTCGGCTTACACAAAGTTCAATGGAATTATGGACAAGCTGAAGGATCCACGTCTCATACTACTGCTACAGTGTCGAAGGAAAATCCATTGTATCTTCCTCAGAGGGTGATAAAGCCTACTCTCAAAGAAAAGGGGAAGATTCCCATGGAGAAGATTGAAAAATTCCTCCGCACTATGGGTCATAATGAAGCCAAGGTGGTTTTAAGCTTAAGAGAAGCTCTACATCAGATATTAATACTGGACTTGGTTTTCTCTTTCGAGGATCATCGGAAGATTTTATTGAAGGTTTTGGAAGAAGCCTACTTACCGAAATCAATGGATGTGGAAAAATTTCAACATATGGTTGATCACATTTTCAACAACAATGTGATATCCTTCACTGATGACGACATACCTCCCGAAGGGACCGGTCATTGCAAGCCATTGTACATTGCAGTTTTATCTTCCGGGTATATACTAGCTGGAGTTTTGATAGATGGAGGTTCATCTCTAAATATCTGTCCTTATGCCACCTTGGTGAAGATGAATGTCAATCTCAAACGGATCCAAAGCAGCCATACGGTTATCAAAGCTTTTGATGGATCCCGACGAAATTCCGTCGGAAAGATTGAGCTACCAATTGAGATTGGTCCAAATACATTCAATGTATCCTTCCACGTCCTCAGGATAGATTCAGGATACAACCTGTTGTTGGGGAGACCATGGATACATATGGCTGGAGCCATTCCCTCCATACTACATTATCAACTCAAATACATTATCAACAACAGTCTAGTCACTGTTAACGCTGAGCCAGAATGTCCTGAACAAGGAGATCTGCCAATCATCAGCTTCAATTCAAAAGTTGAGCCGGCTAGTTTTCATACCTTGGAAGTGAGTAACACTTAATACCATCCTATTGGAGCACCACTTCCCGTACCCAATATTTCTGCCGAGGTTATGTCGGCCACTCAAGAAATGATGCCATTGGGTCATCAGCCTGGACAAGGGCTTGGTTAAAATCAGCAGGGTATTAAGCACCCTATTCAAGTGTCCAGTCAGATTGGGATAGCCAGACTAGGCTATACTGCCAGTTCTAGTCATACAAATCCTCATAAGTATAAGAAGGTTCCTCAAGCTTCTGCCACATGGCGATTTCTTCCATCTGCACTGCATGAGCTGATACAGTCTCCAGTAAAGGTGTCAGCCCATGTTATAGCTATGTTGTTTCTAAAAGTAGTACCATTCAAAGCAAAAGAGGTGTTGATTTTTGATCCTGAAGTGGAAGAAAAGGAGCGAAAACGTAAACATGATATCGTCTTGATGATGTCAGGCATACGCGTCATTGTTCATGATGAACATACAAACAGACACACCACAGACGATGATTGCCCAGATGTCATGGTTATCATTTGGGAGAAGGAGGACAATGACAATCCCTCCATCATTGCAGTCCATCAGGACTTTGCCCTCGACAAGTGGAGCAGCACTCCATGCATTGGTCGACGAGGGTAAAATGGGCAAATAATCCCTCTGCCCTGTAGATAACTTTAATTGCTTAGTTTTTTATACAATATTAGCAGTTATTTTATCAGTACATGCTAACACTTTTGTATGATTAAACAGTCTCATATATTAAGTTAAAGAATATTTTGTTTCAGGACTCTGAATTTAGATGTGCATGTACTTGTTGATGAGGTGCCTTCTCTCCACAAGGGTTGTAACTTTGATGCAAAGTTGGACTCAGACTTGATGGACATACAAGAGCACATTGAGACACCTCAGGAGATTAAGGAATGGGTCACAAATAAGCCGAAACCCAACCTTGACAAAACCACTTCTTTCAATCTTGGAACCTTAAAAAACCCTAAGCTAATTCAGATTGGTTCAGACCTTATCCCAAACCAATGGAATGACATGGTTGCACTATTAACCCAATTCCAAGATGTGTTTGCATGGTCTCATGAAGACATGGTGGGTTTGTCCACTGACATAATTCTTCATCGCCTTCCCATTAAAGAAGGATTCAAGCCAGTCAGACAAAAACTCAGGTGATTGAAACCTGAATGGAGTTTAAAAGTCAAAGAAGAAATTTTGAAACAATTTCAAGCTGGCATTATCATGGTGTCTACATATCCGGAGTGGATATCCAACATTGTTCCCGTGCCTAAACTAGGAGGAAAGGTGCGAGTTTGCGTGGATTACCGGGATTTGAACAAAGCTTATCTTAAAGATAGCTTTCCCGTGCCCTTTATCCACATTCTCATTGATAATACTGCTCAATACGGCATGTACTCCTTTGCGGATTGTTTTGCGGGGTACCATCTAATTATGGTCGCTGAGGAAGACCATGAGACAACTGCTTTCATCATGCCTTGGGGAACCTTTTGCTATAAACGGTTGTCATTTGGCCTCATCAATGCCAGGGCAATCTACCAGCGAGCTATGATGGCTCTTTTCCATGATTTAATGCATAAAGAGATAGAGATCTACGTGGATGACATCATTGTCAAATCCTGAAAGGAGGAAGACCACTTAGACCATCTCAGAAAGTTATTCAACAGGTTGCGTAAGTACAACTTGAAGTTGAATCCAGCCAAGTGCGCCTTTGGTGTTAAGTTAGGCAAGTTGCTAGGTTTCCTAGTCAGCCACAAAGGGATTGAACTGGATCCTACCAAAATCCAAGCCATCAATGAAATGCCCATTCCTTAGACAGAGAAGGAAATACGGGGATTTTTGGGAAAAATCAACTTCATTAGCAGGTTTATCTCTCAACTCACAACAACTTGTAAGCCCATCTTCAAGTTGTAAAGGAAGAACTCTTCCATAAAATGGAACGATGAGTGTCAAAAAGCCTTCCTTACCATTAAGGAGCAACTGGTTAACGCTCCTATTTTGGTACCACCCAGGGATGATGTTCCCCTATTCATGTACCTGTCCATTAATGACAATGCCATGGGCTGTATGTTGGGGTAAAAAGACGATTGAGGCCAAGAACGAGCTATCTATTACCTTAGCAAAAGATTCAGCATTATTGAACACAAGTACACTCTAATTGAGAAGACTTGTTGTGCTTTAGCATGGGCTTCCATGAGGTTATAGTATTACCTCCATGGTCACACAACCCATCTCATGTCCCGCATGGATCCTCTCAAGTATGTGTTCAGTAAGCCCATACTGAATTGTCGGCTGTCCAGATGGCAGTTGATCCTACAACAATTTGACATCGCCTACGTGATGCAAAAGTCTGCCAAAGGACAAGGAATTGTGGATCAACTAGCCTCTGCACCTACAGGGGATTACAAACCCTTAGAAATGTTAACATACTTCCCCGATGATGGGGTAATGACAGTTCAGCAACACCATCAGTAGGATGCATGCCACACATGGAAAATGTATTTTGATGGAGCTGTTTACATATAAGGCTCTGGAGCTGGAGCAGTTCTAATATCCGGTATGGGGGAGCAGTATCTCGTCACCGTCAAATTGTAGTTTGTCAGCTCCAACAACACAGCTTAGTATGAAGGCTGTATCATGGGGTTAAAACTTGCCCGTTCAATGGGCATTAGGCTGTTTAACTGTCTTTGGGGATTCCGAATTTGTAATCAAACAATCCATAGGAATCTATCAAACCAAAGAATTACATTTGTTACCTTACCATCGTCAAGTTTTATAGATGGCTTTGGAGTTCGAAGAAATCTCCTTTCCACACATTCCTCATAATAGGAATGATTTTACGGATGCACTAGCTACGTTGGCCTCCTTAATTCACATACCTGACAAGGAAAACATTGCAAGCATCACATTTTCTCTGCAAAAGGCCCCAGCTTATGGGAATTATGTTGGAGAAGTATCGGATGAGCTACCTCCCATCCACCACCCTTGGTATCAACATATCAAGGAGTATCTGCGAGATGGATCTACACCCGCTGAGGTGAGCCTAACTGAGAAGAGGCGGATCCATCGACTTGCTACAAAATTCTACCTGAGCGGAGATGCACTCTACAAAAGAGATGCAGGATTAGGTCTCCTCAGATGTCTGGACAAAGACTAAGCTCAGAGGCTCATGGATGAGATCCATGGTAGAGTATGTGGCCCACACATGAGCGGCCCCTTACCTGTCAAGAAAATTCTTAGAACAGGGCATTATTGTCTTACTCTCAAAGCTGACTGTGATGATCATGTCAAGAGATGCTATTAATGCCAAATTCATTGGAATGCTATCCACGCCCCTCCAAGGGAACTCCACAATATAAGTTCGCCATGGCCCTTCTCAATGTGGGGAATGGACGTGATCGGGCCCATCGATCCCAAAACCAGTAATGGACATCGATTTATATTCACCGTGATCGACTACTTCACCAAATGGGTAGAAGCAGCCTCCTTCCCCGGGGTTACCAAAGAAGTCATCATTGTTTTCATCAAAAACAATGTAGTATGTCGATATGGACAACCAGAGGTCATTGTGTCAGACAATGCTAAGAACCTCAAGAATAGAATGATGGAGGAGTTATGCAGTAAATTCCACATCAAACACCTTAACTCCGTTATCTACCGTCCAAAGATGAATGGTGCTATTGAAGCGGCTAATAAAAACATCAAGAAGATTATGCAAAAAATGTCTTCCAATCACAAAGGATGGCCTAACCTCTTGCCTCTGACTTTATTAGCCTACAGAACTTCCATGCGTACTTCCACTGGGGCATCCCCCTACTCATTAGCCTATGGGATGGAAGCAGTGCTCCCCATAGAGGTGGAAATGGAATCCCTTAGAGTATGGATGGACGCTCAGTTAGATGAAGACCAATGGGTAAAAGACAGGTATCACCAATCGTCTCTAATAAACGAAAGGCGAACCGTGGCTATCTTCCATGGTCAGTTATATCATCAAAGAATCGCACGGTCATACAATAGAAAAGTCCGACTATGGCAATTCAAACAACGTGACTTGGTTTTGAAGAAGATCATTGATAACCAAGATCAATCTAAGGGAAAATTCACTCCTAACTGGGAAGGCCCATTTGTTGTCAAGGAGGTATTGACAGGAGGTGCTCTCAGACTACAGGAAATGGATGGCGATGAATTTCCACAGCTAATCAGCTCGGACTCCGTGAAATGGTACTATGTCTGAAGTTACCATCAAGCAAGCATCTTGGTATTGATCATCCAATCACCAATCATTCCGGTATTGAACCTTATCTTTTTACAAACTCTTCTTCCCCTCAGGGAAACATACACTTCAAACCAGCAGCCTGGTTTCACCTCATTTCAAACCTTTCATACAATTTTGGTTATCCTAAAGACGGGATTGAACCTTTCACACCTGCAGTTTATCCTGAAGACGGGATTAAACTTTTCTATACCTGCAGTTTATCCTGAAGATGGGATTAAACTTTTCTACGCTTGCAGTTTTTCCTAAAGATGGGATCAAACTTTTTCCACACCTGCAGTTTATCCCCATCATGGGATCAAACTTTCTTTTCCCCGCAGTATATCCTGCACATGGGATTCACACTTCTCTTTGGCTGCGATTCGTCCTGAGGGGCAAACCACGTTGACCTGATCTCCCTGATACCCGGGAGTACGTAGGCAACCATATTCTATATGGCCCGGTCGCAATAAACAAAAAACAACAAAAACATTTCTACCCTTCCTCTACAAAAATAAAAACAACAAAAATACTTCTACAACCATCTGCCTTTCATATTCAACGTTGAACCTCTTACACCGGGTTCGAACTATGCAGACTTGATCTCCTCTTCAATAGGAGTACGTAGGCAGCCATTTATGGTTTAGTCTAACCCCTACCAGAACAAAAATACTTGTCACACGGTATTGGGATTAATCTTTAATCCACCACATTTCATCGGCTTCAGACCAAGGGGATGGAATTACCCAACCTCTCCTCACAAATAGGAGAATTGGTGACCATCTAAGCTGCAGTTGTGCCTCAAAGAGAAACACCAATCCATAAGAGATGGAATTAACTAGGCTTCTCACAAATAGAAGTACTGACGACCATCTGGGGTGCGGTCAATCTCAGAGAGGAAAAGCCACATTCCTCTCCATATTTCCATACAGATACCAGTCCCAAGACACCAAAGATGGTAGGGATACATAGAGATCAATGATCAGTTCTGAGAGATCCTGTGATGGCTCAATGTCCACATATCAAGGATAAGTTCAGAATGCATCAAGATCAAAAGGCCCTAAAGAAACAGGCAAATATCAAGCAAGTATCAAGGCATAACTGAAAGGGAAGTAAATCAAAATATATTTCTCTGCCATATATAATACTGTTTGATATATACATCTGTGTTGTACATGATAAAATGGCTAAGCTAGTCTGTGCAGGAAAATACAAAGCTATCTACAGATCTGTGTGTATGCGGACTATCAAATCTAACATAGCATCCCTCTCTAAAGACGGAGGTAAAGCTGCAAGCTCCTGCCCAATGGCATCTACACAAGCTAGCAGATCTGAGGCTAACTGCATGGTGACATGACACTCATCAATGTATGCACTCATATCGGCAAGGATGCCAGACGTAAGGGATCTCACTGAGGTACTGTCTGTAATGGCCACATCCCTAGCAGATAGGGCGGCATCTCGCTCCATAATCAATGCATCCCTGGCTGATCTAGCCTCATCCCTCTCTAACAGAGCGGCGTCTCTCCCATCAAGAGTTGTCAACATCGCGGCCCTAGCCTGATCTCTATCATAGGTCATCAAATGTAAGCTCTGCTCTAGATGCTGTGCTGAATACTGAGTAATAGTGGCACTCGAGGTGGGAGAATCCATCACAAATGCTGGCAGCCTAGCAGTCAAGTCCCTATCGATGGGAATGTCAGCCTCATCCATAGGCTCCTCATCGTCAGAATCAATATCCTGCACTGTGGATACTACCATAGTCGATGCAGTCTCTGTCTCCATCCATGTTGAATACTCTAAAGAATAACCCGGATGACTGACAAAAAACTGAGTTAGCTCTCGCTGATCCCAATAGGCATACAACCTGGATCTGTCCGCTGATGATAAGTGGCGAGAAGTAAAATGTTGAATCACTGCCCCCTCATATGGGTGGAAATCCTGAAACTGGTCAAACTGACACATCATGGCCAGTGGGTGGTATGTGATCATCCCTCTCAAACCAACTAGAGGTAGATAATCCATGCCTGGAGCATGAGTAATGAAGTTGTAGGGTGAGCTAAGCCATGTACACGGCAATATAGCGAATGGATCTCCGATCCCTACTAGGAAAGCTGACTAAGATGCAGCATCTATACACTCCGCAGGCTAAAAGAAGTACGACATGGCTATATCATGGGTGAAACAATATCCATGTCATCTGAATGTGCTAATCGGTCCCAAGTGTGACATAAACCACACGTCTGATGATGAAGAAACGTTTATAAACACTCTCGCTTGGGATAAGTACAAAGAATATGTTGCCGACCTCAGAGTCTCTGCGATAATCATTGGTAGGATGTTGTGACCCTCCTGGAGAGCTCTCACTGCCATAATGATGCCGATGTCCAACTCATCCATGTACCATGGCATGTAGACATATGACAATATGCACAGCAGCATTACACCCACTTTGGCTGAATGCCACTGATCCTCCGGTGTGGTGAAATTCCCGGAATGCCGTGCATAACTATCCTCAAAGCCAAATCTGTTAAACAGAAAATGTTGGGATATCACGTGGCCGGATGTAATCTCATCTTGTACCACTCTATGCCTCAAGCCAGTGAGGGTCATGAACTGTCTACTCATGTCTCCGATCGCAATATGCATACAAGGTCTATCCGACGGCACCATCGTCAACCGTGCATACTCATCCAAAGTAGGAGTCAACTCCTGGGTCCCGAATCGGAAAACTTGTCTCTCCGGTACCCAATGCTTTAGCATATCATCTATGAACCCTGTGGGAACCTGAAACATCAACAAGGTCATAGTATGCTGTAACAAATCATCTACAGTCACCCTGTTTAGTGGTGACATACTATCATACCATTAGCAAATACCAGATGCCACCAAAAATGGTGGGGTATGATCAATACGGTTAACTGTTGAAGAAGACATCTGTACGGGCCGTGTCATAAGACCATCCAGTGGTCAATGTTGAATATCTCTAGATATACATATATATGCATAACATAATAAAATGTATGATATAATAGATGGCAATATGATATAGGGAATGGAAAATTGTACATATATTCCTAAGTATATCATCATCTAATACATCTCTATACAGCTAAAATACAAGGAATGGGGCGAAGCTACCCAATATCTCAATAGAGGCCTATCAAAAGATATAGTGAGAATGGGGCAAAGCTACCCAGCAGCTAACAGAGGCCTATAAAAAGAGATAACGAGAAATATACATTAGAAGAAGTCGATGGAGGATTAACACCGACAAAACCATATGGGTCACCTGAGGGGTCAGCTCCAGACCTGGAAGGATCAAAAGTATTTGCCTTTGAAGGGTCTCTACCCAAATGCCAGATGAAGAAATGTGTCCGGTCCAACTGCCGGGTCAAACTGTCAATTTGTGTCACATGAGTTGGATCTCTGACACAGGCTAGCCAATCCATCATCATCACGGATCCTAGAACCATATCCCCCATAAACTGTGTGGCGCGGGTCAGAGCTCCAATGGTACGAGGGAACCACCAATGCTGGAACATCTCCTGAGTGCAGGGGCCCTCTGATAATGTATAACCGTCAATCCCCAACAATGGGATGTCAATGACAAGTTACTGCGAAACAGGCCAATAACGCCTGACAGGAGGCAAGATCGGCATACGAATCTCTCCTATAGTGCTCCTGATAGCACGCTCTCCTAAATTGAGCTCCCATCCTCCATCTGTGAAGAGAGGAATTCAACGGGTGGACATAACGTGCTCGACCCTAGTCGGGTAGCCATCCTCAAATCTAACACTCAAGTGCTCCCCAGAATAGGGAACCCATGTGATGACATTCGCTGTCAACAACTCCAACTGTAGGCAGCAATGAGTGAAACCCTCAGCTACAGGGACCTCTGCCGATATGGAATGATTCCATCTCCGTCCTCATGGATAGGCGTCTAAACCTAACACGCTCACAGGACGCCAACATGGAAGCATCTCGTAGGCCCAAAACTGCCAACATAAAGGCAAACATCTGCTGTCAGCCAACACTCTTAACCTGTACATGGGAAAAGACAAGAGAAATAATCACCATCAGAAATGGGTAGAATCCTAACAAAGCCTCGATCAAGCCCTGCGATCGCATGCGCATTCCCTGAGGAAGTAGGCAAAGGTGTAGGAACCCAAATCATAATCTTCTATATGGTCCACGTGTTGAGTGGCGCTAATCAAAGCAAAGGACACCGTAGAAGAGTTATCTGCTATGAAGCAGACCCTAATGATCATCAGGAACAATCGCCGAAGAATGCGATCCCTGACTCTCACATCATTGGATATAGGCTCACTCAAAAGCCCGCTCATAGCATCTATGCTCAAAGGACCTGTACGTATAGTCCTACCCTTGAGCGCCTCCGCCGAAACTCCCAACAAGGATCTGACGGCAGTAGGGGTTATATCTGCCGTACAAGGCATTGGATACCCTCCATACTTATGATAAATCGCCAATCCATCGGCGTCATCATCACCTCACAGTCTAGCAAATGGAGTGACTGAGTCTAGTGAAACCACCGCTCAGACAATGCCCTGAGGTAATCCCAGGGACAACAACGGGGAAGAATGGAAAAGAACGTCCTGAATCCCCAGCCATGCACAATCTCTCTATAGTCATCATGCAAAGCCTGATACATAGAGTAGATACTAAACCAGTTCCCCCAAGGCTATGTAAAGCCGGGAACCTACATCAAAAGCAGATTAACATTAGAATCCTTTGCTCCTCATCAATAGGAAATAAGGAAGATTAAGATCTAACTTCATACCTCGTTTACGTGCAGGTAAACTGAAGGATGCCGACTCAAGTCACCCAGAAGATTTGGGTTCGCCACTTGAATACCTGGCAACTCCCTACGGGGAACACGTGCAGCAGGAGCAGTAACCTTAACCAGTACATCCTCCTCCTCGTCCTCGACATCCGGCACTTCAACCCGAATAGGACGAATCACCGCCTCCACCAAACGACGTGACTGTCTAACAGAACGAGGTCAAGGTACTTCAGAAGCCCTCCTCCGTACACCAGAAGTGGTCCTGCGAGAACTACTCGGCTGATCTGGATGCATAATATCTGGACAACAAGTCTCTAAATCACCTCAGAAAGGGTGTGGTAAATTCTTACTTGTAACTTTTCAAAATTTATTTTATGATTACATGCATGCATGCATTGTTTTAACATACGTCTACAGTAAAGTTAAAAATGCATGACTACCCAATGCTTACATTTTGGAAAATTTTGCCATAGCCCCCTTTGTAAATAGGATTGTCCACATGCACATAGGCATGACTAGGTAGCCATTCAGTAGCACACCTACCAACAGTCATACACATTCTATGTGCATCGTAGTAAAAAATTTGTAAGTGTAGTTTAATTACCAAGGTTATTTTACTTTTCTACCTTTACTCATTTGTCCTCAAATAGGATAAGAAATGACAGTAAAAGGTGCTAATTTGACTGCTTCAAAAGTTAAATTTTTTCACATCATTATGTTTAGCATGGTTTAATACTAACATTTTCTGTGTTGAATATTTTTTGCAAAGTCATATCAGCATGCATATTCACTACTATGTGTCTAAATGCATTTTATGTGATAAGTCATTTTCCAACGGATAGAAACTAGAAAAAAAATACATACATATATTACCAGGACAGTGAAGAATGCTTGTATGGTGGCAGAATATGAAGAAAGTTGCCCAAACTCAACAGGTCTGAAGAGAAGCTCTCAGATTTCCTTCGTCGCGCAACTTGAAAATGACTTATGAAAGAAACCCGCAGGCTTTATATAGCCACGGTTGGTCGCACACCTCTGGCTCGCTCCAGTTAGAGTTGTAAAGGAGGTCTCATAAGCTGAAAAGGCCAAATCAGGAATAAAAATGCTACGTGATTGAGTGGAATAGCCTGAAATCCTGATTTTCACGGGCCACACTCTGGTCCCACATCTCATTCATTGTTATTCGTCTGCATACAAGGTATAATATACCAAGGGCCTCAACTTTTACAATTCATGCTTGGTAATACCTCACAAAGGTCCGATGCCGTTAGTACGAGGTCATAACCCTAGAAGTGTCCCCGACGGGGGTTACAACGCCGAAGTTATGAATTAATGAAGTATCCCCGGTGGGGGTTACAACGCCGAAGCTACAAATTTATAAAGTGTCCCCGGCGGTGGTTACAATGCAATAATTTCAAACATCCACCTTTCCCCGACGGGGGTTACAACACAAGTCAACCATTGATACACACATCAATGAAGGTCAAGTAACCTTGACGTTATCTCAGCCAATGGCAAGTAAACCCATCGAAGCAACCTTTCCCCGGCGGGGGTTACAACGTAATTCAATCATTGATACACACATCAATGAAGGTTAAGCAGCCTTGACAATGCACCCAACAGGGATTTATCCGGTGATACACACATCAGCGGAGGTCAGGCAACCCTGACAAGTACATACTGTTGGAAGTAACTCCGACAGGGTGGTGGGATATGTTATACACATACTCAAATAGATAAAGCTTTATCCCCACAGATCTCTTGTACACAAGAGGTACCTCTATGGAGTAGAAGTCTGTGTCTAGGATTCACGACTTTGGTGATACCCCAACATCGACATCCTTAAAGACTTGGATCGCATGTCCAAGGCATCAGTGATTGTCATCCCAACAGGATTAGCTGACAATCATTCATTCATGCATCATACATTTGCATCATGTTGTTGTTCATAACATCATGTTTATTTTGTTGCATTTCAATTGTCTATGATTCTTTATCCTATCCATGCCTTGCATTGCATGAATATGATAAAGAAGGGCATCTGTAGACACTCAAAATTTTCTGCACACCTGTTACTAATATTGCATGAGGGTAGATTCATCTTTCAGAGATAACCCTGGAAGATAGCTCACATCCATTTCGGATACTACCGGAAGTTCAGCCTCAACCCTGGAGCACACACCGGAAATATCAGCCTCAACCCCGGAACACACACCGGGAACATCATTTTCAACCCCGGAACACACACCGGAAGGATCATTTCCAACCTTGGAGATAACCCCAAGTTTCATCCTTTGCGATAACACCAAGGAATGTTGTTGTAGTTCCGGCAATAACTCCAAAAATGCTTGTTTCAAATGCATGTTATCAGATTCAATTAGACCTCCCACCGAGGCACTCATACCTCAGACCCGGAGATAACACCGGGCAGACAGTCACACTTGCAGATGATATTGCGACATTCAAACAAGCAGTCTGATAAGTGGGTTTTATACCTACTTATTAGATATCAATTTACGCGAACTATGCCCATCTCAAGTACATTTTAGTGTGTTTTTAGTTGCATTTCATGTTATTTTTTGCATTGCATGTATTGAGAACTCCTTTGATGTAAAAGTGCAGGAGATGGCATGATTTGGTGATGTTAGATGGCATAAGGCTAATGGATGCATGGCGTGAGGATCTAGTGGAGCAAGGAAACCAAGCATGAAAGGAATGAGCAGCAGAACAAATCAAGAAGCAAAGAAAGAACAATCGCAGAACTAGAACCGTAAGCAAAACGAATCGCAGATTCGCAGAAGCCGCACGCACCACATGGCTATACATGCCAACACAAGCGCGCCCGCATGGCCACACGGCTGGACTAGAACTTGCACACACGCGCTACGTCTGCGATGATATTGATCAAGTCATTGAAATGCTTTTATTTTAATTTTTAATTTTAAGGGATGTAATTAATTAAAAACGATTCTGACTGGTGTCAGACGTATCATTCAGTAGTTTTTACTTGTTTTCGATATTAGAACTAGGGTTTTACACTTTGGAGATTTCCAATGTAGAACGAAGCCCAAACTTCATCTTTTTTATTTCTTCGTTGGATTTTCAAGCATTATGGAAAAACAAATGTTTCTTTGCTAGATTTTAATGAGGAATTGAAAGTTACTACTGGTTTATAATCAACAATTGGGTTTGATCAATTCTATCTCTCTCTTTTAATTGTTTGTTTATTCTCCATGTATTGCTTTGATCCCATGATGGCTTTTGGTTCAGTCATGAACTAAACTTCATTATGGGATTCTAACGGATTTTAATATGTATTTTAGTTGCATGCTTGATTACTGGACTGTTTTACATATCATAAGGAATTTCTATCATGGTTGTTTTGCATGCATGAATGCTTGATCACCATTCATTTTCAGTACTTGTATGGAATTGAAAATAACATGCGAGTATGGATTGTAATCATGATACCATGTGTATATGGGATTGTTTTGTGTAGCTTTATATTTCATGAATCAAATAGACATATATTGTTTGACCGTATGAGTTAAAATAAGGGCTTGTGCTTAAATTCAATATGATTGCAATTTCACATAGACATATAGTGATTTTGGTTATATTGATGATTACATGGTGTCTATCGCATGTGGATGTTATGTAAGTAGGTCATAATACATTGAAAAATGGCTATGTCTATATTAGTGCTCTTGGCTACTTGTCTGTGATATGTAAACAATCTTGCATGACGGTGGTAATTAGATGAAGTATTAAATGAAGTTAGGATCCCATTATTTCCAGATTTGATTTATTACCTTATTATTCATGTCTTAGTCGTTATTTGCAATTAGAGTAATTCCCAATTATAATCATTAGTTTAAGCATATAAATATAGTGATTTAATTGATGCATAGTGGTTTAAATTAGACAACTTTCTCTGTGGGATCGATACTCTACTTACTCTGTATTACTTGTTAACACATGTATGCTTGCATGAGTTAGAGCTCTTTTGTTAGAACTAATAAAGAGGCAACACAGTCCAATCTCAGATGTAACCGTGAGCAACGTCTACTTTCAACTCAAACCGATGATAACCCCAGTGAGGAGTCACACGTCATCTGGCTACCTCAACACTTGTGTGTTGTCTCAACACTTCATACATACATACATACATACAACAATGTCCTACAAGAACCAAGGAGTTCCAATCCCGAGTGACTATTACGCGTAGCAGTACACTAGATAGAATTTGAAGCTTGAAGACCATGGGCATGGTCCCCTCTTCCTGACTTCATAAAACCTCTAATCCATGTCATTGTGTAACTCTCAACACAAGCAGCCCGAAGAAGGTCGTATATACCTCGTTCGGATGCTCGGATTGAAGTTCTGCAAGTTCGAGCGGACATTACAGTGCAAGAGTACACGTACTTCGAGACAATGGGACCCGCAGAACCCGGGGAACCCAGGCCCCTATATAAATAGAGGGCTTGGGGTAACCATTTTAAAAAAAGGAAAAGGCAAGGAAGCCCTGCCCAATTTGCTTTGTACACACCCATATTGAGTGTTTGTTCTTTTTTAAACACCTATTAACTCACATATAGATATACATTTACCAGCGGGAGCTGAGTATTTATCCATATAGAGTCATAGAAGTTTGCATTGGCAGCCCATTGTAAGCCTTCTCACACTCTATAAAGCATTTCTCTTCATCTTTGCACACACTATTCTACACATTGAGAGTCGTGTTGTGTGACGCCCCCAAAATAGGTATACATCACCCATCTTCGGTCGCCAAATACATGGTACTGAATACAAATACAAACTTAATTATACAACATGAGCTGATAGTATTTACATGAATATTGTCATCTAGACAATATCCAAACTCAAATAGAGTCCTCATTACATTTATTGACACACTATTTTATTGAATAGTGAAGACTACTATAACACCATCTCGGGCCATCACTCCGTTCCCCGACTAGTTCCGGCTACGTTCTCTTCAATAAACACATTCTTAATACTTCAACAATTATTCATCATTAATATTATAACTCACAATATTTAACAACCAGATCGTTCCCAAGAAAGAGGGGGCTTTCCAATAAGTATTTCTCCCTATTGGCGCGCAATTAGGTGACCAAACCTCTCCTCGACAGAACTTTCTAGACATTGTCAATATTGCAAATAATAATATGAATAACTTTGTTGTCTCAATTTATTGATTTAATAATATAAAATATTACGCAGATGATAATGTGACAATAATTGAATCAAATAACGTGAGATACTATGCAATAATTACTGTAGCAATAATTAAGTATAACTGAGTGACTTCTCATTTAAGCATCAATAATCAATACCGTGTGCTACTATGCAACCACACATATTACTGTACTTTTACCACCGGGTAGTTCAATAGTTTAACGGTAAAACTTCCGCTGTTATTTTTATAAAAAGATATTTATGTCGTTTTCTAACTACGACAATACTATCGTTGTGGGGTCCACCAATGATTGTGCCATTGTACGAATATTCCCAGCTAAAACGAATATTCCCTGACCAATCGAATATTCACTGACACAACGAATAATTTATATCAACTTGCTTACTTTGAAAAATTTTCCAAATATTACCCACAACTATAACATTATATCATATCCACACCATAATATTCAAAAATATATTTCGAGAAAAATTATTCTTTATTCAAAAAATGTTGGGGTCTTACAACCTCCCCTTCTTATGAAATTTCGTCCTCAAAATTAGAGTACGTACCTGATATGTCGAAGAGGTGAGGATACCTTGATTTCATTTCAGATTCTAACTCCAAGGTCATTTCCTCCATAACGTGGTTTCTCCACAAAACTTTGACTTGAGGTATAACCTTGGAGCATAGAATATGATCCTTCTTATCCAAGATTTTAACAACTACATCTTCATGCGTTAAATCTTCCGCTATCTTGTCCAGTTCTAATTCAATAATTTGGTTTGGGTCTTTCACATATTTATGTAACATAGATATGTGAAAAACGTTATGAACACGAGACATACTTGGCGGTAAGGCGAGTCTATAGACCATAGTTCCTACTCGATCAAGGATTAGAAATGGGCCAATGAATCGAGGATTGAGCTTTCCTCTCTTTCCAAATCTCGTAACTCCTTTCTATGGAGCAACACGTAACAACACATGATCTCTAATATTGAATTCCACGTCCTTTCGATGAAGATTAGCATAACTCTTTTGTCGATCTTGTGAGGTTTTTATACGTTGTCGGATCGTTTGAATCTTTCCCGTAGTCATACGTACCAACTCCGGTCCCAACAACGTTTCTTCACCTACCTCATCCCAGCATACTGCAGAATGACACTTTCTTCCATACAACGCCTCAAATGGAGCCATGTCAATACTTGCTTGATAACTGTTGTTGTAGGAAAACTCCACCAATGGTAAGAACTTGTCCCAACTTCCTTTGAAGTCAAGGACATAGAGTCTTAATAAATCCTCAAGAGTTTGAATAGTCCTCTCTGATTATCCATCCGTTTGAGGATGATATGCCGAACTAAATCATAAATTCAGGCCCATAGCTTTTTGCAAACTAACCCAAAATCTTGAAGTGAATCTTGGGTCTCGATCAGAAACTATAGATACTGGCATACCATGCAATCTTACAATCTCATTTATGTACATACGGGCAAGACGTTCAAGTGTATAAGTTTCTCATATCGGTAAGAAATGAGCAGACTTGGTCAATCTATCAACAATGACCCAAATTGCATTTATGCCTTGAGAAACCTTGGGAAGACCAATAAATAAATCCATGGTAATGTGCTCCCACAATGGACCTTTAGGCACTTGATGCTCCGCCTTGACTCATTGACAAGTTAGACAGCTTGAGATAAACCCTGCTATCTCTCTCTTCAAATTGCTCCACCAAAATGTATGTCAAAGATCACGATACATTTTGGTACTCCCAGGATGGATTGCAAACGGTGTGTTGTGCGCCTCCATCATAATTTTATACTTCAAGTCAGAATTGTTAGGAACACAAAGTCTGGAGTTGACTCGAAGTATTCCTTCTTCATCGATTCTTGCTTCTGGAATTGTACCTTCTTGCACTTTCTTCTTCATACGCATTAGCTCCAGGTCTGTAGCTTGAGCAGCTTTAACTTTATCGATTAAATTCGGTTCTACTCGTATATTAGCTATCATCACATAGTTCCCTGGAGTCTTTAACTCTATCTCCATCCTTTATAAGTCATACAAAATGGGCCTTTGCGTTGACAATATCGCACTCATACCCGCATATGATCTTTTACTCAATGTATCAGCTACTACATTCGCTTTTCCAAGATGGTATTGAATGGTATAATCATAATCGTTCAATAGCTCAAGCCATCGTCTTTGTCATAGGTTGAGTTCCTTTTGAGTGAAGAAATATTTGAGGCTTTTATGATCCGTATAAATCTCAACCTTCTCTCCATACAGGTAATGCCTCCAAATCTTAAGCGCAAAAATGATAACGGCCAACTCTAGATCATGAGTAGGAGAATTTCTCTTATATTCTTTGAGTTGTCGTGAGGTATAGGCTATGACTTTCCCATGTTACATGAGATCACATCCTAACCCTTTGCCTGAAGCATCACTATAGATGACAAATCCCTCCGAACCAGATGGTATTATCAGAACAGGTGCTAAAATGAGTCTCCTCTTGAGTTCTTGAAAACTCTTCTCACATTCCTCGCTCCAACCGAATTTTGTATCTTTTCGAGTCAGCTGAGTTAATGGAGTAGCGATTCAAGAAAATCCTTCCACGAATCTCCGATAATAACCAGCTAAGCCCAGAAGGCTACGTACTTCGGCCACTGACTTGGGTTGCTCCCAGCTTTGAATTTCTTCAATCTTTGCTAGGTCAACCGATATTCTATGATTTGATATCATGTGCCCAAGGAATGCTACTTCCTCAAGCCAAATCTCGCACTTTTTCAACTTGGCATAAAACTTGTTTCACGAAGCTTTTGGAGTATCAGCCTCAAGTGTTGCTCATGATCCTCACGGATTTTGGAATAAATAAGGATGTTATCAATAAAGACGACCACAAAGTGATCTAAATATTCCTTGAATACTCGGTTCATCATATCCATGAAGGAAGCAGGAGCATTAGTCAATCCAAAAGACATGACTAGGAATTCATAATGCCCGTACCGAGTTCTGAAAGCAGTCTTTGGGACGTCATCGGTTTTAATCTTTAACTGATGATATCCAGAATGAAAATCGATCTTTGAAAAGAATTTGACGCCTTGCAACTGGTCAAACAGGTCATTAATGCGTGGCAACGGGTACCTATTTTTGATGGTGATATGATTCAACTCCCGATAATCAATACAAAGTTGCATACTTCCATCTTTCTTCTTTACGAAGAGAACAGGAGCACCCCAATGAGATGTACTAGGAAGAATGAAACCGATGTCTAACAATTACTGCAGTTGAGTCTTTAACTCCTGAAGTTCAATAGGAGCCATTTGATATGGGGCATTGGAAATGGGTTTTGTACCGGATTCAAGGTCGATACAAAATTTAATTTCACGCTCTGGGGGTAGGCCAGGAAGTTCTTCAAGGAATACGTCAAGAAATTTATTAACAATAGAAATATCATTCAAGACTGACGTATTTTTGTTTAAATCTGTGATATGAGCTAAGAAAGCTTGACATCCGTTTTTCAATAAACGAATAGCTTTATGGCTTGAGATGACAGTGATTAACTTTAATGGTTTGGTTGCTTGAATTCGAATAATAGGTTGGTTAGGAATAAGAAAGCTAACAACCTTATGAAAATAATCAATTTTAGCATGATGAGTAGTCAACCAATCAATTCCTAAAATCACATCGAATGCAAGTATTTTTAAAGAAATAAGATTGACAGGTAACGTGCGGTTACCGATTTAAACTAAACAAGACTTATAAACAATGGATGTTATGAAGGTTTCTCCCAACGGAGTTTTAACAGATAAATCAAAGTCTAATTTCTCCGAAGTCAAATTTAAACGTTGAGCGCAAGTAGGAGAAATAAAAGAATGGGTAGAACCAATATCAAATAAGGTATAAGCTTCGCAAGAGTTTATGATTAGCTTACCCGTGATCACCTCGTTCGGATTCCTTGCTTTTTGGGAGGTTATGAAAAACGCTCTCCCTTGAACTACCGGTTTTGTCTTGCCTGGGATAGCCTTTGATGTCTCCATCCCAGCTAGACTTGACTTTGGTGCATGACAAAATCGAGCTAGGTGACCTTCTCTTCCACAATTGTAACATGCTTTGGACTGGTGCGTACAGTTTGGACTGATATGTCCCTCTCCTCCGCATTTGTAACATACGACCGGCGGTCGTTCTCCTTCTTTAACAACAAGTGCTGGTGCTGACATCTTTCCATCATTATTGAATCTCCTCTTCTTGAAATTTCCATTTCTATTATCTTGGCCATGATTACCACCGGAGTGGTTACCATTTCTTGCATGTTGATTCCTCTCCACGTTTGTTGTCGGTAACCCGATGATCGCTACCACTAATCGGTATTATCGACTTCTTTGTTTCGCTTTCTCTCTTGGTTGGGTTGACTCATTATCGCGCTCCAATAACTGAGCCATATTTATAACATCTGAATACAAACACAGTTTATGAGAAATGAGGTATTGACGTATTTCGGGTCTCAAACCTCGTAGGAACATTCGCGTCATTCTCTCCTCATTATCAACCAAATGGGATGCGAACCGGGACAACTCGGCAAACTTAGCCTCGTAGTGCGACACGGTCATATTTTTTTGCTCCAACTTGATAAACTCCACCTCTTTCATGTGACGAATACTTTCGGGAAAGTACTTGTCATTGAACAGCTCTTGGAACTTCTCCCAAGACATCTTGAGTGCAGAAGGCTGGGTACGTTTTACTGATTCCCACCAGTAATTTGCTTCTCCTCTCAACATGAAGGTGGCAAAGGGAACCTTTTGCTCGTCGGAGCATCCCAAGACATCAAATATCTTGGTGATCTACTTTATCCACGTCTCCGCCTTAAGTGGTTTTGGCTCTCCCCAAAACTCCGATGGTCCCAGCTCCTTGAATTGTTTAGCGATGACCATCTGTGAGTTTCCAGTGTGTCCACCTACATTTTGAACAGGAACCGCTCTCGCCTGATGTTGCATGAAGCCTCTAAACATCCCATTGTTCATCATTTGATCAGTATTGTTGTTCACCTGAGGATTATTATTTTCTTGTTGCACATTATCGTGGGTATTGATCGTTGGTGACTCAACGGTCTCATGTGCTTCATTGCTTATCTCGACATTTTCAGATGCCATTTTTAAATACTGCCATAAAACAAGGGTTAATTGACATGCCACATATTATTCCTATACTCTGACCGACCAATTAAATACCAAATAAACTTAGGTAGGTCATACTAGCGAAGGAATTCCCCGTCTCTCCCCTCCTAGTTCTTGTCTCACATCTCAGCCAGGGATCATATCCCTAAGCTTTGATACCAACTATGACGCCCCCAAAATAGGTATACATCACCCATCTTGGGTCGCCAAATACATCGTACTGAATACAAATACAAAGTTAATTATACAACATGAGCTGAGATTTTTTACACGAATATTGTCATCTAGACAATATCCAAACTCAAATAGAGTCCTCATTACATTTATTGACACACTATTTTATAGAATAGTGAGGACTACTATAACACCATCTCGGGCCATCACTCCGTTCCCCGACTAGTTCCGGCTACGTTCTCATTTCCTGAAGAGAACAATGAAAGTAAAAGGGTGAGCTCAACTAGCCCAGTAAGAAATATTATGACTGAGATAATGCAGAATAAGTTATCATTAGACTTCAACAATGTTAAACTGATAGAATATAATAGACAACAAGTTTAACTGCAGCGGAACAAGCAATCCATTAGAAGAGTCAAGTAGAGCATGATATCTACTATCTTCTATGATTTAAAAAGTTTATCATTAACATTATTGCTGGGACTCAGCTTAATAAATAGATCACATCATCGAATCATCCCTGCACTACGGGCCAAGAATTATTCGTGTAATCATCAATGGTCATGACTATACCGAATTTTCCCTGGTTATAATCATACCAATCAACAGTCCATCTATGCACATAAGCCAAAGATGACTTTCATCACAATATAAGCATGAGGATGATGACAATGATATAAGAATTCAATTAAAAGAAAGTAAAGGATAAATTTTTAAAGATATATAATTTAAGGATTATAGAAATAATACTTACCATAATAAGTTTAGAAGCAATATAAAAAGATTTAACATACAAAAACATACAAAAGAAATAAAATTTAAGAATATGATTAGATTTCACTAATTTCAAGGATTATTCCACTAATTTCAAGGATTATAGAAGCAATACTTACCATAATAAGTTTAGATTTAAGAATATGAAAAGAAATAACATACAAAAACTGCAAATGAATTTTCACCTGTTATACGGTATGTAATCCGCGTAGACAGGTTATTCCGACATACTAAAGGATGAATATGAAAAATAGTATTCCTTATGAATACGAAAGAAATAATACCCCTTACCTTAGTAGAAAGCTGGATACTGCAAAAGTGAAGTAGCAGAATACACTTCTTCTTGCTCTCTATAGTTTCTCTTTCTATAGTGTCTCTTGTGAATCTCAGTGAATTGGTGAGAATGAAAGAAGAATTAAGCTTCTATTTATAGGAGAATGGACTAAATAGTAACTAATTCACGAATGATCTGAATTGATTCACTATTAGAACGGACGGTCCATATTAATTACTATTAAAACCACAATCGACGGTCCATATTAATTTACTTTTAAAACCACCACTGACGGTCCAGATTGATTTACTTCTAAAACCACCACCGATGGTCCAGATTGATTTATTTTTAAAACCACCACCGCCGGTTCAGATTGATTTACTTTTAAAACCACCATTAATGGTCTAGATTGATTTACTATTGAAACCACCATCAATGGTCCAGATTGATTTACTATTAAAACCACCATCAATGGTCCAGATTGATTCAACTTATTATTACACTTTAGTACCCCTAAAGTTTTCCAAGTTTGCATTATTCCCCTCTAACTTTTGTAATTCACTTATCTTTAATAAACACATTCTTAATACTTCAACAATTATTCATCATTAATATTATTGTCGACATCGGGATTTTTAGTGTCCCTTTTTGTTACTTGTTCTTTGGTGTTCTCATGTTAATGTGAGATTTGTTTGAAAAAACAAGTGAAAAAGGTCCGACATGTATAATGTCGACGATTGGACTTTAAGAGTCGCCATTTGGTATTTAATTAGTTGCACCAACGCAATGACAAAAAGGCTTGCACATTAACCCAGTGATTCGACACTGCTAAACGGGTTTGTGAAACCGAGATTTATTTTGGGTCAGAGGGCTTGATTATGCGGAGGGAATGTGTTAGGCACCCCCCGACATCCGTGTTACCACGGTGACTGCCACTTTTCAAAGAAATTATTATATGAATGTGTGTGTGTGTGTGGATCAATGTGCAATTATTTGAAAGTAGTGCGAGGCCTCGTTCGTACCTATATACACAAGGTTTGAATTTTATAGGAAAAATCAGTTTTAACCAAGATATAGCAATAAAGTTTTGTAAAAGAGGTTTTTCAAACTCTGTGCTCAATAGGAATTGAGACCTTTTCATACTTCCATTTTTATTGTTAAATGTCCGGCTTGTTTGCTTTTATTTTTGAAATGCGAAGCATTCTGGAGAAAATAATATACAGCAGTGCTGAACTCCTCATGGGCATGACAGCCATCCAAGGAAATTAAGACATTGTAAAATAATGTACAGGCTGCTTACAGCTGAAGAATGTCAATCATGAGAACCGAATCTAGATTCAGTAAACTGAACCTGTGATCACATGATATCTAGGCTCACATGGTACTACAATTTGTATGGAAAGCAGTAAGCAGTTATATATATATATATAAGTGATATATATATATATATATGCATGATCAACCACCACAAAGCAACTCCATGGGGGATCAGAAATGTAAATAAAGCAGTAAATGCTATCAACTGCCACGAAGTAAACTCTAGGCAGGACAAAATGTAAATAAAGATGTAAAAAGCGATCAACTACCACGAAGTGAACTCCAGGCAGGATGAAATGTAAAAAGCTGTAAAAATCCACGGAGGAAACTCTAGGCCTGACAGGAATGTAAATATATATATATATATATGTACAAATATATATAAAAGTAGTAAATGCACCGGATGTGAATCCAGGATCATCGGATATGTCCGACAACAATTATATATATAAGTATATATATATATATATATATATATATATATAAGCAATTAAATGCACCAGATATAAAATCCAGGCTCATCAAACAAAGTCTCACCACAATTTATATATATATATATATATATATATATATATATATATATATAAAAGCAATTAAACGCATAGGGATATAAAATCCGGGCTCATCGAATGAGTCGACCCACGATTTATATATATAAGTATATATATATATATAAGTAATTAAACGCTCTCCATCAAGTCTCAGGCTCAATCGAGGCATAACTCGATAATATTAGTCCATATATATGAAATATATACATATATTAGTATATATATATATATAGACATAAATGAAAACCACGGATTGAAGTCCGGGAAAACGCACACTACACGACTCTCAATGTGTATAACAGTGTGTGCTATATGAGAAGAAGGCTTTATAAAATGTAAGAAGGCTTACAGTGGGCTGCCAAAGTAGACTTCTATAACTTTAAATGGATAAATACTCAGCTCCCGCCAGATAAAAGATAGCTATATGTGAGCTAACTAGTGTTTAAAGAAGAGGAAACACTCAAAAGATGTGTATGCAGAGTAAAATGGACAGGGCTTCCTCGCCTTTTTCCTTCTCTCCTTTTCTTCAAATGGCTGACCCCCAACCTATATTTATAGATTGATGGCCGCAGGTACACCTGCGGCAGCCGCAGTTGTACCTGTGACTGGTCGTGGTGGATCCGAGCCTCGCGAGTCCCGTCATCTCGTAGTACGTGCACTCATGCACTATAATGTTCGCTCGAACTTATAGAACTTTAATTCGAGCATCCGAACGAGGTATATCTGACCTTCTTCGGACCGCTGGTGTCGAGAGTTACACAATGACATGGATTAGAGGTTGTACGAAGTCAGGAAGAGGGGTCTATGCCCATGGCCTTCAAGCTTCAAATTCTATCCAAAGTACTGCCACACGTAATAGTCACTCGGGATTGTCATTCCTCAGCTCTTGTGGGACATTGTTGGATGTATGTATGAAGTGTTTAGACGACGTGCCATTGTTGAAGGAACAAGATGATGCTTTATTCCTCGTCAAGGTTATCGCCGGTTTGAGTTGAAAGTAGACGTTGCTCAGGGTTACAGCTGAGATTGGACTACTTGTTGGTATGCCGCGATATCATCTTGTTGACATGGACAGATGACGTTGTGACTCCTCACCGGGGTTATCGCTGGTTTAAGCGGAAGACAGACGTTGCTCAGGGTTACATCTGAGGTTGGGCTACTTGTTTGTATGCCTCACTGTCATTTGGATTGAAGCTGATCTCACATGTTTGAAACAAGCAATTCTGGGGTTATTGTCGGAACTACAATGGCATCCCTTGGGGCTATCACCAAGGATGGGGTTACTACTCCCAGTATTATCTCTGGGACTGGAACTGAGCATCGCGGTGTTATCGCCGAGACAGAACTGTCCTCTCCGGTGTTGTTGCCAGTCTTTTGATCTGCATATCTTGGGGTTATCTTCAAGATCGGAAATGACATTCCTAGTGTGTGTTCCGAGTTGACATGACGCTCTTGGTTTATGTTCCAGGTTGGAACTGAACTTCTGGTGGTATCCGGAATGGATGTAAGCTATCTTTTAGGGTTATCTCTAAAAGATGAATCTACCCTCCTGCAATGTTAGTAATAGGAGTGCAAAAAATTTTGAGTGTCTACAGATGCCCCTCTTTATCATATTCATGCAATGCAAGGCATGGATAGGATAAAGAATCCTACACACGTGAAATGCAAGCAAGATAAATATGATGCTATATGCAGCAACATGATGCAAATGCATGTAGAATGCATGAATGATTGTCATGTAACCCTGCTGGGATGACAATCAGTGATGACCTAGATATTCAATCCAAGTTCCCAAGGATGTTGACGTTGGGACTACCACCAAAGTCTTCAATCCTAGACACTGGCTTATACACCATATTAGTACCTCTTGTGTGGAAGAGATCTGTGGGGATAAGGCTTTGTCTGTTTGAGGATGTGTATAACATTTTCCCTCATACTGTCGAAGTTACTGCCAATAGTGTTGTCGCTACCAGGGTTGCCTGACCTTCGTTGATGTGTGTATCACCGGATAGATCCCTGTCGGGCATATTGTCAAGGCTGCTTGACCTTCATTGATGTATGTGTCAATGGTAGCATTATCTTGTAACCCCTGCTGGGAAAAGTTGTTTAGATGGGTTTACTTGCCATCGGCTAATATGACGTCAAAGTTGTTTAACCTTCATTGATGTGTGTATCAATGGTTGCCTTATACAGTGACCCCGTGGGGACACGTAGATGCTGAAAGGATATATTGTTGTGATTTCACGCCGGGATACGTAGATGTTTGAAAGATATGCATTGTGACCCCCGCCAGGGATACGTAGATGTTGATGACTTTGACGTTGTAACCCCCGCCGGGGAGGTTTGATATTTTGTGGTTTTTGGCGTTGTAACTCTTGCCGGGGAGGTTAGGGTTGTGACGGCATCGGACCTTTGTGGGGTATTGCCGAGCATGGTTTGTAAAAGTTGAGCTCATTGGTATAGTATACCCTGTATTCAGGTGAATACCGTTGAGGCGACGGGAGTTTAACTCTGACCGACAAGAAACTAGGATTTCAGGCTAATCCGCTCAATCGCGTAGCATTTTTATTCCTGATTTGGCCTTTTCAGCTTGAGACCACCTTTGAAACTCTAATTGGAGTGAGCTGGAGGTGTGAAACCCATGTAGGGGGGCCGCAGGTGTACCTACAGGATCCACAGGTTAGCTTGCGGCCAGTAGTGCCTATGTATAAGTGGCTAGTTGCTTTCATAAGTCATTTTCAAGTTGCTCAGCGAAGGAAATCCGAGAGCTCTTCTTCAGATCTGCTGAGTTCGGGAAACTTTCTACATATTCTGTCACCGTACAAGCATTCTTCATTGTCCTGGTAACACATACATGTATTTTGTTTCCAATTTCTATCCGTTGGAAAATGACTTATCGCATGAAATGCATTTAGACACATAGTAGTGAATATGCATGCTGATATGACTTGATAAAAAATATTCAACATAGCAGATGTTAGTATTAAACCAAGCTGGATATAATGATGTGAAAAAAATTTGACTTTTAAAACAGTCAAATTGGCACCTTTTACTGTCATTTCTTATCCTATTTGAGGACAAATGAGTAAAGGTAGACAAGCAAAATAATCCTAGTAATTAGACTACACTTACGGATTTTTTATTGCAATGTTTTGATGCATACAGGATGTATATGACTGTGTATAGGTGTGCTACTGAATGGCCACCTAGTCATGCCTATGTGCATGTGGATAGTCCCATTTGCAAAGGGGACTATGGCAAAATTTTCCCAAAATGTAGGTATTGGGTAGTCATGCATTTTAACTCTATTGTAAATGTATGTTAAAGCAATGTATGCATGCATGTAATCATAGAATGCATTTTGAAAAGACTCCAGGTAAGAAATTACCACACCCTTTTTTAGGTGATTTAGAGACTTTTTGTCCAGATATCATGGATCTGGATCAGCCGAGTAGTTCCCGCAGGACCACTTTTGGTGTATGGAGGAGGGCTTTTGAAGAGCCTCAGCGCCATTCTGTTAGGCAGCCTCATCGCTTGGCGAAGGCGGTGGTACGTCCTATTCGGGTTGAAGTGCCGAATGTCGAGGACAAGGAGGAGGATGCACCGATCGAGATTCCTGCTCCTGCTGTACGTGTTCCCCGTAGGGAATTTCCAGGTATTCAAGTGGCGAACCTAGATCTTCTAGGTGACTTGAGTAGGCATCCTTCAGTATACCTGCATGCAAACGAGGTATGAAGTTAGATCTTTAATCTTCCTTATTTCCTATTGATGAGGAGTCAAGGAGTCTGATGTTGATCTATATTTGATATAGGTTCCCGGCTTCACCCAGCCTCGAGGGAACTGGTTTAACATCCACTCTATGTATCAAGCTTTGCATGATGACTACAGAGCGATCGTCCATGGCTGGGGATTCGGGAGGTTCTTCTCCATTTTACCCCGTTGTTGTCCCTAGGGTTACCTCAGGGCATTGTCTGAGCGGTGGTTTCACCAGACTTAGTCACTCCATTTGCTGGACTGCGAGGTGATGATGACGCTGATGGATTGGTAGTTTATCACAGGTATGAAATTTGGAGGGGATCCGGTGCCTTGCACGGCGGATATCACCCCTACTGCCGTCAGATCCTTGTTGGGAGTTTCGACGGAGGCGCTCAAGGGCAGGACTGTTCGTACATGTCCTTTGAGCGTAGATGCTATGAGCGGGCTGTTGAGTGAGCCCATACCCGATGATGTGAGAGTCAAGGGCCGCATTCTTCGGCGATTGTTCTTGATGATCATTAGGGGCTGCTTCATAGCAGATAATTCCTCTACGGTGTCTTTCATTTTGATCAGCGCCACTCGACATGTGGACCGTATAGGAGAGTATGATTGGGGTTCTTACACCTTTTCTTATTTCCTCAGGGGAATGCGCATGCGATCGCAGGGCTTGACCGAGGCGTGATTAGGATTCTACCCATTTCTGCTGGTGAGTGTTTCTCTTGTCTTTTCCCATGTATGGGTTAAGAGTGTTGACTGACAGCAGATGTTTGCCTTTATGTTGGCAGTTTTGGGCCTATGAGAGGCTTCCTTGTTTGTATCCTGTGAGCGTGTTAGGTTTAGATACCTATCCAAGAGGACGGAGATGGCATCATTCCATACTGGCGGAGGTCCCTGTTGCTGAGGGTTTTACTCATTGTCGCCTACAGCTGGAGCTATTGACAGCTGATGTCATCACATGGATTCCCTACTCTAGAGAGCATTTGGGAGTTGGTTTTGAGGATGGGTATCCGACTGGAGTAGAGTACGTCATTTCCACCCGCAGAATTCCTCTCTTCACAAATGGAGGATGGGAGCTCTATTTAGGAGAGCGTGCTATTAGGAGCACTACAGGAGAGATCCGTATACCGATCTTGCCTCCTGCCAGGCGTTATTGGCCTGTTTTGCAGTTACCCGTCATTAACATCCCATTGATGGGGATTGACGGTTTTACATTGTCAGAGGGCCTCTATTCTCAGGAGATGTTCCAGCATTGGTGGATCCCTCGTACGATTGGAGCTCAGACCCATGTCACACAGTTTATGGGGGATATGGTTCCAGGATCCGTGATGATGATGGATTGGCTAGCATGTATCAGAGATCCGACTCATGTGACACAGATTGACAGACTGACTCGACAGCTGGACCGATCACATCTTTTCATTCGTCATTTGGGCAGAGATCCTGTAGAGGTAGATACTTTTGATCCTTCAAGCTCTGGCACTAGTCCCTCAAGTGACCCATATGGTTTTTGCCGGCGCAGATCCTCCCTTGTATCGGCCTGACATCCCTGTAGATAGAGATCCAGTGACTCAAGAGGAGTTACATCAGATGGACAGTATCGATGATGTAGACATCGACACTCTTGACTTTTTTTGATGTATTTCTTGCTATCTCTTTTGATAGGCCTCTGTTGTATGTTGGGTATCTTCACCCCATTTCCCTGTATTTTAGCTATACAGAGATGTATTAGATAATGATATACTTAGGAATGTATATACAGTTTTCAATTCCCTATATCATATTGCCATCTATTGTATCATGCATGTTATTATGTTATGCATATGTATGTCTAGAGATATTCAGCATTGACCCCCGGATGGTCTTATGACATGGCCCGTACAGATGTCTTCTTCGATAGTTAGCCATATTGATCATACCCCACCATTTATGGTGGTAGCTGGTATGCGCTCATGGTATGATAGTATATCACCATCAGACATGGCGATCGTAGATGATTTGCTGTAGCATACTATGACCTTACTGATGTTTCAGGTTCCTCCAGGATTTGTAGAGGGCATGCTAGAGCACTAGGTACCGGACAAACATGTATTCTGATTTGGGACCCGTGAGTTAACTCCTACTTTGGAGGAGTATGCACGATTGATGATGCTTCCTCTGGATAGACCTTGCGTGCATATGGTGATGGGAGATATGAGTAGACAGTTCATGAATCTCACAGGATTGAGGCGCAAAGTGGTGTAGGATGAGATTACATTAGGCCATGTTATATCCTAGCGTTTCGTGTTTGACAGGTTTGGCTTTGAGGACAGCTATGCACTGCATTCCGGGGATTTCACCACACCGAAGGATCATTGGTGTTCAGCCAGAGTAGATGTACTGCTTCTATGCGTATTGTCATACGTTTACATGCCGCGGTACATGGATGAGCTAGATATCAGCGTCATTATGGCAGTGAGAGCTCTCAGGGAGGGTCATACCATTGTACCGATGATCATCGCAGAGACTTTGAGGTCAGCTACGTATTGCTACACTTATCCAGCAGGAGTGTTTACAGGTAGCTCGGTCATGCTGTACGTGTGGTTTATATCACACTTGAGACCGATTGGCATATTTAGACGGTAGGGGTTTTGTTTCACCCATGATATAGCCATATCATACTCCTTTTAGCTTGCGGAGTGTACAGATGCTACATCGTGGTCAGTTTTTCTAGCAGGGATTAGAGATCCATTTGCCATATTGTCATGTTCAGGGCTTAGTTCACCCTACAGCTTCATTACTCATGCTTCGGGCATGGATTATCTCCCTCTGGCTGGATTGAGGGGCATGATTACTTACCACCCACTGGTCGTGATGTGTCAGTTTGACCAGTTCCAGGATTTTCATCCATACGAGGGGCGATGAGTTAAGGCTTCGCGTTACATCGCTTATCGTCGGAAGACGATCCAGTTGTATGCCTGTTGGGATCAGCGAGAGTTGGCTGAGTTTTCTATCAGTCATCCAGGTTGTTCTGCAGGTATTTTGCATGGATGAAGACAGAGACTGCATCGGCTGCGATAGTATCCACAGTGCAGGGGACTGATCTTGACGATGAGGAGCCTATAAAGGAGGTCATTATTCCCACCGATGATTTGACTCTTTGGGTCGCCAAGATTTGTGATGGATTCTCCCACCCCGAGTGCCATCAAGCATTACTCAAGATTTGGCACAACATGTGGAGCGAGCTTACATCCGATGACCTATGATAGAGATCGGGCTAGGGCATAATGTTGTGACTCTTGATGAGAGAGATCTTTGCTCTGTTAGGATGGGGATAAGGCTAGATCACCAGGGGATGTATTGATTGGAGAGAGGATGCCGCCTTATCTGCTAGGGATGTGGCCATTGTAGATAACACTTCTATTAGATCCCAGATGACTGTCAGTCTGGCCGACATGAGTGCTTACATTGATGAGCATTTTTCCACCATGCAGTTAGCCTCTGATCTGCTAGCTCATGTAGATTCCCTTGGGCAGGAGCTTGCAGTGCTACCTCCGTCTTCAGGGAGGGATGCTATGTTAGATCTGATAGTCCGCATACATACAGATCTGTAGATAGCTTTGTATTTTTCTGCATAGACTAGCTTTGCCATTTTGTCATGTACAACACAGATGTATATATCAAACAGTATTATATATGGCAGGGAAATATATTTTTATTCACTTCCCTTTTAGTTATGCCTTGATACTTGCTTGATATTTGCCTGTTTCTCCAGGGCCTTGTGATCTTGATGCATTCTGAACTTATCCTTGATAGATGGACATTGAGATGTCACAAGATCTCTCAGAATGGATCATTGATTTATGTATATCCCTACCATCTTTAGTGTCTTGGGACTGGTATCTGTATGGAAAAGTGGAGAGGAGGATGGTTTCTTCCTCTTTGAGATTGACCGCACCACAGATGGTCGCCGGTACTTCTATTTGTGAGAAGCTTAGTTAATTCCATCTCTTATGGGTTGGTATTGCTCTTTGGGGCACGATCGTAGCTTAGATGGTCACCGAATCTTCTATTTGTGAGAAGAGGTTCGGTAATTCCATCCCTTTGATCTGAAACCGATGAAATGGGGCAAATTAAAGATTGATCCTGTGAGGTCCCCGAATCCAGATACTTGAAACCCGAACTCGGTACATCACGATACCATTTCTATGAGCGGAATAATACTAATAATAATAACAATAATATAAAACTTAACTTAAGTTTACATATACATCAGAGTCTTTCTCCCAAGTACGTAACCTTTAAACATTCATTACATGTCATAATATATATATATATATATCATAGTCTTCATAATCTAAACTATTACAAAGTCAAATAACATAAAAAGTCATTCAAATTAACTTTCCTTTTTCCTTTGTTCTTGACAGATCCTTTACGGTCCTTCACACTTAAGTTGAAAAACATTTAAATTAAGCAAGGATGAGCATTTGAGTGCCCAAAGTATTAGTATTATATATATATATATATAATTTGAAAGAATTTAAATGTTTTCTTTATAATATTCTTCTACAACTAGTCGGTGGTTGTGAAGTAATCTGTACCAATAATAATTCATAACAACCCTCTTTCAAACTTTTGAAACTACGTATTGACTATATATGGGGTTTCTGTGACATACCATGAACATTGTTTTCATTTTCGAAAAGGTTTAAAACGAAGTTCATCGTAAGAAATCGTGACTTACGAGACACGGAGGGTGATCGTACTGTTGTACCTGTATTGATCAATACTACATGTACATGAGCGATGTTATCGTTACATTTCTCCGTCCGCCTTTGGTAGCATAAAATTTTCCCATTTTCGGGATGTTCATATCATCGGGTTTTTCATAACAAAGGTTTTATATAATTCAACATATATGTATATCAAAGGTGTATCAACATGCGATGATAAATCTGATGATTATCCAAGTGGGGACACTTGTATAATCATTTCTAGAAATTAACGAGCAGAATATATATATCAAAATTATCATATACTAACATGTTGATAATCAATGGGCATATATAATATAAAAGCTTAACAATGCATATATAATAATAACAATAATTACGAACTTCTCACTTACATCCATTGCATAAAGAAAATGCAAAGTTAGGATACTTTTGCACGATCTTGGCGCTTACTATTCTCAACTTAATTTATCTTTTATGAAATCACCTATCATTAATCGGATCATTTCTTGATTAGTATATCATAACGTAACATATATGCACTTTGCCTATTGCGATTGAAGACATTCTAATCACATTGCCACACAATCTTTAACAACCATTGAATCACAAATAAACATTTATCTAGCCAATTATCTAAGTCCGGATCAATTTACGAAACATAGCCGATCTCAAATGACTTTTTTTCGTAATAATCGAGTCTAAGACTCTATTACGTATCACATTATCCGATTAGATAACTTAAATATTAGTCACACTATTTTTCATGGCTTTAATAATTATTAGATAATTATTATCATTTATCATAATTTTGAAATATCGAAATCATTATTAAATGATTTAAATATTAAACAATTCTATTATCATTAATATTTAATTAGTATTAAATTATTAATGAAACCATTGTCAAAATATTAAAGTTATGTATAATAACTCAAAATATCTTTAAAGTATTAATAATACCCTTAAATGATTATTTAAAATCATTATTAAATAATTACCATTAATATTTAAATATTAATGAACTATTTATCAAATATTAAAAGTCAATAATTATAACTTAAAATATTTTTAAATCATTAATATCCTTTTTAATGATTTTAAATAAATAAAACCATTTTAAACTATTTATTTAATATAATTATTAAATAAATTTAATATTATTTATAACAATTTAATAATCATTAATATTAAATTATTAAAGAAATTATCCTTTAAATATTAAAAGTTATATTTTATAACTTAAAATATCTTTAAACACTTTATTTTTATTTAAAATGATTATTATAATAATAAAAAATCATTTTTAAACTAAATTATTTAATATAATTATTAAATAACTTTATTGTCATTAATCATAATTAATTAATAAAATTTACCTTTAAATATTAAAAGTTATATTTTATAACTTAAAATATTTTAAATACCTTCTTATTATTTAAAATGATTTTTAATATAATAAAATCATTTTTAATTTAATTATTTAATTCATTTAACAAATAACTTAATTATCATTAATATTCCTTTATTAATGAAAATTATCAAATAATATTAAAAGTTATCAAAATATCTCAAAAATATTTTCTTATATCATAAGATAATTTTAAATGATTTTTCATGAATTAAAATCATTTTGAAATAATTTATTTAATATTACAATTAAATAAATTAATCACTTTTAATATTCCAAAAATATTAAATATTTATGAAATATATTTAAAATAATTAAAATATAATTTTAGGATATTAAAATAATTTTTAATAATTTATTTTGTATTTTTAATAATTTAAAACTAATTTTTATAATTATTAATTAATTAACGAAAAATATTAATACATGCGTAAGCTAAAGGCCCACTATAGCGGCGAACGCTATCGCTATAAATGTTCTTCATGTTCATACTTAAACCCAGATCTTAATAGGCGATTCTTAAGTGGCCATGTTTTGACCCACTTTAATTCTCTGTGTATTGTGTTTCTCGAATTACAAAAGCGAGATTTTGTAGACAAAGTTCAAGACTACATGTTCTAACAAACAACATGATCAAACAACCTAACATAAGCTAGATCTAATCGTTCCAAGATCTTTGTCGGTAGTCGTTTCTTCATTTACGGGTTTACCGAAATGAAGAAACGATTCAATGACCACTTTTGATCGACTATAACGTGCAACACATGAACTGTTCTTGTGATATAAAGGGTTCAAGGTTGTAGCTAGCATGCAAGAGAGTAGATCTATTACATAAAATACAACTAACATGAAAGAATCCAAAAGTTACAACTCGGTCAAACCATGTCAGATATCTGGTCAAAAATTTTACAGGTTTTCCCGAAAATGCGATCATAATGGTTTAGCCTACTTTGACCGGCCACTGTAGTCAGATTACTTGTTGTTTAGGAGATATTAAGGCATAATATTACAGTACTAATACCAGACTACAACCTAGAAGCAACAAAAAAACTAAAAAAAACTAACAGCATACAAGATCTGAACAGTCAAACTTCACATCGGACATTTACGGGCAAGTTCTTAACGCGCCCGAAAACTTCCGATCAATCTTGGGTCAACAATTTGTTATTAGTGAATAACTACAAATTTGTTCATCAAATAACTTTAATTCGTTTTGAAACTTAAAGACACCATTCACAGGCTACATAATAACATTTAAACAACATAAATCATAAATTATCAAAGAGTTATAGGGCACGACATTCACCTTTATCGGACCTCTGAAATTTTTTTCCAGATTTTCTAAAATCAATGATTTGAGCATTTTGAAGTTATGAATCTATGTAATACCAACCCAGATCATCACTAGAGACTAAATACAACCTATTCTAACAACAAAAACTAACATCTAACAACCGAAAATTGGACAGATTTTGAATTAGGGTTTCATACCTTTTATGCTCAATTCTTGATTTCTGGCTATTGATTTGTTGTTGGATTTAAATGAGGGCTTGATAATGGGTCTGATATACTATATATTTTCGGAGGTTTGGGGCTTGAGAGTGTTAGTATGGTGTTTGTGCAATTTTTTTTGTAAACAACTCCACTTTCTCTCTCCTTCAATCCTTAAATAGACCCACAAAGGTGCATGAATGATTGATCTAAGGCTTGTTTTTGGCAATTTAAATGCATAATGAGTTGTTGGGAGTTGTTGGTTTGGTGAACAACTTCACCAATTTGTCAAAACCTACAAGCTAGCCTCTTTAATGCTAAAAAGGGCAAAATGGTCATTTCCTTAAATTTCTAGAAAAGTGCCTTAGGGTTTAGGGTTTAGACATTTTAGTGTTTAGGGTTTGAGCCAATTTGGGTAAACAAAAATCTAGGATTTCTAATTTAGGGTTTGCACACAAAAATTAAATAAATAAATTAAATAACTTTTAGTTTCTAAAATTTTGCAAAATAAATTTGTTAATTAATTAACTTTGTAATTACATGAACATTAGGGTTTATTACCCTTAATCATAATGAACTTTGCTAATAAAGCAATTAGGGTTTAAAACATCGATCATTACGATTTTTAGAAATACAATTAGGGTTTCTAGAAATTAAATTAGGGTTCTAGGTTTTAGGGTTTTGATTTACTAATTACGTTTATTTTAATTAGCAATTAAAGTCTATCACACGTGTTATTAATCACTATAACACAATTCTTGTGAATCAAACCTCCGGGTTTAGGTTTTTCGGATTAGGGTTTCTAATATTGGAAATTAGGATTTTCTAAATATTAGAGTTTCGAAATTTTAATTAGGGTTTACCTAATTAATACATTTAATACTGCCACGTAATTAATAATATACATACTTATAAAACAATCTCATACTCTAATTTGGATCTCAAATTAGGGTTTAACATTATTATCGGGGTTTGGTCAAAATACAAATCGTAATTGACCAACTGTTATCAATACTGGACATATATGCGTATATATTCATAGTAACTGAAAAATCAAAATATAAGTAATACTATATTATTATTCTCATACCTTGACAATAATCCAAAATTAGGGTTTGGATTTCATATCTGATTATTCTTTCATATTTAACCTTAATAATTAAGGTAAAATAATTAACTTAATAATCATACAAAAATTCATATAATAAAATAATTATTATATTTATTCTAAAAATCACTTCATATATTATTTAAGTAATATATGATTATATATTCATGGAAAATAATTAATAAAAATATTTCTATCTTAAATTTAATTATTATAAAAATATACTTTATAATAATCAATAATTCTAAAATAAATTTACTTGTAAATATTCATGTAATAAATATATTTTTATTTACCACATAAATACATATACACATAATCTTGTACAAATCCTCATCCTAAAAAAAAAAAAAATAAATATACGTAAAATTTAAGATTTATTTATATAGAAAATATCGGGTTGTCACAGATCCCAATCTTAGTGTGACAAGTATGTTGTTACAGTAGGGGTTAGATTGCACCATGAATGGTCGCCTACGTACTCTATTGAAGAAGATCAAGTCTGCGTAGTTCAAACCTAGTGTAGGAGGTTCAACGCTGAATGCGGAAGGCAAAAGGGTGTAGAAGTATTTTTGTTGTTTTTGTTGTTTTATAGAGAAAAGTTAGAAATGTTTTTATTGTTTTTCTTTATTGCGACCGGGCCATATAGCATATGGTTGCCTACGTACCCCCGGGTATTAGGGAGATCAGGTCAACGTAGTTCAGCCCTCAGGACGAATTGAAGGCGAAGAGAAGTGTAAATCCCATGTGCAGGCTATACTGCGGGGAGAGGAAAGTTTGATCCCATAATGGGGATAAGCTGCAAGTGTGTAAAAAGTTTGATCCCGTCCTCAGGACAAACTGCAATTGTAGAAAAGTTTAATCCCGTCTTCAGGATAAACTGCAGGTGTGAAAGGTTAAATCCCGTCTTCAGGGTAACCAAAATTGTGAAAGGTTAAATCCCGTCTTTAGGATAACCGAGATTGTATGAAATGTTTGAAATGAAGTGAAACCAAGCTGCTGACTTGAAGTGTATGTTTCCCTGAGGGGCAGAAAAGTATGTAGAAAGGGTTCAAAACCGAAATGACTGGTGATTTGAGGATCAAAACCAGGATATTTGTTTGATGGTAACTTCAGACATAGTACCATTTCACGGTGTCCGAGTTGATAAGCTGTGGAAATTCATCGCCATCCATTTCTTACAATCTGAGAGCACCTCCTGTCAATGCTTCTTTAACAACAAATGGGCCTTCCCAGTTAGGAGCGAATTTTCCCTTAGATTGATCTTGGTTGTCAATGATCTTCTTCAAAACCACGTCATGTTTTTTGAATTGTCGTAGTCGAACTTTTTTGTTGTAGGATCGTGCAATCCTTTGCTGATATAACTGACCATGGAAGATTATCGCAGTTCGCCTTTCGTCTATCAGAGACAATTGATGATACCTGTCTTGTACCCATAGGTCTTCATCCAATTGAGCATCTATAAATACTCTGAGGGATTCCATTTCCACTTCTATGGGGAGCACTACTTCCATCCCATAGACTAATGAGTAGGGGGTTGCCCCAGTGGAAGTTCGCATGGAAGTTCTGTAGGCTAATAAAGTCAGAGGCAAGAGGTCAGGCCATCATTTGTGGTTAGCGGACATTTTCTACATGATCTTTTTGATGTTTTTATTAGCCGCTTCAACAGCACCATTCATCTTTGGTCTATAAATGAAGGAGTTAAGATGTTTGATGTGGAATTTTTTGCATAAATCTTCCATCATTTTGTTGTTGAGGTTCTTAGCATTGTCTGACACAATAACCTCTGGTTGTCCATATCGACAGATGACATTGTTTCGATGAAAACAATGATAACTTCTTTAGTGACCTTGGGGAAGGATTGCTGCTTCTACCCATTTGGTGAAGTAGTCGATCATGGTGAATATGAATCGATGTCCATTACTGGCTTTGGGCTCGATGGGCCCGATCACGTCCATTCCCCACATTGAGAAGAGCCATGGAGAACTCATATTATGGAGTTCCCTTCGAGGGGCATGGATAGCATTCCCATGAATCTAGCATTGATAGCACCTCTTGACGTGATCATCATAGTCAGCTTTGAGTGTAAGCCAATAATGTCCCATTCTGAGAATCTTTTTGGCAAGTAAGGGTCCGCTCATGTGAGGGCCACATACTCCACCGTGGATCTCATCCATGAGTCTCTGAGCTTGGTCTTTGTCTAAACATCTGGGGAGACCTAATCCTGCATCTCTTTTGTAGAGTGCATCTCCGCTTAAGTAGAATTTCATAGCAAGTCGATGAATCCGCCTCTTCTCAGTTAGGCTCTCCTCAGCGGGTGTAGATCCATCTAACAGATATTCCTTGATGTGCTGTTACCAAGGATTGTGGATGGGAGGTAGCTCATCCGATACTTCTCCAATTCAATTCCCATAGACTTGGGCTTTTTACAGAGCAAACGTGATGTTTGGCATGTTTTCCTTGTCAGGTATGTAAACCAAGGAGGCCAACGTTGCTAATGTGTCTGCAAAATCATTCCTATTACGAGGAATGTGTAGAAAGGAGATTTCTTCGAACTCCAAAGCCATCTATAGAACTTGCCGATGGTAAGGCAGCAAATGTAATTCTTTAGTTTGATAGATTATTGTGGATTGCTTGATTACCAATTCGGAATCCCCAAAGACAGTTAACCACCTGATGCCCATTGAACGGGCAAGTTTTAGCCCCATGATACAGCCTTCATACTCAGCTGTGTTGTTGGTGCTGACAAACTGCAATTTGACTGGCTATGGATCTCGCTCCCCGTCTGGGATATTAAAAGCCCGACTCCAGAGCCTTACGTTTATGACTCCATCAAAATACATTCTCCACGTACGACATGTATCATACTGATGTTGCAGCTAAATTGTAATTACCCCTTCATCGGGGAAGTATGTTTCCAAGGGTTTATAATCCCCTGTAGGTGCGGCGGCTAATTGATTCTTAATTCCTTGACCTGTGAAAGATTTTTGCGTCACATAGACGATGTCAAATTGCTGTAGGATCAACTGCCATCTGGACAGTCGACAATTCAGTATGGGTTTACTGAATACATATTTGAGAGGATCCACGCGGGATATGAGATGGGTTGTGTGACCGTGGAGGTAATGTTATAACCTTATGGAAGCCCATGCTAAAGCACAACAAGTCTTTTCGATCAGAGTGTACTTGTGTTCACTGATGCTAAATCTTTTGCTGAGGTAGTAGCTAGCTCGTTCTTGGCCTCTATTATCTTTTTGCCCCAACATACAACCCATAGCATTGTCATTTATGGACAGGTACATGAACAGGGGAACATCATCCCTGGGAGGTACCAAAACAGGAGCGTTAATCAGTTACTCTTTAAGGAAGGCTTTCTAACACTCATCGTTTTATTTAATGGATAAGTTCTTCCTTAACAATTTGAAGATAGGCTCACAGGTTGCTGTGAGTTGAGAAATGAATCTGCTAATGAAGTTAATCCTTCCCAAATATCCCCGTATTTCCTTCTCTGTCTAAGGAATGGATATTTCCTTGATGGCCTGGATTTTGGTAGGATCCAGTTTAATCCCTTTGTGGCTGACTAGGAAGCCTAGTAACTTGTCTGACTTAACACCAAAGGCGCACTTGGCGAGATTCAACTTCAAGTTGTACTTACGCAACCTATTGAATAGCTTTGTGAGATGGTCTAAGTGATCATCCTCCTTCCGGGATTTGACAATGATGTCATCCACATAGATCTTTATCTCCTTGTGATTTAAATCGTGGAAATGAGCCATCATAGCTCGCTGATAGGTTGCCCCGGCATTGATGAGGCCGAAGGACAACCGTCTGTAGCAAAAAGTTCCCCAAGGCGTGATGAAAGCAGTTTTCTCACGATCTTCCTCAACGACCATAATTTGATGGTACCCCACAAAGCAATCAACAAAGGAGTACATGCCATATTGAGCAGTATTGTCAATAAGAATGTGGATAAAAGGCACGAGAAAGCTATCTTTAAGGCAAGCTTTGTTCAAATCCCTGTAATCCACGCAGACTCGCACCTTTCCCCCTGGTTTAGGCACGGGAACAATGTTGGATATCCACTCCGGATATGTAGACACCATGATGATGCCAGCTTGAAATTGTTTCACAATTTCCTCTTTGACTTTTAAATTCCACTCAGGTTTTAATTGCCTGAGTTCTTGCCTAACTGGCTTGAATCATTCTTTAATGGGAAGGCGATGAAGAACAATGTCAGTGGACAAACCCACCATGTCTTCATGAGACCATGCAAACACATCCTGGAATTGGGTTAATAAGCGCTGACCATGTCATTCCATTGATTTGTGGTAAGGTCTGAACCAATCTGGATTAACTTAGGGTTGTCTAAGGTTCCAAGATTGAAAGGATTGGTTTGATCAAGATTGGGTTTGGGTTTGTCTGCGACCCATTCCCTAATCTCTTGAGGTGTCTCAATGTCCTCTTGGATGTCCATCAAGTCTGAGTCCAACTTTGCATCAAAGTTACAGCCCTTGTGGAGAGAAGGCATGTCATCAGCAAGGACAGACACATCTAAATTCAGAGTCCTGAAACAAAAGATGCTTTCACTTAATATATGCAACTGTTCGATCATATAAAAGTGTTAGCATGTACGTGATAAAATAACTGCTAATGTTATAAAGGAAAGCAGGCATTTAAAGTTATCTATAGGGCAGAGGGTTTTTCTGCCCATTTTACCCTCGTCGACCAATGCATGGAGTGCTGCTCCAATTGTCGAGGGCAAAGTCCTGAAGGACTGCAGTAATGGAAGGATCGTCAGTGTCTTCCTTCTCTCGAATGATAATCATGACATCTGGGCAATCATCGTCTGGGGTATATTTGTTTGTATGTTCATCACGAACAATGACGCGAATGCCTGCCATCATCAAGGCAAGGTTATGTTTACGTTTCCGTTCTTTTTCTTCCACTTCGGGATTAGGAATCAGCACCTCTTTAGCTTTGATTGCCACTGGTTTTGGAAATAGCATAGCCACAGCATGGGTTGGCACCTTTACTGGAGATTGCATTAGCTCATGAGGTAAAGGCATAGAAAATCGTCGTTCGGCGGAAGCTTGAGGAACCTGCTCGTGTTTATGAGGATTCTTATATCTGGAACTAGAAGAATAGCCTAGCCCGGTTGTTCCAATTTGACTAGATAGTTGGATAGGGTGCTTAATACCTTGTTGATCCTTACCAAGCCCTTTTCCAGGTTGATGACCCAATAACATCATTTCTTGAGTAGCTGACATAACCTCGGCAAAATCTTGGAAGTGCAAGTGGCGCCCCATAGAATGGTATTGCGTGTTACTCACTTCCAAAGTATGGAAACTGGTCGGTTCAACTTCTGAATTGAAGCTGATAACTGGTAGAATTCCTTGTTCAGGACAATCCGGCTCAGCATTGACAGTGACTAGACTGTTGTTGATGATGTATTTGAGTTGTTGATGTAGCGTGGAAGGAACGGCTCCATCCATGTGTATCCATGGTCTCCCCAATAACAGGTTGTATCCTGAATCGATCTTTAGGACGTAGAAAGATACATGGAATGTATTTGGACCAATCTTAATTGGCAATTCAATCTTTCCGACGGCATTTCATTGGGATCCATCAAAAGCTTGGATGACCGTATGGCTGCTTTGGATCCGCTTGAGATTGATATTCATCTTTACCAAGGTGGCATAAAGACAGATATTCAGAGATGAGCCTTCATCTATTAGTACTCCTGCTAGCATGTACCTAGAAGACAACACTGCGATGTGCAATGGCTTGCAATGACCGATCCCTTCAGGAGGTATGTCGTCATCAGTGAAAGATATCACATTGTTGTTGAAAATATGATCAACCAAATGTTGAAATTTTTCCACATCCACTAATTTTTGCAAATAGGCTTCTTCTAAAACCTTCAGCAAGATCTTCCGATGATCCTCAAAAGAGAAAACTAAATCCAATATCCAAATCTGGTATGGAGCTTCTCACAAGCTTAAAACCACTTTGGCTTCATTATGACCCATAGTACGGAGGAATTTTTCAATCTTCTCCATGGGCATTTTCCCCTTTGCTTCGCAAGTAGGTTTAATAACCCGTTGAGGAAGGTACAGTGGATTTTCTTTAGACACTGTAGCAGTAGTATGAGACGTGGATCCTTTAGCTTCTCTATAATTCCATGGAACTTTATGCAAGCTGACAACAAGATGTTGTGGTCTGCAAGGTAAAGGAACTAGCTCTGGTGCGGCCACTTTCAAAGGATTATCAGCTCCTTTGAGTTGAATTAGTTGTATGGGAAATACTTTGACAGTTTCTTCATCCACTGTGGAGATAACAGCTACTGATCCCTTCCATTGGGTAGGGCATGCATTCCCACCCTTGAGTTGTACAGTGTAATCATCTGCTATTTGCAGGACACCACTATCAATAAGATTCTGAATAAGATGACGGAGTGCCCAACATTCTTTTGTGTGGTGACCACGTGAATGTGAATGATATTGACACATTTCATCATAATTGAACCGCCCTGAGCGGGGATTTATTGGAGGGAGAAGGAATGTGATTCTTCCTTCATTAATCAACATTTGAAGTATCTCTTCCATAGACTGGCCTAGATAGGTGAATTCCCTTTGATTGGCAAAATCCTGACGGGCTTTAGCACTTGCTCGCTTTGCAACCTTATCCTCCATATCTTCGCTTTCTGAAGGTGTTGATGGAGCATTTATAACAAATGGAAGGAGATAAGCATGCTCCTGCCTAATTAATTGGCGTATGATTTGATGTTGGTGGGTCACCAGTTCTGCCAATTGCTCAATTTATTTGCAAAGAGCTTTCATATTTCGTTCCATGGTAAACTGGAACTTTGCATAATCCCATTTGTCAACACCGTCTTTAATGGGTTGGGATGATTCGCCATTAGAATTGGAACCTTGTACAGTGCTCCAACTGTTCATGTTGACCTCTTCTTCTTTGTGTTGAGGAAGAGGGTTGTCTTGCGCACGAGGTTGATCTGGTTTAGTGACCACAATCTCACTGTTGTCTATTAGATCTTAAATATTATGTTTCAAGGCCCAACAATCTTGAGTATCATGTCCAAGTGCCCCGACATGATAAACACACTTCCGAGTAACATTAAAACCCCTCCCATTAGGGTTGGCTGGTGGAAGAAGATGTGTAATTTTCTTCTGAGCAGTCAGAAGGGCAAGAATGTTTTCGAGCGAATCCCCTAAGGGTGTGAACGTTCGAGGTCGCTTTACTTCTCCACTTTTAGGCAATGGAGGGTTTGAAGGTTGTACTGGAAAAGGGGAGTAGTTTCTCCTCTGCATAGGCATGCTTGGATTGCCTTTTTGTCCTTGTAGTATCAAGGAAACATCCTCCTCTTTCCTTTTATGGACCCTCCGGGGGTTGTTTCCATAAGATCCGGATTGGATGTGCTCAGCATAAGCTTTAAGAACGGCTAGGTCTTGAATTTTACCGGACTTCAATCCCATCTCAGCCATCTCGCCGTGTTTGATCATTTCAGAAAATGGTTTGCCAATACTAGCTAGAACTCTTTCATAGAAAGGAGCTTCCTGTACATCTATAAAGGTCATGACCATTTCTGATTCCGTCATGGAAGGAATAACTTGAGCAGCAAGGCGCCTCCACCTTTGAGCATACTCTCTAAATGACTCATTTGACTGTTTCTTGATCTTGGTGATTTGGTACCGGTCAGCAGCCATTTGAGATTAGAAACTGTATTGAGTGAGGAAGGCGTGAGCCAGCTCTTCCTAGCTATGGATCTTAGAGTTGTCTAATCTGGTATACCATGAACGGGCTTCTCCTTTTAGACTTTTCTGAAACAGCTGCATTCTGAGCCTTTCATTTTCTGCGTAAGATCCGAGTTCTCCAATAAACACCTTTAAATGTGTGTAAGGATCCCCTAATCCGTCATACTTTTCAAAATCAGGGGTCTTAAATTTCTCTGGATAATGCACACCAGGAAATATATAAAGGTCGGCATATGAAACACTACCATGTGTTCCAATCCCTTTCAGAATGCGAATGGTTTCCTCCATTTGAAGGACCTTCTTCCTGATGTCAACCATGTCTGGATCTCCTTTGAGATGGGTGCCTTCAAGGTCTGGGTTGGTTGTATCCAACTGTTGTTCTGGAATTGTTTTTTCCAGACCTTGAACTCCCCCTTGTGTAAAGGATTCTGTATGTATAGGTATCTTACATTCCACGAGTAGGCGGTGTAATTCTTTTCGATTAGAACGGCCAAGTCTATGATTTGTTTACTCAATCCACAAATTCTTCTCGAAAGCGAGATTAGACTATTCTTAAGAGGACATAATTGGGTCAGAGGGCTCGCGGCCTTTTGGATTTTAACCGTAATCGCCCAATTGCTTCCCTACAAAGACTTACGTAGTTTAGTCTTAGGGTAATATAAATGTTATCATAACATGTCTGTTTTAAGAATTTGTCCTGCAAAATCGGTTGTTAATTGATAACATGTCGTGCATGCACAGATATTCTTCATATTTTCCATTACATATGAATGAACATGAAATAAAATTACAAGTAAATGCTTTTACAAGTAATTTAAAATGGAAAGTATGAAGAAACTTTCCTCCACATTTGGTTTATCAGAGGTTGACCTATCCTAGGGTTTCTCTCACGGCTTTTCGGCATGAAGGTTCCCAGATCATCGCAATCTACTTGACGGGAAGTTAATCCTGTCGTTCAATTGGAGCAAATCTGGGTGGTGCCTTTCCTGAGCCTCGGGGAATCATTCTTCCCACGAGTCTAGTAATCAAACACCGACAGGATAGTCTCCTGGTGGAGGAACCACACAACATACATTCACATACAACGTGTCTCACCATTTATGCAAAATGATGACATGTGCGAAGCACTAATATCACAGATAGATATTTAGCAGTACAGGAGTTAAAAAAAATGCATTTGTACACATTTATCAGAAATGTAAATACAACATTCACACACAAGCATATAATAATTTTGAAGAGCTTGTAATAGCGGCTTAAGCCCTCTTACTGGAGTCCCCAGCAGAGTCGCCACCTGTCGACGTCGGTATTTTTAGTGTCCCTTTTCGTTACTTGTTCTTTTGTGTTCTCATGTTAATGTGAGATTTGTTTGAAAAAACAAGTGAAAAAGGTCCGACATGTATAATGTCGACGATTGGGCTTTAAGAGTCGCCAGTTGGTGTATTTAACTGGTTGCACCAACGCAATCGAAAAGGCTTCCACATTGACCTAGTGATTCGACACTGTTAAACGAGTCTGTGAAACCGAGATTCATTTTGGGTCCGGGGGCTTGATTATGCGGAGGGAAGGTGTTAGGCACCCCCCGACATCCGTGTTACCACGGTGACCGCCACTTTTCAAAGAAATTATTATATGAATGTGTGTGTGTGTGTGTGTGGATCAATGTGCAATTATTTGAAAGTAGTGCGAGGCCTCGTTTGCACCTATATACACAAGGTTTGAATTTTATATGAAAATTTAGTTTTAACCAAGATATAGAAATTAAGTTTTGTAAAAGAGGTTTTTCAAACCCTGTGCTCAATAAGAATTGAGACCTTTTCATACTTCCATTTTTATTGTTAAATGTCCGGCTTGTTTGCTTTTATTTTCGAAATGCGAAGCATTCTCGAGAAAATAATATACAGCAGTGCCGAACTCCTCATGGGCATGACAACCATCCAAGGAAATTCAGACACTGTAAAATAATGTACATGCTGCTTACAGCTGGAGAATGTCCATCATGGGAACCAAATCTAGATTCAGTAAACTGAACCTGTGATCACATGATTTCTAGGCTCACATGATCTGCAATTAGTATGGAAAGCAGTAAGCAGTTATATATATATAAAAGCGATATATATATATATATATATATATATGTGTGTGTGTGTGTGCATGATCAACCACTACAAAGAAACTCCATGGGGGATCAGAAATGTAAATAAAGCAGTAAATGCTATCAACTGCCATGAAGTAAACTCAGGCGAGGACAAAATGTAAATAAAAGTCATAAAAGCGATCAACTGCCACGAAGTGAACTCCAGTAGGGCGAAAATGTAAAAAATTCAGAAAAAGCCACGGAGAGAAACTCCGGGCACGACAGAATGTGTATATATATATATATATATATATATATATATATATAAAAAGAAGTAAATGCAACGGATGTGAATCCAGGCTCATCGGATATGTCCGACAACAATTATATATATAAGTGTATATATATATAAGCAATTAAATGCACCAGATATAAAATCCAGGTTCATCAGACAGAGTCTGACCACAGTTTATATATATATGTATATATATATATATATATATAAGCAATTAAACGCATATAGGATATAAAATCCGCACTCATCGAATGAGTTCGACCACGCTTATATATATAAGTATATATATATTAAAAGCAATTAAACGCTCGCATCAAGTCTCACGCTCAATCGAGGCATAACTTCGATAATGTTAGTCCATATATATGAAATATATACATATATTAGTATATATATACGAATGCAAATGAAAACCACGAGGCCAAAGTCCTGCAAACGCACATTACACGACTCTCAATGTGTATAACAGTGTGTGCTATATGAGAAGAAGGCTTTATAAAATGTAAGAAGGCTTACAGTAGGCTGTGAAAGTAGACTTCTATGACTAAATGGATAAACACTCAGCTCCCGCCGGATAAAAGATAACTATATGTGAGCTAACTAGTGTTTAAAGAAGAGGAAACACTCAAAAGATGTGTATGTAGAGTAAAATAGACAGGGCTTCCTCGCCTTTTTCCTTCTCTCCTTTTCTTCAAATGGTCACCCCCACCTATATTTATAAAGCGATGGCGCAGTACACTGCTGCGGTTGGTTGTCAGTGGATCCGAGCCTCGCGGATCCTGTTGTCTCGTAGTACGTGCCCTCATGCACTATAATGTTCGCTCGAACTTGCAGAATTTCAATCCGAGCATCCAAACGAGGTATATCTGACCTTCTTCGGACCGCTGGTGTCGAGAGTTACGCAATGACATGGATTAGAGGTTGTGCGAAAGTCGAAGAGGGTCTATGCCCATGGTCTTCAAGCTTCAAATTCTATCCAAAGTACTGCCACACGTAATAGTCACTCGGGATTGTCATTCCTCAGCTCTTGTGGGACATTGCTGGATGTATGTATGAAGTGTTGAGACGACATGCCATTGTTGAAGGAACAAGATGACGCTTGACTCCTCGCCGTGGTTATCGTCGGTTTGAGTTGAAAGTAGACGTTGCTCAGGGTTACAGCTAAGATTGGACTACTTGTTGGTATGCCGCGATATCATCTTGTTAACGTGGACAGATGACGTTGTTACTCCACACCGGGGTTATCGGCGATTTAAGCGGAAAGTAGACGTTACTCAGGGTTACATCTGAGGTTGGGCTAATTATTTGTATGCCTCACTGTCATCTGGATTGAAGCTGATCGTACATATTTAAAACAATCAATTCTGAGGTTATTGTCGGAACTGCAATGGCATCCCTTGGGGCTATCACCAAGGATGGGGTTTCTACTCCCAGTATTGTCTCTGGGACTGGAACTGAGCGTCGCGGTGTTATCACCGAGACAGAACTGTCCTCTCCGGTGTTGTTCCCGGTCTTTTGATCAGCATATCTCGGGGTTATCTCCGAGATCGAAAATGACATTCTCGGTGTGTGTTCCGGGATGACATGACGCTCCCAGTTTGTGTTCCGGGTTGGAACTGAACTTTCGGTGGTATCCAAAATGGATGTAAGCTGTCTTTCAGGGTTATCTCCAAAAGACGAATCTACCCTCCTGCAATGTTAGTAATAGGAGTGCAAAAAATTTCGAGTGTCTACAATTATAACTCACAATATTTAACAACCAGATCGTTCGCAGGAAAGAGGGGGCTTTCCAATAAGGATTTCTCTGGCGCGAAATTAGGTGACCAAACCTCTCCTCGATAGAACTTTCTAGACATTGTCAATATTGCAAATAATAATATGAATAACTTTATTGTCTCAATTTATTGATTTAATAATATAAAATATTATGCAGATGATAATGTGACAATAATTGAATCAAATAACGTGAGATACTATGCAACAATTACTGTTGCAATAATTGAGTATAAGTGAGTGACTTCTCACGTAAGCATCAATAATCAATACCGTGTGCTACTATACAACCACGCATATTAATGTACTTTTACCACCGGATAGTTCAACAGTTTAACGGTAAAACTTTCGCTGTTATTTTTATAAAAAGATATTTATGTCGTTTTCTAACTACGACAATACTTCCGTTGTGGGGTCCACCAATGATTGTGTTAGTCGTCATTTAATATTCCTCGCTAAAACGAATATTCCCCACCAATCGAATATTCACTGACACAACGAATATTTTATATCAACTTGCTTACTTTGTAAAATTTTCCAAATATTACCCACAACTATAACATTATATCATATCCACACCATAATATTCACAAATATATTTCGAGAAAAACTATTCTTTTATTCAAAAAAGGTTGGGGTCTTACATGTTGTGTGCGTATGCTCGGACTTTGGTCCGTGGTTTTCATTTCTGTCTGTATATATATACTTATATATGTATATATTTATATATGGACTAACATTATCGAGTTATGCCTTGATTGAGCCTAGACTTATGTCTGGAGCGTTTACTTGCTTATATATATATATATATATAATTGTTGTCAAACATATCTGATGAGCCTAAATTTTACATCCTGAGCGCGTTTACTTTATATATATATATATATATATATATATATATATATATATATATATATATATATATATTTATTTATGTCGAGCTTGGAATTTACTTTGAGACCTTTTATCGCTTTATTTATATTTAGTCCCACCTCGAGTTTATTTCATGGTGGTTGATCGCCTTCTTTGCTTTATTTACATTTAGTCCCGCCTGAGTTTACTTATATGGCGGTTGATCGCATTCTTGCGCTTTTTTTACATTTTGATCCCTATGGAGTCGCTTCATGGTGGTTGATCATGTCCATATATATATATATATATATATATATATATATATATATATATATATATATATATATATATATATATATATATATATATATATATATATACCGCTTTTATATATTTACATTTCCAGATCCCCCATGGACTTGTTTCATGGTGGTGGATCATGTGTGTATATATATATATATATATATATATATATATATATATATATATATATATATACTGACTTTTATATATATATAACGCTATCGCTTCCATACAAACTGCAGTATCATGTGAGCCTAGGAATCATGTGTGTTAGGTTTGTAATATTCATGAACGCAATCAAATTGCATAAAATACGTGGAAACGTGAAAAATTAGAGTTTTAAAATTTTACAAACCATATACCCGGATCACCCTTTATGCACGATTATTAATTAAACGAAAAAGAAAGAACAAGAATTATACCCCTGAAGATTCAAGCTTCCTTAGGTACAAGTTCACCTCCAATTCTTTTCGCGTTCAACTTGAATCCACCAGGTTTGGCTCCTTCCTTTGATCAACGTTAGCCACCCAAGTGTTTAGCCTCTAGAGGTGATCCACCAAGGAAGAAGAAGGATTCAAGAAGATGGGTATTTGGCAAAACCCTAGTTTTTCTATCTCTCATAGAAAAGGGTGTACTCTCCCAACTATTGGAATTACGTATTCTATGAAAACGTCAACCACCACCTCACCCATAATAAGACTCCTTTTATGTATAGATGTAGGCAACCCTCCTTAACAATTAAGGAATTGGGTTTTATTGAATTAATTAAGCTCCCTAATCTTATTAAGGATAATTAATTAAACTCTTTTAATTAATTTGACTCCTAATCCTATTAGGATATTTGAGAGTACTTTTATTAATTAATTCCCAAACTCCTTTAGGAATTAAATAATAATAATAATAGTAATAATAATAATAATAATAATAAGACTCCTCTTATTAATTTATATTTAATATTTCCAAAATATTAAATAATAAATATTAAGTTATTTAATTTATTCTATCACCATAGATTAAATTAAATATACTTAACTTATTATTACGATTATGTCATTAACTTCTTAAATAATTATTCTTCCTTTTATGGTGTGACCCTTTAAGTTCTCCATATTAAACCGGTTGTGAATAAATCAATTAGAACAATTCTAATCTTTTTTAAATAAATAAATTAAACTATTAATTTATTTAAATAAATAATATTTATTCTACAATAGGGATAAGCCTCCCTAGCGATCAACGACTTTCAAGATAATATAGATTTCAACATTAATCATAAAAGAACCTTTGAGTAAATAGTTACCATACAATTCAATCCTTCCACCATACAATGTCCCAATTAAATATAAGACATGGAATTACTGTCAAGTCTTATTTTATTTAATTATATGTATTTCGACTCTTAAATGCACAACTCCAAATAATGCAAATTAGAAACTCCTTTCTAATTTCATTACGCTTTAACCCAAGGACTCTTTGGGTTGTCATTTATCGAATCACATAGGACATTTCTCTTCTTTTACTAGAAGTGGTAGATTCTTTATTGATCACACATTATCTCTATGTACAACTTAATATACCCAAGCATACCCTTTGATATACCCTAAGGGTCTTAAGGAATAAGTCAAAGTATAACTCATCATACACAAGATACTATGATGATCTCAAGTCCAAGGAGCATTTATACTACTATCACTACAGGAATTCCTATTGACAGGCAAGTAAAACTCCATTAGGTATTCCTTAGCGAGCCACGTTCAGTGAACTTATTCTCTAATAAGCACCTACATACTTGCTTTAGTGTCTTCACACAAATGATCATGAGATCAATAATCCTCATCCAATGAGCAAGCAACATATGTACCAATCTATCCGGATTCAATAATCCCCAATTTAGTAATCCAACGATTGCGAACTATTTTAGTTTTAAGCTTTCTAAGAATTTAGATCTCATTAGAATGATCATCATCATTATTCTAAAAGCATTGCTTAAAACTATGGGTTTATCACATATTATAAAACAGCATCATGTAGATAAAAAGCCTTTAATAAATTAATACTTTTTATTAATAAATGAATAAGATTGTTACAAAGTATATGCTTTATCATCAAACATGATTGGCTTGTGTGCATACTACTTTCAATAACCCACTTGCACTAAAGCCAATCGCCATGGTATCTCATACCCTTCTTCTCTAAGTGACGATTATCCTGTTGTTGGATAAGCTTTAGTTAATGGATATGTAATATTGTTCTTGAGAGTCCACTATCTCTATAGAGATTTTCCATCTTTCAATGATTCCTATAATTAAATGAAAGTGCCACAACACATGTTTAGATCCAAGATGAGACTTAGGAACTATTCCTAGTTCTGTAATGAACTTATCATCCAAACAATCAACTTGCAGCTTCATTTACAGCTATATACTTTGTCTTTATCACTAAACCAACAACTTTTTGCTGTTTGGAACCATTCCAATTCACTACACCACTGTTCAAGGTAACACTTTACCTTAAAGTGGATTTTCTGTTGTCTTGGTCTGTCTAAAAAAAACTCGAGTCTATTAAGCCCTCTAGTTTTAATTCAGACCCACCATGTATATGATCACATCCTTAGTGTCGGTTAAGTACTTTAAGATGTTTTTTCATTGACTCATAGTGAACTTCTCCAGAATATGACTGATCAACATCAGGTCTCGTATATTTCATTGCATACATGATAGTCACTCATGCAATCTCTCCTTGAGGAGTCTTTTGGGATATTAAGAGAGATACACTCTAGGGCTCATCAATATGAGACATCTCTTGGAGTTTGCCATGCTAAACGACTTTAGCATCAAATGAATATACGTTCATTGGGTTAAGTCAAGCATTCTATTGAATCTATCTATATAGATTTGTATCCCCAATTATAATACCCTTCCCAAATCATTCATGGAGGAATGTTTAGACAACTTTATCTTTATTGATTGTAGCATTGTTATGTCATTCCTTATCCGTAGTATATCAACATATAATACTAGGAATATCACGGTGCTCCCACTGACCCTTTTGTACACACTAGTTTCACTCTTGTTTTTTGATAAAATCAAACTCTTTTGATTGTTTCATCAAAACGAATGTTCCATTTTTGAGAAGCTTGCTTCAATTGCTTCAATCCATTTCTCTGAGTGTCTACAACTCTTCCCTCATCGTATGTAACTAGATCATCATCTTCTATGATGCGTACCTCATCATCATCATCCATGATGAATCCATACCCCCCAGGTATCTTCGGTACTATTCCAGATTTACGATTCGGTTGTGGTACAATAGGTCTATCTATAGGTTCCTCTTATTTGACTTATAGTGTTTTGTGGTTCTTGAATTCTTCAAGATGTATTATCCTCCCACTAGCCCCTTCAATGATAAACATCTTTATCTTATAAGGCAGCATGTTTCACAACAAACACCTTTTGCTAAGTAGGATTATAGAACATATATCCTAAACTTACTTTAGGATGTCCCACAAATATGTACATGTCAAATCTTGTCCTAAGCTTATCCTTTAAAACCTTTTCACATAAGTTGGACAACCCCTTATCTTAACATACTTAAGATTAGGAATCCTCCCTGTCCATAACTTTTATGGAGTCTTGGGGCTGGATTTTGAGGTTACTTTTTTGTAGATATGCAGCCATTTCTAGGACATGACCCTAGAGGGATACTGGAATGTCGGTAAAATCATTATGGACCGCACCATGTCCAACAAGGTACAATTTTTCTTTCAAATACATCAATCAATTATTGCGTATCAAGAGGAGTCCATTGTGAGAAAACCATGTGAGATGATCTAGAAACTTATTGAACAAGTATTTATTCCTTGATCTAATCAAAGAATCTTATTACTTTTCAAATTAGTTTCACTTCTGAATTCTTTGAACCTTTCTAATAATTCATACTTGTATTTTAACAAATACACACATTCAACTCTTTGAATGATCATCTCCTTTTCTTATACTAGTTTGTTCAATTTGTAAAATAATTTTTCACGTAAGTCAAGTACACAAAATCCATTAAGTAATATTTTAGTTCTATACAAAACATTATTATAAATAGAACAAAAAATTGTTCTTAAATATAATACCAAAGATTTTATTTTCCAATAATAAAATAAAAATAATGTTTCCAACGAGAACTTGAATACAATAACAACTTATTGACTTAATAGATTTGCCCGTAGGTAGTGCTAAACTATAAGTTCATATGGTTAATGCAACAACCTTTGCTTCATTTCCCACACATAGGATTACTTATTTTTGTTTAGCTTTCTACTTCTGCTTGGTCCCTTCATAAATCTATATTTATGATAACCAAAGTCGGTATCCAATACCCAAGTAGAACCCTGACTTAAAGAAAAATTTATTTGAAATCATGAACAAAATTATATTTGTAACTGAAACTTCACTAAGCTTCTTCTGGTTAGCCTCTGCAAGATGCTTCTTGCGCTTCTTTCCAAAGGTCCAAAGCTTATAGCGAAGGAATCAAACTCCTTTGCTATTCGTATCAGTTTTGTTCTTATTATCCTTTGTTTATGCCCTTTCTATTTACCTTCTTAGAATCGTTCTTCTTTTTAGAAGATCCTTTGGCCCCTACTAGTAAGACTTGGTCTTTCTTGGTGGAAAGTGACTCAACATTTTCAACATGCTAAGCAAATCAGCGAGGCTGATATCTAGCTTGTTCATATGAAAAAATCACAACAATTGTGAAAGGAGTCCAGGAGTGAGTGCAAGATCGAATCTTGGTTCAACTCTCCATCCATGATAAAACCCATTGTCCTAATTGTTCAATTAAATTGATCATGTTTAGGACATGTGTCTGTACTGTAGTGTCATTGGTCATTCTAGATCGGAAAAGCTCCTTAGATATCTGATATCTATTAGTCTTACTTTCCTCACCATCAACTACTTGATGTGCAGGAGTATAGTAGGAGTATCCATAGTTTCAGGCTGACGCTGAAGCTTGTTACTCATGGATACGAGCATGATGCATTGAGCCAACTATGTATCATCTTGAAACTTTCTAAAAGTAGCAATCTCTTCCTCAGAGGCATTGTCTGCAACCATTGCAGGGATAGGCGTATTAAGGACATAAGATAGCTTTTCAGCCATGAGAACTATTCTCAATTTCCTTAACCAATCCATTTAATTCGGTCCGGTTAATTAAAATCTAATATGTTTTGCAGTGATAGTAATTTAGACATTGTAAAATTCTGTAAATGAATTTGTTCTTAACAACATTTTAGCATACATTCTTTTATTAATTACCAAAATAAATTAGGTCTTGTTTTAAATTGGTATCTCCTATTATTTTCTTCAAACTATATTACCCTTACTTATATAGTTTGGCAAAATCTAATTAAAGATTTGCTAGTGAGAATAAGGATCCCATTTCAAATGTATATAGCCTTGTGTGTGCACAACAAACTATATATAAATAAATAGGTAGACAACTCTTGTCAATTACATCAACTATGTAACTACTTGCATTTTGCCTCTTAGATCATAATGGTCAAGTGTGTGCACATCCGAACTAAAATGATCTAAGTTAAGTCATACCTAGCACTTCCATATATTCGAAAGAAAACACTTGTCCTTGTGTGTGCACAACAAAAAACAAAGATTGTTCATCTATTTATAAGCATTAAATGTGATAAAACAACATCTTAAATATTTAATACTTTCCTTGTGTGTGCACAACAAACTCATATTAAATATTTAATACTCTATTGTTTTAGCATGCTAGAAGGCGACGTTCGATATTCCAAATATCTTTGAACGTTGCAACTTAATATAAAATATTTGAGGGGTTTGTTATTAATTTGTCTCATCTTGTTTAGCGCATATGCACATATATATATAAAATAAGCGTCATATTAATGAACATGCGAAGCATGTTTGCATAATATATAATATATATAGTATAAGCATGCACATATAGAATACTATATTCTACCTGGATTGATTATGGACTTTTATTCTAGTTTGGTTCACTAGAGCCACCAAGTGAACCAAAAGGTCAAACCCTAGGGGTGCAAGAAATAATATTTAAATATAACTATTACATTTAAACCTGGGCTCCATTACAAATGGGCCTTCACGCGTTCCTTGCTCCTTGATCTCCAATTCTTCAAAATTAAGTCTAACTATTCCTATTACAAAATTATTTAAAATAAATAGAAACCTTGATCAGCAGTCAAGGGGAAGTACATATGAGGGAGTTAGAATTTACATTAAGAAAAAATTAGAGAAGACAAGGTACGCAGACCCCATTTAATAAAACTCATACATTCATGCATCCAACTAAAATAAAATCCAATCACATTGGTCAATAGTCCATAATCATTCCCATTTATTATCATACAAATCACCATATGCATCAATAAATAACATTCATCTCATGAATAATAAACATTAAATATATATATTGATATCATTTAATGGGCAAATTTAGTTAGCATAAAATCTAATTTTGAATCAAAATAAACTCCTTTATTTTAATCCAAATTTAAATCAAAATAAACCTTTTATTTTAATTTATCCAATTTTGAATAAAATAAACTATTTTATTTTAATCAAAATCTTTAATCAAAATAAACTCCTTTATTTTAATTAATTATGGAATCCGATTCCAAGTAAAAAAAACTCCTTTATTAAAGGAAACGCGGATTCTCTTTCCTATTCACAAATAAACTCTTTTATTTTGAATAATATGGAATCTTATTCCATATCTAAATAAACTCCTTTTTTGGAATGTTATTGTCGAGAATTACACAAATGACATGGGATTAGAGGTTGTACGAAGTCAGGAAGATGGGACCATGCCCAGGTCTTCAGGCTTCAAATTCTATCTAGTGTGCTGTCTTATGTAATAGTCACTCGGGATTGGAGCTCTGGTTCTTGTAGGACATTGCTATGTAGAATGTATATTGAAATGTTGTTGAGACGACACAATGTGGGATCAAGGTGGCAAAATGAAAATTTTGCCCCTCACCGGGGTTATCTCCGGTTTGGGCTGATGTAGCAGTTGTTGCTCAGGGTTATATCTAAGATTTTGCTGCTGTGAGTGCAAAATGTCCTCAGGGTTGTCTCTGAGGTGTGCCTGACCTCCCGGGGTTGGAATTGAGTGCCTCGAGGTTATCTCTAAGGTTGAAGATGACTGCAAAGGGTTGGAATGAGCATTTCTGGGGTTATCTCCAGAACTACAACTGCACTCCTCGGTGTTGTTTCTGAGGTTAAAACTGGAACTCCCGAGGTTGTCTCCGGGACTAAGTATCTCGGGGTCATCTTTGAGATTGAAAACTGATGATTCTGGGGTTATCTCCGGAACTGGAATGCACTCCTTGGGGTTGTCTCCGAGGTGGTAAAACTGATAATTCCAAGGTTATCTTTAGAATTTCGATTGCTTTATCCTCCAGAGTTATCTCTGAAATACGATTCTGCCCTCCTGCAATGTTAGTAATAGGAATACAAAATTTCGAGTGTCTACAGATGCCCCTCTTTATCATATTCATGCAATTTAATGGCATGGATAGGATAAAGAATACTAGACACTTGAAATGTGACAAGATAATCATGATGCAATGTACTACAACATGATGTATATGCATGATGTATGTGGTTTGTTGGATTATTTTCCAATGGGAAGTGATGACTGGTCCCACAGTTTCTGATGGGGATTGGAGTTATCACTGATGACTCTAATGAACTGCTTGCTTATGTACTCCAAAGCTCTCAGGAACTTTCAGGATGTTCACATAGGGGTTATCACCAAAGTCCTTAATCCTTGGTATAAACTTTCCACTGAGGATGTATCTCTCATGTACAAGAGACTCTATGGGGATGTGTTTTGTCTGAGGAGACCTTGTATAACATGTTCCATCATCGGTCCTCCCCGATGAGGATGGTTCTTCCTGGTTTGTGTCGTCAGGTCCTTCTAATGCTCTAACAAAGTTACTGTCAACAGTCTATGTTGTCAGGGTTGCCTGACCTTCATTGAAATGTACATCAACGGATGAGATCCTTGTTGCGGATGATGTCAATGTTGCTTGACCTTCGTTAATGTGTGCATCAACGGATGAGATCATCAAATGGTTTCAGATGCTTCGCTGGATTTAATTGCCAATGGGTGAATAGTCGTCAAGGTTGCTTGACCTTTGTTGACGTGTACATCAATGGATGAACTTGTATGAAGTTTCCACTGCAGGAAATGTTACGGAGTTACGACCCCGAACTGATGGCATCGGACCTTCGTGAGGTATTACTGATTATATTTTGCAACAGTTGTGATCATCGATATAGTAAACCTTGTGTCTGGATGAATACCAATGAATGATATGTAGACCAGCAGTTTGGTCTCTAAAAACTAGGATTTCAGGCTTTTTCGCTCAATCGTATAGCATCTTTTTTCCTGATTTGAATTTTTCAACTTGTGAGACCTCCTTTGCAAATCATCTTGAACCGAGCCGGAGGGGTGGGCCCCAACGAGGGGAGCTGCAAGTACACCTGCAGCATCTGCAGGTGGCTTTAAGGCACCTATTTCTTTCATAATTCGTTTACAAGTTGCGCCACACAGAGAATCCGAGAGCTCTTCTTCAGATCTGCTGAGTTCGGGCGTCTTTCTGCAAATTCTGTCACCGTACAAGGGTTCTACACTGTCTTGGTAACTTATGCATGTCTTCTTTTCCAATTTTTATCCGTTGGAAAATGTGTTATCACGTGAAATGCTTCTAAACACATAGTAGTGAATATGCATGCTCATATAACTTGATAAAAAATATTCAACATTGTAAATTTTAGTATTTAATCATGTTGAACATAATGATATGAAAAAATTTAATTTTTAAAACAGTCAAATTGGCACCTTTTTCTGCTATTTCTTATCCTATTTTAGGACAAATGAGCAAAGGTGGTAAAGAAAAGTAATCCTGGTAAGTAGGCTACCCTTACAAATTATGACTTTGATAGTATTATGCATATAGGATGTTTATGACTGTGGGTAGGTGTGCTACTGAATGGCCACCTAGTCATGCCTATGTGCATGTGGATAGTCATGTTTATAAAGGAGACTATGGCAAAAATTTTCCAAAATGTAGGCATTAGGTAGTCATGCATTTTTAACTCTACTGTAAGGGTATGTTAAAGTAATGCATGCATATAGTCATAAAAAAAAGCTCCAGGTTAGAGTTTACCACACCCTTTCTGAGGTGATTTGGAGACTTGTGTCCAGATATATGGATCTGGATCAGCTGAGTAGTTCCCGCAGGACCACTTCAGGTGTACGAAGGAGGGCTTCTGATGTGCCTCAACCCCATTCAGTTAGATAGCCTCATCATCTGGCAGAGGCGGTGATACGTCTTATCTAGGTTAAGGTATTTAATGGATGAGGAGGAGGATGTACCAGTTGTGGACCCCGTTCCTGCTGTTCATGTTCCTCGTAGGGATTTTCCAGGCATTTAGGTGATAATCCCAGAACTTCTGGGTGATTTGAGTCGACACCCCTCGGTTTACTTGCACGCAAATGAGGTACAAGATGAATTTGATCTTCCTTTTTCTTATTGATAAGGAGCAAGGATTCTGATGTTGATTTGCTTTGTGATATAGGTTTTCGGCTTTATGTAGCCTCGAGGGAACTGGTTCAGCATTCACTCTACATATCAGGCTCTGCATCCCGATTATCGAGCGATTGTGCATGGTTGGGGCTTCGAGGCATTATTTTCCATCGTCCCCTATCATTGTCCCTGGGGTTATCTCAGGGCATTATCTGAGCGCTGGTTTCACCAGACTCAGTCTCTCCATTTGTTAGACTATGAGGTGATGATGACGCCGATGGATTGGAGACTTATCACCGGTATGGAGTTTGGAGGGGCGTCAGTGCCTTATACGGCGGATATTACCCCGACTACCGTTAGATCCTTGTTAGGAGTCCCGGCTGAGGTGCTCAAGGGTAGGACAGTCTGTACAAGTCCTTTGAGCGTAGATGCTATGAGCGGGCTATTGAGTGAGCCCATACCCGATGATGTGAGAGTCCGGGATCTCATTCTTCGGCGATTGTTCCTGATAATCATTAGGGGTTGCTTCATAGCGAATAACTCTTCCATGGTATCATTCACTTTAGTAAGCGCCACACGGGATGTAGACCGTATTAGAGAGTATGATTGGGGCTCCTACACCTTCGCCTATTTCCTTAGGGGCATGCGCATGCGCTCGCAGGGCTTGACAGAGGCTTGGCTAGGATTTTACCCATTTTTGCTTGTGAGTGTTTCTCTTTTGATTTCACATGTACAGGTTAAGAGTGCTGACTAACAGCAGATGTTTTTCCTTTGTATTGGCAGTTCTGGGCCTATGAGAGGCTCTCATGTTTGTGTCCTATTAGTGTATTAGGTTTAGATACCTATACATGAGGATGGCAATGGCATCACTCCAAATTGGCGGAGGTTCCTGTAGCTGAGGGTTTCACCAATTATCGTCTACAGTTGGAGTTATTGACAGCTGATGCTATCACTTGGATTCCCTATTCTGGGGAACATTTGACCGTTGGGTTTAAGGATGGGTACCCGACTGGTGTCGAGTACGTGATATCCACCTGTAGGATTCCTCTCTTCATAGATGGAGGATGGGAGCTCTATTTAGGAGAGCGTGCTATTAGGAGCACCATAGGGGAGATTCATGTGCCGATCTTACCTTCTACCAGGCGTTATTGGCCTATATCACAGTCGCCCATCATTGATATCCCATTGATGGGCGTTGACGGCTTTACACTATCAGAGGGTCTGTATACTTAGGATATATTCCATTGTTGGTGGTCCCCTCATACCATTGAAGCCCAGACCCGCGCCACTCAGTTCATGGGGGATATGGTTTCTAGATTCGTGATGATGATGGATTAGATGGCCTGTGTCTGAGATCCGACTCATTTGACACAGATTAACAGTTTGACCCGGCTGTTGGACCGGGCACATTTCTTTATCCGGCACTTGGGTGGAGATCCTTCAAACGCATATACTTTTGATCCTTCCAACTTTAGGGCTGGCCCTTCAGGTGACCCATATGGTTTTGCCGGTGAAGATCCTCCATTGTATCAGCCTGACATCCCTCGTGGTGGAGATCCAGTGGCTCAAGAGGAGTTACATCAGGTGGATAGGATTGATAATGTTGACATTGACACCATTGTCTTTTTTTGATGTTTATTCTCGCTATATCTTTTGATAGGCCTCTGTTAGATACTTGGTGGCTATTCCCCATTCTCGTTATATCTTTGGATAGGCCTCTATTAGTTGTTGGGCGTCTGTGCCCCATTTCCATGTCTTTTTATCTGTACAGAGATGATGTATTAGATGATGATGTACTTAGGAATGTATGTATGTTTTCCATTCCTTACATCATATTGTCATCTATTGTTGATCATACATGTATCATGTTATGCATATGTATGTCATGTGATATTAAGCATTGACCCCTGGATGGTCTTTATGATAAGGCCCATACAGATGTCTTCTTCAACAGTTAGTCGCATTGATCACACCCCACCAGTATTGGTAGCCTCCCATCTGAGGTGATGGTATGATAGTTTGTCACCTCCAGACCAGGTGACCGTAGATCAGTTATTATAGCATTTCATGACCCTCCTGATGTTCCAGGTTCCTATGGGTTTTGTAGATGGTATGCTGGAGCATTGGGTACCGGAGAGGCAGATTTTTCGATTCGGGACCCAGGAGTTTAATGCCACCTTAGAGGAGTATGCGCGGTTGGCGGCGCTGCCACTAGAAAGGCCTTGTGCGCGGAGGGCTATCTGTGACATGAGCTGACAGTTCATGACCCTCACTGAGCTGAAGCGTAGAGTAGTACAGGATGAGATTACATCCGGCCATGTGGTGTCCCAGCATTTTTTGATAGACAGATTTGGCTCAGAGGACAGTTATGTACGGTACTCTAGGATTTCACCACGTCGGAGGATCAGTGGCGTACGGCCAGGGTAGACGTACTCATGATGTGCGTAGTGGCTTATATATACATGCCACTATATATATGGATGAGCTGGACATCGGTGTTATCATGGTAGTGAGAGCTCTCAGGGAGGGTCATACCATTGTGCTGATGATTGTGACAGAGACGTTCAGATCGGCCACATATTACCACACCTATCCTGCAGGGATATTTATAGGCAGCTCGATCATGTTGTACGTGTGGTTCATGTCACACCTGAGACTGATTAGCACCTTCTGATTGTATGGACTGCTTTTCCCATGAGATAGCCATGTCTTACTCCTTTCAACTAGTGGAGTGTATAGACTTTGCATCCTGGTCAGCATTTTTGGCAGGGATCGGAGATTTATTAACATTTTGTCGTGTACAAGGCTCAGTTCACCTTACAGCTTCATTACTCATGCACCTGGCATGGATTATATCCCTCTAGCTGGTTTGAAGGGCATGACTACTTACCACCCACTGGTTGTGATGTCACAGTTCGACCAGTTTTAGGACTTCCATCCTTTTGAGGGGGCATTGGGTCAGCGCTTGGCTTCTCGCCACTTGTCAACAGAGGACAGATCCAGGGGTATGCCTATTGGGATCAGCATGAGCGAGCTGAGTTTTATGTTAGCCATCCGGGCTATTCGATAGAGTATTCTGCATGGATGGAGACAGAGACTACATCGGCTAAGGTTGTATCCATATTATCGGGTATTGATTCTAATGGCGGAGAGCCCATAGAGGACACTGATTCTCCTATCGCAGAGGAGCTATTTACTAGGTTTCAAAGTAATTATGATGGATTCTCCCGATGTGATTACTCGTGGCTGAAAGATTCAAAAGAGTATTTAGAGCAGAGCCTTCATCTGATGACATTTGAGAGAGATCGGGCTAGGGCCTTGAGGTTAACAGCTCTTGTTGGGAGAGATGCCACTCTATTAGAGAGAGAGGATGCTTTAGCTCATAGAGACACCGCTATTGCTGAGCGGGATGAGACTAGATCATCCAGAGATGCATTGATTGATGAGCGGGATGGTGTTATATCTTCCTGAGATGTAGCTATTACAGATAGTACTACAGTGAGATCCTTTACCACTAGTATTATTGCTAAGATGAACGTATACATTGATGAGCACCATGTCACTATGCAGTTGGCTGTGGATCTGTTGGCTCGTGTAGATACCCTTAGGTAGGAGCTCACAGCTTTACCTCATTTGGAGAGAGATGCCATATTGGACTTGATAGCTCGCATATACACTGATTTGTAGATGAGCTTGTATTTTCCTGCATAGACTAGCTTAGCCATTTTGTCATGTACAGTACATATTGTATATATCAAACAACATTATATATGGCAGGGAAATATTTTTTGATTCACTTCCCTTTTAATTGTGCCTTGTTACTTGCTTGATATTTACCAACTTCTTCAGCACTTGTGATCTTGATGTATTCTGAACTCATCCTTGATGGGTGGACACTAAGATGTCTTAGGATCTTTTAGAATGGATCGTTAATCTGTGTGTATCCCTACCCTTTGGTGTCTTGGGACTGGTTTCTGTATGTAGTAATGGAAAGGAGTGTGGCTTTCCTCTCTGAGGTTGACCATACCATAGATGGTCATTGGTACTTCTTTGTATGGGGGAGCCCAGGTAGTTCCATATCTTATGGATTGGTATTTCTCTTTGAGGACTTAACCGCAACTTAGATGGTCGCCAATTCTCCCATTTGTGTGGGGAGATCAGTTAGTTCCATCCCTTTGGTCTGAAGCCGATAAAATATGATGGATTGAAGGTTGATCCCAGTACCATGTTACAAGTTTTTGTGTTTTGGTAGGGGGTAAGACCGAACCATAAATGGCTGCCTACATACTCCTATTGAAGAGGAGATCAGGTTTGCGTAGTTCGAACTTGGTGTAAGAGGTTCAACACTGTACGTGAAAGGGTGTAGAAAGGTGTAGAAGTGTGTTTTTGTTTTTTTTATGGTGTGACCGGGCCATTAAAAAATTGTTGCCTACATACTCCCATGTATTGGGGAGATCATGTCGACGTTGTTCGCCCCATATGCAAGACGGATTGCAGCCGAAAAGATTGATCTCATGTTTAGGACAAACTGCAGGTGAAAAGTTTGATCTCATGTACAAGACAAACTGCAGGTGTGAAAAGTTTTATCCCTGGTGGGACAAAACTGCAGGTGTGAAAGGTTCAATCCCTGGTGGGATAACCTAAAAAGTTTGAAACGAAGTGGAGTGAAAGATCTGATGATCCGAAAACCAGGCTGCTGGTTTGAAAAGTGTGTTTGTCCCTGATGGGGAAGATGGGCATGAAGAAGGGTTGTATGTAGTTAAGAGTTAGAAAACCTGAAGTGACTAGTGATCTGGCGATCCAAAACCAGTATGTTTACTTGATGGTAACATCAGATATAATACTGTTTCACAGTGTCCGAGTTGATGAGTTGAGGAAATTCATCGTCGTCCATTTCCTGTAACCTGAGAGCACCTCCGGTCAATACCTCTTTGACAACAAACGGGCCTTCCCAGTTTGGGGAAAATTTTCCTTTGGATTGATCTTGGTTGTCAATGATTTTCTTCAAAACCATGTTGTTTAAACTGCCTTAGCCGGACTTTCTTGTTGTAGGATCTGGCAATCCTTTGTTGGTATAATTGACCATGGAAGATAGCACTAGTTCGCCTTTTGTCTATTAAAGATAGTTGGTGATACATATCTTGTAACCATTGGTCTTCATCCAGCTGAGCGTCTATCAACATTCTGAGGGATTCCATTTACACCTCTATGGGGAGCACTGCTTCCATCCCATAGGTTAATGAGTAGGGGGTTGCCCTAGTGGAAGTGTGCATTGAGGTTCTATAGGCTAATAGAGTTAGAGGCAACATGTCAGGCCATCCTTTGTGATTGATGGATATCTTTTGCATGATCTTCTTGATGTTCTTATTAGCCGCTTCAACAGCACCATTCATCTTTGGACGATAGATGACAGAGTTGAGGTGTTTGATGTGGAATTTACTGCATAACTCCTGCATCATTTTGTTATTGAGGTTCTTAGCATTGTATGAAACAATTACCTCTGGTTCTCCATATCGACACATGACATTATTTTTGATGAAACCAATGATGACTTCTTTAGTAACCCTGGGGAAGGAGGCTACTTCTACCCACTTTGTGAAGTAGTCGATCATGGTGAAGATGAACCTATGCCTATTACTGGCTTTGGGCTCGATGGGCCCGATTACGTCCATTCCCCACATTGAGAAAGGCCAGGGTGAACTCATATTGTGGAGCTCCCTTGGAGGGGCGTGGATAGCATTCCCATGAATTTGGCATTGATAACATCTCTTGACGTGATCATAACAGTCAGCTTTGAGATAGAGCCAGTAATGCCCTGTTCTGAGGATCTTTTTCACAAGTAGGGGCCACTCATGTGCGAGCCACATACTCCACCATTGATTTCATCCATGAGCCTCTGAGCTTGGTCCTTGTCCAGACATCTGAGGAGACCTGGTCCTGCATGTCTTTTGTAGAGTGCATCTCCGCTCAGGTAGAATTTCATAGCCATTCGATGGATCCACTTTCTCTCAGCAGAACTCGCCTCAGCGGGTGTGGATCCATCTCGTAGATATTCCTTGATGTGCTGATACCAAGGGTGTTGGATGGGAGGTATCTCATCCGATACTTCTCTAATGTAATTCCCATATGTTGGAGCCTTTTGCAGGGCAAATGTGATGCTTGGCATGTTTTCCTTGTCAAGTATGTTGATCAAGGAGGCCAAAGTTGCTAGCGCATCCGCAAAGTCATTCGTATTCTGAGGAATGTGGAGGAAGGTTATTTCTTCAAACTCCAAAGCCATCTGGATAACTTGCCGATGGTAAGTCAGCAAATGTAGCTCTTTGGTGTGATATACTCCGATGGTTTGCCTAATTACCAATTCGAAATATCCAAAGATAGTTCACCGTCTGATGACCATTTATTGGGCAAGTTTTAGCCCCATAATCTGACCTTCATACTCAATTTGTGTTGTTAGTCTTTGACAAATCGTAATTTGGCTGACGACGGATATCTGCTCCCTCGTAATGGCTACTAGAACTGCTCTAGCCCCAGAACCTTCCATATTTACAGCTCCATCAAAATATATTTTCCATGATTGGTGTGTATCGTACTGATGGTGTTGTTGAACTGCCATTACCCCTTCATCGGGGAAGTATGTTTCCAAGGGTTTGAAATCCCTTGAAGGTGCGGCGGCCAGTTTGTGACGCCCCCAAAATAGGTATACATCACCTATTCTAAGTCGCCAAATACATGGTACAGAATACAAATACAACCTTAAATATTCAACATGAGCTGTGAGTTTTAATACAAATATTGTCTTCTAGACAGTATTCAAACTCAAAATAAGTCCTCAAGACATTTATTATCACACTATTTCATAGAATAGTGAGGACAACTAATACTATCATATGGACCGTCACTCCGTTCCCCGACTTGTCCCTGCTACATTTTCATTTCCTGAAGAGAACAATGAAAGCAAAAGGTTGAGCTCAACTAGCCCAGTAAGAAATATTATGACTATGATAATGCAGAATAATTTATCATTAGCCTTCAACAATGTTAAACTGATAAAATACAATAGACATCAAGTTTAACTGCAGCGAAATAAGCAATCCATTAGAAGAGTCAAGTAGAGAATAAAATCTACTATCTTCTATGATTTAAAAGGTTTTTCATCACTTTTATCGCTGAGACTCAGCTTAATAAATAATCCACATCACCCTGCACTACAGCTAAGGATAATCATTAGTATCACGACCACAAATTATCCATGCACTACGGGCCAAGGATATTAGTGTTTTCATCAATGGTCATGATCATGCCAACAACTGTCCATCAATGCACTACGGGCCAATGAGGATTTTTACCACATCATTTATAACTTTACGGTCATGATTATACCGAATAATCCCTGGTCATAATCATACCAAGTCCATCTATGCACTATAGGCCACAGATGACTTTCATCACAATATAACCATGAGGATGATGACAATTAAATACAACAAGTTCAAGAATAAATATTAAAGATTTACAAATTAATTTATCCAGGAACCAATAACGTCCAAATTGTCAACATGATACTGCTTTGTGGAGTAAAATTCAAGAATGCTCAGAAGAATATTTCCATGAAAAGATATTGGATGAAGCACAAATATCCAGGATATTCTACTAATTTCATGGAGTATAGAAGCCAAAACTTTAACCAACTGGGTATAATAGAATATATATGAAACTTCAAATGGATTTTCGCCCGCCATGCGGTAATCCACGTACACAGATAATTTCCACAAGTTAATAAGGAATGAATACAAAGGATCATTCACCATGCATGTGGTAATCCACATACAACAGAATTCACCAGGCATACGATAGACCGCACAGACAGGTTATTCCCACATAATAATAAAGAATGGAATAACAAAAGAATTTCACCATGTATGCGGTACTTCGCATAGACATGTTATTTCAACATAATAATAAAGAATGGAATAACAACCCTTACGAGTATTGAAAGGAAATAACTATCTTCATGAATATGAAAGAATAATACCCCTTACCTTAGAAAGAAGAGTATTTCGACTAGTAGCGCGAGGATATTCTTGCAGAAAACTTATACTATTTTCTACGCTCAAAGCTTCTTAAAACTCTAAAGAAATACGCTCAAGATTATAGAAGAAGAATTCTCTGAATTTCTGGTGTATTTTCTATTCTAACTAAGCATCCTATTTATAGGAGAATGGAAAGGATATTAGGCAATAAAATATAATATATTCTATTTAATATATATATATATATATATATATATATTATTTAAAATCTAATAAAACAAATAACTTTATAAAAGTATTACATTTTTATATAAAAAGATTATACTATGCAAACACTATCGCAGCACTATGCAAATACTATGCATAATAAAATATATTATATTCTATTTATAATCAAATAAAACAAAACTTTATAAAAAGTATTCATTTTTATATAAAAGTTTTATGTTTTATTACATTTATAATAATAATAATAAAACAAAATTCAAATCATTATTATAATTCACACTATTAATCGACCAGGTCGTTCCTAGGAAAGAGGGGGCTTTCCAATAAGGATTTCTCCCTATTAGCGCTGATTAGGTGACCAAACCTCTCATTGACAAAACTTCTAGACATCGTTAATATTGCAAATAATAATATTAACAACTTTGTTATCTCAATTATTGATTTAATAATATATAAAATATTGACAATAATTGAATCAAATAATGTGAGATACTATGCAGTAATTATTGTAGCAATAATTGAACAAAACTGAGGGACTTCTCATGTAAGCATCAATAATCAATACCGTGTGCTACTATGAAACCATGCGTATTACTATATTTTTAACACCGGGTGTTTCAATAGTTAACGGTAAAACTTCCGCCGTTATTTTCATAAAAATATTTTTGTCGTTTTTTCAATTCGAAAATAATTCCGTTGTGGGGTCCACCAATGATTGTGCCGTTGTACGAATATTCCCTGTTAAAATGAATATTCCCCGACCAATCAAATATAATACAACAACTTACATACTTTGCAAAATTTATAAATACTACCCACAACTATAATATTATATCAAATCCACACCATAATACTTAAAAAATATATTTTGAGAAAATTAATCTTTATTCACAAAATTTGGGGTCTCACAATCTCCCCTCCTTATGAAATTTCGCCCTCGAAATTTATGTACATACCTGGTATGCCGAACAGATGAGGACACTTCGTCAGATTCTAACTCTTGATGTATAACCTTTAAGCATAGAATATGTTCCTTCTTATCCAAGATTTTAACAAGTACCTCTTCATACGTTAAATCTTCAGCTATTTCGTCCGGTTTAAACTTAATAATGTGGTTCAGGTCGTCCACATATTTACGTAACATCAATACGTGAAAAAAAATGTTATAAACACGCGACATACTTGGTGGTAAGGCTAGTCAATAGGCCACAGTTCCTACTTGATCGATGATTTCAAATAGACCAATAAAGTCGAGTGTTGAGATTTTATCCTTTCGTCGATTCTTGATTCTAAAATAACGCCCTCTTGAACCTTCTTCTTCACATTCATAAGCTCTGAGTCTGTAGCTTGAGCGGCTTTAACTTTATCGATTAAAGTCGGTTCTAATCGTATATTCTCTATCTTCACATAAGTTCGTATATTCGCATTCATAAACGCATACGATCTTCTACTCAACGCGTCAGCTACCACGTTCGCTTTTCCCATTATGGTATTGCATGGTATTATCGTAATCTTTAACATCTCGAGTCAACGTCTTCAGCGCATAATACATTCTTTTTGGGTGAAGAAATACTTGAGGGTTTTAGAACTGGGTTTTGTACTGGGGTAAATACAAAATTCGATTTCACGTTCTGGGTAGGCTAAGAAGTCTTCAGGGAATATGTTAGGAAATTTATTAACAATAGAAACATCATTCAAAACTGTGATTCTCATTCAAGACTTGGATAGCACGTCACATTGATACCTATCAACTTGCCACCGTCATTCACAGCGTCGTCTACGGAAAGTCTGGCTTCGGTACATTCTACACAAGGAAGTCAACAATGAAAGGATCAGGGCTCTTTACTTATGGCTGATATAACAGTGATTAACTTTAGTAGTTTGGTTGCTTGAATTCGCATAACAGGTTGGTTAAGAATATGAAAGCTAACAACCTTACAAAAAGCATGATGAGTAGTTAACCAATCGATTCCTAAAATCGCATCAAAGGTAAGTATTTTCAAAGAGATAAGATCGACAGGTAACGTGAAAGTGTCGATTTGAATCAAACAAGACTTATAAACAGTGAAGGTAACGAAGGTTTCTCCTAACTGGGTTTCAACCGATAAGTCAAAGTCTAATTTCTCCGGAGTCAAATTTAAACGTTGAACGCAAGCAAGAGAGATAAAAGAAATGGGTAGAATCGGTATCTAATAAGGTATAGACTTCGCAAGAATTTATAATTAACTAACCCGTGCTAAATTCATTCGGGTTACTCACTTTTTGAGAAGTCACGAAAAATGCTCTTCCTGAAACCACCGACTTTATTTTGTCCATATCCGCCTTTGGTGCCACCGTTCCAGCTGGACTTGACTTTGGTGCACGACAAAATCGGGCTAGGTGACCTTCTTTTCTACAATTGTAAAATGCTTTGGAATTCATCACGCAGTTTGGACTGATATGTCCCTCCCCTCCGCATTTAAAGCATAAAATTGGTGGTCGTTCTACTTCCTTGAAAACGGGTGTTGGTGCTGCTGTCTTTCCATCGTTGTTGAACCTTCTCTTCTTGAAATTTTGACTTCTATTATCTTTGCCATGATTACCACCGAAGTGGTTACCATTTCTGGCATGTTGATTCCCTCCACGCTTATTGTCACCGCTTCGATGACTGTTATCACTGGTATTATCATTTTGCCGGCTGCTCTCTTTTGGTTGGGTTAACTCATTATCGCGCTCCAATAACTGAGCCCTATTAACAATATCTGAATACAAACACAGTTTATGAGAGATAAGATATTGACGTATCTCGGGTTTCAAATCTCTTAGAAACATTCGCGTCATTCTCTACTCATTATCAACCAAATGGGACGCAAATCAGGACAACTCGGGAAACTTGGCTTCGTACTGCGACACGATCATGTTGTTTTTCTCCAACTTGATGAACTCTACCTCTTTCATGTGACGATTACTTTCGGGAAAGTACTTATCGTTGAACAATTCTTGGAACTTCTCCCAAGTCATCTTCAGTGCGGCAGGTTGAGTACGCTTTACATCTTTTGCTCCTCAGAGAATCCCAAGACATCAAATATCTTGGTGATCTGCTTTAACCACGTCTCCGCCTTAAGTGGTTCTGGCTTTCCCAAAAACTTCGGTGGTCCCAACTCCTTGAACTGCTTAGCATTGACCAGCCGTGGGTTGCCAGTGTTTCCACCTGCATTTTGAATAGGAGTCTCTCTCACCTGATGTCACATGAATTTCATAAAGCCTCTGAACATCCCATCGTTCATCATTTCATCGGTGTTATTGTTTACCTGAGGATTATTATCTTCTTGTTGCACATTATCCTGGGTATTGATCGTTGGTGACTCAACGGTCTCATGTGCTTCATTGCTTATCTCAACATTCTCGGATGTCATTTTCAAATACTACCACAAAACAAGGGTTAATTAACATATCACATATTTTCCCTATACTCTGACCGACCAATTAAATACCAAATAAACTTAGGTATGTCATACTAGCGAAGGAATTCCCCGTCTCTCCCCTCCTATTTCTTGTCTCACATCTCAGCCAGGGATCATATCCCTAAGCTTTGATACCAACTGTGACGCCCCCAAAATAGGTATACATCACCTATTCTAAGTCGCCAAATACATGGTACAGAATACAAATACAACCTTAAATATACAACATGAGTTGTGAGTTTTAATACAAATATTATCTTCTATACAGTATTCAAACTCAAAAGAAGTCCTCAATACATTTATTATCATACTATTTCATAGAATAGTGGGGACTACTAATACTATCATCTGGACCGTCACTCCGTTCCCCGACTAGTCCCTGCTACGTTCTCATTTCCTGAAGAGAACAATGAAAGCAAAAGGGTGAGCTCAACTAGCCCAGTAAGAAATATTATGACTAATATAATGCAGAATAATTTATCATTAGCCTTCAACAATGTTAAACTGATAAAATACAATAGATATCAAGTTTAACTGCTGTGAAATAAGCAATCCATTAGAAGAGTCAAGTAGAGAATAAAATCTATTATCTTCTATGATTTAAAAGGTTTTTCATCACTTTTATCGCTGAGACTCAGCTTAATAAATAATCCACATCATCCCTGCACTACGACCAAGGATAATCATTAGTATCAGGACCACAATATATCCATACACTACGGGCCAAGGATATTAGTGTTTTCATCAATTGTCATGATCATGCCAACAACTGTCCATCAATGCACTACGGGCCAATGAGGATTTTTACCACATCATTTGTAACTTTACGGTCATGATTATACCGAATAATCCCTGGTCATAATCATACCAAGTCCATCTATGCACTACAGGCCATAGATGACTTTCATCATAATATAACCATGAGGATGATGACAATTAAATACAACAAGTTCAAGAATAAATATTAAAGATTTACAAATTAATTTATCCAGGAACCAATAACGTCCAAATTGTCAACATGATACTGCTTTGTGGAGTAAAATTCAAGAATGCTCAGAAGAATATTTCCATGAAAAGATACTGGATGAAGCACAAATATCCAGGATACTCTACTAATTTCATGGAGTATAGAAGCCAAAACTTTAACCAACTGGGTATAATAGAATATATGAAACTGCAAATGGATTTTCGCCCGCCATGCGGTAATACACGTAGACAGATCATTTCCACAAGTTAATAAGGAATGAATACAAAGGATCATTCACCATGCATGCGGTAATCCACATACATAGGTTATTCCAACAGAATAATAAAGAATGGAACCAGGTCATGCGTAATCTGCACAAACATGATATACCAACAGAATAATAAAGAATGAAACCAGGTTAAGCGTAATCCGCACAGACAGGATGTTCCAACAGAATAATAAAGAATGGAACCAGGTCATGCGTAATCTGCACAGACAAGATGTTTCAATAGAATTCACCAAGCATGCGATAGACCGCACAGACAGGTTATTCCCACATAATAATAAAGAATGGAATAACAGAAGAATTTCACCATGTATGCGGTACTTCGCATAGACAGGTTATTTCAACATAATAATAAAGAATGGAATAACAACCCTTACGAGTATTGAAAGAAAATAACTATCTTCATGAATACGAAAGAATAATACCCCTTACCTTAGAAAGAAGAGTATTTTGACTAGTAGTGCGATGATATTCTTGAAGAAAACTTATATTATTTTCTACGCTCAAAGCTTCTTAAAACTCTAAAGAAATACGCTCAAGATTATAGAAGAAGAATTCTCTGAATTTCTGGTGTGTTTTCTATTCTAACTAAGCATCCTATTTATAGGAGAATGGAATGGATATTATGCAATAAAATATAATATATTCTATTTAATATATATATATATATATTATTTAAAATCTAATAAAACAAATAACTTTATAAAAGTATTACATTTTATATAAAAAAGATTTTACTATGCAAACACTATGCATAATAATAAAATATAATATATTCTATTTATAATCAAATAAAACAAATAACTTTATAAAAAGTATTCTATTTTATATAAAAAGATTTTACTATACAAATACTATGCAGAGCACTATGCAAATACTATGTATAATAAAATATATTATATTCTATTTATAATCAAATAAAACAAAATTTTATAAAAAGTATTCTATTTTATATAAAAAGTTTTCTGTTTTATTATATTTATAATAATAATAAAACAAAATTCATCATCATTATTATAATTCACACTATTAATCGACCTGGTCATTCCCAAGAAAGAGGGGGCTTTCCAATAAGGATTTCTCCCTATTAGCGCACAATTAGGTGGCCAAACCTCTCATTTACAGAACTTCTAGACATCGTTAATATTTCAAATAATAATATTAACAACTTTGTTATCTCAATTATTGATTTAATAATATATAAAATATTGGCAATAATTGAATCAAATAACGTGAGATATTATGCAGCAATTACTGTAGCAATAATTGAACAAAACTGAGTGACTTCTCACGTAAGCATCAATAATCAATATCGTGTGCTACTATAAAACCACGCGTATTACTGTACTTTTAACACCGGGTGTTTCAACAGTTTACGGTAAAACTTTTGCCGTTATTTTCATAAAAATATTTTTGTCGTTTTCTCAATCCGACAATAATTCCGTTGTGGGATCCACCAATGATTGTGTCGTTGTACGAATATTCCCTGTTAAAATGAATATTCCCTGACTAATCGAATATAATATAACAACTTGCATACTTTGCAAAATTTATAAATACTACCCACAACTATAACATTATATCAAATCCACACCATAATACTTAAAAAAAATATTTTGAGAAAATTAATCTTTATTCACAAAATTTGGGGTCTCACACGATTGATCCGTAATTTCTTAACCTTTGATAGACTTTTATGTCACGTAGACTATGTCAAATTGCTGTAGGATCAACTACCATCTGGACAACCAATAATTTAACATAGGTTTACTGAACACGTACTTGAGAGGATCCACGGGGGATATGAGATGGGTTGTGTGACCATGGAGGTAATGATGTAACCTCATGGAAGCCCATGCTAAAGAACAACAAGTATTCTCAATCAGAGTGTACTTGTGTTCACTACTGTTGAATCTTTTGTTGAGGTAGTAGATAGCTTGCTCTTGTCCTCTATCGTATTTCTGTCCCAGCATGCAGCCCATGGCATTATCATTAATGGACAAGTATATGAACATGGGAACACCATCCCTGGGAGGTACCAAAATAGGAGCTTTGACTAGATGCTCTTTGATTATAAGGAAGGCTTTCTGATACTCATCATTCCATTTCATGGAGGAGTTCTTCCTTAACAACTTAAAGATAGGCTCACACGTTGCTGTGAGTTGGGAGATGAATCTGCTAATGAAGTTGATCCTTCCCAAAAATCCCCGTATTTCCTTCTCTTTTTGAGGAATGGGAATTTCCTTGATGGCCTGGATTTTGGTGGGATCCAGCTCAATCCCTTTATGGCTGACTAGGAAACCTAGCAACTTTCCTGATTTAACGCCAAAGGCACTCTTGGCTGGATTCAACTTCAAGTTGTACTTACGCAACTTGTTGAAGAGCTTTTCGAGATGGCCTATGTGGTCTTCTTCCCTTCAGGATTTGACAATGATGTCATCCACATAGATCTCTATCTCTTTAAGTATAAAGTCATGAAAAAGAGCCATCATGGCCCACTGATAGGTAGCTCCAGTATTGATGAGGCCGAATGACAACCGTCTATAGAAAAAGGTTCCCCAAGGCGTGATGAGTGCAATTTTCTCACGATCCTCTTTAGCAACCATGATTTGATGGTACCCCACAAAACAATTAGCAAAGGAGTACATGTTGTATTCAGCAGTATTGTCAATAAGAATGTGGATAAATGGCACGGAAAAGCTATCTTTAAGGAAAGCTTTATTCAAATCCAGGTAATCTACGCAAACTCGCACATTTCCTCCCGGTTTAGGCACGGGGACTATGTTGGATAGCCATTCAGGGTATGTTGACACCATGATGATGCCAGCTTAAACTTGTTTCATAATTTCTTCTTTAACTTTTAAACTCCACTCAGGTTTTAAGCGCCTGAACTTCTGCCTGACTGGCTTGAATCCCTCTTTGATGGGGAGATGATGAATGACAATGTTAGTGGAAAAACCCACCATGTCTTCATGAGACCATGCAAACACATCCTGAAATTGGGTTAATAGGGTAACCATGTCATTCCTTTAGTTTGAAGTAAGGTTCGTACCAATCTGGATTAGCTTTGGATTTTTTTAAGGTTCTGAGGTTTAAAGAGGAGGTTTGATCAAGATTTGGTTTGGGTTTCTCCTCAACCCATTCTTTGATCTCCTGAGGTATCTCATAGTCCTCTTGTACTTCCATCAAGTCTGAGTCCAACTTTACATCAAAGTTACAGTCCTTGTGAAGAATAGGCACCTCATCAGCAAGTTTAGGCACATCTAAATTTAGAGTCCTGAAACAAAAATGCTTTCACTTAATATATGAAACTATTTAATCATAAAAAGTTTTAGCATGTAATGACAAAACAACTACTAATATTGTACAAAAAAGTAAGCAGTTTTTGCTATCTACTGGGCAGAAGGAGTTTCTGCCCTTTTTACCCTTTTCGGCTAATGTATGGAATGCTACTCCAGTTGTCAAGGGTGAAGTCCGTTTGGACAGCAGTGATGAAGGGGTTGTCATCGTCCTCCTTCTCCTGAATGATGACCATGATATCTGGACAATCATCGTCTGGGATATCTCTATTCATACCCTCAGTATTGACAATGATGCATATGTTTTACAACCGCCTGGCGATTTCTTGTTTACGTCTCCATTCCCTTTCTTCCACTTTAGGATTTGGAATTAATACCTCTTTTGCTTTGACTGGTATCAGTTTGGGAAATAACATAGCCATTACATGGGCAGGCACCTTTATTGGAGACCGTACAGGCTCAGGATCTGTAGGTTGAGATAATCGTCGTGTGGCTGAAGCTGAAGTAATTTGTCTATGCTTATGAAGATTCTTGTGACTGGAGCTAGCAGAATTGCCTAGTCCAGCTGTCCCGGTTTGACTGGAAATTTGAATTGGGCGCTTATTGCCCTGATGATCTTTGCCCAACCCTTGTCCAGGTTGATGACCCAATGACATCATCTCTTGAGTTGTCAACATTACCTCAGCAGAAATCTTGGGTATCAGAGGTGGCGCCCCAATAGGATGATAGTGAGTGTTGCTCACCTCTAGGGCAATAATTGTCCAGGTATGTCACCTTGTTCAGGACATTTCGGCTCAACACTGACAGTGACTAGGTTATTGTTAATGATGTATTTGAGTTTTTGGTGAAGGGTGGAAGGAACGGCTCCAGCCATGTGAATCCACGGTCTTCCCAAGAGTAAGTTGTATCATATAGCTATTTTGAGCACATTAAAGGATACGCAGAAAGTATATGGACCAATCTCCATAGGCAGTTCAATCTCTCAGACAACATTACGTCGGGATCCATCAAAAGCTTTAATAATCATATGGTTGCTTCTGATCCTATTGAGATATGTTCATCTTCTCCAAAGTGGCATAAGGACAGATATTTAAAGATGACTCTCCATATATCAAAACTCCTCCCACCATATATACAGAGGACAGAACCGCTATGTGCAACGGTTTGCAATGACCAGTCCCTTAGGGAGGTATGTCGTCATCAGTGAAAGATATCACATTGTTGTTAAAAATGTGATCAACTAGGTGTTGGAATTTTTCAACATCCACTGATTTCGGCAAGTGGGCTTCTTCCAAAACCTTTAGCAAGACCTTCATGTGATCTTCGGAAGAGAAAACCAAGTCCAGTATCGAAATTTATTGTGGAGCTTCTCTCAAGCTTAAAACCACCTTGGCTTTATTATGGCCCATAGTACGGAGGAACTTTTCAATCTTCTCCATGGGAACTTTCCCCTTTGATCTGATGGTGGGCTTCATTGCCGTTGGGGAAGATATAGTGGATTCTCGTTCAACACTGCAGTAGTTATATGGGATGTGGATCCTTTAGCCTCTCCATAATTCCATGGTACTTTTTTTAGGCTAACAACAGGATACTGTGGTCTGTATGGCAATGTAATTGGCTTTGGCGCAGCCACTTTCAAAGGATTGTCAACACCTTTGAGTTGAATTGCTTGTATTGGGGGTGGTTTGGCAGCCAAATCATCCTCAGCGGATATCACTACTACGACTTCCTTCCATTTTGTAGGAAATGTGTCCCCACTCTCGAGCAACACAGTGTCATTGTTTTCCAACTGTAGGACACCACTATTAATTAAGTTCTGAATAAGATGGTGGAGTGCCCAGCATTCTTCAGTGTTATGTCTATGAGAATGGTAGTGATACTGACATACTCCATTAGAATTAAACTGTCTTGAACGAGGATTGATTGGAGGTAGCAGAGCTGTGATTCTTCCTTCATTGATCAGCATGTAAAATATCTCCTCCATTGGTTGGCTCAGATAGGTAAATTCCCTCCTGTTGGCAAAATTCTGATGGGCTTTGGCACTTGCTCTTTTTGTAATTTTATCCTCCAGCGTTTCTTTTCCTAGAGTCAATAATGGAGTATTCGTAACCAGAGGAAGGAGACTAGCATGCTCCTGGCTGACTTATTAGCGTGTGACTTGGTGCTGATGGATCACCAGTTCTGCCAATTGATTAACTTGCTCACACAGAGCCTTCATTTTCCACTCCATCATAAATTGCAAATTTGCATAATCCCATTTATCAGCACCATCCTTGCTGGTTTGGGAGGATTCACCACCATAATTGGAACTCTTTCCACTGCTCCAATTAATCATATTAACCTCTTCTTCTTTGTGTTGAGGAGGAGGGTTATTTTGCACATGCGGTTGGTCGGGTTTGGTCACCACGATCTCACCGTTATCAATTAAATCCTGGATCTTGTGTTTCAAGGCCTAGAAATCCTAAGTATCATATCCTAGAGCTCCAACATGATAGGTACACTTCCGGGTTGCATTGAAACCCTTCCCATTCGGGTTGGTTGGTGGAAGAAGATGTGTAATTTTCTTCTGAGTAGTCAGAAGGTTGAGAATATTCTTGAGTGAGTTCCTTAGGGGTGTGAATACTCAAATGCGTCAAACTTATCCACTTTTTGGCAATGTAGGGTTGTGAGACTGTGCTTAAAAAGTGGAGTAGTTTCTCCTTTGGATAGGCATGTTTAATCATTTCAAAAAATGGCTTGCAAATGCCAGCTAAGACTCTCTCATAGAAGGGAGCTTCTTGTATGTCTATGAAGGTCATCACCATTTTCGACTCAGTCATAGAAGGAATAACTTAAGCAGCAAGGCGCCTTCACCTTTGAGCATACTCTCGGAAAGACTCATTGGCTTATTTCTTGACCTTGGTAATTTGGTGCCGGTCAGGAGCCATCTAAGACTGGAAACTATACTGACTGAGGAAGGCATGAGCCAGCTCTTCCCAACTATGAATCTTAGAATTGTCTAATCTGGTGTACCACGATTAGGCTTCTCCAATTAGACTTTTCTGGAACAGCTGCATTCTGAGCTTCTCATCCTCGGCATAAGATCTGAGTTCTCCAATAAATACCTTCAAATGTGTGCAAGGATTCCCCAACCCATCATACTTTTCAAAGTTAGGGGTTTTCAACCTCTCTGGATAATGAACACCAGATAATATAATAAGGTCAGCATATGAAACACGCATGTGTGCTCCAATGCCTTTAATAAACCGAATGGTCTCTTCCATTTGAAGGACTTTATTCCTTATATCACTGGTGTTTGGATCTTCCTTGAGATGGGTAATTTCAGGGGTTTTATTGGGTTTATCCAAATGAGACTTAGGTACTGGAGGTTCTTTGTCCGTACCCTGGGTTCCTCCATGTGCAGAGAATTCTGTATGTATGGGTATTCATGAACCCTGAGTAGACTGGTGTAGTTTTTTAAGAAGAATATCAAATCTGTAATTTGTTTACTTAATCCTTCAAACTCCTCACGAGAGACAGGAGAAGGATTAGACTAGTCAGATGAAGACATAATTGGTTGTAGGCTTATTGCCTTTTTGGACTTTGAATGGGTAACAGGCCCAATTGTTTCCCTATAAAAAACTTATGTAATTTAGTCATAGGGAATGTATAAATGTCACATGCTATATGATGTGTCCGTTTTAGGATTATTATCCTGCAACACAGATGTTAGTTGTTTGTAAGATAGCATGGCAAAAAGGGAATGCATGTACACATTTTCCTTCATACTTTCCATTACATAGAGATTGATATGGAATGAATTTACAAGTAATTTAATTTACAAGCAATTTGAAATAAGAAAGTATGAAGAAACTTCCGTCCGCGTTTGGTTTATCAGAGGCTAACCTATCCTAGGCTACTCTCGCTATTTTTTGGCATGAAGGTTCCCATATAATCGCAATTTACTCGATGAGAAGTTAATCCGGTCTTTCAACTGGAGCGAATCTGGGTGATGCCCTTCCTGAGCCTCGTTGGAATTAGTCTCCCAACGAGTCCAGTAATGAAACACCAACAAGATAGCCTCCTGGTGGAGGGACCACACAACATACATTCACATATAACGTGTCTCACCGTTTATGGAAATGATGACATGTGCGAAGCACTTTTAATATCACAAGTAGATAAAGTGCAAAGCACTAAGTGCAGTAAGTAAATGCATTCGTACACATTCATTTAAATGTAAATGCAACATCCACACATAAGCATAAAACAGTTTGAAAAGTTTGTAGTAGTGGCTTAAGCCCTCTTACTAGATGTCCCCAGCAGAGTCGCCACCTGTCGACGTCGGGATTTTTACTATCCCTTTTCTATTCTTGTCTTTTGGTGTTCTCATGTTAGGTGAGATTTTCTTGAAAAAACAAGTTGTGAAAAGGTCTGACATGTATATATCGGCATTGGGCTATTGAAATGTAAGAGTTGCCAGTATTTTTAAATGGTTGCACCAACTCAACCGAGAAAAGGTTTGCACAAAGACCTAGTGATGTGACACTGTTTAACAGGTCTATGAAATCGAGATTTATTAGGGTCTGGGGGCTTGATTATGCGGAGGGAAGGTGTTAGGCACCCCCCGACATCCGTGTTACCACGGTGACTGCCGTTGTTCAATTAACTGTTATATGAATATGTGTGTGTGGGTGTGTGGGTGTGTGGGTGTGTGGGTCAATGTGTAATTATCTGAAAGTAGTGTCATGCCTCGTTTGCACCTATATACAAAGGGTTTGAATCTTGTATAAAAGTTCAGTTTTAACAAGATATAGCAATGACGTTTTGTAAAAGAGGTTTTTCAAACCCTTATGCTCAATAGTAATTGAGGCCTTTGATACTTCCATTTTATTCTATGTTCGGCTTGATTGCTTTTATTTTCGAGATGTGAGGTATCTTTGAGAAAATAATATACATAGCAGTGCAAAACTCCTTGTGGGCATGAGAGTAATCTAAGGAAATTCAAACACCGTGAATAATGTACAAGCTGATTACAGCCGAAAATGTCCATCATGGAAACCGAATCTAGATTCAGGAGTCTAAATCTGTGATCACATGATTCCTAGGCTAACGTGATATAGCAGTTTTGTAGGAAAGCTGTAAGCAGTTATATATATAAAAGTTGTAAATATATATACAAACGATCAACTGCCACGAAGCAACTCCATGGGGGATTGGAAATATAAATATACAAAAGCTATAAATATTTATATATATAAGAACGATCAACCGCCACGAAGTAAACTCCAGGCGAGACAAAATGTATATAAAGCGATAAATGGCCACTTAAGTAAACTCCGAACTTTGACAAAATGTAAATATATATATATATAAGTATGCAACGCACTTTGGATATATATCGATCCGAAGCTCGGTTAAATCAACTCGGGATATATATATATATATATATATATATATATATATATATATATATATATATAAGTATTAATATATATATATATAAGTAGTAAACGCACCGGATGTAAATCCAGGCTCATCGAACAGAGTTCGACAACAGTTTATATATAAGTATATATATATATATATAGTAAACGCTCCGGATATAAATCCAAGCTCATCGAACAGAGTTCGAAAATAGTTTATATATAAGTATATATATATATATATATATATATATATATAAGCAAAAAATGCTCTGGACGTGAGTCCAGGCTCAATCGAGGCATAACTCGATAATGTTAGTACAAATATATATATATATATATATAAGTATATATATACAATAGATATAAAAAACCACGGACCGAAGTCCGGGCATACGCACACAACACGACTCTCAACGTGAATAACTGTGTGTGCAAAAAGTGGAGAAAGGCTTTAAGAAATGTAAGAAGTCTTATAGTGGGCTTCCAAGAAGACTTCAAATAGCTTTAATTGAATGAACACTCAATTTCTACCTGTAAAATATAGCACAGTATATGCTCACAAGTGTTTAAAATGAGAAAGCACTCAGTTTATAGTGTACAGAGCAAATTGGGCAGGGCTTCCTCGCCTTTCTCTCTTAAAAATGGCCACTCCAAGCCCTCTATTTATAGAGGGGGAACCTCAGGTGCACCTGCAGCTTCCCGGGGTGCCCCGGGCTCCACGGGTCTCGTCGTCTTGAAGTACGTGTACGTATGCAACGCGATGTCCGCTTGAACTTTCAGAATTTCATTTCGGGCATCCGATTGAGGTGTATAAGACCTTTTTTGGAATGATTTTGTCGAGAGTTACACAAATGACATGGGATTAGAGGTTGTACGAAGTCAGGAAGATGGGACCATGCCCAGGTCTTCAGGCTTCAAATTTTATTCGGTGTACTATCTTGTGTAATAGTCAATCGGGATTGGAGCTCTGGTTCTTGTAGGACATTGCTGGGTAGAATGTATGTTGAAATGTTGTTGAGACGGTGCAATATGGGATTGAGGTGGAAACATGATGTTTTTTCCCCGCACCAGGGTTATCTCCGGTTTGGGCTGATGTAGCAGTCGTTGCTCAGGGTTATCTCTGAGATTGGGCTCCTGTGAGTGTAGAATGTCCTCAGGGTTATCTCTGAGGTGTGCCTGACCTCCAAAGGTTGTCTTCGGGGTTGGAACTGAGTGCCTCGGGGTTATCTTCGAGGTTAAAGCTGACAGCAAAGGGTTGAAGCTGACTGCAAAGGGTTGAAATGAGCATTTCTGGGGTTATCTCCGGAACTACAATTGCACTCCTCGGTGTTGTTTCTGAAGTTGAAACTGTTGGGCTTCGGTACAGAAACGCACAGCGAAAATTAAAATTTTAAAGCAATTTCCGAAACCCTAAAATAGGATCCATGCGAAAATCAATTAATTCAGAGGTTTAGAGATTATACCAGATATAAACAAAAATGAGAATCAAACCGACCAAGTAGGCCTCGAATCTCCAACGCAATACAAACCGATTGCGCCTCTACGGTATCCACACGAACGCCGCACGAACCGTCGAACGATTCTGCAATAAGGACTTGCGGTACTAGCCACCAAAAGGAATGGATTTTCTGAAACTGTTTTCTCTCTAGTCTCTCTCTAAGAGCGGCTAGGGTTTTTCAATTATGATATCTTACCCTAAGTAGTCATATATATCATATATATATATAGTAGTTAAAAGGAATTAATCAAATCAAAACCTAATTTTATAAAATCCGAATTTATATATATATATATATCTCTTAATTAAGTCTTACTTAATTAATATACATATATACAAATTATCCTTTTAATTTAAATTCGTGATTTAAATACTATTAATCATATTAATATATTTAAATCCTTAAAATTTAAATTAATTCCCTTTTAAATAACGTTCTATGTGTGTGACCCTATAGGTTATTATTACGTTGGCAATAATTTTAAAATCATATTATAAAATTATAAATGTTGAGCGACATCTAGTAATGCATCACTGCTACCCAAGTAATAATAAGATCGATGATTCGATGCAACCTTTTACGTGACCAATGTTTCAATGTAATTTAATCCTTTTAACCTTAATATCCTAGATTAAACTCGAGTCATGGAATGTGTCATACTCTTCATAATTTAATCCGAGTTTTCTTGATCAATGAGTAGACTATATGAAACAAATCACTATTTGAGCATGGCCATGCATTTCATAGTCCTACTCAATCAAGAGGCCTATGGATATCACCCATAATATATAGGATGGTTAAATTCCATCTAGATCACTCATATTTCTCACACGATTAATGATGAACCCAATAATCACCTTTATAGTCCACCTATTAAAGGTGACATTTGATGATATCAAAGTACATAAATTCTCGTGTAGTAATATAGCGATTTCAGGTCGGAGGACCATTACATCATTGTCACTATGAGAATTGCTAATGACACTTCGCATAATGCTCCATATAGAATTCTCATGGTGGGTCAGTCCAGTACATCGTTCGTTAACATGTACCTATGCATTGACTTAATATCTCATATATTTATGACCAATGAGATTTGGTCATCAGTCAATCCACATACTAGTCTCAATGCATCATTGTTGTCCCATCAACAATGATACTCGACTAGGGACATTTAAGAACACTGATACTAATGGTAATATATAATCTCATGTTCAAGTCACATACTTGAAACTATATAATTTGTATCACTATTCTAAGGAATTTTATTATGTTAACAATTATATTACGCAGTAAATAAAACCATAATAAAATCATATATTTATTCAATCAAATATAATATCAAAACGTTAAGCAATTATATCAAATAATTGGCCTCTAGGGCATAAACTATAACAGAAACTGGATCTCCCGGGGTTATCTCCGGGACTGAGTATCTCGAGGTCATCTCTGAGATGGAAAACTGATGATTCCGGGGTTATCTCCGGAATTGGAATTCACTACTCGGGGTTGTCTCCGAGGTGGTAAGACTGATAATTCTGGGGTTGTCTCCGGAATTGGGGCTACTTTTTCCTCCAGGGTTATCTCTGAAAGACGATTTTACCCTCCTGCAATGTTAGTAACAGGAATGCAAAATTTCGAGTGTCTACATGTAGCATCGGGAAAGATCCGGTGATGAAAGCTTTGTGAACTACCGTTCGAGTAGACATCTAGGAAGTTCAGGGGAGACCATCATTGAAAACTCCAATGTGACGCCCCCAAAATAGGTATACATCACCTATTCTGAGTCGCCAAATTCATGGTACAGAATACAAATACAACTTAATTATACAACAGTCGTATAAAATACGACATAACATAATCTAAGAGTTTTAATAAGAATATTTTCATCTAAACAATATCCACACTCAATGGAGTCCTCATTACATTTATTGTCATACTATTTAACAGAATAGTGAGGACTACTAATGCTATCATCTGGACCGTTACTCCGTTCCCCGACTAGTCCAGGCTACGTTCTCATTTCCTAAAGAGAACAGTGAAAGAAAGGGTGAGCTCAACTAGCCCAGTAAGAAATATTATGACTAAGATAATGCAGAATAAATTATGGTTAGCCTTCAATAATGTTAAACTGATACAATATAACAAACATCAAGTTTAACTACAGCGGAAAGCAATCCATTAAAAGAGTCAAGTAGAGAATAAAATCTACTATCTTTTATGATTTAAAAGGTTTTTGATCACTTTTATCGCTGGGACTCAGCTTAATAAATAATCCACATCATCCCTGCACTACGGCCAAGGATATTGATTAGTATCACAATGATAAATTATCCATGCACTACGTGCCAAGGATATTCGTGTATTCATCAATGGTCATGATCATGCCAACAACTATCCATCAACGAACTACGGGCCAATGAGGACTTTTACCACATCATTTGTAACATTACGGTCATGATTATACCGATTAATCTCTGGTGATAATCATACCAAGTTCAGATATGCACTACAGGCCATAGATGACTTTCAACATAAAATAAACATGAGGATGATGACAATGATATAAGAATTCAGTAAAACAAGTTCAAGAATTAATTTATCCAGGAACTAATAACGTCCAAATTGTCAACATGATACTTCTTTGTAGAGTAAAATTCAAGAATTCTCAGAAGAATATTTCCATGAAAAGATACTGGATGAAGCGCAAATATTAAGGATATTCCACTAATTTCATGGAGTATAGAAGTCAAAACTTTAACCAACTGAGTATAATAAAGAATGGAATAACAAAAGAAATCACCGGGCATGCGATAGATCATATGACGAGAGTTATTCCAATAGAATAATAAATAACGAAACCGAATCGGGCAAAATTGCGCTGTGGGATATTCCAAATGAATAATAAAGAATGGAATAACAACAAATCACCATCCATGCGATGAACCGCATGCAGACGAGTTATTCCAACGAATAATAATTAATGGAACCCGTCAAAGTAATGTCGCGCCAAAGCGGGATATTCCAACGAATAATAATAATAATTTAACCGGTCATGCGTAAACGCATGCATGTGGGATGTTCCAACAAAATAATAAAGAATGAAATAATGTAAGAATTTCACCATGTATGCGATATCAGCATAGAGCGAAAGTTATTCCAACATAATGATAAAGAATGGAATAATGTAAGAATTTCACCAAGTATAGGGTAGCTCAGCGATACAAAGTTATTCAACGTAATCATAAAGAATGGAATAACGTAAGAATTTCACCATGTATGCGGTGCTTAGCATGATGTTATTCCAACATAATAATAAAGAATGGAATAACAAAATAATTTCACCATGTATGCGGTACTTCGCATAGACAAGTTATTCCAACATAATAATAAAGAATGGAATAACAGAAGTTCTCTTCATGAAGACGAAAGAAAAAATACCCCTTACCTTAGAAGAAACTGGATATAGGGGTAGTGAAGTAGCAGAATACTTTTCTTCTTTCTCTCTATATTTTCTCTCTCTAGAGTTTCAGTGAATTCGTAAGAAATAATGAAGTAATGAGCTTCTATTTATAGGAGAATGGACTAAATAGTAACTAATTCATGAACGATCCAGATTGATTCACTATGCAGTATTAATAAAATATTCTAATAAAACAAAATATTTTAAATAAAATATAATATATTCTATTTATAATCTAATAAAACGAATAACTTTATAAAAGTATTCGCTTTATATAAAAAGATTTTACTATACTGAAAACACTATGCAGCACTATGCAAACACTATACATAATAAAATATATTATATTCTAATTATTGTCTAATAAAATAAATAACTTTATAAAAGTATTCTATTTTATATAAAAAGATTTTACTATGCAAAATACTATGCATAATAAAATATATTATATTCTAATTATTGTCTAATAAAACAAATTACTTTATAAAAGTATTACATCTTATATAAAAAGCTTTTCTGTTTTATTACATTAATAATACTAATAAAATAAAATTTATATGTATATATATAAACATCCATGACTTCATAAAAAGAAACCTCAATATATTTAACAACATTTATCATCATTATTATAATTCACAATATTAATTGACCAGGTCGTTCCCAGGAAAGAAGGGGCTTTCCAATAAGGATTTCTCCCTATCATGCGCCAATTAGGTGACCAACCTCTCTTTAGCGTAACTTACGGACATCGTTAATATTACAAATAATAATATTAATAACTCTGTCATCTCAATTATTGATTTAATAATATATAAAATATCGACAATAATTGAATCAAATAACGTGAGATACTATGCAACAATTACTAAAGAAATAATTGAACAAAACTGAGTGACTTCTCACGTAAGCATCAATAATCAATATCGTGTGCTACTATGCAACCACGCATATTACTGTACTTTTAACACGGGGTGTTTCAACAGTTAGCGGTAAAACTTCCGCCGTTATTTTCATAAAAAGATATTTTTATCGTTTTCTCAATCTGACAATAATTCTGTTGTGGGGTCCACCAATGATTGTGTCGTCGTACGAATATTCTCTGTTAAAACGAATATTCCCCGACCAATCGAATATAATATAACAACTTGCATACTTTGCAAAATTTATAAATACTACCCACAGCTATAACATTATATCAAATCCACACCATAAATTTAAAAAATATTTCGAGAAATTTAAATCTTTATTCATAAAATCTGGGGTCTCACATCCATCTTAAAAAAAATGGCGGAGGCAGTCATGCCATTAGAAATAACTCCAACCAAAAACATGCAACATCTATAACATCATATTATGTTGCATTGCATGACATCATTTAATCTTATCATATTTTAAGTGTCTAGTAATATTTATCCTATTCATTCCATTACATTGCATAAACATGATAAAGAGGGGTATCTGTAGACACTCGAAATTTTGTGTTCCTGTTATTAATCATGCATGAGGTCAGAATCATCTTGTATCTTCCAGAGACAATCTTGGAAGTCAAAATCATCAAATTAAACCCCGGTGACAACCCCGAGAGATCAAATCCAAATCCCAATGATAACCCCGAAAGATCAAATCCAAATCTCGATGACAACCTCGGGAAATCAAATCTATACCCCGGTGATAACCCCGGGAGATCAAGTCAAACCCCGGTAATAACCCCGGGAAATCAAGTTAAACCCCGGTGATAACCTCGGGAAATCAAGTCAAACCTAGGAGACAACCCCAGGAGATCAAATCAAACCTCAGAAATAACTTTGAGAAATCAAATCAACTTTAGAAACAACCCTGAAAACAAACAACAGGTCAACCTCAGAGATAACCCCGAGGAAGACAGATGCTGACACGTCAAGCCCAAGACCGACCCAAAAGGGCAAAATAGTAATTTTTCCAACTTAACATCAATTTAGCCCAAATCACTGTGTCGACGTCAGGAAAATTTTACCCCTTTTTCTATTCTTACCTTTTTTGTTCTCTATCTGTTGAGTTTTATCTGAAAAGGCGAGTTTAAAAAAGGTTCAACATATAAATGTCGACGATTTGAAAATCAAAGTCGCTAGTTGGTAGATTTGAAATGGTTGTACCAACTCAACTGAATTTGAAAAGGTTTACAGAATGGCCTAATGCTTGGACTCTGTTTAACAGGCCTTGGAAACCGAGATTCATAGAGTTCAGGGGCTTGATTAAGCGGGGGGGAAGGTGTTAGGCACCCCCCGACATCCGTGAAAACACAGTTACCGCAACATTTCAATTTCCTTAATTTATATGCATGTATATGTGTACATGTGTGTTTATTGGGTATATGTGCAATTATCTGGAAGTAGTGTTATTCCTCGTTTGTAACTATATACAAAGGGTTTGATTTGTATAAAAGTTCAATTTTAACAAGATATAGCACTGATGTTTTGGAAAACAAGTTTTCAAACCCTTATGCTCAATAGTAATTGAGGCCTTTGATACTTTCATTTTATTCCATATTCGGCTTGATTAATTTTATTTTTGAGATGTGAAACATCTTCGAGAAAATAAGATACATAGTAGTTTCGGGTTCCTTATGGGCATGAGAGCCATCCAAGGAAGTCCAGACACCGTAGATAATTTACAAGCTGGCTGCACAGCTGAAAAGTGTCCATCATGGGAACTGGATCTAGATTCACAAGCTGAATCTTCGATCTTATGGCTCCTAGGCACACATGATAGATTAATATGTACAAAAACTATAAAGAAAACTAGATTTAAATAAATCTAAGTCATTATAGCTTCAGCGGTTCTAGTTTAGTCACTTTTGAACCGATTAAAAGTTGGAGATGGCTAGATTTAGATAAATCTAGTCCACAGGCAGGAAAATTAAATATCTACATTGCAAAAGCAGTTAAAGAAAATATATAAAAGCAATATATATATATATATATAGTTATATATAAAGATGATAAACTGCCACGAATTTGAAATTCAGGCAGGACTTTGAAAAGGAAATATATATATATAAGCAGTAAAAGGCCACGAAGTGAACTCCAGGTCAAACGAAAATGTAAATATATATATATAAGCGAGTAAAAGTCACAGATATTCGATCAAGGCTCAACTGTTCGAGATTAGTCTATATATATAGTTATATATATAAATATATATATATATATATAAATATATATATATATATAAGAAGGAAGAAGCCATGGATCGACGATCCGAGCGTAACTAATTGGTGAGAATCTCAATATATATGTGTATATATATAGTGGGCTGCCAAGAAGACTTTAGACCGCTTTTGGAGCTTAAAAACTTGGTTTCCACCTGTTAAATTTTGATATGTCTTAGAATACGAGCTTACAAGTGTTTAGAAAGAAGAATCACAAAGTTTGGAGCACTTTAGAAGAGGTTAAGGACTGAAATGGACAGAGTTTTCTCTCTTTTCTTTTTTTTTCTTTTTAAATGAGCTGATGAGGGGTCTATTTATAGCCCAAATTGGTCGCAGGTTAACCTGCGGTAGCCGCGGGTCTACCTACGACTTCCCGGGTTGCCTCGGGCTTGGCGGGTCCCATTGTCTCAAAGTACGTGCACTTGGACAACGCGATGTCTACTCAAACCTTCATAACTTTCAATCCTAGCATCCGATGGAGGCGTGTTGTACCTTTTTGGATAGCCATTGACGAGAGCTACACAATGACACGGGATATGACATTTTCTGAATCCAGGAAGATGGGTCCATGACCAAATCTCCAAGTCTTTGCAGTCTATTTGTTGAGTTGTCTTGTGCAATTTTCACTCGGGATTTAAGTTATGGTTCTTGTGGGACTTCTTTTGAAGTGAAATGAGTTAATTTGAGTTAAAATGGGTTGAGTTGATGTTGAGTTGGAAAAATGACCATTTTTCCCCTCTTGGGGTTATCTCCTGCTTTGATGCAGTTGTAGTAGTCTTTTCTCAAGGTTATCTCCGAGATTGGACTGCTTTTGACTCTGATAGTCCTTAGGGTAGTCTCTGAGGATTGTTTGATCTCCTGGGGTTATCTCCGGGCTTTAAACTGGATCCCCTGGGGTTATCTTCGGGGTTTGAACTGGATCTCTTGAGGTTATATCTGGGGTTGGAAACTGATCTCCTGGGGTTATCTTCGGGGTTAGAACTGGATCTCCTAGGGTTATCTCTAGGACTAGAACTGATCTCCCGGGGTTATCTCTGGGGTTAGAAACTTGATCTCCTGAGGTTATCTCCAAGATTGGAAATTGAATCTCCCGGGGTTATCTCTGAGGTTGGAACTTGATCTCTCAAGGTTATCTCCAGGACTAGAACTGATCTCCTGGGGCTATCTCTGGGGTTGGAACTGCATCGGGTTATATCCGGGGTTGGAAACTAGATCTCATAGGGTTATCTCTGGGGTTGGAACTTGATCTCCCGGGGTTATCTCCAGGACTAGAACTGATCTCCTGGGGTTATCTCCGGGACTAGAACTGATCTCCCGGGGTTATCTCTAGGGTTAGAACTTGATCTCTCGGGGTTATCTCCAGGGATGGATTGATTTGACTTCCAAGGTTATCTCTGGAAGATGATTCTACCCTCTTACATGGTTAGTAACAGGAATGCAAAATTTTGAGTGTCTACAAATGACCCTCTTTATCATGCTTATGCAATGTAATGGCACGGACAAGATAAAGACTACTAGACACTTGAAATATGACAAGACTAAGATGATGCAATGCAATGCATCATGATGTGAAGTTATGTTGAATGCTTGTGTTGTTGGAATGATTTCCAATATGGTTTGATAATTGCATGCTCCCACCGCTTCTGTTGGGGGATAGAGTTGTCAATGATGATTTCCCTTATACTGCTTTGATGTCTACTCGAATAGTTATCTAGAAAGCTTTCATCATTGGATTTCCCGATGCTACGCTGGGGTTGTCACCAATGATGAGACCATCAGATTTTGACATTGGGGTTGTCACCAATGTCCTTGATCTCTTGGATGAGCTTTCCACCGAAGATGTTCTTCTCTTTTATGAGTGACTCTTGGGGATTGTTGATGTTTTATCCTAATGATAGCTTGTCTTGGTTGCGACCATTGGATGCTTCTTTCCATTACGTTGGCATTATCACCATCGCTCTGACTTTCTACCAGGTCGATGCTGATAGTTCCGCTGGGGATAGCATTTTGACTGCTTGCTTTCACATTATCTTCACAATACTCACTCGAATGGCAGTATTGTGAAGGTTGATCATCAATGACTTTCCTCGATGCTTACTTGCATAGTAGCTTACAATGGTCTGGAAATCACCGAGCCTTCTCAGTGTCTCGGTTGAGGATTTGTATAAAAGATTCCATCATCAGACCTCCCCGATGAAGATGGTTTCACTACCAGACTTCTCTAATGCTTCACTAGAGTTATCGCCAATGGCTTGCAATATTAGATACTCTGATCTTTGTAGAAGTAACTTTTAATGGCTTACATCACCGGAACATTTCTGATGATACGCTGGAGTTGTCACCAACGGTTTGCAGTGCTAAGGATGTCTGACCTTCATTGAAGTAGCCTTCAATGGCTTACACCACCGGACCATTTCTGATGTTACACTGGAGTTATCAGTAATGGGTTGTAGTGTCAAGGATGTCTGATATCTCTAGTGGGGATATCTTTTTGATGCATTACACCCTGAGCAAATTTGGTTGCTTTGATTGCAAGCAAGACCCCCGGTTCATAGCGTCGAACCTTCATGATGTTTTGACAAGGGCCGCTTCCAATAGCTGTTATCATCGGCTTTCCGAAACCCCCATCTGGGTGAAAACCAATGACTTACAAGTAGACCCGCAGTTTGGTCTCTGAATTCAGGATTTCAGGCCCTTTCTGCTTAATTGTGTAGCACCTTTGTTCTTGATTTGACTTTTTATCTTCTAAGACCTCCATTGCAACTCAAATTTGATCGAGCTGGAAGGGGTGGGGACCACCCTGGGTAGCCACAGGTAGACCCACGGCTACCACGGGTTGACCCCCGACCACCCGTGGGTTATATACTCCCTCCCATCTCTTTCACATGTCATTTTCAAGTTAAAGCCACACAAAAAATTTGAGATTTCTTCTTCAAATCTACTGAGTTCGGGATGCTTTCTGTAAAATTCATCATTGTACAATCGTTCTGTGTTATCCTGGTAATGTTTACATGTTTTGTTTTCCAGTTTTGACCATTAGAATGTGAGATATCATATAGAATGCTTCTGAACACATAGTAGTGAATATGCATGCTCATATAACTTGATAAAAATTATTCAATACAGTAAATGTTAATCTTTTACCATGCTGAATGTATTGATGTGAAAAATATGACTTTTCAAATAGTCAATTGGCACCATTTTTTGCTATTTTTCATCCTATTTGAGGACAAATGAGCAAAGATTTTGAAATAAAGCACATCTGGCAATTAGGCTACCATGATGGATTTAATTTTGATGTTTTTCATGCATATGAGATGTTCATGACTTTGAGTTAGTGTGCTACTGAATGGCCACCTAGTCATGCCTATATGCATATGGATAGTCCATTTTACAAAGGAGATTGGCAAAAAAAAAATTATGAGTCTTGGCATTTAATGAGCATGCATTTTTAACTCTACTATAGATGTATGTTAAATCAATGCATGTATGCATGAAGGTATGATTTGAATTTAATGAGCTTCAGTTTAGAATTTACCTCACCCTTTCTGAGGTGTATTGGAGACTTTTGTCCAAATTATGGATCCAGACCAGACGAGTAGCTCTCGTAGGGCCTCTTTAGGTGTGAGGAGGAGAGTTTCAGATGTTCCTTGGCCTTGCTCAGCCCGATCGCCTCATTGGTTGACTGAGTCAGTTATTCGTCCTATCCGGGTTGACAGACTAGATGTCGAGGATGAGGAAGAGGAAGAGGACGTTCCCATTGCGGATCCTGCTCCTTCTTCTTCCATTCCCCGCATGGAGCTTCCAGCTATTAATGTGATGATTCCAGATCTTCTGGATGATTTGAGTTATCACCCATCTATCTATCTTCATGCGAATGAGGTAATAGCCGTTTCCATCTTTCTTTTCCAATTTTTGGGGGCAAAGGTTCCGATCTTGATTTGCAATTTGATGCAGGTTCCCGGCTTTATGCAGCCCAGAGGGAATTGGTTTAGCATACATTCTCTATACCAAACTCTTCATCTAGAGTACCGGGAGATTGTCCATGCCTGGGGCTTTGAGGCTTTCTCTTCTATCCCCCCTCGTTGTCCCTGGGGTTATCTCAAGGCTTAGCGCTGGTTTCACTAGACCCAGTCTCCCCACTTGCTGGATTGTGAAGTGATGATGATACCGATGGATTGGTGATTCATCACTGGATTAGATTTTATAGGGGCACCAGTGCCTTTGGTGGCAGACATTTCCCCGACTGCCGTTAGATCACTTTTGGGAGTCTTGGCCACGACACTCAAGGGTCGAATTGTCCGTTCTGGTCCCCTGAGTGTAGACGCCATGAGTGGGGCTCTGACTAAGCCTCTACGTGATGATCTAAGGATTAGAGATCGCATTCTTTAGCGATTGTTCCTGATCATCATCAGGGGTTATTTCCTGGCAGACAACTCCTCAGTGGTATCATTTACTTTAGTCAGCACCACTCGGGAGGTAGACCGTATCAAAGAGTTTGCTTGGGGCTCCTACACCTTTGCTTACTTCCTCAGAGGGATGCGCCTACGCTCAGAGGGCATGACGGAGTCTTGGCTAGGTTATTACCCATTCTTGCTGGTGATTATTTTCCCTTGATTTTTGATTCCCTTCATTCGGGTTGTTAGTTTGCCTGACTATAGATATTTGATCATTGTATTAACAGTTTTTGGCCTACGAGAGGCTCCCATGTCTTCATCCCATTAGCACGTTATGTGACGCCCCCAAAATAGGTATATATATCACCCATCTTGGGTCGCCAAATACATGGTACAGAATACAAATACAAACTTAATTATACAACATGAGCTGAGTGTTTTTTTACTTGAATATTGTCATCAAGATAATATCCAAACTCAAATAGAGTCCTCATTACATTTATTGGCACACTATTTTATAGAATAGTGAGGACTACTATAACACCATCTCGGGCCATCACTCCGTTCCCCGACTAGTCCCGGCTATGTTCGCATTTCCTGAAGAGAAAAATGGAAGAAAAACGGTGAGCTCAACTAGCCCAGTAAGAAATATTATGACTAAGATAATGCAGAATAAGTTATCATTAGCCTTCAACAATGTTAAACTGATATAATATAATAGACAACAAGTTTAACTGCAGTGAAACAAGCAATCCATTAGAAGAGTCAAGTAGAGCATGATATCTACTATCTTCTATGATTTAAAAAGTTTATCATTAACTTTATTGTTGGGACTCAGCTTTATAAATAGATCACTCATCGAATCATCCCTGCACTACGGGCCAAGGATATTCATTAGTATCACGTCCACAAATTATTATTACACTACGGGCCAAGAATTATTCGTGTAATCATCAATGGTCATGACTATACCGAATTATCCCTGGTCATAATCATACCAATCAACAGTCCATCTATGCATGTAAGCCAAAGATGACTTTCATCACAATATAAGCATGAGGATGATGACAATGATATAAGAATTCAATTAAAAGAAAGTAAAGGATAAATTTTTAAAGATTTATAATTTAATTTATCCAAAATTCAATAATGTCCAAATTTTCAACATGATACTGCTTTGTAGAGTAAAATTCAAGAATAATATCCATGTATCAAAAATAATTTGGATAGAAAAGAAATAAATTTTTCAGTGAATAGTACCGCGTGAATAGTACTTCGAGAATAGTACCCCGTGAATAGTAATTGGGTGAATAGTAATCCTGTGAATAGTAACTCATGAATAGTACTCCGGCATGAAAAGTGCCCTGAATACCCAAGTGAATAATATTATAGTGAATAGTAATCGAGTGAATAGTAACTCGTGAATAGTACTTCGGGTGCAAATATTGATATTTAATAAAAAAAAAAAAAAAGTTCATATCAATATTCCAATAAAATGATATTGGATGAAGCGCAAAACTCACGGATATTCCACTAATTTCAAGGATTATAGAAGCAATACTTACCATAGTAAGTTTAGCTTTAAGAATATGAAAAGAATTTACATACGAAAACTGCAAATGGATTTTCACCGTCATGCAGATGTAATCCAGCGTGACAAGAGTTATTCCACATACTAAAGGATGAATACGAAAAATAGTATTCCTTATGAATACGAAAGAAATAATGCCCCTTACCTTAGTGGAAAGCTGAATACTACAAAAGTGAAGTAGTAGAATACTCTTCTTCTTGCTCTCTATAGTTTCTCTCTCTATAGTGTCTTGTGAATCTCAGTGAATTGGTGAAAATGAAAGAAGAATTAAGCTTCTATTTATAGGAGAATAGACTAAATAGTAACTAATTCACGAACGGTCCAGATTGATTCACTATTAGAATGGACGGTCCATATTGATTACTATTAAAACCACAACCGACGGTCCAGATTGATTTACTTTTAAAACCACCACCGATGGTTCAGATTGATTTACTTTTTAAACCAATATCAATGGTCCAGATTGATTTACTATTAAAACCACCATCAATGGTCCAGATTGATTTACTATTAAAACCACCATCAATGGTCTAGATTGATTTACTATTAAAACCACCATCAATGGTCCAGATTGATTCAACTTATTATTAAACTTTAGTACCCCTAAAGTTTTCCAAGTTTGCATTATTCCCCTCTAACTTTTGTAAATCACTTATTTTTAATAAACACATTCTTGATACTTCAAAAATTATTCATCATTAATATTATAACTCACAATATTTAACAACCAAATTCGTTCCTGTGAAAGGGGGCTTTCCGATAAGGATTTCTCCTTATTGGCGCGTAATTAGGTGACCAAACCTCTCCTTGACAGAACTTCTAGACATTTTCAATATTGCAAATAATAATATGAATAACTTTGTCGTCTCAATTATTGATTTAATAATATAAAATATTATGCAGATGGCAATGTGACAATAATTGAATCAAATAACGTGAGATATTATTCAACAATTAATGTAGCAATAATTTAGTATAACTGAGTGACTTCTCACGTAAGCATCAATAATCAATACCGTGTGTTACTATGCAACCACGAAATTATTGTACTTTTACCACCGGGTAGTTCAACAGTTTAACAGTAAAACATCTACTGTTATTTTTATAAAAAGATATTTCTATCGTTTTATAACTACAACAATACTTCCGTTGTAGGGTCCACCAATGATTGTGTTGTCGTACGAATATTCCCTGTTAAAACGAATATTCCCCGACCAATCGAATATTCACTACCACAACGGATATTTTATATCAACTTACTTACTTTGAAAAATTTTCCAAATATTACCCACAACTATAACATTATATCATACCCACACCATAATATTCAAAAATATATTTCGAGAAAAATATTGTTTATTTAAAAAAAAAATGGTGTCTTACAACCTCCCCTTCTTATGAAATTTCGTCCTTGAAATTAGGGTACTTACCTGATATGTCAAAGAGGTTAGGATACCTTGATTTCATTTCAGATTCTAACTCCCAGGTCATTAACTCCACATCGTGGTTTCTCCACAAAACTTTGACTTGAGGTATAACCTTGGAGCGTAGAATATGATCCTTCTTATCCAAGATTTTAGCAACTACCTCTTCATACGTTAAATCTTCCTCTATTTTGTATGGTTCTAATTCAATAATGTGGTTCAGGTCTTTCACATATCTACGTAACATAGATATGTGAAAAACGTTATGAACACGAGACATACTTGGTGGTAAGGCGAGTCTATAGGCCACGCCTCTACTCTCGATCAAGGATTACAAATGGGCCAATGAATCGAGGATTGAGCTTTCCTCTCTTTCCAAATCTCGTAACTCCTTTCCATGGAGCAACACATAACAACACATGATCTCCAATATTGAATTCCACGTCTTTTCGATGAAGATCAGCATAACTCTTTTATCGATCTTGTGAGGTTTTTATACGTTGTTGGATCATTTGAATCTTTTCCGTAGTCATACATACCAACTCCGGTCCCAACAACGTTACTTCACCTACCTCATCCCAGCATACTGGAGAATGACACTTTCTTCCATACAACGCCTCAAATGGAGCTATGCCAATACTTGTTTGATAACTGTTGTTGTAGGAAAACTCTACCAATGATAAGAACTTGTCCCAACTTCCTTTGAAGTCAAGGACACAGAGTCTTAATAAATCCTCAAGAGTTTGAATAGTCCTCTCTGATTATCCGTCCGTTTGAGGATGATACACCGAACTAAATCGTAAATCCATAGCTTTTTGCAAACTAACCCAAAATCTTGAAGTGAATCTCAGGTCTCGATCAGAAACTATAGATATTGGCATACCATGCAATCTTACAATCTCATTTATGTATATACGAGCAAGACGTTCAAGTGTATAAGTTTCTCGTATCGGTAAGAAATGAGCAAACTTGGTCAATCTATTAACAATGACCCAAATTGCATTTATGCCTTGAGAAACCTTGGGAAGACCAATAACAAAATCCATGGTAATGTGCTCCCACTTCCATTTTGGAATTTCAAGTGGTTGCAATGAACCTTTTGGCACTTGATGCTCCGCCTTGACTCGTTGACTAGTTAGACACCTTGAGATAAACTCCGCTATCTCTCTCTTCATATTTCTCCACCAAAATGTATGTCAAAGATCACGATACATTTTGGTACTCCCAGGATGGATTGAAAACGGTGTGTTGTGCGCCTCCATCATAATTTTATACTTCAAGTCCGAATCGTTAGGAACACAAAGTCTGGAGTTGACTCGAAGTATTTATTCTTCATCGATTCTTACTTCCAGAATAGCACCTTCTTTCACTTTCTTCTTCATACGCATTAGATCCAGGTCTATAGCTTGAGCAGCTTTAACTTTGTCGATTAAAGTCAGTTCTACTCGTATATTCGCTATCATCACATAGGTCGCTAGAGTCTTTAACTCTATCTCCATCCTTTGTAAGTCATACAAAATGGGCCTTTGCGTTGACAACATCACACTCGTACCCGCATATGATCTTCTACTCAATGCATCAGCTACTACGTTCGCTTTTCTAGGATGGTATTGAATGGTATGATCATAATCTTTCAACAGCTCAAGCCATCGTCTTTGCCGCATATTGAGTTCCTTTTGAGTGAAGAAATATTTGAGGTTTTATGATCCGTATAAATCTTCACCTTCTCTCCATACAGGTAATGCCTCCAAATCTTAAGCGCAAAAACGACAGCTGCCAACTCTAGATCATGAGTAGGATAATTTCTCTCATATTCTTTGAGTTATCGTGAGGCATAGGCTATAACTTTCCCATGTTGCATGAGAACACATCCTAAACCTTTGCTTGAAGCATCACTATAGATGACAAATCCCTCTGAACCAGATGGTATTGTCAGAACAGGTGTTGAAATGAGTCTCCTCTTGAGTTCTTGAAAACTCTTCTCACATTCCTCGCTCCAATCGAATTTTGTATCTTTTTAAGTTAGCTGAGTTAATGGAGTAGCAATTCGAGAAAACCCCTCTATGAATCTCCGATAATAACCAGCTAAGCCGAGAAAGCTACGTACTTCGGTCACTGACTTGGGTTGCTCCCAGCTTTGAAATGCTTTAATCTTTGTTGGGTCAACAGATATTCCATGATTTGATATCACGTGCCCAAGGAATGCTACTTCCTCAAGCCAAAACTCGCACTTCTTCAACTTGGCATAAAGCTTGTTTTCATGAAGCTTTTGGAGTATAAGCCTCAAGTGTTGCTCATGATCTTCACGGCTTTTGGAATATATGAGGATGTCATCAATAAAGACGACTACAAAATGATCCAAATATTCCTTGAATACTCGATTCATCATATCCATGAAGGCAGCAGGAGCATTAGTCAATCCAAAAGACATGACTAGGAATTCATAATGCTCATACCGAGTTCTGAAAGTAGTCTTTGGGATGTCATCGGTTTTAATCTTTAACTGATGATATCAGGAACCAAGATCAATCTTTGAAAAGAATTTGGCGCCTTGCAACTAGTCAAACAGGTCATCAATGCGTGGAAATGGGTACCTATTTTTTATTGTGACATGATTCAACTCCCGATAATCAATACAAAGTCGCATACTTCCATCTTTCTTCTTTATAAAGAGAACAGGAGCAACCCAAGGAGATGTACTAGGACGAATGAAACCGATGTCTAACAATTCCTGTAGTTAGATTTTTAACTCCTGAAGTTCAATAGGAGCTATTCGATATGGGGCTTTGGAAATCAGTTTTGTACCGGATTCAAGGTCGATACAAAATTCAATTTCATGCTCTGGGGGTAGGCCAGGAAGTTCTTCAGGGAATACATCAGGATATTTATTAATAATAGCAATATCATTCAAGACTGATGTATTTTTGTTTAAATCTGTGACATGAGCTAAGAAAGCTTGACATCCATTTTTTAATAAACGAATAGCTTTATGACTTGAGCTCATAGTAATTGACTTTAATGGTTGGTTGCTTGAATTCGTATAATAGGTTGGTTAGGAATATGAAAGCTAACAACCTTACGAAAATAATCAATTTTAGCATGATGAGTAGTCAACCAATCAATTCCTAAAATCACATCGAATGCAAGTATTTTTATAGAAATAAGATCAACAGGTAATGTGCGGTTACCGATTTGAACCAAACAAGACTTATAAACAGTGGATGTTATGAAGGTTTCTCCCAACAAAGTTTCAATAGATAAATCAAAGTCTAATTTCTCCGGAGTCAAATTTAAACGTTGAGCGCAAGTAGGAGAAATAAAAGAATGGGTAGAACCTGTATCAAATTAGGTATAAGCTTCGCAAGAGTTTATGATTAGCTTACCCGTGATCACCTCGTTCGGATTCCTCACTTTTTGGGATGTTACAACAAATGCTCTCCCTTGAACTACCGATTTTGTCTTGTCTGGGACGGCCTTTGATGCCTCCATCCCAGTTGGACTTGACTTTGGTGCATGACAAAATCAAGCTAGGTGACCTTATCTTCCACAATTGTAACATGCTTTGGACTGGTGCGTACAGTTTGGACTGATATGTCCCTCTCCTCCGCATTTGTAACATACGACCGGTGGTCGTTCTCCTTCCTTAACAACAGGTGTTCCTGCTAACGTCTTTCCATCATTATTGAATCTCCTCTTATTGAAATTTCCACTTCTATTATCTTGGCCATGATTACCACCGGAGTGGTTACCATTTCTTGCATGTTGATTCCCTCCACGTTTGTTGTCACCGCTTCGATGACTGCTACCACTGGAATTATCGACTTGCTGGCTGCTCTCTCTTGGTTGGGTTGACTCATTATCACGCTCCAATAACTGAGCCGTATTTACAACATCTGAATACAAACACAGATTATGAGAAATGAGGTATTAACGTATTTCGGGTCTCAAACCTCGTAGAAACATTCACGTCATTCTCTCCTCATTATCAACCAAATGGGATGCGAACCGGGCCAACTTGGCAAACTTAGCCTCGTACTGCGACACGGTCATATTGTTTTGCTCCAACTTGATAAACTCCACCTCCTTCATGTGACGAATACTTTCGGGAAAGTACTTGTCATTGAATAACTCTTGGAACTTCTCCCAAGACGTTTTGAGTGCGGCAGGCTGGGTACGCTTTACTGATTCCCACCAGTAATCTGCTTCTCCTCTCGACATGAAGGTGGCAAAGGGAACCTTTTGCTCCTCGGAGCATCCAAAGACATCAAATATCTTGGTGATTTGCTTTATCCATGTCTCCGCTTTAAGTGGTTTTCGCTCTCCCCAAAACTCCGATGGTCCCAGCTCCTTGAATTGTTTAGCGGTAACCATCTGTGAGTTGCCAGTGTGTCCACCTGCATTTTGAACAGGAGCCGTTCTCGCCTAATGTTGCATGAATTGCATTAAGCCTCTAAACATACCATCGTTCGTCATTTGATCGGTGTTGTTTTTTACCTAAGGATTATTGTCTTTCTATTGCACATTATCCTGGATATTGATCGTTGGTGACTCAACGGTCTCATGTGCTTCATTGCTTATCTCGACATTTTCGGATGTCATTTTCAAATACAGCCACAAAACAAGGGTTAATTAACATATCACATATTATCCCTATACTCTGACCGACCAATTAAATATTAAATAAACTTAGGTAGGTCATACTAGCGAAGGAATTCCCCATCTCTCCCTCCTAGTTCTTGTCTCACATCTCAGCCAGGGATCATATCCCTAAGCTTTGTACCAACTGTGACGCTCCCAAAATAGGTATACATCACCCATCTTGGGTCACCAAATATATGGTACAGAATACAAATACAAACTTAATTATACAACATGAGCTGAGAGTTTTTTTACACGAATATTGTCATCTAGACAATATCCAAACTCAAATAGAGTCCTCATTACATTTATTGGCACACTATTTTATAGAATAGTGAGGACTACTATAACACCATCTTGGGCCATCATTCCGTTCCCCGACTAGTCCCAGCTACGTTCTCATTTCCTGAAGAGAACAATGGAAGTAAAAGGGTGAGCTCAACTAGCCCAATAAGAAATATTATGACTAAGATAATGCAAAATAAGTTATCATTAGCCTTCAACAAAGGTTAAACCGATAGAATATAATGTATGAAGTTTAACTTCTACAACGAACAAGCAATCCATTAGAAGAGTCAAGTAGAGCATCATATCTACTATCTTCTATGATTTAAAAAGTTTATCATTAACTTTATTGCTGGGACTTAGCTTTATAAATAGATCACCTCATCGAATCATCCCTGCACTACGGGCCAAGGATATTCATTAATATCACGTCCACAAATTATTCTTGCACTACGGGATAAGAATTAATCGTGTAATCATCAATGGTCATGACTATACCGAATTATCCCTGGTCATAATCATACCAATCAATAGTCCATCTATGCACGTAAGCCAAAGATGACTTTCATCACAATATAAGCATGAGGATGATGACAATGATATAAGAATTCAATTAAAAGAAAGTAAAGGATAAATTTTTAAAGATTTATAATTTAATTTATCCAAAATTCAATAATGTCCAAATTTTCAACATAATACTGCTTTGTAGAGTAAAATTCAAGAATAATATCCATGTATCAAAAATAATTTGGACAGAAAAAAATAAATCTTTTGCTAAATAGTACCCCGTGAATAGTACTTCGGGAATAGTACCCCATGAATAGTAACCCGACATGAAAAGTACCCCAAATACCCGATTGAACAATATTTGAGTGAATAGTAATTGGATGAATAGTAATCCTATGAATAGTAACTCGTGAATAGTACCCAGGCATGAAAAGTGCCCCGAATACCTGAGTACATAATATTATAGTGAATAGTAATTGGATGAATAGTAATCCCATGAATAGTAACTCGTAAATAGTACCCCGGCATGAAAAGTGTCCCGAATACCCGAGTGAATAATATTATAGTGAATAGTAACCGGGTGAATAGTAACCCATGAATAGTAACTTGTGAATAGTACTTTGGATAAAAATATTGATATTTAATAAAAAAAAAGTTCATATCAATATTCCCATAAAATGATATTGGATGAAGCGCAAAACTCGCGGATATTCCACTAATTTCAAGGATTATAGAAGCAATACTTACCATAGTAAGTTTAGATTTAAGAATATGAAAAGAATTAACATACAAAAACTACAAATGGATTTTTACCTGTCATACGGTATGTAATCCGTGTAGACAGGTTATTCCGACATACTAAAGGATGAATACAAAAAATAGTATTCCTTATGAATACGAAAGAAATAATACCCTTACCGTAGTAGAAAAATTTGGATAATCGCAAAAGTGAAGTAGCAGAATACTCTTCTTCTTACTCTCTATAGTTTCTCTCTATAGTGTCTCTTGTGAATCTCAGTGAATTGGTGAGAATGAAAGAAGAATTAAGCTTCTATTTATAGGAGAATGGACTAAATAGTAACTAATTCACGAATGGTCCAGATTGATTCACTATTAGAACGGACGGTCCATATTGATTACTATTAAAACCACCACTGACGGTCCAGATTGATTTACTTTTAAAACCACCACCGACGGTTCATATTGATTTACTTTTTAAAACACCGTCAATGGTCCAGATTGATTTACTATTAAAACCACCATCAATGGTCCAGATTGATTTACTATAAAAACCACCATCAATGGTCCAAATTGATTTACTATTAAAACCACCATTAATGGTCCAGATTGATTCAACTTATTATTACACTTTAGTACCCCTAAAGTTTTCCAAGTTTGCATTATTCCCCTCTAACTTTTGTAAATCACTTATTTTCAATAAACACATTCTTAATACTTATCAATTATTCATCATTAATATTATAACTCACAATATTTAACAACCAGGTCGTTCCCAGGAAAGAGGGACTTTCCGATAAGGATTTCTCCTTTTGGGCGCCGCATTAGGTGACCAAACCTCTCCTCGATGAACTTCTAGACATTGTCAATATTGCAAATAATAATATGAATAACTTTGTCGTCTTAATTATTGATTTAATAATATAAAATATTATGCAGATGATAATGTGACAATAATTGAATCAAATAACGTGAGATATACTATGCAACAATTATTGTAGCAATAATTGAGTATAACTGAGTGACTTCTCACGTAAGCATCAATAATCAATGCCGTGTGCTACTATGCAACCATGAATATTACTGTACTTTTACCATCGGGTAGTTCAACAGTTTAACAGTAAAACTTCTGCTGTTATTTTTATAAAAAGATATTTCTGTCGTTTTCTAACTACGATAATACTTCCGTTGTGTGGTCCACAAATGATTGTGTCGTTATACGAATATTCCCTGTTAAAACAAAAATTCCCCGACCAATCGAATATTCACTGACACAACGAATATTTTATATCAACTTACTTACTTTGCAAAATTTTCCAAATACTACCCACAACTATAACATTATATCATACCCACACCATAATATTCAAAAATATATTTTGACAAAAATATTCTTTATTTGAAAAAAAAATTGGGGTCTTACACGTTAGGTCTAGAGACCCATCCCCATGGATAGCGATGGCATTACTCCAATCTGGCGGAGGTTCCTGTAGCTAAGGGTTTCACCCATTCACGCTTACAGTTGGAGTTATTGACAGTCGATGTCATTACATAGGTTCCTTACTCTGAGGACCACTTGATAGTTAGCTTTGAGGGTGGCTTCCCGACTGGCGTCGAGTATGTATTGTCCACCCATCAGATTCTTCTTTTTACTGACAGAGGCTAGGATCTCTATTTAGGAGAGCATGCTATTACGAGCGCCATAAGAGAGATACGCATTCCGTTCTTTCCTCCTATCAGGCATCATTGGCCTTTATCTCAGCCAATCACCAAGATCCCCTTGATGGGCATAGATGGCTTTACTTTGTCAGAGGGTCCCTTCACTCTGGAGGTTTTTTACCTCTGGTGGATCCCTTGCACCATTGGAGCTCAGACCCACGCCACACAGTTTATGGGGGATATAGTTCCTAGCTCCATCACGATGATGGATTAGATATCATGCGTCCAAGAGCCCACTCATTTGACGAAGATTGATAGTTTGACCCAGTAGTTGGACCGGACACATTTCTTCATCCGGTATTTAGGCAGAGATCCATTAGAGGCGGATACTTTTGATCCTTCCATCTCTGGCGTTGGCCCTTCAGGTGGCCTATATTCTGATGGCTTTACCGGCGCAGATCCTTTATTGTATCGGCCTGATATCCCTTTTGGCAGAGACTCAGTGAGTCAGGAGGAGTTACATCATATGAATAGACTGGATGATGTAGACATCATTAATTTCTTCTGATGTATTTCTCGTTATTTCTTTTGATAGGCCTCCGTTAGATATTGGGCGACTGTGCCCCATTTGTCGTTATATCTTTTGATAGGCCTCTGTTAGACATTGGGCGGTTGTGCCCCATTTCCCTATACTTTTTACTTTAGTTGTATACAAAGATGATGTATTAGATGATGATGTCTTTAGGAATGTATGTATCATGCTTTCTATTCCCTACATCATATTATCATCTATTATTTATCATTTATCATGATGCATGCATTATGTCATGGATATGCATTCCTAGAGGTGAGTTTAGCATTAACCCCTAGATGGTCTTATGATACGGCTCTACATATATCTTCATCCACTGTTAGTTGGATTGAGCATACCCCACATATGTTGGTGGCCTCTTCTTTGAGATCCTGGTATGGCAGTTTTTCTTCTCCGGAACGGGTGACAGTTGATCAATTGTTGAGGCAATCCATGACCCTCCTGACGTTTCAGGTTCCGTTGGGCTTTATAGAGGGCATGATAGATCATTGGATACCAAAGAGGCAAGTGTTTAGATTTGATATCCATTAGTTAACTCCTACATTGGAGGAGTATGAGTGTCTTACAGATTTATATTTAGATCGACCCTATGCTCGGATGGCTGTCGATGATATGAGCCGGCAGTTATGACCTTGACAGGCTTGAGGTGCAGAGTTACCCTGGACGAGATTACCTCGGGGGATGTGGTGTCCATGGATTTCTTTATTGATCGATTTGGGTTATTGGACAGCTATCTATGATATTTCGAGGATTTCACCATTTCTGAGGGTGAGTGGCATACTGCTCGCGTAGATATTTTCTTGATGTGCATTGTGGCCTATCTGTACATGTCGTTGTACATGGACCATCTGTATATCGGTGTGATTATGGTAGTCCGTACTCTCATGGAGGGTTATACCATCATGCCGATTATATTGGCAGAGACCTTGAGGTCGGCCACATTTTTCCATACCCATTTTGTGGGATTATTTAGAGGCAGTGTCATCTTATTGTACGTGTGGTTTATGAAACACTTGAGACCGATTGGCACATTTAAGCATCATGGGTATTACTTTACTCATGAGATAGCCATGTCTTATTCCTTTCAGCCGGCTGAGTGTATAGATGTAGCATCTTGGTTGGCTTTTTTGTCAAGGATTGAGGATCCTTTTGCGATTCTGCCTTGTTCAAGACTTAGCTCTCCCTACAGCTTTATCATTCATGCAGTAGACATGGACTATCTACCCCTAGCTGGTTTAAGAGGGGTGACCACATATCATCCACTGCCTATCATGAGATAGTTTGATCAGTTTCAGGATATTCTTCCCTTTGACGGGGCATTGGGTTAGTAACTGTCATATCGGCTTTTGTCAGTAGAGGATTTGACCAGAATTTATGATTGTTGGACTCGTCGAGAGAGGGCTAACTTTTTTACTAGTCATCCAGGTCGCTCTTCAGAGTATTCTGCATGGCTAGAGGCAAATATTGCATTTACTAAGGGTTGTTTCCTTAGAGCTAAGTATTAATTCTGGTGATGAAGAGCCTATAGAGGACCCTAGTTCTCCTGCCAAGGATGAGCTATTTGTTGGTTTGACAGCAGCTTTGGTTGATTCCCCCAGTATTCCCACTGTTGTGGCTCCACCTTTTATAGAGTATTTGGAGCAGAGGTTGCATGTGATAACATTTGAGAGGGATCAGGTTAGGGCCTTGATGTTAACAGCTTTTTCTAGAAAGGATGCTAATTTTGTTGAGAGGGATGATGCCTGAGCTAATAGGGATACCACTTTTATTGAGCAGGATGAGGCTCGAGTGACTCGGGATGCAGCTCTTATTGAGCAGGATAAGGCTTTAGCTACCCGGGACGCAGTCACTATAGATAATACTGTACTTAGATCTCATACTGCTAGCATTATTGCAGAGATGAGTGCATTCATAGATGAGCATGGTAGAACTATATAGATGACCATATATCTCTTGGATCTTATGGACACCCTAGAGCAGGGGCTCATAGACTCACCTCCATCTTCTGAGAGGGATGTTATGCTAGACTTATTGGCCCGCTTATCCACGGGTTTGTAGATTAGCTTTTATTTTCCTGCATAGACTAGGTTAGCCATTTTTGTCATGTACGGGACACATTGTATATATCAAATAGTATTTTATGGAAAGGAAATATATTTTGATTCACTTCCCTTTTAGATATGCCTTGTTACTTGCTTGATAGTTGCCATTTTCTTCATGACTTGCTATCTTGATGTATTATGAACTCCTCGGTGGATGGACATTGAGGTGTCCCAGGATCTTTCAGAATGGATCATTGATCTTTAGGTTTCCCATTTCTTTAGTGTCTTGGGACTAGTTTTTGAATGTGGTTGTCTGTTTTCTCCCATTGATGAAGGGAGACCAGGTAGTTCCTGCTATGTTAGCTTGAGCCATGGAGATTTTGTTTGACTGCACCACAGATTGTCGTCGATTTTCTTCCATTGATGAGGGGAGACCAAGTAGTTCCTTCTTTGTGGTTTGGGCTTGAAAGGTTAAAAAGTTGAATGGGTGATCACAGAACCACTGAAAGGGTTTTGTGATTTTTGTAGGGGTTAGACCACACCATAGATGGTTGCCTACGTACTCCCATTCATTAGGGGAGATTAAGTCTACGTAGTTCACGGTCTTGAAAGGTTGACAAGTGTTTGTTTAGGATTTTGAGATGTTGAAGAGTTGAAGGGGTTTGAATTATTTTTTTTGTTGTGGTTAGACCTCACCATAGTTGGCTGCCTACGTACTCCCGTGTGTGGGGGAGATCAGGTTTGCGTAGTTCGAACCTTTGAAAGGGTTTGTGCAGTTTGAAGATTTGAATTGACTTGATCAATTCTCCAAAACTAGGATGCTGGCATGTAGGTAACTTCAGACATAATACTTTTTCATGGTGTCTGAGTTGAAAAGCTGGGGAAATTCTTTGCCATCCATTTCTTCCAATCTGATGGCTCCTCCCGTCAATACCTCCTTGACAATGAAAGGGCCTTCCCAGTTCGGGGTGAAATTTCATTTAGATTGATCTTGATTAGCAAGGACCTTCTTCAAGACCAAGTCATTTTCTTTGAACTGCCGTAGCCGGACTTTCTTATTATAGGACCGAGCAATCCTTTGTTGATATAATTGACCATGAAAAATGGTATTGACCCTCCTCTCATCTATCACAGATAATTGGTGGTACCGGTCTTGCAACCATTAGTATTCTTCCACTTGAGCATCTATCAATACTCTTAAGGACTCCATTTCTACATCTATGGGGAGCACTGCATCCATGCCATAGACCAATGAGTAGGGGGTAGCCCAAGTAGAAGTACGCATCGACGTTCTTTAGGATAACAGAGTCAGAGGCAAAAAGTCAGGCCATCCTTTGTGATTTGTGGACATCTTTTGCATGATCTTCTTGATGTTCTTATTAGCCGCTTCAACAGCACCATTCATCTTTGGACGATAAATGATGGAGTTGAGATGCTTGATGTGGAATTTGTTAAATAATCCCTCCATCATCTAGTTGTTGAGATTTTTGGCATTGTTCGATACTATCACCTCTAATTGTCCATATCGATAGATGACATTATTTTTGATGAAACCAATGATTACCTCTTTGGTAACTTTGGGAAAAGAGGACGCTTCTACCCACTTGGTGAAGTATTCAATCATGGTGAAGATAAACCGATGACCAATTCTGGCTTTGGGCTCGATTGGCCCGATCACGACCATTCCCCACATTAAAAAGGCCATGGTGAACTCATATTGTGGAGTTCACTTGGAGGAGCGTGGATGGCATTTCCATGAATTTGGCATTGATAGCATCTCCTAACGTGGTCATCACAGTCATCTTTGAGAGAGATCCAGTAATGTCGTGTTTTTAATATCTTCTTAACAAGTAAAGGACCGCTCATATGTGGGCCACATACTCCACCATGGATTTTATCCATAAGTTTTTAGGCTTGGTCTTTGTCTAGGCATCTTAGAAGGCCTATTCTCGCATCCCTTTTGTAGAGTGCATCTCCGCTTAGATAGAATTTCAAGGCCATTCTATGGATTTCTTTCAACTTGACTTGCCCTAGTGGTCGTAGATCCATCTCGCAGGTACTCTTTGATGGAGTGGTACCAAGGGTGTTGGATGGGAGGCAATTCATCCGCTACTTCTCCGATGTAATTCCCATAGGTTGGTGCCTTCTAACTGGCAAATTTGATATTTGGAATGCCTCCCCTTTCAGTTATATTGATCAAGGAGGCCAGGGTGGCTAGTGCATCCACGAAATCATTCCTGCTCCGAGGAATGTGGAGGAAGGATATTTCTTCAAACTCTGTAGTCATCTTGATAACTTGCTGATGGTAAGGCAGTAAATGCAATTCATGGTGTGATATACCCTAGTGGTTTGTTTAATGACCAGCTCGGAATCCCCAAAGATAGTTAATTATTTGACGCCCATGGATTGGGCTAGTTTCAACCCCATTATACAACCTTCATACTCAGTTGTGTTGTTAGTGCTAACAAACTGCAACTTGATAGCAATGAGATATTGTTCTCCCAAAGTAGATACCAGAACTGTCCCTACTCTAGCACCTTCCATGTTTACAGCTCCATCAAAATACAATTTCCACGATTGGATTGTATTCTCCTGATGGTTTTGTTGAATTTTCATTACCCCTTCATCGGGAAAATACATTTCCAAGGGTTTGAAATCCCCTGATGGTGCTACGGCCAGTTAATCCACAATTCCTTTACCTTTGATGGACTTTTGAGTTACGTAGATGATGTCAAATTATTGGAGGATCAACTGCCATTTGGACAGTCGACAGTTTAACATGGGTTTGCTGAATACATACTTCAGAGGATCCATGCGGGATATGAGATAGGTTATGTGACCATGGAGATAATGTTGTAATCTCATGGAGGCCCATGCTAATGCGCAGCAAGTCTTTTCAATCAAGGTGTATTGTTGCTCATTGCTGCTGAATCTTTTACTGAGGTAATAGATAGTTCTTTCATTACTTCTATCGTATTTTTATCCCAGTATGAAGCCTATGGCATTGTCATTGATTAACAGGTACATAAACATTGTAACATTATCCCTTGGAGGTACCAAGATAGGAGCTTTGACCAATTGCTCTTTAATGGAAAGGAAGGCTTCTTGACACTCTTCATTCCACTTTTTGGAGGAGTTTTTCCCTAATAACTTGAAGATGGGATCACACATGCTGTGAGTTGGGAGATGAATCTGCTGATGAAAATGATTCTCCCTAGAAATGCCCATATTTCCCACTTTGTCTGGGACACAGGCATCTCATTGATGGCTTTAATTTTGGCATGATCCAGCTCAATGCCCTTGTGGCTCACCAGAAATCCCAACAACTTGCCTGACTTGACACCAAAGGCACACTTGGCCGAATTCAGCTTCAAGTTGTATTTGCACAACTGATTGAAAAGCTTTTTGAGATGGTCTATATGGTCCTCTTCCCTCCGAGGTTTGACGATGATGTCATCCACATAGACTTCTATTTCTTTGTGCATTAGTTCATGGAAGAAAGCCATCATAGCTCGCTGATAAGTAGCATCGGCATTGATGAGGCCGAATGATAGCCACCTATAACAAAAGGTTCCTCAGGGAGTGATGATGGTTGTCTTCTTCCAGTCCTCTTCAGTAACCATGATCTGATGGTACCCAGCAAAGCAGTTAACAAAAGAGTACATGTCTTACTGAGCTATGTTGTCTATGAGTATGTGGATAAAAGGTACTGGGAAATTATCTTTGAGATAAGCTTTGTTCAAATCCCTGAAATCCACGCACACTCGTACCTTCCCTCCAAGCTTAGGTACGGGAACTATATTGGACAACCACTTAGGGTAGGTTGATACCATGATGATGCCGACTTTTTATTGTTTGACAATTTCTTCTTTGACTTTCAAACTCCACTCAGGTTTCAATCGCCTGAGCTTCTGTTTAATTGGCTTGAATCCCTCTTTAATAGGCAGGCGATGAATGACAATATCAGTAGACAAACCGATCATGTCTTCATGAGAACTTGTAAACACATCCTGGAACAGGGTTAATATAGCAACCAGGTCTTTCCTTTGGCTTGGGGTAAGGTCCATGCCAATCTAGATTTATTTAGGGTTTTCTGAGGTTCCAATGTTGATAGAGGTGGTTTGATCAAGGCTTGGTTTGGGTTTATCTTTAACCCATTCTTTGATCTCCACAGGCACCTTATAGTCCTCTTGCTCAATCTCCATCAAGCCGAAGTCCAACTTTACATCAAAGTTGTAGTCATTGGGGAGATTTGGCATTCCATCAGCAAGGCTAGACAAACCTAACTCTGGAGTCCTGAAAACAAAATTCTTTCACTCAATATATGAGACTATTTCAATATATGAGACTTTTTAATCATACAATGTGTTAGCAAAAGCATGATAAAAGTAACTACTAGTACTATGCAACAAAAGTAAGCAATTAATGATATCTACATAGTAGGGTAGAGGGATCTTCTGCCCTTTTTACCCTTTTTGACAAATGCAAGGAGTGCTGCTCCAATTGCCTAGTGTCAAGTCCTGGTGGACAACTGTAATGAAGGGGTAGTTGTTATCCTCCTCCTCTTTGATGATGACCATGACTGAGTTCATGTCAGGGTCAGTGTTTTTTTTGACCGGTTCTCCTTAGCCATCAAGATCTGATCTTTTGAGCAGACATCATCTGGTATATTGTCGTTAATACCCTCAGTATGCAGCAGAAAGTACATCTTTGATAACCATCTATTCACGTCTTGTTTGAGTCTCTGATTCTTTTCCTCAATGTTTGGGTCTGGAATTAGGACTTCTTTCCCACTAGCCAGTCTGGGCTTAGAAATCAGAATACCCGCCACAAAAATAAGAATTTTCCTCAGAGGCCTTACAGATCCTGCATCTGTAAGATTAGGCAGCAAAATTGAAGAGGAAGGAACCGATGGATGCTTTGTGTGCGTTCCTATGATTTGATCCCAATGAATGGCATAATCCAGCCTTCCCTGTCTGACTGGGAATTTGAATTGGAATTTTGATTCCTTGCTGATTCTATGTTAACCCTTATCCAGGTTGGAATACCAAGGATATCATTTCCTGACTGGCCGACATTACTTCGGTGGAAACTCTAGGCTTCAGAGTTGGAGCCCCGATAGGTTGTTAGTAAGTGTTGCTCACCTCGAGGGCTTGGAAACTAACAAGCTCAACTCATTTATTGAGACTAAGTAGAGGCACATCACATTGGACATGGACAGGATATTCTGGTTCAACATTAACAGTGACCAGATTACTGTTGATTATGTATTTGACTTGTTGACGAAGAGTGGGCGGAACGGCTCCTGCCATATGGATCCAAGGTCTTCCCAACAGCAAATTATATCATGTAATGATGTTGAGCACTTGAAAGGATATGTAGAAAGTATGTGTATCGATTTCCACGGGCAATTCAACTTCTCCTACAACATTCCGTCAAGACCCATCGAAGGCTCTTATGACTATGTCATTTGCCAAATTCGACCTCCACTTGGTCACTCGAATTCGGCTTCATCACGCTCTCATGGTAAAACCATAATAACTAAAATAACGCATACACAACGGAAAAATCTACTTTAGAATAATATACAATGATTTATTATAATTATTCCCCAAGTCTCAAAACCTCATAAAGATTTAATAGATTACATAATAATATCGAATAAAGACCTATTACATAATCCTACTTAAGTTTAAACATAGTCCACAAATAGTCTTAATATAACATAATAGCTTTAAAACATAAAAAGGACAAGCTAGTTTCAGAGCCTTGCCCTTGCCCTTGTTCTGCTCCCAGACACACCTCCCTGCTTCTTCCTTAACTCAAAGGTTTTAAATAAGCAAGGATGAGCACAAATTGCCCAAAGAAGTAATATACAACAAGGGTGTAGGATATAATATCACAAGGTTTGAAATATCAAGGGTTATTTCTAGATAGTTCAAAGTGTCGTAATAACATCATGAATAAGGGATATAACAATTCAATATAAATCAATGATATATATATGAATTCAACTACTAACAATGTATCCAACTCGATAAGCAATTTATAATCGAGCAAATACTAAGACTATGGAACTTCCACTAGAGTTACCAATATTAAACCGATAACCAAAAATATCAAGTACTATAGATGATCACCTACAATACTTTACGCTATGCATAACACCACAATAATATTTATTCATGTGTTGGTTTTTCAACAACATACACTCCCTTTACCAAAAGGGTTGTCCAACTCGGCTTTTCAAGATTTTCGCACCAATCAATTGGTTTGGACAGCTTTTTATAAACATGCATATAGTCTAGTCAAATCAAATGGCATCGACTCTTTCACAATATTCAAGGGCAATACCAATTTCAACATGAATAATAGCTTTCACAAGGGTTTAACATACTAGCTCATTTGAACGAGAAAGTAATGTAACTTGTATTCAAAGGATAAGCTTATGGTATTTGTCAAATAAATAATGCAATGATATTGCACAACAATAATAATAGGTTCGGATACTTGCTCAATAAAAGTAAGGTTCAAGAAACTTGCTCAATAATAATTAGAGTAAGTTTAGGAACTTGCCTTTTGCTTTAGTTTATCCACGCTTAATAAATCAACACTTTCAATCCTATTTATAACGATTATATATGTTCAAGATGTTAATTAGCTAACATGCCTTTTAATCAAGCTTGACATGATATACAAGTATGCACATATATGGTACAAAATCGCTTTATAAGTCATCATGAACCAAACACTTAGTTATTTTATAAACAAATCAAGAATGCTCAAGGTTAAGACCTCCTCTACTCATGGACTTTTCATTTCAATGCAACACCGACTTATCAACTAAGCATCACACATATATATATATATATCATCAAGAGGTTTTAGATCACATTTAGCATCATAAGTATCATGTAAGTTATCGTCCAAAAGATCGTAATTCATTTTCTCGATTCTAGATCAAGCAATGCCTGCTGGCTATGGTTAGGGACCTAGACCAAGCAAATTGCACATCCCCCCCGACCTCGCCAAGACTCAAACTTCCATTTTGTGGGTTCTGTCCGGCCTCGAACGCACAATCATACATAATGTATTTTGACATGTTAAAGGCTTTCACATGCTTCTTAGATCAATCTAGGTCCTTTCTTGCATATCATGGTTCTAAGTTTGATCATTTCAATAATTTAAAGTCATTCAAGGTCATGAAACCACAAAGTCTAGCATGCTTGCTTTCTAAACATACAAGATAGTTATAAAACTCATATTAGGCATGCTTGTGTATATTCATAACACATACGTGAAACTAAACACCGCTTTTAGTTGAAAAAAATATGCTTTGTTCATGCTTTTCTTTGAAATATAACACACAAGCATGGTATATATATGGTTTATACTACATGAGTTAGTCTAAGAGTGTCATCAAATATGATCACAAATGTCGATTCTAGTCTTCAAGGTATCATGACAATATTCATATTCTAAACTTACTAAAGTCCAACTTGTTCATGTTTCTTTGCTAATCACATAAACATAAGCTAAAGGTTTATTCATGCATGTCTAAGTCACACTAACATGCTTTGCAAAGTCGTAATATACAACATGTAGAAATCATGTAAGTTAGCATACTAGGCTAAGTCTTTTCTTGAAAAAATATTTCTAACATAAGGCTTAATAAGTTTGATCATGCTCAAAGGACTATGTACACTACAACATGCTCATCTATGTGCAAAATCACCATGTATAGCTTACTAGGTTCATAATTTGTAGAACATATGATCTTTAACATAGTTTGTTTTCAAAACTTAAGGTTCAAATCTCCATTTAAACCATATATCTCATTAATCATGCAAGTCTATTAAAACATGCTCACATTAGGTTAAATATATCCATATATACATATACACACACATGCTTACATGCTAGCTTAAGTCATAAACTACTATATATATGGATTCATCTTGAAAATAGATCGCTCAAATCGAATTCAAGAATCAAGCAATCAATCAAGCCAACTCAATACAAATGTGGCGCAAGCTGCTACAAGGCTCTTCGGTTCAGTTCAGTAAGTAAGCCTCGCTTCAAGAACTAAACTCCAAATTTCAAACTCAAAATTTTCACATGATATCATTCCTAAACACTCATAAATCCAATTGCAACATGCTTATATGATCATATAACAACTATATAACCATTACCCAACCTCATTAACATATAATTCCATGAATTCAAGAATTTGAATTTCAAGACTAAAACTCCATTTTTACAGAGAATGAAAATTGGAAAGTATAGTAATGGAATTATACCTTTGCAATGTGAAAGAACTTGCTCCAATTGAACTCTTAAACTCTAAGAATGCTTGTATGCTCTCAATTCTCACTTAGCAATTCTCAAACACTTGGAAAAAAAATGAAGAAGGAGAGCTCATATTTATAGAACATCAAAGAACTAGACCATAATAAGCATTTCCCAAGAATCAAACTCATGTGTTAAAGGATTGCATGAAGGTTAACAAGAGTTGTTAGATTGGTTGTTGAACTCATCATGATCACCACTCCCCCATGATCATGAGCTAGAGAGTTGGAAGAAAATGAAGAACATAGGCTAGCCTTTTTCTAAAATGCACGGAATGAGGAAATGAGAGGTAAATGGGACTATCAATTTGGGACAAACAAATTAACTAGCATTCTTGTATACTCCTACACATCCACACTCTTATGTTATATTTTTAATACACATCTCAACCATATATTATAATTAAATGTCATACTTAATAATTAAGGTTTCAATGTAGTAGATGAAATATGGAAATGTAATATACATATAATCCATGTACATTTTATCACACCGGTATACTTTTAATAGTTCATGGTATATTATTTCCATACATGCCCATATACATATTGTCACATAGATAATATATTTATATATTTATATAGTTTCAATATATTTAATCACAATGCTCCAAATAATATAGTTTTATAAGACTTAATATATATAGTCACATAAATGTCACACTACACTATATATATATAGTTTGTATTATTACTCATATGCACATAACTATCAATATAATATTATTATATTACTAACTTACTTACTTATGTTAAATAAATAAATCATGCACTTCCTTAATTAATTAACACTAATATTAATTAATCCAACCATTTATGGGTTTTTCCATAATCATTACTTATCTATATATATAATCACCTATTATTAATAATTATTTATTAAGAAATCAATATTCCACCATTCTACCACAATCATCATTAATTAATATAATAATCATTAATTAATCACATTATTAAATAATTATTATACATCAATTAATTAAAACTAATATATACTACAACAACAATTAACAATTAATATTACTTAATTGCTCATCTTATAATTTCTTCAACGCTTAATTATTACTATTAGTATTTCCATCACCATGCCACACAAGGCTTTCAAACGAGTTTACCACAAACTCCACGATATTCTCAATTATTCATTTATTTAATATAATTGAGTTATCTCATTTCATAACACGAAATTGTTCATATTCAAATAAATATTTATTTCCATTAATATATTTATTTAATAATACGCGAAAAATTCTCGCATTACATCCTCCCCCCCCTAAAAATTTCCATCCCTAATTGCTACAAGGTTACACAAAAAAGATGGGGATAATCCTCATCATCCTATCTTCTAACTCCCACGCTGCTTCCTCGACATCGTGGTTACGCCTAAAGTACTTTTACGTAAGAAATAACTTTATTCCTCTAAGGTTTGCTCTTTCCTATCTAGAATTTGGACAGAATTTCTTCAGACGCTAAATTCTTTCTCCACTGAATGGGTTCATAAGAAATCACGTGTTTGTAGTCGCTTGTACGGACGCAACACAAATATATGTGAAACACGCTATGGATGTGCTCCAACTCGTGGTAGTGCAACTTTGTACGCTACTTCACCCACTCGCTGTAGTATCTCGAATCTGGTCCTATGAATCTTGACTCCGCTTTTCCTTTCTTGCCAAAACGGATTTTTCCTTCCACGGAGATACCTTTCAAGAATACAAAACGCCGACTTCAAAGTCTCTGCCTTGCCGATGCAAGTCTCACAGATTTTTTTCTCGCGATCTTGAGTCGCTACAAGTCCGCCCTTATCACTTTCACCCACATCCGCAGCTTTTGTTGTACTAACTCCGTCCGAGTATTCGCTGCTCTCCCACTTCATCCCAACATAAAGGCGCTCTCGCACTTCCTTCCGTAAAGAGCTTCATACGGTGGCATGCCGATACTGCATGGTAACTATTATTATACGCAAATTCACTAAGGGGGTAAGTGGTCGTCCCCAATTTCCTTTAAGTCCATCACGCAAGTCCTAAGCATGTCCTCTAGCTTTGTATTGTTCGCTTCACTTTGTCCGTCTCTGTCTCGAGGATGATAAGCAAGACTCAATCTCAACCGTGTTCCCATCCTCTCTTGCAAGCTTTTCCAGAATTTTGACGTGAAACGCGGTCTCTCGCCAAAAATCAATCGACACCGCACTCTCCATGTCGTGAAACAATTTCCTTTACGCATGCACTCGCTAATTGATTTAAACCAGTAGCGGATCTTGATAGGTAGAAAATGTGCGCCTTTCGTAAAGTCGATCCACGATAACCCAAATGGCATCCAAACCTTTCTCGCGATCGAAGTCCTACCACAAAATCCATCGTAATATGCTCCCATTTCCACTCGGTATTTCCAACGGTTGTAGTAAACCACTTTGGTCGCCGATGCTCGCTTTTACACGCTGACACGTAAGACATCTACTAACGATTCGCAATTTCCCGCTTCAGATTTGGCCACCAAAATGTTGCTTCAAGTCCCTAGACATCTTCGTGCTCCCTGATGAATGGAATACGTCAGATTATGAGCCTCGTGAAAATCTCCTCTCTTATCTCTACCACCACCGCACTCACACTCTCCTCTCCCTTCAATCTTAAGATACCATCTTTATCTATTCAAAATTTTTCTTCCTCTTTTTCCACGATCCTTCTTCCGATTTTCTCACACTTCCATCTTTCTCCCCGGGCTTCCTTTACTCTATCCAACAATGCTCTGACAAGCTTCTATTACAAATAACTTTTCTCGCAGACCTCTCGTCCCTCACTTCTATTTCCAATTTCTCCATATCTCTTATTAACTCCTCCCGAGTTGTCAATAAACAATTTCTCCCTTCCTTTCCTCGCTCAGAGCGCCTAAGAATTACGCTTTTTTTCCCCGTGATAAAGAATTTCACAACCATAATCTTTGATTAATTCTAACCACCTCCTCCGACGATATTCAACTCCTTCGTGTGAAGATATATTTTAATTTTTTGTGGTCCGTGTATATCTCACATTTTTCTCCGCATAAATAATGTCTCCATATCTTTAACGCAAAAAACTACTACCGCTAACTCTAGGTCATGAGTAGGGTATCATTTTTCAGAATCCTTTAATTGTCGTGATGCATACGCAATGACCTTGCCGTGTTGCATAAGCACACAACCAAGTCCTCTATGCGACGACATCACCATACACCACAAATCCTCCCGTATCATCCGGTAATGATAATACAGCGCCTCGCTTAATCTCTTCTTCAACTCTTGAAAACTCTCTTCGTGATTTGTTCTGGCCCATACAAATTTCACCGCCTTCCTCACAAATTAGTCAATCTGGTTGCTATCTTAGAAAAAAATCTTGATGAATCTTCGATAAGACCCAAATAACCCTAAGAAACTTCTCACCTCCGCTTGAGTTCTTGGTTGTTCCCAATTACTCACCGCTTCGACCTTTTCGGGGTTCATCGAGATTCCATTCTCATCCACCACGTGGCCTAAGAATTGAACCTTCTTCATCCAAAATTCACTTAGAAAACTTCGCATACATCTTCTCCTTTCAGAGTGCCTCCAAAACAATCTTCGATGTTCTACGTGTTCTTCCTCCGCCTTCGAGTAGATCAAAATATCGCCGATGAAAACTACTACGAATTTATCCAAATATGGCTTGAAAACTCGATTCATCAAGTCCATGAATGTCACCGAGCATTAGTTAAACCGAATGACATTACCAAAAACTCGTAATGTCCATAACGGTTTCTAAACGCAGCCTTTGGTATGTCCTCATCCCGCACTTTCAACCAGTGATATCCCATCCGCAGTCGATCTTCGAGAAACATTTCGCCCTTTCAATTGATCAAATAAGTCGCTATATCCTCAGAAGCGGATATCTCTGTTTCTTGATCGTTACTCGCTTCAATTCATGATAATCGATACAAAGCCTCATCGATCCGCCCTTTTTCTTTCACGAATAACACACGGTGCTCCCCAAGGAGACACACACTCGGTCGAATGTAACCTTTATCCAATAACTCTTGAAGTTGTATCATCAATTCCTTCATTTCTACCGCGCCATACGATATGGAGCTTTCAAATCCAAGGTCGCTCCCTGTGCTAAATCTATTACGAATTCGATTTCTCCGTCTCAAGGAGAGGCCAGCAGATCGTCCGAAACACATCCTAAAATTCACTCACTACGGGTATATCTTTAATCTCTACTCCCTTTTCCGAGTATCCACAACGTAAGCTAAATAACCTACACATCCTTTCTTTAACAATTTCTTGGCCTCAGATCATCGTAACGCAACACGATCTTGCTTGCTTAAGCGATGAGCTACCATAAAACACTACCTTAGACTTACTCTCAGAGTCCTCAAGGTTCACACATTTGTTCTCGACAAATAATTATCGCGCATGGTTATATAACCAATCCATCCCCAATATACGCCAAATTCTCCTAGTCTAATAGAATCAAGTCTACGCCGCCCATGTTCTCTAATGTTTGCGCGATAATTTTGATAAACGATTCTACAGGATTATTTCCTTATTCGCAACTTCTATGTTCAAAGGATCTTCTAAACGCTCTCGGGTGTACTAAGTTTATTAGCAAATTCTTCAGATATATAAATGAATGTGTGGCACCCTAATCAAATAATACATAAGCATTTATATTATTGATTGGGATTATACCGACACCACGCCCTTTTCAGCCTACTACGCTCTTGATGGATCATCATGTTAAAGGTTCGAGCTACGATCATTGGGTCATGCAGTCCACCAATCATCAACTTACTTCCTCCTCCTCGCTTCCGCCACCCACCGCTTCCTTTCTTCTTCGCAATCCTTTATCCGGTGCTCTGCGATCCACAAGCAAAACATCCTCCGATTTTCTTCTTCATTTCGGGCAATTGGCGATATGTGCCCTCTTGGCCGCAATTATAGCAAGTGTTTTTTCCTCTTCCAAAGATTCTCCCCGATGGCTTCTTCCACATTTGTTACAAGCTTCGGTCCTCTTCTTGAAGTTTCCTTGTGATTCCCACCTTTATTTGTTGCTTCTCGTTGTTGTTGTTTTCCCATTTCCTCTTTCCTCGAGTTACTTCTCCACCGCCGCTTCCTCCACGATGCTCACTACTACCAATAGTTTTTTATTCTTCTTCTCCTTATGATATATACTTAAGGCCTCACCGCCACCTTCCGCAATGATTGCCTTCTCCAACAATGTCAGAAAGGAATCAATCTGAAGACCGATACCTTATTGACAACCACGGTTTTAACCCTTTGCTCAAAACGCCTCGCCTTCCTCTCCTCATCCACAACTTGGTGTTCTAAAACCGCGCTAGTTCATTGAACTTAGTCACAGATCACGCCACCGCCATATCACCTTGTTTTAATTCTAGAAATTTTACTTCCATCCTACTCTTCATACTCTTCTGAAAATAGTTTTCAAAAAACAACGTAGTAAACCTCTCCCATGTTATCGCTCCTTCCCCGCCTCTCTCACGATTAGTTTCCCACCAATAGTTCGCTTCACCTCATCATGTATGTGGCAAATATCGCCTTCCGTCTTCACCCACGCGAGCTATAGTGAAGGCCTTCTCGATCTCCTTGATCCAGTTTTTGCATGAACTATCGGGTCAAGGGTTCCCGCGAACTCGGGGGTCCTACACTCTTAAAATCTTTTGAAGGTCATTATCGGGACAAATTGGGGAACGGGTGGTACGGGTTCGCTTTCTTCCCCTCAAAGCTTCTCCCAATAAATCTACCAATCTCAGATCGGATCTACAGACCTCTCTCATCATTAACTCGACTTTTTCGGGATGCTTATTCTACGTCTCAAGCATTTATTTTCTCATCATCACAAAATTTTCATTTTATTATCTAGTTATAATACTTAGACATTTCTCAATAGAAAAGAACTACAAGTTTATAACACGCTTTCAAATAAGATCATTTATATTCATATGCCAAAGGGTTACATTACATGTTCTTTTCTAGCATACCGCTATAAATGATAACACATATCCCCTAATATCACAAAAAAGACAGGGACATACTAACTTACTACCCCTCTAACACTTTTTTTAAAATTTGGGGTTTACCACTATCTCACATCTTACACAAAAAAGATCCTGAGATTACAACAACATATTAATAACACATAAATAAAAAATACTACACTACCGGTCTTCATCCTCTAGACTCAATCTAACATCCCACGCCAACGGCGCTTCCGATATTCCTTCTTTCATGATGTGCACCACCACCATGTCTCTCTGCTTTATGGTATGCTCGGTCCGTCCTCGCTCACCGGGTAATGATGTATGTACCCCATCTATCAATCTCTCCATGGCCGTATGCAAGAGCATAGCCCATCTTGTTCATCTTCCTCCTCTCTCGACCGCACCTCATCCTCTAGGTCATCCGCCCTATCATCGGCTTCTTCCCACTTCTCCTCAAGTGAATCCTATCCATCACCTCCATTTCTAACCGAGTTCGAGAGCCTCCTTCTCCGCCTCTCACTCAACACCTTCTTCTCGCTCTAATTCCTCCAAATTTTCCCCGCCACCTCAACATTCCTCGCCACCGCCGCTCTGAAACAAAGCTCCCATCCGATCCCCGCTTCCTTACGGTGAGCAATCTCCACCTCCATCTCCTCGTGATCACTAGTTGCCTCCTCTCGATGGTCCTCGCCCCTCAACTTCTCGAACGCAAACTCCTCTCCCTAGCCTCACCTCAGCTCCTCCACTCTACATCCCAACTCCAATATCTGCCTCCTCATACTCTCCTAACATCCGATCCTCAAAGTAGCCTCGCTTGAGTCCTCCATGTGCTCTGCCCCTCCTCCAAAGGCTCCTCCTCGTGGTCGACTCCACCTCTTCCTCATCATCATCATCAAAAGGGCTACTACTCAAATAGGCTCTGCTATCAAGGGTGTCTCAAATACTACGTGGATATCACGCTGCCCTCCTCTACTACTCTCTACTAGGTCCTCCCATGTCACCATCCCACAATCACCAACATAAGACAACACAAACAACAACAACTCCATTAGAATGTTAAATAAACATAAGTTCATTGTATAGAATGAAGTTACATTTCATAACACACTAAGTCTCTCAAGGAAAACTCTATATGAGTTTTATCTCCTTCCTAACTTCTAAGTTCCCTTAGTTATAATCTAAGGACACTCGCTCCTAAGGTTTATAACTAAGGCTTTGATACTCAACTCAGATGCCCCCAAATTCGACCTCCACTTGGTCACTCAATTCGGCTCATCACGCTCTCATGGTAAAACCATAATAACTAAAATAACGCATACACAAATGGAAAAATCTACTTTAGAATAATATACAATGATTTATTATAATTATTCCCCAAGTCTCAAAACCTACAAAGATTTAATAGATTACATAATAATATCTAATAAAGACTATTACATAATCCTACTTAAGTTTAAACATAGTCCACAAATAGTCTTAACATAACATAATAGATTTTAAACATAAAAAGGACAAGCTAGTTTGGAGTTTTTGCCCTTTGCCTTTGTTCCGCCTCTCCAGACACACCTCCCTGCTCCTCCTTAACTCGAAAGGTTTTAAATAAGCAAGGATGAGCACAAATTGCCCAAAGAAGTAATATACAACAAGGGTGTAGGATATATATATCACAAGGTTTGAAATATCAAGGGTTATTTCTAGGATAGTTCAAAGTGTCGTAATAACATCATGAATAAGGGATATAATAATTCAATATAAATCAATATAAATATATATATATATATATGAATTCAACGACTAACAATGTATCCAACTGATAAAACAATTTATACCGAAAATACTAAGGACTATTGAACTTCCACTAGAGTTACCAATATTAAACCGATAACCAAAAAATATCAAGTACTATAGATGATCACCACAATACTTTACGCTATGCATAACACCACAATAATATTTATTCATGTGTTGGGGTTTCCAACAACATACACTCCCCTTTACCAAAAGGGTTGTCCAACTCAGTTTTCAAGATTTCCGCACCAATCAATTGGTTTGGACAATTTTTATAAACATGCATATAGTCTAGCCGAATCAAATGGCATCGACTCTTTCACAATATTCAAGGACAATACCAATTTCAACATGAATAATAACTTTCACAAGGGTTTAACATACTAGCTCATTTGAACGAGAAAGTAATATAACTTGTATTCAAAAGGATAAGCTTACTATATTGTTCAATAAATAATGCAATGATATTGCACAACAATAATAATAGGGTTCTTGATATTTGCTCAATAAAAGTAAGGTTCAAGGAAACTTGCTCAATAATAATAATAGAGTAAGTTTAGGAACTTGCCTTAAGCGTAGTTTAGTTTATCCACGCTAATAAATCAACACTTTCAATCCTATTTATAACGCATTATATGTTCAAGATGTTAATTAGCTAACACAAACATTTAATCAAGCTTCTTTCACACGATTCAAGTATGCACATATATACATACAAAATCAGCTTTATAAGTCATCATGAACCAAACACTTAGTTACTTTATAAACAAATCAAGAATGCTCAAGGTTAAGACCTCCTACTCATGGACTTTTCATTTCAATGCAACACCAACTTATCAACTAAGCATCACACATATATATATATATATATCAAGAGGTTTTAGATCACATTTAGCATCATAAGTATCATGTAAGTTATCATCAAAAGATCGAATTCATTTTCTGGATTCCAGATCATGCAAGCCAAAAGATCAACTAAGCTCTCATTCCAGATCCAAAGCCAATGGCTGCTACAGGACTCAGGACCTCTCACCAAGCCAAGAAAGCTCAAGACTCACTCACTTGTGGGTTCTATCTCGCTCTAACACACAATCATACATATATTTATTTTGACATGTTAAAGGCTTTCATATGCTTCTTAGATCAATCTAGGTCCTTTCTTGCATAACATGGTTCTAAGTTTGATCATTTCAACAATTTAAGGTCATTCAAGGTCATGAAACCACAAAGTCTAGCATGCTTGCTTTCTAAACATACAAGATAGTTATAAAACTCATATTAGGCATGCTTGTGTGTATTCATAACACATACGTGAAACTAACACCGCTTTTAGTTGAAAAATATGCTTTGTTCATGCTTTTCTTTGAAATATATACATACAAGCATATATATATATGGTTACACTATATATGAGTTAGTCTAAGAGAGTCATCAAATATGATCACAAATGTCGATTCTAGTCCTCAAGGTATCATGACAATATTCATATTCATATTCAAAACTTACTAAAGTATCCAACTGTTCATGTTTCTTTTTTGCTAATCACATAAACATAAGCTAAAGGTTTATTCATGCATGTCTAAGTCACACTAACATGCTTTGCAAAGTCGTAATATACAACATGTAGAAATCATGTAAGTTAGCATACTAGGCTAAGTCTTTTCTTGAAAATATTTCTAACATAAGGCTTAATAAGTTTGATCATGCTCAAAGGACTATGTACACTACAACATGCTCATCTATGTGCAAAATCACCATGTATAGCTTACTAGGTTCATAATTTGTAGAACATGATCTTTAACATAGTTTGTTTTCAAAACTTAAGGTTCAAATCTCCATTTAAACCATATATCTCCATTAATCATGCAAACCTATTAAAACATGCTCCACTTAGGTTAATATATCCATATATACATCATACACACATGCTTACATGCTAGCTATAAGTCATAACTACTAGCTCATATGGATCGATTTGAAAATGTAAGCTAAAAATCGAATCAAGAATCGCAAATAATTGCATCAACTGCTACCTAATACAAATGTGGCGCAATTGCACAAGCCGCGTTCGTTCAGCGCAAGAATACCGCTTTTAACTCTCCAAACCCAAACTCAAAATTTTCACATGATATCATTCTAAACACTCATATATCCAATTGCAACATGCTTATATGATCATATAACAACTATATAACCATTACCCAACCTCATTAACATATAATTCCATGAATTCAAGAATTTGAATTTCAAGACTAAGACTCCATTTTTACAGAGAAATGAAAATGGAAAATCTAGTAATGGAATTATACCTTTGTAATGTGAAAGAACTTGCTACTACTTGAACTCTTAAACTCTAAGAATGCTTGTATGCTCTCAACTTCTCACTTCTAGCAATTCTCTAACACTTGGAAAAATGGAAGGAGAGCTCATACTTATATAAATATCAAAAGAACTAGATAATAACATTTCCCAAGAAATCAAACTCATGTGTTAAAGGATTGCATGGGGTATAACAAGGAGTTGTTAGATTAGTTGTTGAACTCATCATGATCACCACTCCCCCCCATGATCATGAGCTAGAGAGTTGGAAGAAAATATGAAACATATAGGCTAGCCTTTTTCTAGCACACGGAATGAATGAGAAATGAGAGGTAAATGGGACTATCAATTTGGGACAAACAAATTAACTAGCATTCTTGTATACTCCTACACATCCACACTCTTATGTTATATTTTTAATACACATCATCTCAACCATATATTATAATTAAATGTCACACTTAATAATTAAGGTTTCAATGTAGTAGATGAAATATGGAAATGTAATATACATATAATCCATGTACATTTTATCACAATGGTATACTTTTAATAGTTCATGGTATATTATTTCCATATTCCATATGCCCATATATTCATATTATCACATAGATAATATATATTATAACATATAGTTCCAATATATTTAGTCACAATGCTCATACAATATAGTTTTATAAGACTTAATATATATAGTCACATAAATGTCACACTCACACTATATATAGTTATATAGTGTATTATTTATTCATATGCACATAACTATCAATATAATATTATTATATTAATAACTCACTTAATTATGTTAAATAAATTAATCATGCACTTCCTTAATTAATTAACACTAATATTAATTAATCCAACCATTTATGGGTTTTCCATAATCATTACTTATCTATATAATAATCACCTATTATTAATAATTGCCAAGAAATCAATATTCCACCACAACCATTATCAATTAATTAATATAATCATTAATTAATCCTCATTATTAAATAATTAATATACCACACATCAATTAACAACTAATAAATATACTACAACAACAATTAACAATTAATATTACTTAATTGCTCATCTTATAATTTCTTCGCCGCTTATTATTACTATTAGTATTTCCATCACCATGCCACACAAGGCTTTCAACGAGTTTACCACAAACTCCACGTATTCTCAATTATTCAATTATTTAATATAATTGAGTTATCTCATTTCATAACACGAAATTGTTCATATTCAAATAAATATTTATTTTCATTAATATATTTATTTAATAATATGATTCTCCCTAACCCTTGTCCAGGCTGGAAACCCAAGGATATCATTTCCTGTCTGGTCAACATTACTTCAGTGTAAACTCTGGGCTTCAAAGCTGGAGCCCTGATAGGTTGATAGTAAGTGTTGCTCACCTCAAGGTCTTCGAAACTGACAGGCTCAACTCCTTCATTGAGACTTATTAGAGGCACATCACATTGGACATGGACAGGATATTCTAGTTCAACATTAACAGTGACCAGATTACCGTTGATGATGTACTTTACTTATTGATGAAGAGTGGGCGGAACAGCTCCTGCCATATGGATACAAGGTCTTCCCAATAACAAATTATATCATGTAGTGATGTTGAGAACTTTAAAAGATATGTAGAAAGTATGTGTACCGATTTCCACGGGCAATTCAACTTCTCCTACAATATTCCGTCAAGGCCCATCGAAGGCTCTTATGACTATGTGGCTGCTTCGGATCCAGTTGGGATTGATCTTCATTCTTTCCAATGTAGCATAAAGGTAGATTTACTATTTACTCAAATATTGTTCACTCAGGTATTTGGGGAACTTTTCATATTGGGGTACTATTCACGGGGTACTATTCCCGAAGTACTATTCATAGGGTACTATTCACGGGGTACTATTTACCGAAAAATTTATTTCTTTTCTGTAAAAATTATTTTTGATACATGGATATTATTCTTGAATTTTACTCTACAAAGCAGTATCATGTTGGAAATTTGGACATTATTGAATTCTGGATAAATTAAATTATAAATCTTTAAAAATTTATCCTTTACTTTCTTCTAATGGAATTCTTATATCATTGTCATCATCCTCATGCTTATATTGTGATCAAAGTCATCTTTGGCTTACGTGCATAGATGGACTGTTGATTGGTATGATTATGACCAGGGATAATTCGGTATAGTCATGACCATTAATGATTACACGAATAATTCTTGGCCCGTAGTGCAAGAATAATTTGTGGACGTGATACTAATGAATATCCTTGGCCCGTAGTGCAGGGATGATTCGATGATGTGATCTATTTATTAAGCTGAGTCCCAGCAATAAAGTTAATGATTAACTTTTTAAATCATAGAAGATAGTAGATATCATGTTCTACTTGACTCTTCTAATGGATTGCTTGTTTCGCTGTAGTTAAACTTGTTGTCTATTATATTCTATCAGTTTAACATTGTTAAAGGCTAATGATAACTTATTCTGCATTATCTTAGTCATAATATTTCTTACTGGGCTAGTTGAGCTCACCCTTTTACTTCCATTGTTCTCTTCAGGAAATGAGAACGTAGCAGGAACTAGTCGGGGAACGGAGTAATGGCCCAAGATGGTGTTATAGTAGTCCTCACTATTCTGTGAAATATTGTGATAATAATTGTAATGAGGACTCCATTGAGTGTGGATATTGTCTAGAAGATAATATTCGTGTAAAAACTCTCAGCTCATGTTGTATAATTAAGTTTGTATTTGAATTTTGTACCATGTATTTGGCGACCCAAGATGGGTGATGTATACCTATTTTGGGGGCGTCCACAGGTTAATATCAAAGCTTGAGGATATGATCCTGGTGAGATGTGAGACAAGAACTAGGAGAGGAGAGACGGGAAATTCCTTCGCTAGTATGACCTACCTAAGTTTATTTGGTATTTAATTGGTCGGTCAAAGTATAGGAATAATACGTGGCATGTTAATTAACCCTTGTTTTGTGGCAGTATTTGAAAATGGAATCTAAAAATGTCGAGATAAGAATTGAAGCACATGAGAACGTTGAGTCACCAACGATCAATACCCAGGATAATGTGCAACGGGAAGACAATAATCCTGAGGTAAACAACAACACCGATCAAATGATGAACGATGGGATGTTTAGAGGCTTCATGCAATTCATGCAGCATCAGGCAAGAGCTGCTCCTGTTCAAAATGCAGGTGGACACACTGGCAACTCACAGATGGTCACCGCTAAACAATTTAAGGAGCTAAGACCATCGGAGTTTTGGGGAGAGCCAAAACCACTTAAGACGGAGACGTGGATAATGCAGATCACCAAGATATTTGATGTCTTGGGATGCTCCGAGGAGCAAAAGGTTCCCTTTGCCACCTTCATGTTGAGAGGAGAAGCAAATTACTGGTGGGAATCAATAAAATGTACCCAGCCTACCGCACTCAAAATGTCTTGGGAGAAGTTCCAAGAGCTGTTCAATGACAAGTACTTTCCCAAAAGTATTCGTCACATGAAGGAGGTGGAGTTTATCAAGTTGGAACAAAACAATATGACCATGTCGCAGTACGAGGCTAAGTTTTTTGAGTTGTCCCGGTTCGCATCCCATTTGGTTGATAATGAGGAGACAATGAAGCAAATATTTCTACTAGGTTTGAGACCCGAAATACGGCAATACCTCATTTCCCATAAACTGTGTTTGTATTCAGATGTTGTAAATAGGGCTCAGTTATTGGAGAGCGATTATGAGTCAACCCAACCAAGAGAGAGTAGCCAGCAAGTCGATAAAACCAGTGGTAGCAGTCATCGAAGCGGTGACAACAAACGTGAAGGGAATCAACATGCAAGAAATGGTAACCACTCCGGTGGTAATCATGGCCAAGATAATAGAAGTGGAAATTTCAAGAAGAGGAGATTCAATAATGATGGAAAGATGTCAGCACCAGCACTTGTTGTTAAAGAAGGAGAACGATCGTCGGTCGTATATTACAAATGCGGAGGAGAGGGACACATCAGTCCAAACTGTACGCACCAATCCAAAGCATGTTACAATTATGGAAGAGAAGGTCACCTAGCCCAATTTTGCCGTGCACCAAAGTCAAGTCCAACTGGGATGGAGGCATCAAAGGCCATCCCAGATAAGACAAAATCGGTAGTTCAAGGGAGAGAATTTGTCATAACCTCTCAAAAAGCGAGGAATCCAAATGAGGTGATCACGGGTAAGCTAACCATAAACTCTTGCGAAGATTATACCTTATTTGATATTGGTTCTACCCATTCTTTTATTTCTCCTACTTGCGCTCAACGTTTAAATTTGACTCCGGAGAAATTAGACTTTGATTTATCTGTTGAAACTCCGTTGTGAGAAACCTTCGTAACATCCACTGTTTATAAATCTTTTTTGATTCAAATCGACACTTTCACATTACCTGTCGATCTTATCTCTTTGAAAATACTTGCCCTTGGTGTGATTTTAGGAATCGATTGGTTAACTACACATCATGCCAAAATTGATTATTTTCGTAAGGTTGTTAGCTTTCATATTCCTAACCAACCTGTTATGCGAATTCAAGCAACCAAACCACTAAAGTCAATCATTGTTATATTAAGCCATAAGTAAAGAGCCCTGAGCCTTTCGCTGGTGACTTCCTTGTGTGAAATGCACCAAAGCCAGACTTTCTGTAGGGGAAGCCATGAATAACGGTGGCAAGTTGATAGGTATCAATGTGACATGTTATCCAAGTCTTGGGATGAGAGTCACAGTTTTGAATGATAATTCTATTGTTACTAAATTTCCTGACGTATTTCCTGAAGAACTTCCTAGCCTATCCCCAGAGCGTGGAATTGAATTTTGTATCGACCTTAAACCCGATACAAATCCCTCAAATATTCTTTTTCACCCAAAATGAATGTAACATGCGTCGAAGACGTTGGCTCGAGCTGTTGAAGATTATGACCATACAATTCAATATCATAGTGGAAGAGCGAATGTGGTAGCTGACGAGTTGAGTATAAGATTGTATGCGGTTACGAGTATGACGTTGTTAACATAAAGACTCCTTTTGTACGACTTACAAAAGATGGAGATAGAGTTAAAGACTCCAAGAACCTACGTGAAGATAACGAATATACGATTAGAACCGACTTTAATCGATAAAGTTAAAGTCGATCAAGCTACAAACTTAGAGCTGATGAATGTGAAGAAGAAGGTTCAAGAGGGCATTATTCAAGAAGCAAGAATCGACGAAGAGATGAAATCTTAACCCTCGATTTTATTGGTCTATTTAAAATCCTCAATAGAGTAGGAAGTGTGGCCTATAGACTCGCTTTACCGCCAAGTATGTCGCGTGTTCATAACGTTTTTCAAGTATCGATGTTACGTAAATATGTGGAAGACTTGAACCACATTATTTAATTAGAACCGGACGAGATAGCGGAAGATTTAACGTATGAAGATGTACTTATTAAAATCTTGGATAAGAAGAAGCATATTCTATGCTCAAAGGTTATACCTCAAAGAGTTAGAATCTGACGAGGTATTCTCACCTCTTCGACATATCAAGAACGTACCCTAATTTCGAGGATGAAATTTCATAAGAAGGGGAGGTTGTAAGACCCCAACTTTTTTGAATAAAAAATAATTTTTTTCTCGAAATATATTTTTGAATATTATGGTGTGGGTATGATATAATGTTATAGTTGTGGGTAATATTTGGAAAACTTTGCAAAGTCAGCAAGTTGATATAAAATATTCGTTGTGTTAGTGAATATTCGATTGGTCGGGGAATATTCGTTTTAACAGGGAATATTCGTATGATGGCACAATCATTGGTGGACCCCACAACAGAAGTATTGTCGTAGTTAGAAAATGACATAAATATCTTTTTATAAAAATGAACTACCCGGTGGTAAAAGTACAGTAATGTGTATGGTTGCATAGTAGCACACGGTATTAATTATTGATGCTTACGTGAGAAGTCACTCAATTATACTCAATTATTGCTACAGTAATTGCTGCATAGTATCTCACGTTATTTGATTCGATTATTGTCACAATATCATCTGCATAATATTTTATATTATTAAATCAATAATTGAGACAACAAAGTTATTTATATTATTATTTGCAGTATTGACAATGTCTAGAAGTTCTGTCAAGGAGAGGTTTGGTCACCTAATTGCGCGCCAATAAGGAGAAATCCTTATCGGAAGGCCCCCTCTTTCCTGGGAACGACCTAGTTGTTAAACATTGTTATAATATTAATGATGAATAATTGTTGAAGTATTAAGAGTGTGTTTATTGAAGATAAGTGAATTACAAAAGTTAGAGGGGAATTATGCAAACTTGGAAAACTTTAGGGGTACTAAAGTGTAATAAGTTAAATCAATCTGGACCATTGATGGTGGTTTTAATAGTAAATCAATTTGGACCATTGGTGGTGGTTTTAATAGTAAACCAATCTGGACCATTGATGGTGGTTTTAATAGTTAATCAATCTGGACCATTGATGGTGGTTTTAATAGTAAATCAATTTGGACCGTCGGTGGTGGTTTTAAAAGTAATCAATCTGGACCGTCGGTGGTGGTTTTAAAAGTAAATCAATCTGGACCGTCGGTTATGGTTTTAATAGTAATCGATCTGGACCGTCCATTCTAATAGTGAATCAATCTGGACCGTTTGTGAATTAGTTACTATTTAGTCCATTCTCCTATAAATAGAAGCTTAATTCTTCTTTCATTCTCAACAATTCACTAGGATTCACAAGAGACATTATAGAGAGAGAAACTATAGAGAGTAAGAAGAAGAGTATTCTGCTACTTCACTTTTGCAGTATCCATCTTTCTACTAAGGTAAGGGATATTATTTGTTATATTCGTAAGGGGTATTATTTCTTTCGTATTCATAAGGAATACTATTTTTGCGTATTCATCCTTTAGTATGTCTTTAATAACTTTTGCTCTCACGGATTACGTACCATATAATGGTGAAAATTCATTTCTTGCGGTTTTAGTATGTTAATTCTTTTCATATTCTTAAATCTAAACTTACTATGGTAAGTATTGCTTCTATAATCCTTGAAATTAGTTGAATATCCGTGAGTTTTGCGCTTCATCCAGTATCATTTTATTGGAATATTGATATGAACTTTTTTATTAAATATCAATATTTTCACCCGAAGTACTATTCACGAGTTACTATTCACGGGTTACTATTCACTCGATTACTATTCACTATAATATTATTCACTCGGGTATTCGGGGCACTTTTCATGTCAGGATACTATTCACGAGTTACTATTCACCCGATTTACTATTTACTCAAATATTGTTCACTCAGGTATTTGGGGCACTTTTCATGTCGAGGTACTATTCACGGGGTACTATTCCCGAAGTACTATTCACAAGGTACTATTCACGGAAAAATTTATTTCTTTTTTGTCCAAATTATTTTTGATACATGGATATTATTCTTGAATTTTACTCTACAAAGCAGTATCATGTTGAAAATTTGGACATTATTAAATTCTGAATAAATTAAATTATAAATCTTTAAAAATTTATCCTTTACTTTCTTTTAATGGAATTCTTATATCATTGTCATCATCCTCATGCTTATATTGTGATCAAAGTCATCTTTGGCTTACGTGCATAGATGGACTGTTGATTGGTATGATTATGACCAGGGATAATTCGGTATAGTCATGACCATTGATGATTACACGAATAGTTCTTGGCCCGTAGTGCAAGAATAATTTGTGGACGTGATACTAATGAATATCCTTGGCCCGTAGTGTAGGGATGATTCGATGATGTGATCTATTTATTAAGCTAAGTCCCAGCAATAAAGTTAATGATAAACTTTTTAAATCATAGAAGATAGTAGATATCATGTTCTACTTGACTCTTCTAATGGATTGCTTGTTTCGCTGTAGTTAAACTTGTTGTCTATTATATTCTATCAGTTTAACATTGTTGAAGGCTAATGATAACTTATTCTGCATTATCTTAGTCATAATATTTCTTACTGGGCAAGTTGAGCTCACCATTTTACTTCCATTGTTCTCTTCAGGAAATGAGAACGTAGCAGGAACTAGTCGGGAAACGGAGTAATGGCCCAAGATGGTGTTATAGTAGTCCTCACTATTCTGTGAAATAATGTGATAATAATTGTAATGAGGACTCCATTGAGTGTGAATATTGTCTAGAAGACAATATTCGTGTAAAAACTTTCAGCTCATGTTGTATAATTAAGTTTGTATTTAAATTTTGTACCATGTATTTGGCGACCCAAGATGGGTGATGTATACCTATTTTGGGGGCATCACATTTTACTTCTACTTTTTGGGCTTCTTTATTGCCTCTTTGTTAGATTTTTATAATTAGGGTTTTGATTTTGTTAATTTGGGAATATTGATTTAGCTTTGAAGGTTTTCATTGGACAAAGAAATCTCAGATTTGCACTTTCTTAATCTCTTGGTTCTCTTTGTTTTTTTCATATTATAATCTCATGCTTGAACAGATTCCCATAATGGTTATTGCTTTAGTGATGAACTAATCTCAATTATGGGATTCTAATGGACCTTTTTGCTTAGTTCAGATTTCTATGCCTCTTTGTTGGATGTGATTGATTATGCACGGATTTCCTAATATGGTTGTTTTAATTGTTTAGATGCTTGATCACCATCTATCGTATTAATTTGTATGAACTTGGAAAATGAAGTACAAATTCAGATTTAGCCATATTAGAATGTGTTCATGATTTTTACATGTAATAGATTTCATGATTCGTAATTCGGATAGACATATATCATATTACCGCGTGTAGTCAATTGAGAGGACTTGTGTTTAAATCCATATTACTCTTAAGTCACATAGAAATATAGTGGTTTAGGTAATATTAGATGTTCATATATATTCTATCTTTTGTGGAGTGTATGTGATATAATCATGGTATATTGAGAGATAGCCATGTTTTACCTTTGTGTTCTCGACTAGCAATCTGAAGTAACCATTTAGACTTAACAGGAGGTATATAATTTGAATAAGGCACTAAGTGAAGTTAGAATCCCATATCTTCTTAATTTGAATCATTTGCTTGTTAGTTAGTTTATTAGTTGATAATCATTCTAGATAGTTAATTCACATCTTAATCATTCGTTTAAGCAGGCTAAAATAATTATAAAGTTGTTGCATGTTAGACTAAAAATAATCATTTTTCTCCGTGGGATCGATACTTTTCTTACCTTATATTACTTATGGACCGCGTGCACTTGCATGTATGTGACTGTTTTGTTGACACAGAAATAATCCAATAAGTTTTTGGTGTCGTTACAGGGGAATAGTGTTTATTTTTATTACTTTCAACATCAACTTAAGTTAAATTTGTCTAACTTAAACAATTCACATCTTATCTCATTTCTATTTTATTTTTCTTTTTTGTTTTAGGTACTCTTGGTTAGTTTATGCAAACTCAATCTCAGAATTCTGCTTTGGTGCATAGACAGGACAACATCAAATGGGAGAGCTTGGATATTGAATACCATTACTGCTAATACACAAGGGGGAACTGAAACACCAGTACAGATGGAGGCCAATGAACATAGAGCATTGAGAGATTATTCTATGCCGAAAATCAATGAGTTACAGTCGAGTATAGTCAGGCTAGCAATAGCCACGAACACCTTTAAAATCAAACTAGGGACAATCCAGATGGTTCATAACACAATCCAGTTTGGGTGTTCGGCTAATGATGACCCGAACTAACATCTTCTGAGTTTTATTGAGATTTGCGACACGTTCAAGTATAACAATATGTCGGATGATGCGGTGAGGCTTCGGCTCTTTCCATTCACTTTGAGGGAAAAATTTAGGAGTTGGCTTCACTCGCTACCAGCGGGGTCGGTGACTACTTGGGAGGACTTAGCACAGATTTTCTAGCAAAATTCTTTCCTATGGCTAAAACTACGAAGATGAGGAGTGCTCTTTCTCAATTTGAGCAACAACAAGGAGAATCATTGTATGAGGCTTGGGAAAGATATAAGGAGATGCTAAGGAATTTTCCTCATCACGAGATGCCAGATTGGATGGTGATTAATACATTTTACAATGGTTTGGGATGGCAATTTAGGCCGAGCATTGATGCCGCCGCAAGAGGAACTTTATGGGAAAAAAGCTAAGAGGAAGCTTATGATTTGATAGTATCCATGGTGGCGAATGACTTCCAAAATCCGTCATCTAGAATGCCTCAACCAAAAGTTGTCGGGGTATTGGAAGTGGATGTTATCACGACATTATCAGCTCAAATGGCGGTGATGTTGAAGAAGATTGATTCTATGGCTGAGACCAAAGTACAGCAAGTTGCCTTCGTCTATGAGTTATGTGCGGGAGCACACCCGACGGATCAATGTGCTATCACTACAGAGTCGGTTCAATTTGTGAGAAACTACCAAAGGCTACCCAATTAATTTCAGAATTCGTACCATTCGAACAATAGAAATCATCCCAATTTTAGTTGGAGTAATAATCAAGGTTCTCAACCACAACACCAACCTCAACAACAACCACAACACCCACAACAAAAGTATGCTCCTAGACCGTCTTACCCTCCCGAATTTAAGCAACAACAACATTAACATCTTCCAGCTCTAGTTCCAGCTCCTCAGTCGGAAAAGAAATCTGAAATGGAGGAGATGATGTTGAAGTATATGGCGAACACCGAAGTGTTAATCAATAGCCAAGCTGTGGCGATTAAGAACTTGGAAAACCAAATGGGCCAAATGGCCAACATGCTGAATAATAGACCACAGGGAGCGCTACCAAGCAATACGGAGGCAAATCCAAGAAGGGACGGAAAGGAATAGTGTCAACTATCACTCTAAGGAATGGAAAAAAGACTGCTAAAATTGGGCCTAGCGCGGCCGCGCCCCAAGAAGAAGGAAACACGGCGTGCCCACACAAATATACAAAAAATTCAGAGCAAGTTTTGACTGAAGAAAGTGATGGGAAGCATGTAGTTAAGGCAGAAAAGAAGGAATCAGCTGAGAAATCCAATGATATACCACCAGTTGTGTACCCTCCTGTGCCATACCCTCAGAGACTCCAGAAGCAGAAATTAGATAAATAATTTTCTAAATTCTTAGAGGTTTTTAAAAAGCTGCAAATCAACATACCTTTTGCAGAGGCGTTGGAACAAATGTCGAGCTATGCTAAGTTCATGAAAGGCATTCTATCGAGAAAGAAGAAACTAGAAGACTATGAGATAGTTGCTTTAACTGAAGAGTGCAGTGCGGTTTTGCAATGCAAGCTACCTCCTAAGCTCAAGGACCCCGAAAGTTTCACGATACCTTGCTTCATTGGGAAGTCATCCTTTAACAAGTGTTTATGTGACTTGGGGCGAGCATTAATCTTATGCCTTTATCGGTGTTTACACAGTTGGGATTGTTGGCTCCTAATCCGACAAACATATCATTGCAGCTTACCGATAGATCCATCACATATCTGATATTGTAGAAGATGTCCTGGTGAAAGTGGATAAGTTTATCTTCCTTGCCGACTTCATTATTCTTGACTATGAAGAAGACAAGGACATACCGTTATTTTTGGGAAGACCTTTCCTATCTACTGGATGAACTCTCATCGACATACAGAAGGGAGAACTTATAATGAGAGTTAAAGACCAAGAGGTTACATTTAATGTATTCAAAGCTATGAAGTTCCCCACTGATGAAGAAGAATGTTTCCGGATTAATGCAGTCGACAGGGTATAGAATGAAGAGGCCATGCAAGTGATGAGCAGTGATCCTTTAGAGAGTGCCTTACTGGGGGATTTTGACATGGAAGATATAGATGTGGTTGAGTATGTGCAAATTCTGAATAGAGTGCCACAAATGAGAAAAATTAAGAGTCCGGTTGAACCACTCGGTCACACAGGGGAGACATCAGAGTGTCTTAAACCTTCTCTTGAGATGCCTCCTATTTTTGATCTTAAACCTCTTCCTAACCATCTAAAGTATGCATTCTTAGGTGAATCTTCCACGTTGTCGGTTATAATTGCCTTTGCGTTATCATTTTGTTAGGAAAGTAAGCTGCTGCGAGTTTTAAGGGAATTCAAATATGCTATTGGGTGGACCATAGCGGATATCAGGGGGATAAGCCCCTCATTCTGCAGGCATAAGATACTTCTTGAGGATGACAGTTAGTCGACAGTGAAAAAATAGAGGAGACTAAATCCTATAATGAAAGAGGTCGTCAAGAAAGAAATCCTTAAGTGGTTGGATGCCGATATCATATACCCAATATTAGACAGCTCATGGGTGAGTCCGGTGCAGTGTGTACCGAAGAAGGGAGGCATGACTGTAGTAGCCAACGAAAATAATGATTTGATTCCTACCAGAACAGTCACAGGGTGGAAAGTCTGTATGGATTATCGTAAATTAAGCAAGGCGACCAGAAAGGACCATTTCCATCTCTCGTTTATTGACCAGATGTTGGATAGGTTGGTGGGACATGACTATTACTACTTCCTAGATGGATATTCGGGTTATAATCAGATAGTTATAGCTCCAGAAGATCAGGAAAAGACTACCTTCACTTGCCCCTATGGAACTTTTACGTTCAGGAGGATGTCTTTTGGCTTATGCAATGCTCCAGTCACATTTCAGAGATGTATGATTGTGATATTCTCCGACATGGTTGAGCAGAATGTGGAAGTCTTCATAGATGACTTTTCAGTCTTTGGGGACTCATTTGACATATGCTTAGAGAATTTGGTTATGGTATTGAAGAGGTATGTTGAGACCAATTTAGTGTTGAATTGGGATAAGTGCCATTTCATGGTACAAGAGGGAATTATCCTCAGGCATAAGGTCTCAGGGAAAGGATTGGAGATTGATAAAGCCAAATTGGAGACTATTGAGATCCTATCGCCACCGACTTCAGTTAAGGGGGTCCGTAGTTTCCTTGGGCATGCGAGATTCTATCGTTGATTCATAAAGGAATTCTCGAAGATCACAAAGCCATTATGCAGTTTGCTTGAGAAGAATGTCCCATTTAAGTTCGACGAGGAGTGTTTGATAGCTTTTGAGCACTTAAAGAAAAGATTGATTATAGCACTGACTATCAAAGCACCCGACTAGTCTCTACCTTTTGAACTGATGTGTTATGCGAGTGACTTCGCTGTGGGAGTTGTTCTGGGGAAACACTTGGAAAAGATTTTTCACGTCATCTACTATGCCAGTAAGACCCTGACGGATGCTCAACTCAATTACACTACCACAGAGAAAGAGCTATTAGCAGTGGTGTATGCATTCGATAATTTCTGTTCATACCTGAATTGCACGAGAGTAGTAGTGTATACAGATCATGCTGCCATCCAGTATTTGATATCTAAGAAAGATGTCAAGCCTCGTCTCATTTGATGGATTCTTCTACTGCAAGAGTTTGATTTGGAAATCAAAGACAGAAAAGGTAATGAAAACCAAGTGGCAGACCACTTGTCCTGACTAGAGAACCCGGGGTAGGACACGAATGATGGAGTTCTGATCAACGAGTCTTTCTCGGATGAACAGCTGTTTGTGGTGCAAGAAAAAATCCCATGGTTTGCTGATTTTGCGAACTTCTTGGTGAGAAACATTCTCCCTCCTAATTTGACACGACCCCAAAAGAAAAAGTTTCTACATGATGTCAACTGGTACATGTGTGATGAGCCATATCTGTTTAAGTAGTGTACAGACAGAATGATCAGGAGGTGTATCCCACACAGTGAGACAGAGATTATACTCCAAGGTTTCCATGCATCAGTCTATGGGGGACACTATGGGGGAGAGAGGACAGCAGCCAAGGTGCTTCAAGCACTATTAGTCCTCACCATTCTGTTTATTTAAAAGATTATGTTTTATTAGAATATTTTATAGTAAACCAATCTGGACCGTCCGTTTAAAAGTAAATCAATCTGGACCGTTCAAGAATTAGTTACTATTTAGTCCATTCTCCTATAAATAGAAGCTCATCCCTTCATTATTTCTTACGAATTCACTGAAACTCTAGAGAGAAACTATAGAGAGAAAAAAGAAAAGTATTCTGCTACTTCACTACTCCTATATCCAGTTTCTTCTAAGGTAAGGGGTATTATTTCTTTCGTATTCATGAAGAGAACTTCATTATTCCATTTTTTATTCTCATTAGAATAACTTTGATACGCTGTGATACCCTATACTTGGTGAAATTCTTCATTATTCCATTCTTTATCATTATGTTGGAATAACCTGCTCATAATCTCATAAGTAATCGCATACATGGTGAAATTCTTCTGTTATTCCATTCTTTATTATTCTGTTGGAACATCTTATCTGTGCGTTTACACATGACCTGGTTTCATTATTTATTATTCTATTGGAACATCTTGTCAGTGTGAAGTTAGCTTGACCTAGTTCCGTTATTTATTATTCTGTTGGAATATCCTGTCTGTGCGTTTACGCATGACCTGGTTCCATTATTTATTATTCTGTTGGAATAACTCGTCATGCGCTATCATCGTATGCCTGGTGATTTCTTTTGTTATTCCATTCTTTATTATACTTAGTTGGTTAAAGTTTTAGCTTTTATACTCCATGAAATTAGTGGAATATCCTTGATATTTACGCTTCATCCAGTATCTTTTCATGGAAATATTCTTCTGAGCATTCTTGAGTTTTACCCCCACAAAGCAGTATCATGTTGATAATTTGGACGTTATTGGTTCCTGGATAAATTAATTCTTGAACTTGTTTTATTAAATTCGTATATCATTGTCATCATCCTCATGTTTATATTATGTTGAAAGTCATCTCAGGGCCCAGTGTAGTGCATAGATGGACTTGGTATGATTATGACCAGGATTATTCAAAGATAATCATGACCGTAATGTTACAAATGATGTGGTAAAAGTCCTCATTGGCCCGTAGTGCATTGATGGACGATTGTTGGCATGATCATGACCATTGATGAATACACGAATATCCTCTACCGTAGTAGTATGGATAATTTGTGGTTGTGATACTAATGAATATCCTCGGCGTAGTGCGTGGATGATGTGGATTATTTATTGTCAAATCCCAAATGATAAAAGTGATGAAAATCCTTTTAAATCATAAAAGATAGTAGATTTTATTCTCTACTTGACTCTTTTAATGGATTGCTTGTTCCGTTGTATTTAAACTTGATGTTGTTATATTGTATCAGTTTAACACTGTTGAAGGCTAACGATAATTTATTCTACATTATCTTTGTCATAATATTTCTTACTGGGCTAGTTGAGCTCACCCTTTCTTTCACCGTTTCTCTTGAAATGAGAACGTGGCCAGACTAGTCGGGGAACAGAGTAATTATCCAGATGATAGCATTAGTAGTCCTCACCATTCTGTTAAATAGTGTGACAATAAATATAATGAGGACTCCATTGAGTGTGGATATTGTCTAGATAACAATATTCTTATTAAAACTCTTAGATTATGTTATGTCGTATTTTATACGACTGTTGTATAATTAAGTTGTATTTGTATTCGTACCATGTATTTGGCGACTCGTAATAGGTGATGTATACCTATTTTAGGGCATCACAACTTAGTATCAAAGCTTAGGGATATAATCCCCATTGAGATATGAGACAAGAACTAGGAGGGAGAGATGGGGAATTCTTCGCTAAGTATGACCTACCTAAGTTTATTTGGCATTTAATTGGTCTGGTCGAGTATAGGGATAATATATTGCATGTCAATTAACCTTTGTTTTGTGGCAGTATTTGAAAATGGCACCCGAGAATATTGAGATTAGTAATGGAGCACAGGAGACGGTTGAGTCTCCACAGATCAATAATCGTGATAATGTGCATCGGAAGGCGACGATCCTCGTGCAAAACAATAACATCGACGGATGATGAACGATGGAATGTTCAGAGGCTTTATGCAATTCATGCAACATCAGGCAAGAGCGGCTCCTGTACAAAATGCAAGTGGAAACACTGGCAACTCTCCGAGGTCACCGCTAAGCAGTTCAAGGAACTGGGACCACCGGAGTTTTTTGGAGAGCCAAAACCACTTAAGGCGAAGACGTGGATAAAGCAGATTTGCAAGATATTTGATGTATTTGGATGCTCCGAGGAGTAAAGGTTCTCTTTGCCACCTTCATGTTGCATGCAGAGGCAGATTACTGGTGGGAATCTGTAAAATGTACTCAACCTTCCGCACTGAAGATGACTTGGGAGAAGTTCCAAGAATTGTTCAACGACAAGTACTTTCCCGAAAGTATTCGTCACATGAAAGAGGTAGAGTTCATCAAGCTGGAGCAAAACAACATGACCGTGTCGCAGTACAAAGCCAAGTTTGCTGAGTTGTCCCGGTTTGTGTCCCATTTGGTTGATAATGAGGAGAGAATGACGTGAATGTTTCTAAGAGGTTTAAAACCCGAGATTCGTCATTATCTTATCTCTCATAAACTGTGTTTGTATTCAAATGTTGTTAATAGGGCTCAGTTATTGGAGCGCGATAATGAGTCAACCCAACCAAAAGAGAAAGCGTAAGCAAAATGATAATACCCGATGAAAGCGATCCATCGAAGCGATGACAACAAGCGTGGAGGGAATCAACAGACCAGAAATGGTAACCACTTCGGTGGTAATTACGGCCAAAACAATAAGAATGGACATTTCAAGAAGAGGAGATTCAACAATGATGGAAAGACGTCAGCAACAGCACCCGTTGTTAAGGAAGGAGAACGACCACCTATCATATGATTCAAATGTGGAGGCGAGGGACACATCAGTCCAAACTGCGCGATGTCATCCAAAGCTTGTTATAATTGTGGAAGAGAAGGTCACCTAGCCAAATTTTGTCTTTCATCGAAGACAAGTTCAGCTAGGATGGAGGCACCAAAGGCCGTCCCAGAAAAGTCAAAGCCGGTAGTGCAAGGGAGAGCGTTTGTTGTGACCTCCCAGAAAGCAAGGAACCCGAACGAGGTCATCACGGGTAAACTTATCATAAACTCTAGTGAAGTTTATACCTTATTTGATACCTGCGGTTCTACCCATTCTTTTATTTCTCCTACTTGTGCTCAACGCTTAAATTTGACTCGAGAAATTAGACTTTGACTTATCTGTTGAAACTCCATTGGGAGAAACCTTCATTACATCCACCGCTTTATAAGTCTTGTTTGGTTCAAATCGGTACCCTCACATTACCTCGTCGATCTTATTTCATTGAAAATACTTGCATTTGATGTGATTCTAGGATTGATTGGTTAACTACTCATCATGCAAAATTGATTGTTTTCGTAAGGTTGTTAGCTTTCATATTCCTAACCAACCTATTATGCAAATTCAAGCAACCAAACCATTAAAATCAATCACCGCTCATCTCAAGCCATAAAGCTATTCGTTTATTAAAAATGAATGTCAAGCTTTCTTAGCTCATGTCACGGATCTAAACAAAAATATGTCGCTTTTGAATGATATTTCTATTAAATTTCCTGACGTATTCCTCAAGAACTTCCGGCCTACCCCTTGAGCGTGAAATTGAATTTTGTATCGACCTTGAACTCAGTACAAAACCCATTTCCAAAGCCCCATATCACATGGCTCTATTGAACTTCGTGAGTTAAAGACCCAACCGCAGGAATTGTTGACATCGGCTTTATTCATCCTAGTACTTCTCCTTGGGGTGCTCCTGTTCTATTCGTGAAAAAGAAAGATGGGAATATGCGACTTTGTATTGATTATCAGGAGTTGAATCATGTCACCATCAAAAATAGGTACCCATTGCCATGTATTGATGACCTGTTTGACCAGTTACAAGGTGCTAAATTCTTTTCAAAATTGATCTTCATTCCGGATATCACCAATTGAAGATTAGAACCGATGACATTCCAAAGACGGCTTTCAGAACTCGATACGGGCATTATGAATTCCTAGTCATGTCTTTTGGATTGACTAATGCTCATGCTGCCTTCATGGATATGATGAACCGAGTATTCAAGAAATATTTGGATCACTTTGTGGTTGTCTTTATTAATGACATCTTTATTTATTCCAAAAGCCGTGAAGATCATGAGCAACACTTAAGACTGATACTCTAAAAGCTTCGTGAAAACAAGCTTTATGCCAAGTTGAAGAAATGCGAGTTCTGGCTTGAGGAAGTAGCATTCCTTGGGCACGTAGTATCAAGTCATGGAATATCTGTTGACTCGGCAAAGATTGAAACAATTCAAAGTTGGGAGCAACCTAAATCGATTGATCAAGCACGTAGCTTTCTGGTTTAATTTGGGTTATTATCGAGATTCTTAGAAGGGTTTTCTTGAATCGCTACTCCATTAACTCAAATTTGACTCGAAAAGATACAAAATTCTATTGGAGCGAGGAATGTGAGAAGAATTTTCAAGAACTCAAGAGAGACTCATTTCAAAGACTGCTTCGATAATACCATCTAGCTTTCGGAGGATTTGTCATCTGTGGGTGATGCTTCTGCAAAGGGTTGGGATGTGTTCTCATGCAACATGGGAAAGTCATAGCCTATGCCTCACGACAACTCAAAGAATATGAGAGGAATTATCCCACTCATGATCTAGAGTTGGCAGCTGTTGTCTTCGCACTTAAAATTTGGAGGCATTACTTGTATGGGGAGAAAGTGGAGATCTTTACGGATCATAAAAGCTTCAAATATTTCTTCACTCAAAAGGAATTCAACATGCGACAACGACGTTGGCTTGAACTGTTGAAAGATTATGATCATACCATCCAATACCATCCTGGAAAAGCGAACGTAGTAGCTGACGCATTGAGTAGAAGATCATATGCGGGTACGAGTGTGATATTGTCAACGCAAAGGCCCATTTTGTGTGACTTGCAAAGGATGGAGATAGAGTTAAAGACTTCAGGGACCCATGTGATGATGGCGAATATACGAGTAGAACAGACTTTAATTGATAAAGTTAAAGCTGCTCAAGCTACGGATCTGGAGCTGATGCGTATGAGGAAGAAAGTGCAAGAAGGTGCTATGCCAGAAGCAAGAATCAATGAAGAGGGAATACTTCGAGTCAACTCTAGACTTTGTGTTCCTATCGACCCTGATTTAAAGTATAAAATCATGATGGAGGCGCATAACACACCGTTTGCAATCCATCCTAGGAGTACCAAAATGTATCGTGATCTTCATCATACATTTTGGTGGAGCAATATGAAGAGAGAGAGAGAGCGTTGTTTATCTCAAGGTGTCTAACTTGTCAACGAGTCAAGGCGGAGCATCAAGTACCAAAAGGTCCATTACAACCACTTGAAATTCTAGAATGGAAGTGGGAGCACATTACCATGGATTTCATTACTGGTCTTCCCAAGGTTTCTCAAGGCATAGATGCAATTTAGGTCATTGTTGATAGATTGACCAAGTCTGTTCATTTCTTACCAATACGAGAAACTTATACACTTGAACGTCTTGCTCATATGTACATAAATGAGATTGTAAGACTGCATGGTATGCCAGTATCCATAGTTTCTGATCGAGACCCAAGATTCACTTCAAGATTTTAGGTTAGTTTACAAAAAGCTATGGGCACAGATTTACGATTTAGTTCGGTATATCATCCTCAGACGGACGGACAATCAGAGAAGACTATTCAAACTCTTGAAGATTTATTAAGACTCTGTGTCCTTGACTTCAAGGGAAGTTAGGACAAGTTCTTACCATTGGTGGAGTTTTCTTACAACAACAGTTATCAAACAAGTATTGGCATGGCTCCATTCGAGGCGTTGTATGGAAGAAAGTGTCGTTCTCCGAAGATCTTTGGGATAAGGTGGGTGAAGCAATGTTGTTGGGACCGGAGTTGGTACGTATGACTACGAAAAAGATTCAAACGATCCGACAATGTATAAAAACCTCAAATAACCGACAAAAGAGTTATGCTGATCTTCATCGAAAGGACGTGGAATTCGATATTGGAGATCATGTATTGTTACATGTTGCTCCATGGAAAGGAGTTACAAGATTTGGAAAGAGAGGAAAGCTCAATCCTCGATTCATTGGCCCATTTTTAATCCTCGATCGAGTAGGGATCGAGCTTTATAGACTCGCTTTTATCGCCAAGTATGTCTCGTGTTCATAACGTTTTTTATATATCCATGTTACGTAAATATGTGAAAGACCCGAACCACATTATTGAGTTAGAACCGGACGAAATAGCGGAAGATTTAACGTATGAAGAGGTTCCTGTTCAAATCTTGGATAAGAAGGAACATATTCTACGCTCTAAGGTTATACCTCGAGTCAAAGTTTTATGGATGAACCACAATGTTGAGGAAATGACCTCGGAGTTAGAATCTTAAATGAAATCAAGGTATCCTTACCTCTTCGATATACCAGGTATGTACCTTAATTTCAAGGGCGATATTTCATAAGAAGGAGAGATTGTAAGACCCCAACTTTTATGAATAAAGATGAATTTTCTCTAATTATCATTTTTGAATATTATGGAATGAATTTGATATAATGTTATAGTTGTGGGTAATAGTTAAAAAAATTTCAAAGTACGCAACTTGTTATATAATATTCGATTGGTCGGGGAATATTCGTACCACGACACAATCATTGGTGGACCCCACAACGGAATTATTGTTGGATTGAGAAAACGACAAAAATATTTTATGAAAATAACGACGGAAGTTTTATCGTTAACTATTGAAACACTCGGTGTTAAAAGTACAGGAATACTCATGGTTTCATAGTAGCACACGGTATTGATTATTGATGCTTACGTGAGAAGTCACTCATTTTTGTTCAATTATTGCTTCAGTAATTGTTGCATAGTATCTCACGTTAATTGACTCAATTATTGTCGATGTTTTATATATTATTAAATCAATAATTGAGACGACGAAGTTATTAATATTATTATTTACAATATTAAAGATGTCTGTAAGTTCTACGCCAATGAGAGGTTTGGTCACCTAATCATGCGTACAATAGGAGAAATCCTTATTGAAAAGCCCCTTTCCTTTGAACAACCGCTACGATTAATAGTGTGAATTATAATAATGATGATGAAGTTTTGTTTTATTAGTATTATTAATGTAATAAAATGAAAATCTTTTTTATATAAAAATGTAATACTTTTATAAAGTTATTCGTTTTATTAGACTATAAATGTAATATATTATATTCTATTATGCATAGTATTTTGCATAAGTAAAATTTTTTATATAAAATAGAATACTTTTATAAAATTATTCGCTTTTATTAGACTATAAATAATATATTATATTTTATTATGCATAGTGTTTTGCATAGTGTTTGCATAGTAAAATCTTTTTACATAAAACAGAATACTTTTATAAAGTCACTACTACAAATTACTAAATAGACAACGCTTAAACCACAATATTTTTTATAAAAACGTTGTGGTATTTTTTTCACAACATTTTTAAAAAAATATTATAGATATATATGCAAAAACGTTATCTATTTAAAAGGACATTTTTTTTATTTTAACTAGATAACGTTTTTATTTAAAAACGTTGTCTATCAGACAAAACATGGAGCTTTAAAAAATGTGGAAGTGAAAACACGGAGCTTAAAACGTTTCCTATACAGAAATTTCATTCCCTCCTTACTTTTCCCCTAATTTTCCCCGATCTGATATTCCCTCCTTCCCGTTTTTCACACAAAATCTTTCAATTTCTTCACCGCCACCACTCTAAGCTCCAGCGACACATCGGCGATGGAGTAGAACTTCTGCATCTGGAGAATCGGGATCCAGTGCATCCGCCGCCGGTGAATGGCCGCGAACACCGGTGAATCGGGATCCAGAGCGCGTCTATTATGGCGTTCGCAGCAGCTCTGTTGAATGGAAGCCGTCTCCGGTTGTAGCCTTAGCCACCAGCACCGACGACTCTCAAGTCGCTGCCGCTCGAGAAGACGGTTCCATTGAGATTTGGAGCGTCTCCCCCGGCTCAGTCGGCTGGAATCGTCAGCTAGTACACCCCAGACTTGCAGTCACCCACAAGTTCTGTATAACTGCGTGAGTAATCCAAGATACCACTTCTGTTGAATCCCACCAATTGTGCCAGATTTCTTTGATACTTGAATGAATCTTTAGTCTTTACTGTATTTTATCTTTGAATACGTACTTGTACCAGCAAAAAAAGTAGTAGTTATTCTTAGTACCGTATTTAGCTCAATAGTGTTTTATTTTGCAGTTCATATCAGTGCTCCTAACTTTTGGAGTTACAGGAAAGGAAGATATATTTACAGTCATTTCCAGCAGTTGTATGTGATCAGTTTGCTTGTTTTAATATGACATTCAGAATGTCAAAAAGTGGTTTCATAGAGGTACTTTCTTGTCAGAATATTTCTCTTTGATATACACTTGATTTAAGTTGAAGGATAAACATGACAAATTGATCTCTAGATGTCCTTCACTCTATTTCTTGAGTGCAATTCATTGATTGTACTAATATTTCCCAAAATAACAGCTCCAAGACGAGGCTACTTTAGCACTAAGCTGCTTGGATAAATGTAGAGATGGTGGATTTGTTGAAGTTTTTATAACCAGTGTTGACTTTCCTGCTAAATTTGACCACTGCATTAGGTATTTATATATTTGAGAGCAAAGTTGTTATGCTTTTAAATTATGCTTAACAATTGTATTTGAATCGAATATGCTTAAATATCCATTCATTTGGTTCTGTTTGAGGTTCAATTTCTTGGTTTTGTGTAAGTAATGTCCAAGGCTTTAGGTTCAAGGGTTATTTTATGGTCAACGGACTCAACTCTGCCAATTGGTTCACTACTATGAGGATGAGTCTACACCCACGGGTACTTGTGCTGTTTGTGTAGGAGGTGGTGAAAGGTCGGCTAAAATAGTCTTGTTTCAAGGTCCTATATGTGCCTGCGAAATTGCTATTATACAATCATTCATCTCTTATCACCTTCTGTCTACCTTGGCCAATAAAATTTTTTATGAACTATATATGAAGGTCTCTTGTTGCCAATTTGTCAGCTGTCAATTGCTACAAATCTGAACATTTGAAGAAACCAGAAAATTGTGCATTGGGTACCATGTTTGTACTGATTTAGTTTTACATTATTTGGATCTAACTTGATTGGATTTTGACAGTTGAGAAGGCCAAGTACTTCTACATTGCCAGGTTTTTTTCTCACTGTTTCACCTTAGTCCATTCTTCTAGTTGTTGAGCATGCAGTTGTAAAGAACAAGGTTTGTCATTGTGGCAGGAGGTTTCAATATTCAAATCCAGTTCATCCCTCCATTCATTTAACATGCTCCCTTTGCTAGTAGCTTATGCATGATACAACAACTAATATGTTTTCACATACAGATCTTCATAATGAACCTTTCTGCTCCATTTATCTGTGAGTTCTTCAAGGATGCACAAGAGAAAGTTTTACAGTATGCTCAATGTCCTAGTCTTGTGCTTAATTTTTTTTTTACCGAAAAATATAATATTTAGATTTACAGCTTGCCACTCTTTTTGGTTTCAGGTATATGGACTTTGTTTTTGGAAACGAAACAGAAGCAAGAACATTCTCAAAAGTTCATGGCTGGGAGGTAATGATTCCATGTCCAGCATAGGTGGTGACTTGTTCTTTCACTTTCTTGACTATTCATCGATGAATTTGGGAATGATGGGCGTGGTTTTGATATTTCTCTTGCACTTTCTCTGAATATTTAATAGAATCAATGAATTATGATACTCAAGTAACTCAATCGACTTGTTAGTGAAAAACGTGCTTTTCATAATTAGCTGGTAGTCTTGGTAATATTGTAGGAAATGTCATTTAGTACCATATGAGGTTAATTATAAGTTGTGTGTAGAAGCATCTATTAATATTGAAGGTTAAGGTGAGCTTCTGATTGTGCCAAATACATTTGTATGTGTTAAAATTATCTATTGTGAAGCATATATGTCAGTTTGTAGTATTTGTGTGATTGAGTTGTATCACCTTTTTTTTAAACATCTCGTGTTTATCAATCAAGAGAGAGCATTGTTAGCTCTTTATTCTCAATGAATTGTTAGAATATGAACTTCTCCAAATTTCATTTTGAAGTAATGTATGTGGGGGTGATAAAATTATTCAATTGTAACTATGTAGGGATTATGTGAAATTTTCTTCTATTATGTTTCAACTGAGTGGAATCATTGAAAAATCTCTCAATTCTCCTTTACCTGTTAAAGATTATATCATGTAGATATCTAAGCATATGGGTGGTCTATTCCAGGATTGCAACTTATATTTATAGAACGCTTCATGCTGTCACTTGGTTTACCAACAGTAGAAGACTAGATGAAACCTTTCTCATTAACTCATTAGTATTGGCTAGAAATACATTGTGCGCTGGTTGTCCAATTCACTTGCAACAAAGAGAGTACTAGTGTAAATGGAGGTCTTTTCTGGAAGTACAAAAAATGCATGATTCAGATTTATTAGTAAACAGAATTAGTAATGTTTGTTCTTGAGATTGAGCTATAGGGTAGCCAGCATTTGCAACACTCCATTTCCATCTAATATGCGCCAAAAGCTAAGCATGTTGTCTGTAATAACCCGATATTTTCTATATAAATAAATAAGAAATTTTACATATAAATTTATTTATTTATTTATTATTTATTTTAATGATGAGAATATGTGTCAAGTAATGTGTATGATAAATGCAAATATATTTAGTACACGAAAAATTATAAATAATTTTAGAATTATTAATCATTACAAATTATATTTTTATTGTAATTAAATTTTGTAAGCAGAAATGTTTTATTAATTATTTTTCCATGAAAATATGATTTTATATTATTTAAATAATATATGAAATGACTATTAGAATTATGATAATAAATATTTTATTATATGAATTTGTTCAGAATATTTAAGTTAATTATTTTAGCTTAATTATTGATGTTGTATATGGAAGATAAATCAGATATGGAATCCAAATCCTAAATTGGGATTTTGATCAAGGGATGAGAATAATAATATAATATTAATTATATTTTAATTTTTTAGTGTTATAAATATGTACTGTAAATGTGTAGACTGTTAATGTTGGTCAATTATGGTAAATTATGTCACAACCCTTATATCATGTTATTAAACCATAATTTTGAAACTCAGTTGTGAGTTCAAGACTGTGTAGTAATTGTGTTATATGAATTTTACTGTGTATTATATAATTTCTGTAATTAGGAGAAACTCTAATTATTATTTGAAAACCCTAATTTGTTGAAATTAGAAATCGTAATTACTGTTTTAGTAAATTATAATGTTAATTAAGAAACCCTACTTGTTAATTTGGGAACCCTAATAATATTAAGGAACCCTAATTTAAAAACCCTAATTTTCTATTAAAAACCCTAATTTTAAATTAGTGTGTTTAATTAAAATTTTATTACACTTTAATTCTAATTTTTCAAACCATAGAAATTATTTGGGACACCTTAAGATTTAAAATCTAGTGATTAAACCCTAGAGTCAAGCACCTTGGACAAAAATACCCTTGAAGTTATAAGTGAAATTATTAAAATGCCCTTTTGTCCCATTAGTTGAATTATTTGCTAGCCAAATCCTTGTAAAATCCGGCCAGCCACCCTACCCTAGACCTACCTATGAGCTATAGCATTACTAGCACATGATCAGCCATTACAAATTCATTGCATACTTGATTTGCTAGATTTAAGAGAGAGAAAGCTACCCAAAATTGTTCATTTGGCCATCTAATTCTCAAGCAACTTTTCTCTCTCCCAAACCTCTGAAAATACAAGGCATAGCAGTCCCCTAAGTAAGCCCCATGATTACCAGTATCAGATCAGAAGAGCAAAATCAAAATCAAAGCTTAGAAAAGGTTCAAAAAACCCTAACTTAGAAATTTTGTGATTTGGTGTTAGATGTTAGTTTTTTTGTGTTAAACATGTAGTATATAGTATATAATGATGATCTGGGTTGTTAGATGTTAGATCCATAACATCTAAAGGCTCAGATTTGAAGATTTATAAAATCTGGAAATTTTTGCTTTTGATGTCTGACAGTGAATGTCAGGCCTTGTAGATCTCTTTCTGTGTTTGATTTTTATGTTTTAAGTGTTGGATATTGTAGTCTAGTATGTGGTCTTTAATCTACAAGAGGAATCGTGGTCATTTGATGTGTAGATTGTAAGTTATTATTTGGCCAAAACCCGTTGATTTGCAAAAATGACCATAGGAAATTTGGGTAACCTAGAAAGAAGTTTGCAGCGTCTGACAAGATATTCTAAGCATTAGATCTGACAGTACATTGATGTTATGTTATGAATCTTGAGTCTAAGTTGTAGTATGTTATGTTAAATTTATGTTCATGCTTTTATATCCTTGAAATCATCAACATATGGAACTCTATGAATGGTCAAACCAGCTCAGATGATCACGGATTGGTTTTCTGGAGTTTCCAGAAAATCAAGAACATGATTTCTGACAGCCTTTGATCGGCTTCAATCTGTTTGCTCTATTGTTGTTATATGTTTTTTTATATAATAGATATATAGTATTACATGTTAGCTACAACTTTTGAATCAATAGATCACATAGATCAAACATGTAATCTAGAGATATAAGGATCCAAAGTAGCATACTCGTTCTGTTCTTCATTCTGGAAAAACCCAGAAATGAAGAACATGCACTGACATGATTTTCTGAGCTTCAGATCTTTCTTATTACTGATGTTTAGACTTTAAAACTGTTTCCATCATGTACCCTGGTAGTTGTAAGACTCCAAATTATTAATAAATGAAATTTATTTTCCTCTATTTATTATTTTGAAATAGTAAGGGTTGATTTGATTAATGTGGATAGTTATGGGTAAAATACGCAAATATTTCGAATAAGCAAGTGGTTATAAAATATTCATTATTGTCGGGGAATATTCGTTTGGTCGTGGAATATTCGTATCGCTTTAAAATATTCGTATGCGACTTTGCTGCAGCCTTTATGGGGCCCCATAACTGAAAAGCGATTGGATGAAGAAAATGACAAATATAAGTTGTTTATAAATAACTCACAGTAATTGTTACCAAGTATCATCATTTGGAATACCCCCGGTGGTTAAAACACACACTAATACGCTTGTTGAACAATAAGACACTTGCAGATTGCACCAATTATTGATTCTTACGTAAAGAAGGCACTACTCAATAATTGTTACATAATAATTACTATTCAAAGATTTTATTTTATTGATTCAATAATTGCCGTTGATATTTTATATTACCGTTGTTTCAATAAATTATCATTACACAAGATTTTCCATTATCGAGACAATAATTCATATTATCTGAATAATATTATTGGATAACATTATTGGCAATGTCTAGAAAGTTCGAGGTTTGGTCACCTAATTGCGCCGCCAATGAGAGAGATCCTTATTGAAAGCCCCTCTTTCCTCGAACTACCAGTTGCAAGATCTTGTGATTCTCAGTAATATTATTTGTGAATAATTAATTATTGATTTATATGATGCGGAAAATATTGATTTTATGTGATATAGATGGAGAAAATTTTTAATGTGACAATTGTTGAAAATTAATATTTTATCTTTTTTTGATAAAATAATTCATTTAAATATATTATTTTAATAATATATTAACGATGATATTTTTTATAATGAATGTGGGATATATGAGTATATAAGGATGAAGAGTATTTTTGTGGCATTAAATGTTTAACACATATTTTATGTGTACCAGACACAATTATTGAATTACCAAATTTGATTATAAATTTATAAAATCGCCTGCTTATGGACTTCAATTTACGCTTTGAAATTTAGAAAACTTTCTTCTCGCAAAGTGGTAGAGAATTGAATTTCCTATAAAAATTAGCGAGATTCAATTTTTCGATAAAACGCTTTTTCAAATGTTGGTGGCCATCTTTAACATGTGTTTGGTGGTCAAATCGATTTCAAAGTGGGCGTAGGAATGTGTTTTGTAAATATTAATATTATATTAAATTTTCGCTTTTGTTGTTAAGCATTTTCTTATAAATAGTGTTAGGTTAGAATTGAAAATCACACCGTAAATCAAGTTTTCTCTATATTATATCGAGCGTATTCTTGTGAGTATTTTGAGTATACTTTGAGTATTGCTATACGGTGCAAGTTCAAGTCATAGCCTATATCCGGTGTTTCAACTAGAAGTATTGTATTTCGAGGTAAAAGATGTTATTTTATTTGAAAATGATATTATTTCTTCAATATCATTATGCCGAAATATTGGTTGGAAATTTTTATCAAATTTGAAACTTTTTCATGTCGGGGTTACTATTCATGAGTTACTATTCACGAGTTACTATTCATGAGTTACTATTCACGAGTATCTATTCACGAGTACTATTCACAAAGCGTGAAGATATTTTTTTGTGAAATTTCTATCTTTTGGTGTCGGAGTTACTATTCACGTATACGGCACTATTCATGTATACGACATTATTCACCGAAAAATGAAATTTTTTCTTTTTGTCCAAAATATCTATTATGGATACTAGCTTTGATTGTATCCATGTTTTGATCATTCTTGAATTTTACTCCACTCTGATTATTTATGAAGTATTTTTGAACTTGGATTGTTTAAAATACGAATCATTAATATTTGTTCTTTTGTTTAACTGGATTCGTTTTCTTTAAAATATTTTTCATCATCCTCAGTCCTAAATGATGATATTACTGAATATCTTTGGCCCAGAAGGCAAAGATGAATGATTTCTTGATGAATATCTTTGGCCCAGTAGTGTGCAAAGATGAACAGTGTTGAGATGAATACGATCGATCGATTAATATCTTTGGCCCGTAATGCAAAGATGAATAGTGTGATGAACACGACCAACCCGATGAATATCTTTGGCTCAGAGTGCAAATATGAATATTTGATTCCTGGATATATATTGATTGATGTTACGGGGATAAAATATCGACGTTGAACTTTTAAATTCATATATAGAAGATAGTAGTTTGCATTCTCTACTTAACTCTTCTAATGAATTGTTGTTTCACCTGCATGATTGTTGATTTAAAACCTGTTGTCTATTGTATTCTATTAGATTTTTCCTGTTGAAGACTAACGATAATTTGTTGTATATTATCTTAGTCATAATATTCTTCTTTACCGGGCTAGTTGAGCTCACCATTTTCCTTTTTGTTCCATTTTTCTTCTCGTGGAGGTGAGAATGTAATGAGTACTAGTCGGGTATGGAATGAAGGTTCTAGAGAGAGTTGTTTAGTAGTCCTCACCATTTTTGTAAAATAATGTATCAATAATTATGATGAGGATTTATTTGCGTGTGGATATTGTCTAGATGGCAATATCTCAGATTTAAACTCACGATTTATATGTTGTAATAATAAAGTTATAGTTATTTCTGTACCATGTATTTGGCGACTCAGAATGGGTTGGATGGAATGGACCTATTTTGGGGGCGTCACAGTTGGTATCAGAGCTTATGGATATGATCTCTGGCGGAGATCGGGGAATAGAACTAGGAGGGGAGAGACGAGTAAATCCTTCCCTAGTGTGTCCTACCTAAGCTTATTTGTTAGTTGGTTAGTATATAGGGATATTATGTGATATATTGATTTCTTTAATTAACCCTTGTTTTATGACAGTATTTGAGAATGTCAACTGAGAATATTAACAGTGGAGTAAATGAGACCGTGGAGACGCCTTTGTACTTCACCAACGAGGAGAACGTGCAACAGTCGGCAATGTACCTCCCCGTGAACAACACCACCGGCGAGATGATGAATGAGGGGATGTTTAGAAGCTTTTTGCGCTTCATCCAAAATCAGACGAGGGAGACTCGTGTTCAAAATACAAGAGGAAATGATAGCAATTCACGGGTGGTCACAGCCAAGCAGTTCAAAGAGTTGGGACCACCAGAATTGCAGGGGAAAGCCTGATCCGATTAAGGCGGAGACGTGGGTCAAACAAATTACCAAGATATTCGATGTCTTGGGATGCACAGAGGAACAGAAAGTTCCATTCGCTACTTTTATGTTCCGTAACGAGGCGAGATTCTTGGTGGGAATCATGAAGCGTACCCATCCAAACGCACTCAAGACATGTCATGAGAGAGCGTTTGAAAAGCAGTTCAATGACAAGTACTTCCCCGAAAGTATTAAATCGTATACGGAAGGAAGTGGAGTTTATTAGACCGGAGAAGAATAACATGGCGGTGTCCCAAAGACGAGGTGAAGTTCATGAGTTATCGTGTTTGCACCTCATTTGGTGGAGAATGAGGAACGTGACGCGGATGTTTCGAGAGGTTTGAAACCCGGCATACGTCGATATCTCATTTCTCATAAATTTTCTCTATTCGGATGTTGTCAGCGGGGCTCGGTTGTTAGAGCGAGATAACGAGTACGTTCAACCGAGGGACCATAACCGAGATCATACCAAGAAGATAGCGATCATCGAATAACGATAACCAGGAGAAAGAAGAATACGGACAAAGGCGTAACCACTCTGGTGGTAATCGTGGCCATGAGAATAGAAGAAGCGAGTCGGAGGAGATTTTAAAGAGGAGATTCAACAACGACCATGTGAAGACGTCGGCGCCAATAGTAAATCGGGTTCCAAGGGAGGAGAAATACCACCGGTTGTATGTTATAAATCGGGGAAAGAGGACATATCATTGAACCGCCTACAACAGTTTAAGGTATGCTATAATTGTGGAAAAGAAGGACATATCGCTCGAGATTATACGCAGATCGAAACCCGATCCAATGAGAATGGTGACTCAAAAGGATGTCCCGAAAAAGTCAAAGTCAATCGGTTCTGAAAGAGCGTTTGTCGTGGCCGGTCAAAATGTGAGGAACCCGACGAAGTTAGCATGGGTTAGTTAATTATAAATTCTTGCGAAGTTTATACCTTACTAGAATGCCGGGATCTACCCATTCTTTTATCTCTCTTGCTTGCGCTCAACGTTTGAACTTGACTACGGAGAAATTAGACTTTGACCTATTTATGGAGACTCCGTTAGGAGAAACTTTTATTACATCCGTTGTTTAGAAATCTTGCTTGATTCAGGTTGGCACTATCACATAACCTGTTAACCTTATTTCTATTGAGATATTTACTTTTGATGTGATTTTAAGGTTAACTACTCATCATGCCGAAATTGATTACTTTCGTAAGGTTGTTAGTTTTCATATTCCTAAGCAACTTTGTTATTCAATTCAAGCAATCAAACCATTGTAGTCAAACATTTTCATATCAAGCCATGAAGTCATTCGTTTATTACGGATGTCAAGTTTTCTTAGTCCATGTTATGGATTTGAATAAAGACACGTCAGATTTGAATAATATTCCTGTTGTTATTGATTTTTCCTGACGTATATCCTGAAGAATTTCTTGGTTTACTCCCAAAGCCTGATATTAAATTTTATATCGACTTTGAACCCGGTACAAAACTCATTTCTAAAATCTCATATCGAATGGCTCCTATTGAACTTTAGGAGTTAAAAATTCAACTATAGAATTTGGTACCTGAGCCTTTATCTGGTCACTTCCTTTGTGGAATGCACCGCGGACTCTCCGTGGGGACACACATATTAAATGCGATAGTAAAAGCGATAGGTGTCATTGTAACGTCTTATCCAAGGTTGGGATATGAGTCACGATTGAGAACAACCTAAGTCGGTAATCGAAATCGTAGCTTTCTAGGCTTAGTTGGTTATTATCGGAGATTCGTTGAAGAATATTCTCGAATCGGTATTCCATTAACGCAAATGACTCGTAGAGATACAAAATTGAATGGAGCAAGGAATGTGGGAAGAGCTTGAAGAACTCAAGAGGAGACTCATTTGACACATGTTTGACCATGCCATCCTGGAAAAGAGCGTGGTAGGTGGCGTGTTGAGTAGAAGATCGTATACAAGTCTGAAGTACGATATTGTCAAAGACTCATTTCAGTATAATTTATAAATAATAGAGATGGAGATGAAAACTCTAGGTACCCACGTGATGATATCTGAGTATAATCGACTTTAATCGATAAAGTTAAAAAATTCAAGCTACACGGAGTGATGAATTTGAAGAAGGAGGTCGAAAGTTGTTATTTCAAAAGCGAGAATCGGTGAGGTGAGGAAAGCTCAAACCTTGATTTATTAATCCATTTGAAATTCTCGATCGAATAGGAATCGTGGCCTATAGACTCGTTTACTGCCAAGTATGACGCGCGTGTTCATAACGTTTTTCACGTATCGATGTTACGTAAATATGTGGACGATCAACCACGTCATTGAGTTAGAACCGGACGAGATAGCCAGAAGACTTAACGTCACGAGGAGGTACTGTCAAGATCTTGGATAGGAAAGAACATGTCCTATGTCTGAGGGGTTATACCACAAGTTAAAGTTTTGTGGAGAAACCATGCTATTGAGAAAATGACACGGGAATTGGAAGCGGAAATAAATGGTATTCTCATCTTTTGAAACACTATTTATTATTTTGAAATAAATTTCATAAGGAGGGAGGTTTGACCCAAATTATTAATAAATGAAATTTATTTTCCTAATTTATTATTTTGAAATAGTATATTGATTTGATTAATGTGGATAGTTATGGGTAAAATATTCATTATTTGAAGTCGAGTGGTTATAAAATATTCATTTTATGGGAATATTCGTTTGGTGGTGGAATATTAAATCTTTGTCGGGGAATATTAAATGCAACGGCGGCGATCTTTTATGGGCCCCATAACGAAAAGCGATTGGATGAAGAAAGCGACAAATATAAGTTGTTTATAAATAACGGCGTAGTTATTCTGAGATTATCTTGTTGGAATACCCGTTGGTTAAAAACACACTAATCTGCGCGTTGTTGAGCGATAGCACGGTATTGCACCAATTATTGATTCTTACGTGAAGAAGGCACTTTACTCGATAATTATTACGATAATTCTTATTCGATATTTTATTTTATTGATTCAATAATTCTTTGCATTGATATTTTATATTCTTTGTTGTTTGATAAATTGTCATTACGATATTTTCCATTATCGAGACAATAATTCATATTATCTGAATAATATTATTGGATAACATTATTAGCAATGTCTAGAAAGTTACATCTAAGGAGAGTTTGGTCACTAATTGCGGCGCCCGATGAGGAGAGATCCTTATTGGAAAGCCCCTCTTTCACGAGGAGCGGCACAGTTGCCGATCTTGTGATTACTGTAATATTATTTGTGAATAATTAATTATTGATTTATATGATGAGGAAAATATTGATTTTATGTGGATATAGATGGAAAAAATTTTAATGTGACAATTGTTGAAAATTAATATTTTATCTTTTTTGATAAAATAATTCATTTAAATATATTATTTTAATAATATATTAATGATGATATTTTTATAATGAATGTGGGATATATGAGTATATGAGGAGGAAGAGTATTTTTGTGGCATTAAATGTTTAACACATATTTTGTGTGTTGGTGGACACAATTATTGGCCAAAAATTTGATTATAGCACATAAAATCGCTTGGTTTTGTGGATTTGGTCAATTTACATTTGGAATTTGGAAAAACTTTCTTACGCAAAGTTGTAGAAATTGAATTTCCTATAAAAAATTAGCGAGATTTGAATTTTACGATAAAAGAGCTATTTATTATGAATTATTTAAGTTAGAAACTCAAAATAATTGATTTTTGGAAGTTTTAATTATGTTTTTTAAAAAACGTTTTTTAAATGTTGGTGGCCATCTTTAACATGTGCTTGGTGGTTTGAAATCAGATTTCAAAGTGGGCGTAGGAATGTGTTTTGTAAATATTAATATTATATTAAATTTTACTACTTTGGTGTTACAAGCATTTTCTATAAATAGGGTCTTGGGTTAGAATTGAAAATCACACGAAGCTGAAGTTTTCTCTCTATATTATCGGCGTATTCTTGTGAGTATTTTGAGTATACTTTGAGTATTGCTATATCTGGTGCAAGTTCAAGTCATAGCTTTATATCAGGTGTTTTTATTTAGAAATCTTGTCTTTTCGAGGTAAGGGATGTTATTTTATTAAAAATGATATTATTTCTTCAATATCATTATCTTTGAAATATTGGTTGGAAATTTTATCAAATTTGGAACTTTTTCATGTCGGGTTACTATTCATGAGTTCTTATTCACGAGTTACTATTCATGAGTTACTATTCACGAGTTCTTATTCACGAGAGTCTTATTCACGAATTCGTGAAGATGTTTTTTGTGAAATTTCTATCTTTTGGTGTCGAATTTACTATTCACGTATCTGACACTATTCACATTCTGAACTATTCACGAATCTGACACTATTCATAGAAAAATGAAATTTTTCTTTTTGTCCAAAATATCTATTATGGATACTAGCTTTGATTGTATCCATGTTTTGATCATTCTTGAATTTTACTCCACTCGATTACTTATGAAGTATTTTTGAACTTGGATTGTTTAAAATCTGAATCCTTAATATTTGTTCTTTTGTTTCCTTTGGATTCGTTTCCTTTAAAATATTTTCATCATCCTCGGTCTAAATGATGATATTCTTGAATATCTTTGGCACATAGTGCAAAGATGAATGATTTCTTGATGAATATCTTTGGCCGTAGTGCAAAGATGAGCAGTGTTGAGATGAACATGATGGAAAGTGATTAATATCTTTGGCCGTAGTGCAAAGATGAGCAGTGTGATTTATGAACATGACCAATGATGAATATCTTTGGCTGTATAGTGCAAAGATGAATATTTGATTCGGATATATATTGATTGATGTTACGGGGATAAAATATCGACGATGAACTTTTAAATTCATATATAGAAGATAGTAGTTTGCATTCTCTACTTAACTCTTCTAATGAATTGTTGTTTCATTTGCGATTGTTGATTTAAAATGGTTGTCTATTGTATTCTATTAGATTTTTCCTGTTGAAGACTAACGATAATTTGTTGTATATTATCTTAGTCATAATATTCTTCTTTGGCTAGTTGAGCTCACCCTTTTTCCTTTTTGTTCCATTTTTCTTCTCGGAGGCGAGAATGTAGCGAAATCTTAGTCGGGGTATGGAATGAAGGTTAGAGAGAGAGTTGTTTAGTAGTCCTCACCATTTTGTAAAATAATGTATCAATAATTATGATGAGGATTTATTTGCGTGTGGATATTGTCTAGATGGCAATATCGTATTTAAACTCACGATTTATATGTTGTAATAATAAAGTTGTAGTTATTTACATACCATGTATTTGGCGACTCGAGAATGGGTTGGATGGAATGGACCTATTTTGGGGCGTCACGGTTGGTATCGAGCTTAGGGATATGATCTCTGGCGGAGATCGGGGAATAGAACTAGGAGGGAGAGCAGAGTAAATCCTTATTGAGTGTGTCTACCTAAGCTTATTTGTTAGTTGGTTAGTATATAGGGATATTATGTGATATATTGATTTCCTTAATTAACCCTTGTTTTATGGCGATGTTTGAGAATGTCGTGAGAATATTAACGATGGAGTAAATGAGGCCGTGGAGATGCTGTGTCTTTACCAGCGAGGAGAGCGTGTCAGACAGTGTGGCAATGTACCTCCTGTGAACAACACCACCGAAGCGAGATGATGAGCGAGGGGATGTTTAGAAGCTTTTTGCGATTCATGCAAAATCGAGACGAGGAGACTTCGTGTTCAAAATCTGAGGAGAAATGATAGCAATTCACGGGTGGTCACGACCCAAGCGATTCAAAGTTGGGACCACGAGTGCAGGAAAGCGGGATCCGATTAAAGGCGGAGCGTGGGTCAAACAAATTACCAAGATATTCGATGTCTTGGGATGCGGAGAGAACGAAAAGTTCCATTCGCTACTTTTATGTTAAAATAATGAGGCGATTCTTGGTGGGAATCGTGAAGCGTACCCATCAATTGCTTTTCGGCATGTCATGTGGGAGCGTTTGAAATAGTTCAATGACAAGTACTTCCACGAAAGTATTAAATCGTATGAAGGAAGTGGAGTTTATTAGGCGGGAGCGAAATAACATGGCGGTGTCCCGATCTGAGCGAAGTTCGCGGAGTTATCGAGTTTTGCACCTCATTTGGTGGAGAATGAGGAGCGTGTGTGCGGATGTTTACGAGAGGTTTGAAACCCGGCATACGTCGATATCTCATTTCTCATAAATTTTCTCTCTATTCGGATGTTGTCAGCGAGGCTCGATTGTTAGGCGAGATAACGAAATACGTTCAATGAGGGACCATAACCGAGATCATCTGAAAGATAGCGATCATCGAATAACGATAACCGGTGGAGAAAAAGAAGAATACGGACAAAGCGGTAACCACTCTGGTGGTAATCGTGGCCATGAAAATAGAAGAAGCGAGTCGGGAGGAGATTTTAAAGAGGAGATTCAACAACGACCATGTGAAGGCGTCGGCGCCCGGTATGGCTGGTTCGAGGAGGAGAAAGACCACCGGTCGTATGTTACAAATCTTCACGGGAAAGAGGGACATATCATTAAGCGCCCTAGCAGTTTAAGGTATGCTATAATTGTGGAAAAAGAAGGACATATCGCTCGAGATTATGCAGTATCGAAACCAGTCCAGTGAGGAATGGTGACTCGAAAGGATGTCCCGAAAAGTCAAAGTCAGCGGTTCTGGAAGAAGCGTTTGTCGTGGCCGGTCAAAATCTGAGGAACGACGAAGTTAGCATGGGTTAGTTAATTATAAATTCTTGCGAAGTTTATACCTTACTGAATCTGGGTTCTACCCATTCTTTTATCTCTCTTGCTTGCGCTCAGCGTTTGAACTTGACTACGGAGAAATTAGACTTTGACTTTATTTATGGAGACTCAGTTAGGAGAAACTTTCATTACATCCGTTGTTTAGAAATCTTGCTTGATTCGAGTTGGCACTATCACATTACACATTAACCTTATTTCTATAGAGATATTTGCTTTTGATGTGATTTTAAGGTTAACTACTCATCATCTGCAAAATTGATTACTTTAAATAAGGTTGTTAGTTTTCATATTCTAAGCAACTTTGTTATTGAATTCAAGCAATCAAACCATTGTAGTCAAACATTTTCATATCAAGCCATGAAGTCATTCGTTTATTACGGATGTCAAGTTTTCTTAGTCCATGTTATGGATTTGAATAAAGACACGTCAGATTTGAATAATATTCCTGTTGTTATTGATTTTTCCTGACGTATTTCCTGAAGAATTTCTTGGCTTACTCCCAAAGCCTGATATTAAATTTTATATCGACTTTGAACCCGGTACAAAACTCATTTCTAAAATCTCATATCGAATGGCTCCTATTGAACTTCAGGAGTTAAAAATTCAACTATAGAATTTGGTACCTGAGCCTTTATCTGGTGACTTCCTTTGTGGAATGCACCAAAGCGGACTCTCCGTAGGGACACCATATTAGTGCGATAGTAAAAAGCGATAGGTGTCATTGTAACGTCTTATCAAGGTTGGGATATGAGTCACGATTGAGAACAACCTAAATCGGTAATCGAAATACGTAGCTTTCTGAAGCTTAGTTGGTTATTATCGGAGATTCGTTGAAGGATATTCTCGAATCGCTATTCCATTAACGCGGTGACTCGTAGAGATACAAAAATTCGAATGGAGCAAGGAATGTGGGAAGAGCTTGAAGAACTCGAGAGGAGACTCATTTATTTACATTACGACCATGCCATCTGGAAAAAGCGAGCGTGGTAGTGGCGTGTTGAGTAGAAGATCGTATATACAAAATCTGAGTACGATATTGTCAAAGACTCATTTAATATAATTTACAAATAATAGAGATGGAGATGAAAACTCTAGGTACCCGTGATGATATCTGAGTATAATCGACTTTAATCGATAAAGTTAAAAGTTATTCAAGCTACACATGGGTGATGAATTTGAAGAAGGAGGTGCGAAGTTGTTATTTCAAAAGCGAGAATCGGTGAGGTGAGAAAAGCTCAAACCTTGATTTATTAATCCATTTGAAATTCTCGATCGAATAGGAAGCGTGGCTATATAGACTCGTTTTACTGCCAAGTATGGCGTGTTCATAACGTTTTCACGTGTCGATGTTACGTAAATATGTGGACGACCCGAACCACGTCATTGAGTTAGAACCGGACGAGATAGCGCAGAAGACTTAACGTCTGAGGAGGTACTGTCAAGATCTTGGATAGGAAAGAACATGTCCTATGTCTGGGGTTATACCACAAGTTAAAGTTTTGTGGAGAAACCATGCTTTATTGAGAAAATGACACGGGAGTTGGAAAGCGGAAATGAAAGCGAGGTATTCTCATCTTTTGAAACACCGGTGTGCGTCGTCAATTTAGAGGATGAAATTTCATAAGGAGGGAGGTTGTAAGACCCCAAATTATTAATAAATGAAATTTATTTTCCTCTATTTATTATTTTGAAATAGTAAGGGTTGATTTGATTAATGTGGATAGTTATGGGTAAAATCATGAAATATTTGAATAAGCAAGTGGTTATAAAATATTCATTATTGTCGGGAATATTAGTTTGGTGGTGGAATATTAAATCTTTGTCGGGAATATTAAATGCGACAAGTAGCGATCTTTATGGGCCCCATAGCGAGCGATTGGATGAAGAAAGCGACAAATATAAGTTGTTTATAAATAACGGCGTAGTTATTCTGAGTTAATCTTGTTGGAATACGGTGGTTAAAACACACTTAATCTGTCAGCGTTGTTGAGCGATGGCACTGCGGTATTGCACCAATTATTGATTCTTACGTGAAGGCACTTTCGATAATTATTACGATAATTCTTATTCGATATTTTATTTTATTGATTCAATAATTCTTTGCGTTGATATTTTATATTCTTGTTGTTTTGATAAATTGTCATTACGATGTATTTTTTCCATTATCGAGCAATAATTCATATTATCTGAATAATATTATTGGATAACATTATTGGCAATGTCTAGAAAGTTACATCTAAGGAGGTTTGGTCACCTAATTGCGGCGCCCGATGAGGAGATCCTTATTGAAAGCCCCTCTTTCTGAGGAGCGGCACAGTTGCGATCTTGTGATTCTGTAATATTATTTGTGAATAATTAATTATTGATTTATATGAGAAAAATATTGATTTTATGTGGATATAGATGGAGAAAATTTTTAATGTGACAATTGTTGAAAATTAATATTTTATCTTTTACGATAAAATAATTCATTTAAATATATTATTTTAATAATATATTAATGATGATATTTTATAATGAATGTGGGATATATGAGTATATGAGGAGGAAGAGTATTTTGTGGCATTAAATGTTTAACACATATTTTGTGTGTTGGTGGACCTGATTATTGGCCAGAAATTTGATTATAGCACATAAAATCGCTTGGTTTATGGATTTGGTCAATTTTGTTTGGAATTTGGAAAAACTTTCTTACGCAAAGTTGTAGAAATTGAATTTCCTATAAAAAATATGCGAGATTCAATTTTTCGATAAAAGAGCTATTTATTATGAATTATTTAAGTTAGAAAGCTCAAAATAATTGATTTTTGAAGTTTTAATTATGTTTTTTAGAAAAAAATTTTTCAAATGTTGGTGGCCATCTTTAACATGTGTGTAGTTGGTGGTGAAAATCAGATTTCAAAGTGGGCGTAGGAATGTGTTTTGTAAATATTAATATTATATTAAATTTTACCTTTGGTTCTAAGCATTTTCTATATAAATAGGGTCTTGGGTTAGAATTGAAAATCACACGAAAGCTGAAGTTTTCTCTCTATATTATCGGCGTATTCTTGTGAGTATTTTGAGTATACTTTGAGTATTGCTATCGGTGCAAGTTCAAGTCATAGCCTATATCAGGTGTTTCAACTAAATCTTGTCTTTCGAGGTAAGGGATGTTATTTTATTTGAAAATGATATTATTTCTTCAATATCATTATCTTTGAAATATTGGTTGGAAATTTTTATCAAATTTGGAACTTTTTCATGTCGGGGTTCTTATTCATGAGTTCTTATTCACGAGTTACTATTCATGAGTTCTATTCACGATTCTTATTCTATTCATTCATTCTATTCTATTCACGAAGCGTGAAGATGTTTTTTTGTGAAATTTCTATCTTTTGGTGTCGGATTCTTATTCACGTATCTGACCTTATTCATGTCTGACCTTATTCACGAATCTGACATTATTCATAGAAAAATGAAATTTTTTCTTTTGTCCAAAATATCTATTATGGATACTAGCTTTGATTGTATCCATGTTTTGATCATTCTTGAATTTTACTCCTCGATTATTTATGAAGTATTTTTGAACTTGGATTGTTTAAAATACTGAATCCTTAATATTTGTTCTTTTGTTTCCTTTGGATTCGTTTTCTTTAAAATATTTTTCATCATCCTCGGTCTAAATGATGATATTCTTGAATATCTTTGGCTTTGTAGTGCAAAGATGAATGATTTCTTGATGAATATCTTTGGCCGTGGTGCAAAGATGAGCAGTGTTGAGATGAACATGATGGAAGTGATTAATATCTTTGGCCGTAGTGCAAAGATGAGCAGTGTTTAGATGAACATGACCAAGTGATGAATATCTTTGGCTGTGTAGTGCAAAGATGAATATTTGATTCGGATATATATTGATTGATGTTACTGAGGGATAAAATATCGACGATGAACTTTTAAATTCATATATAGAAGATAGTAGTTTGCATTCTCTACTTAACTCTTCTAATGAATTGTTGTTTCATTGCGATTGTTGATTTAAAAGCTGGTTGTCTATTGTATTCTATTAGATTTTTTTCCTGTTGAAGACTAACGATAATTTGTTGTATATTATCTTAGTCTTAATATTCTTCTTTGGGCTAGTTGAGCTCACCCTTTTCCTTTTTGTTCCATTTTCTTCTCGGGAGGCGAGAATGTAGCGAGTACTTAGTCGGGGTATGGAATGAAGGTTACTAGAGAGAGTTGTTTAGTAGTCCTCACCATTTTGTAAAATAATGTATCAATAATTATGATGAGGGATTTATTTGCGTGTGGATATTATGTAGATGGCAATATATATTTATTTAAACTCACGATTTATATGTTGTAATAATAAAGTTGTAGTTATTATTTACGTACCATGTATTTGGCGACTTTCGAATGGGTTGGATGGAATGGACCTATTTTGGGGCAAATATTTTAAGTTATAATTAATGACTCTTAATATTTGAATAAATGGTACATTAATATTTAAATATTAATGGTAATTATTTAAAATGATTTTAAATGTTTTAAAAATCATTTAAGGTAATATTAATACTTTAAAAATATTTTGAGTTATTATAAATAACTTTAATATTTTGGTAATGGTTTCATTAATAGTTTAATATTGATTAAATATTAATGATAATAGAATAGTTTAATATTTAAATTATTTAATAATAATTCCGATATTTGAAAATTCGTGATAAATTATTATAAGTGTTTAAAAAAATTATTTTAAGTCATTTAGAAATAATATGATTGATAATTACAGTTATTGAACTAACTGGATAGAGTCTTAGACTTCGATTATTACTCGATAAGATCGCTTTTGACAATCGTGTTTCAAAAATTGATCCGAACTTAGATATTTTGACAGTATTAATGATTGTTTGTGATTCAATGACTGTGGGATATGTGTAACAAGGTGATTAGGTTATGTCTTGTTACGCAATAAAGTGATTATGTGTTGTGCTATGTTATTCTAATCAAGAAATGATCTTATTATCGATAGGTGATTACATAAAAGATAAAACTAAGTTGCGAATTGTAAGCGGTAGATCGTGCAAAAGATCCTACCTTTGCATTTTTTTATGCAATGGACATGAGTAAGAATGTTTCGTAATTATATTATTACTGCATGCATTATTAACCCTATATTATATACGCCATTTGATTATCAACATGTTAGTATATGGTAATTCAGCTTATATATTCTGCTTAGATTAATTTCGTAAATGGTATTTAATCACATGTTGATACACCTTTGTCAATTACCCGTATATATATATATATATATATATATATATATATATATATATATATATATATATGTTGAATTATAGATTATTGTTGAAAAGATAAAACCTTTGGTTTGGAATCCTCGACAAGTATGAACATCCCTTACACGGAAAACTTTTTACGGACCCAAGGTGGAAAAGAGTGAACGATAATATCGTTTTGCAATGTAGTATTAATCAATACAGGTACAATACAACGGTCGATCACCTCCGTGCTCAGTAAGTTATGACATTTTGCTTATGGATGAAGTTCTGCTAAACCTATTCGAAAATTGAAAATAATGTTCATAGTATGTCACATTAACCCTATATATAGTCAATACGTAGTTTTAAAATTTTGATAGAGAGTTGGTATGTTATTATTATCGGTTCAGATTACTTCACAACTATTGACTTGTTGTAGAAGGGTAGTACAAAGAAAAAATTTAACCCTTTCAGCTAATATTTATAATTGTTATTACTTGTTGGGCACTCAAATGCTCATTCTTGCTTAAATTAAATGTTTTCAGTTAAGTATGATCAACCCGAAGGCTCAAGCAAGAACAAGGGGAAAAGAAAGCTATTCGAATGATATTTATAATATGTTGTGTAATAGTTATAGTTTATTAAGTCAATGAAACTTATTATCTATGATGAAATGAATATTTAAAGGTCTTGTACCTGGGAGTAAACTTTGATGCATATGTAAATTAAGTTTGAATTTTATATTATTGTTATTATTATTAGTATTATTCAGCTTATAGAAATGGTATCGTGAAGCACCGAGTTCGGGTTTCAAGTACCCAGATTTGGGGGCATCACATTGTCCAGCCTCAGACTAAAAAAAAGGGGGAAAAGAAGATATCACAATAATAGCACTTAAAACTTCTTAATCGTAAAATGTTTCTAATCTAGTCACTTGCACATGCACATTTGTTGCCAAGGAAACATATGATAAGTTTAGTAGCAAGTGTGGTGGAGGCAGATGTCTTGGGCCACTGTCTGTATATGTGGTGCTTACATCAAATGATTTTGTTGTTTTGTGCTTACATCAAAATATAATTATGCGAGATATATGTACCTTGTGTTTCTTTCGGTGAGTGCAGAGTGCATCGCTGGGAGTAAATTAATCTGGTCCCCATTCAATGAGGTTAAGACTGACCGTAATATGGGTACTTTTGTTATTCTCACCATCGCAGAATGGTTAATGCCGCACCGAGGGTCATGTTGAAGCCTTTCGCTTACTTATTTATGTTGGGGCTTATGTGAAGCTAAGTAATAAATTTGGTAAAACGCCATCTGACCGTCAAAATTGAGTCCAAACTGTGATCTATTCGAGAAGGTAATGTTTGAATTTGTCCTCGAGAAGGGCAACCACAATGGTGGAGAGTTTCATGTCGATGATATGAGCAATCCTTTTAACAAGACACAATGAATTTCTTCTCGCTAGCAACAAAGAATGAACTTAAAGGTATATCATTACTTCTTAGCTTCCATATTGAACATACATCGATATAGGATCGCTCAAAATCTCACAATCATAATCTACATTTTATTCTCACCGATTTTTAGGATACCATTACGTATTGGAAAGTAGGATTATAATTTTAACTCCCCATTTGATTTCATAGTTATTATACCTTCTTTGTAGTCTTTGTGGTATTGTTAAATTCTTTGTGGTATTGTTAAACAAAGGATAAAAGTATGGTCCAGCTTCATGGTAGTGGGGGTTGTGCTCCATGGTGGAGTTAATTTGAGTGTTGACATTACTAATACAATTGGCCCTACTATGGGAATCAAGCATTGAAGTATATCGCCACTCCTCGCCGAGGCATGTTCAAAATTTCTCGACAACACTTCATACATAGCTTCATCCGAAGTGCGAGAATTTTGATGAAGGAGTTGATGATCTTATCTTGGTTAATTGCTTGTCTTTATTTCATTTTCAGGAAATGGACACACCAACCAATAACACACGACCAACTCCGGGAGAAGAATTGGACAAATATCAACTTCTTCACTTGCTTAACCAACGATTTTATTTGGTCCAGGAACCGATATAAGTTTACTTTTAGTCCGTTACCAATCTACTTTATTATTTCACTTCTTCTTGTTGTTTTGTTTTGTGTGACAAACAATGTACTTCAATTTGCCTCGATAGTTTGGTATATTTTGTGGATGTAGTCAAATTCACAATTCAATATAGTAGTAATTATATTGAAAAGTGAATTTGAGATGTATGGATAGTTTGGCATTATTGAGATGTAAACGTATTGTATGGTATTAATATTCTTTGTAATTGGCATTATAAAGAATTATTGGGATGTAAACGTATTGTATGGTATTAATATTCTTTGTAATTTTAGCTATATATCATGGCATTAGCATATTGTAGGTGCATTGGTAATATAGGTGAACCACAACCTTTTTTTTTCTTTTTTTTAATCTACAACATTTTAAAAATGTTGTGTGAAAGTGCCTAAACGTTGTCTGATATATTAAACTACAACGTTTTTATCCGTAAAACGCTAGGAATCATACATTCTACAACGCTTTTAAGCATCTCGCTAATTTATGGAAAATGAATCTACAACGCTTTTTTCTTAAAAAACGTTGTGGAATGTGCTTAACTATAACGTTTTAAAAACGTTGTGTAAAGGTGTCAAATAGATGGCACCCTTAACCATGACGTTTTTCTGACTAAAACCACAACGGTTTTTCTGCGTTGTCTATTTACTGTTTTGTAGTAGTGAGTTATTCGTTTTATTAGATTATAAATAGAATATATTTTATTTTATTTAAAAGATTTTGTTTTATTAGAATATTTTATAGTAAACCAACTGGACCGTCCCCGCTTAAAAGTAAATTAATCTGGATCGCTCAGAATTAGTTATTATTCAAATTCCATTCTCCTATAAATAGAAGCTCATTCCTTTATTATTTCTTTAATTCAATTTGAAACTCTAGAGAGAGAAACTATAGAGAGAAAGAAAAAAGTATTCTCGCTACTTCATTACTCCTATATCCAGCTTTCTTCTAAGGTAAGGGGTATTATTTCTTTCGTATTCATGAAGAGAACTTCATTATTACATTTTTTATTATTCTCATTGGAATAACATGTATACGCTTGGCTCTACCCTATACTTGGTGAAATTCTTCCATTTATTTCATTCTTTATCATTATGTTGGAATAACCTGCTCTATTCAAGTACCGCATACATGGTGAAATTCTTCTCGTTATTCCATTCTTTATTATTCTGCTGGAACATCCTCGTCTGCATGCGCTTATGCATGACCGGGTTCCATTATTTATTATTTTGTTGAACATCTTGTCAAGCTATGAAGCTCGCCTCGACCGGGTTCCATTATTTATTATTCTGCTGGAATATCCTCATTCGTGCGCTTACGCACGACCCGGTTCTCGTTATTTATTATTCTATTGAATAACTCATCTGCAAGGCCTACCTCATACCTGGTGATTTCTTTTGTTATTCCATTCTTTATTATACTTAGTTGGTTAAAGTTTTGGCTTTTATACTCCATGAAATTAGTGGAATCTCCTTGATATTTGCGCTTCATCCAGTATCTTTTCATGGAAATATTCCTCTGAGCATTCTTAAGTTTTACCCCACAAAGCAGTATAATGTTGATAATTTGGACATTATTGGTTCCTGGATAAATTAATTCTTGAACTTGTTTTATTAAATTCATATATCATTGTCATCATCCTCATGTTTATATTATGTTAAAAGTCATCTGTGGCCTGTAGTGCATAGATGGACTTGGTATGATTATGATTAGGGATTATTCTAAGATAATCATAACCGTAATGTTACAAATGATGTGGTAAAAGTCCTCATTGGCCCGTAGTGCATTGATGGACGCTTGTTGGCATGATCATGACTATTGATGAATACACAAATATCCTCGGCCGTAGTGCATGGATAATTTGTTGTTGTGATACTAATGAATATCCTCGGTCAGAAAAGGTGAATGATGTGGATTATTTATTGTCAATCCCAATGATAAAAGTGATGAAAAACTTTTAAATCATAAAATATAGTAGATTTTATTCTCTACTTGACTCTTTTAATGGATTACTTGTTCCACCAGTAGTTAAACTTGATGTTTTTATATTGTATCGCTTTTAACACTATCAAGGCTAACAATAATTTATTCGCATTATCTTAGTCATAATATTTCTTCGGGCTAGTTGAGCTCACCCTTTTCTTTCACCGCTTTCTCTGTGAAATGAGAACGAGCCGGGACTAGTCGGGGAATGGAGTAACGGTCTGGATGATAGCATTAGTAGTCCTCACCATTCTGTTAAATAGTGTGACAATAAATGTAATGAGGACTCCATTGAGTGTGGATATTGTCTAGATGACAATATTCTTATTAAAACTCTTAGATTATGTTATGTCGTATTTTATACGACTGTTGTATAATTAAGTTGTATTTGTATTCTGTACCATGTATTTGGCGACTCAGAATAGGTGATGTATACCTATTTTGGGGGAGTCACATTTGGGGTATAGATTTCATGGGCCATTTTTTTTTGTGCGAAAATTTATATGTTCTACTGGCAGTGGATTATGTTTCCAAGTGGGTTGAAGTGGCGGCTTTTCTAATGAAGATTTTTAGTGTCCTTTTCGCTTACTTGTTCTTTGGTGTTCTCATGTTAATGTGAGATTTGTTTGAAAAAACAAGTGAAAAGGTCCGATATGTATAATGTCGACGATCGACTTTAAGAGTCGCCAACAGGTGTATTTAATCGTCGCACTAACGCAACCGGTAAGGTTAGCACATCGACCCAAAGATTTGACACGCTAAACGGGTCTCAGAAACCGAGATTCATTAAGGGTTCGGGGGCTTGATTATGCGAGGGAAGGTGTTAGGCACTTCGACATCCGTGTTACTACTATGACCGCCACTCTTCAAAGAAATTGTTATATGAATGTGTGTGTGTGTGTGTGATCAATGTGCAATTTATTTGAAAGTAAAGCAGAGGCCTCGTCACACTTATATACACAGGGTTTGAATTTTATTAGAAAATTCAGCTTTAACCACAATATAGCAATGAAGTTTTGTAAAAGAGGTTTTTCAAACCCCGTGCTCAATAGAATTGAGACCTTTTCATACTTCCATTTTATTAAATGTTCTATTTGTTTGTTTTTTATTTTCTAGATGCGAAGCATCCTCGAGAAAATAATATACAAAGCAGTTGTCAACTCCTTATGGGCATGACAACCATCCAAGGAAACTCATAATCGTAAAATAATGTACAAGTCGCCATACAATAAAAAAATGTCCATCATGGGAACCTCAATCTAGATTTCAAGAGATCAACTCACATGATCACATGATTCCTAGGCTCACATGATACTATAATTTGTATGGAAAGCAAGTAAGCGCTATATATATATAAAAGTCAGAATATATATATATATATATATCGATCAACCATATATACGTAATCAACCCACGGGGAACTCCATGGGGATCGATATAAAATATATATAAATATATATATATATATATATATATATATATATATATATATATCAACCGCCACGTAAGTAAACTCCAAAGTGACGAAAATGTAAATAAAGTTATAAAAGCGATCAACCGCCACGTAAGTAAACTCCAAAGACAAATGTAAATAAAATATATATATATATATATATATATATATATATATATATATATATATATATATATATATATAAGCAAAAAACGCATGTGATGTAAATCCTGCTCATCTGATATGTCCGATAAAGAATTATATATATATATATATATATATATATATAGCAAACGCAACGTAAACGATGTAAAATCCAAAGCTCATCGATATGTCTCGATAAATAATTATATATATATATATATATATATATATATAGCAATAAATTAAACGCCTCCTGATGTAAAATCTGTGCTCATCGATGTAGTCTCCACATATATATATATATATATATATATATATATATATATATATATATATATATATATATATATATATATATATAAGCAAGTAAAACGCCTGCATCAAGTTCTAGGCTCAATCGAGGCATAACTCGATAATGTTAGTCCATATATACGAAATATATATATATATTAGTATATATATACATATATAAAATGAAAACCACTGATCAAGTCCTGCAAAACACACTCACACGACTATCAACGTGTACAACAAAGGTGTGATATATATATGAGAAAGAGGCTTTATAGAATGTAAGAAGGCTTACAAAGGCTGCCAAAGTAGACTTCTTAGACTTTAAATGGATAAACACTCACCCCACGGATAAAAAGTAGCTATATGTGAGCTAACTAGTGTTTAAAGAAGAGGAAACACTCAAAAGATGTGTATGCAGAGTAAAATGGATGTGGCTTCCTCGCTTTTTTCTTCTCTCTCTCTCTCAAATGGTCAATTCTCACCTTTTTATATATATAGATCGATGGTCGCAGTACATCACGCAGCAATGCAGCTTGTACCTCGCTACCGTCGTCGTGTGGATCCGAGCCTCATGGGTCCCGGCTGCCTCGTAGTACGTGCACTCATGCAATCGTAATGTCCGCTCAACTTGCAGAACTTCAATCCGAGCATCCAAACGGCGTATATCTGCATTTCTTCTGATCGCTTGTGTCGAGAGTTACGAATGACATGGATTAGAGGTTGTACGGGTCGTGAAGAGGGTCTATGCCCATGGTCTTCAAGCTTCAAATTCTATCCAAAGTACGCCACCTCGTAATAGTCACTCTGGATTGTCAATCCTCGCTTTTGTGGGACATTGTTGTATGTATGTATGTATGAAGTGTTGAGACGACGTGCCATTTGTCGAAGAACAAGATGATGTGTGACTCCTCGCCGGGTTATCGCCGCTTTGAGTTGAAAGTAGACGCTTGCTCAGTGGTTACAAATTGAGATTGACCACTTGTTGGTATGTCCGCGATATCATCTTGTTGAGATAGTAAGATGACGTGTCGACTTTCACCGGGGTTATCGCCGGCTTAAGCGAAAAGCGACGCTGCTCGTGGTTACATCCGAGATTGACCGCTTGTTTGTATGCCTCATCGCTATCTCGTGGGTATTCTCCTCGTCCGCCCGCTTGTTAGTCCCGGATCGAGGTGTATGTGCTCGATTGTGATGTCTCGAGCCTCAAGTCGATCGCATGTGTTTGAAACAAGCATTTTCGGGGTTATCGCCGAATCGCAATGGCATCCTCGGGGCTATCACCAAGGATGGGGTTGCTACTCCAAAGGTTGTCTCGGACCGAACCGAACGTCATGGTGTTATCGCCGAGACAGACTGCCCTCTCTCCGGTGTTGTTGCTTGCCTTTTTTGATCTCGCATATCTCGGGGTTATCTCCGAGATTGAAAATGACATTCCCTGTGTGTTTTCGTTCCGAGATGATGTTCCTGCTTTGTGTTTCGGGTTGAGCCGAACTTCCTAGAGTATCCTATGGATGTAAGTTGTCTTTCGTGGTTATTCTCCAAAGACAAATCTACCCTCCCGCAATGTTAGAATAGAGTGCAGAAAAATTTTCGAGTGTTCATAGATGCCCTCTTTATCATATTCATGCAATACAAGGCATGGATAGATAAAGAATCCTAGACACTTGAAATGCAAGCAAGATAAACATGATGCTATATGCAAAGAACATGATGCAAATGCATGATGCATGATTGATTGTCATAATCCTCGCTGGGATGACAATCAATGATGGCTCGACATGCGATCCAAGTCTTCAAGGATGTCGACGCTGGGACTACCACCAAAGTCTTGAATCCTAGACATCGGTTTATACTCCATAGAGGTACCTCTTGTGTGGAAGAGATCCGTGGGAATAAAGTCGTTCTGCTTTGAGGATGTGTATAATATGTTCATACTGCTTGAGTTATACTCAATTGTTGTTGTTATATCGCCAACAGCTTTGTTGTTATCCGTGGTTGCCTCGATCTTCGCAAGATGTGTGTATCACCGGATGAATCCCTCAATGGGTGCATTGTCAAGGTCATTTGACCTTCATCGATGTGTGTATCAATGGTCAAGGTCGCTTGCACCTTCATCAAATGTTCAATGGTCACAATCATGAGACGAGATGACGTAGATGTTTTGAAGGATGTATGCTGACTTCAATGGGGAGGCGATAGATGTTTGATAACTTCTCGATTGATTGAAATTTCACGGGAGGTTTGATATTTCATGGTTTCACACAGAATTCCCTCACGGGGATTGTTTAGGTCAGAACCTCGCAAATGACTGGCATCGGACCTTTGGGGGTATTGCGAGCATGGTTTATGAAAGTCGAGCTCATTGGTATAGTATACCCCGCATCCAAAGCGAATACCATTGAGACGACGGAGTTTAACTCGAATCCGACAAGAAACCAGATTTCAGTCGTTCGCCCATCGCAGAAAGCATTTTTATTCCCGATTCGCCTTTTCACCAGAGACCTCCTCCTTCAACTCTAATCGAGCGAGCCGAGGTGTGGGACCCATGTAGGGGTGCCGCAGTGTACTTGCAGGAGCCAGAGTTAACTCCGCTACCACCGCGTTTATGTATAGTGGTCGGTCGCTTTCATAAGTCATTTTCAAGTCACGCAAAAAGTCAAGGAAATCCGAGAGCTCTTCTTCGATCCGCCGAAGTTCGGGCAACTTTCTCATTATTCTCACACCGCATAAGCGCTTTTCACTGCCCCGGTAACACATGCATGTATTTTTTTTTTTCAATTTCGTCCGCTGAAAATGACTTATCGCATGAAATGCATTTAGACACATAGTAGTGAATATGCATGCCGATATGACTTGATAAAAAAAATATTCAACATAGTAAATGTTAGTATTAAACCATGTCAATATAATGATGTGAAAAAATTTGACTTTTGAAGCAAATAAATTGGCACCTTTTACCGCTATTTCTTATCCTATCCGAGGACAAATGAGTAAAGGTAGAATAGTAAAATAATCCCGTAATTAGACTACACTTACGGATTTTTACCGTGATGTGATGAATGCATACAGATGTATATGATCGTATGTACAGTAAAGTGCTAATCGAATGGCCACCTAGTCATGCCTATGTGCACGTGGATAGTCCCATTTACAAAGGGGGCTATGGCAAAATTTTCCCAAAATGTAGGTATCGAGTAGTTATGCATTTTTAACTCTACAGAGATGTATGTTAAAACAATGCATGTATGCATGTAATCATAGAATGCATTTTGAAAAAGACTCCAGGTACGAAATTACCACACCCTTTCTGAGGTGATTTGAGACTTGCTGTCCAGATATTATGGATCCAGATCACCGAGCAGCCTCCTGCAGCAGACCACTTCGTGTACGGGAGGAGGGCTTTTGAAGAGCCTCAACGCCTGCTTCCTGCGAGACAAATCTCGCTGCTTCATGGAGGCGGTGATACGTCCTATTCGGGTTGAGGTGCCGAATGTCGAGGACGAGGAGGAGGATGTACCGTTCGAGGTTCCCGCTCCTGCTGTACGTGTTCCCCGTAGGGAATTGCCAGGTATTCAAGTGGCGAACCCAGATCTTCTAGGTGACTTGAGTAGGCATCCTTCAGTATACCTGCACGCAAACGAGGTATGAAGTTAGATCTTTAATCTTCCTTATTTCCTATCGATGAGGAGTCAAGGAGTCCGATGTTGATCTCATTTGATGTAGGTTCCCGCTTCACACAAACCTTCGGGGAACTGGTTTAGCATCCACTCTATGTATCGTGCCTCGCATGATGACTATAGAGCGATCGTCCATGGTCAGGATTCGGAGGTTCTTCTCCATTCTACCCCTCGTCGCCGCCCCCCTCGGGTTACCTCGTGGCATTGTCTCGAGCGGGGTTCCACCAGCACTCACCCACTCATTTGTCGGATCATGAGGTGATGATGACGCCGATGGATCGGCGGCTTATCATGTATGGAGTTTGAGGGGAGCCGCGTTTGCACGACGGATATATCACCCCACCGCCGCCGATCCTTGTTGGGAGTTCCGATGAGAGCGCTTCAAGGGCGGATCTGCTCGTGACAGTCCTTTGAGCGTAGATGCTATGAGCGGGCCGCTGAGTGAGCCCATACCCGATGATGTGAGAGTCGTGGATCGATTCTTCTACGATTGTTCCTCGATGATCATTAGGGGGTCGCTTTATAGCAGAATAATTCTCTACTTGTCCTTCGCTTTGATCAACGCCACTCGACACGTGGACCGAGATAGAGAGAGTATGATTGGGGTTCCTACACCTTTGCCTACTTCCTCGTGGGAATGCGATGCGATCGCAGGGCTTGACCGAGGCGTGGTTAGGATTCTACCCATTTCACCGGGTGAGTGTTTCTCTTGTCTTTTCCCATGTATAGGTTAAGAGTGTTGATCGACAAAGCAGATGTTTGCCTTTGTGTCAAGCAGCTTTGGGGCCATGAGAGGCTTCCTTGTTTATTGCCCCCGTGAGCGCAGTTAGGTTTAGATACCTATCCACGAGGACGGAGATGGCATCATTCCATACCGGCGAGGTCCCTCGTCATCGAGGGTTTCACTCATTGTCGCCATACCGAGCTATCGACAACGATGTCATCACATGGATTCCCTACTCGAGAGCATTTGGGAGTCGGCTTTTGAGGATGGGTACCAATCGAGTAGAGTACGCCATTTCCACCCGCAGGATTCCTCTCTTCACAGATGGAGGATGGGAGCTCTATTTAGAGAGAGCATGCTATCGTGAGCACTACAGAGAGATTCAGATGCCGATCTTGCCTCCCCGCCAGCGTTATCGGGCTCGCTTCAGCACCACCCGCCATCGACATCCCATTGATGGGGATCGACGGCTTTACATTGTCGTAGGGCCCCTGCTCTCGTGAGATGTTCCAAAGATTGGTGGATCCTCGCACGATTGGAGCTCGCACTCGCAGCTCGCACCGCCACACTTACGCCACGGGGGGTATGGTTCCGTGATCCGTGATGATGATGGATTGGCATTAGCCTAGCCTCGAGAGATCCGACCATGTGACATGATATCGATGATTCGCGCAGCAAATGGACCGGCCACATCTTTTCATTCGCATTTGGGCGTAGATCCCGCAGAGGTAGATACTTTTGATCCTTCCAGCCAAGCGCCCGGGTCCCTGATGACCCATATGGTTTTGCCAAGCAGCATCCTCCTTTTCAGATATAGGCCCCGACATCCCCGTAGATAGAGATCCAAAGGACTCAGAGGAGTTACATCAGTGGACAACATCGATGATGATGTGACATCGACACCATTGACTTTTTCTCGATGTATTTCTTTTCGATAGCCTCTCGTTAGTCACCGGTAGCTTCACCCCATTCTCGCTATATATTTGATAGGCCTCTCATTAGATGTTGGGTAGCTTCACCCCATTTCCCTATATTTTAGTCAGACAGAGATGTATTAGATGATGATATACTTAGAATGTATGCACGCTTTTCCATTCCCTATATCATATTGCCATCTATCAGATCATGCATGTTATTGTTATGCATATGTATGTATGTCCAGAGATATTCAAAGATCACCCCGGATGGTCTTATGACACGACACTACCTGCATGTATGTCTTCTTCGACGACAGCTAGTCAGATTGATCATACCCCACCATTTATGTGGTAGTAATGTATGCGCGCATCATGGTATGATAGTATATCACCATCGCATATGGTGATCGAGATGATTTGGTCAGCAAAGATACTATGACCTTACCGATGTTTCAGTGTTCCTCCAGTGATTTGTAGAGGGCATGCTAGAGCACCGGGTACCGCATGTATTATTCCGCTTTGGGACCCGTGAGTCGACTCCTACTTTGGAGGAGTATGCACGATCGACGATGTCGCCTCGGATGCACTCTCATGCACACATGGTGACAGGAGACATGAGTAGATAGCTCATGACTCTCACAGATCGAGGCGCAGAGAAGGGTGCAGATGAGATTACATCCGCCATGTTATATCCCAAATATTTCCTCGCTTGATGTGTTTGGCTCGAGGACAAATATGCACAAAGATTCCGGGATTTCACCACACCGAGGATCATCATGCTCAAAGTGTAGAGATGTATCGCTTTCTATGCGTATTGTCATACGATACATGCCACGCAGACATGGATGAGCTAGATATCGCACCATTATGGCAAAGGAGAGAGCTCGTGGAGGGTCGCACCATCAGACCGATGATTATCGCAGAGACCTTGAGGTCTGGCTACATATCATCGCCGCACTTATCCCAAGCAGAGAGTGTTCACAGTAGCTCTGGCCATGTCAGATGTGTGGTTCATGTCACACTTGAGACCGATCAAGCACATTTAGACATCATGGATTTTGTTTCACCCATGAGATAGCCATGTCATACTCTTTTCAATTTCGCAGGGTGTATGATGTCGTATCTTGGTCCGCTTTCGCGTAGATTGAGATCCGCTTTGATATATTGTCGTGTTCGTGGCTTAGCTCACCCTACAACCTTCATTACTCATGCTCCGCATGGATTATCTCCTCCGGCCGGTTTGAGGGGCATGATTACTTACCACCCACCGGGCCGTGATGTGTCAATGACCAGCTTCGTGACTTTCATCCGTATGAGGGGGCAGTGAGTCAAGGCTTCACACCACACCGCTTGTCACGGAGAGATGATCCAGTTGTATGCCTCGCCGGGATCAAATGAGAGTCACCGAAGTTTTCACGTCACCATCCAAAGTTGTTCTCGCAGAGTATTCCGCATGGATGGAGACAGAGATCGATTGGTCATGCAGATCCACAAAGCAGGAGAGACCGATTCTGACGATGAGGAGCCTATAGAGGAGGCCGCTATTCCCACCGATGACTTGACCATTGGGTCGCCAAAGATTTGTGATAGATTCTCCCACCCCGAAAAGCCATCACATATTCAAAGATTCTAAGACAACATTTGGAGCAGAGCTTACATCCGATGACCTATGATAGAGATCAAAGCTAGGGCCACGATGTCGATGACAAATTTCGATGAGAGAGATACCGCCTCATTAGAGAGGGATGAGGCTAGATCACCAGGATGCATTGATAGTTGAGCGGATGCCGCCTTTATCTCGCTAGGGGATGTGGCCATTGCAGATAAAGACTTCAAAGAGATCCCAGATGATGGCCACCGCCGCCGATATGAGTGCTTACATTGATGAGCATTATGCCACCATGCGCTTAGCTTAGCCTCCGATCCGCTAGCTCGTGTAGATACCTCAAGGTGAGCTCATAAAATGCTACCTCCGCCTTTCGTAGAGAGGGATGCTATGTTAGATCCGATAGTCCGTATATATACATATCTCAGAGATAGCTTTGTATTTTCCCCGCATGCATAGCTTAGCCATTTTGTCATGTACAACATGTATGTATATATCAAAACAAGATATGTATGGCAGGAAATATATTTTGATTCACTTCCCTTTAGTTATGCCTTGATACTTGCTTGATATTTGCCTGCTTCTCCGTGGCCTTTGATCTTGATGCATTCTCAACTTATCCTCGATAGATGGACATTGAGACGCCGCAAGGTCTCTCGTAATGGATCATTGATTACCGAAAATCCCTACCATCTTTGGTGTCTTGGGACCGGTATCCGATGGAAAAAATGGAGAGGAGGGTGGTTTCTTCCTCTCTCTCGATCGACCGCACTACGATGGTCGCCAAGATTTCTATTTGTGAGAAGCCTAGTTAATTCCATCTCTTATGGGTTGGTATTGCTTTTTGAGGCACGATCGCAGCCTTAGATGGTCACCGAATCTTCTATTTGTGAGAAGAGGTTGATAATTCCATCCCTTTGATCCAAAACCCGGCGAAGTGGGGCAATTTGAAGGTTGATCCCAGACTGCAGACAAGTATGTTTGTTCGGTAGGGGTTAGATCGCACCATGAATGGTCGCCACGCACTCTCGCTGAAGAGAGATCAAGTCTCACAGTAGTTCAAACCTCGTGTAAGAGGTTCAACGTCGAATGCGAAGGCGTATGGGTGTAGAAGTATTTTTGTTGTTTTTTTTTTGTTTTTGTGAAGAAAGGGCGTAAATGTTTTTGTTATTTTTCTTTATCATGACCGCCCATATAGAATATGGTTGCCACGCACTCGTGTATCGTGGAGATCAGTCGACGAAGTTCGCCCCTCGTGACTAATCGCAATTAAGAGAAGCGTAATCCCATGTGCAAAGCTATATCATGGGGAGAAGAAAGTTTAATCCCATGTAGGGATAACCGCAAGTGTGGAAAAAGTTTAATCCCATCTTGAGGATAAACCGCAGGGTGAAAAGTTTAATCTCGCGTGAGAAGAGTGAGAGAAAAGTTTAATCTCGCCTTCGTGAGAAGTTTGTAAAAGTTTAATCTTCGTGAGAAGCAGAAGTGTGAAAAGTTTAATCTCCTTCGTGAGAAGCAGGTGTGAAAGTTTGAAATGAAGTAAAACCAGTCACCGGGTTTGAAGTGTATGTTTCCCGGGGGCGTAAGAGTTTGTAAAAGGAGAGAGGGTTCAAAAGAGTTTGTAAAAAGAAGAGGGTTCAAAACCGGTGATCGGATGATCAAAACCAGATGTTTGTTTGATGGTAACTTCAGATATAGTACCGCTTCACTTGTCCGAAAGTTGATAAGTCGGAAATTCATCGCCATCCATTTCCTCAACCCGAGAGCACCTCCCGTCAATACTTCTTTGACAATAAATGGGCCTTCCCAGCTAGGAGCGAATTTTCCTTAGATTGATCTTGGTTGTCAATGATCTTCTTCAAAACCAAGTCATGTTGTTTGAATTGCCAGAGTCGATTTTTTTTTTCTTGTAGGATCGCATGATCCTTTGTCGATATAATCGACTATGGAAGATAGTCGCGGTTCGCTTTTTCATCTATCGTAGACAATTGGTGATACCGCCTTGTACCCATTGGTCTTCATCCAACTGAGCATCCATCAATACTCTGAGGGATTCCATTTCCACTTCTATGGGGAGCACTGCTTCCATCCCATAGACTAACGAGTAGGGGGTTGCCCCAGTGGAAGCACGCATTGAAGTTCTGTAGGCTAATAAAGTTAGGGGCAAGAGGTCGTGCCATCCTTTTCGTGATCGCTGACATTTTCTCGCATGATCTTCTTGATGTTTTTATTAGCCGCTTCAACAAAGACCATTCATCTTTGGCTCAGAGATGACAGAGTTGAGATGTTTGATGTGGAATTTTCTGCATAATTCCTCCATCATGTTGTTGTTGAGGTTTTTAGCATTGTCTGACACAATGACCTCTGGTTGTCCATATCGACAAACAACATTGTTTCTGATGAAAGCAATGATGACTTCTTTAGTAACCCTGGGGAAGGAAGCTGCTTCAACCCATTTGGTGAAGTAGTCGATCATGGTGAATATGAATCGATGTCCATTATCGCTTTGGGGCTCGATGGGCCCGATCACGCCCATTCCCCACATTGAAAAGGGCCATGGCGGCGAAACTCATATCAGGAGTTCCTCGAGGGGCGTGATAGCATTCCCATGGATCCGACATTGATAGCACCTCTCGACGTGATCATCACAAATACCTTTTGAGTGTAAGCCAATAATGTCCTGCTCGAGAATTTTCTTCGACAAGTAGGGGTCCGCCATGTGAGGGTCATATACTCCACCACGGATCTCATCCATGAGTCACCGAGCTTGGTCTTTGTCCGCACATCCGAGGAGACCTAATCCTCGCATCTCTTTGTAGAGTGCATCTCCGCCAGTAGAATTTCATAAAGAAGTCGATGAATCCGCCTCTTCTCGCTTAGGCTCGCCTCAATGTGTAGATCCATCTCGAGTAGATACTCTCTTGATATGTTGATACCAAGGGTTGTGGATGGGAGGCAACTCATCCGATACTTCTCCAATGTAATTCCCATAGATCGGGCTTTCAGATAGCAATCGTGATGCTTGCATGTTTTCCTTCTTCGTATGTAAACCAAGGAGGCCAACGCTGCTAATGCATCTCGCAAAGTCATTCCTATTACGAGGAATGTGTAGAAAGGAGATTTCTTCAAACTCCAAAGCCATCTCAGAACTTGCTGCCGATGGTAAGGCAAGAATGTAATTTTTGGTTTGATAGATTCTCGTGGATTGCTTGATTACCAATTCGAATCTCCAAAGATAAGCTAAACCGCCGATACCCATCGAACGGCAAAGTTTGAGTCCCATGATACAAATTTTCATACTCACCGTGTTGTTGGTGTCGATAAACTGCAATTTGACTTTACGACGGATACCGCTTCCCCGCATCGATATTATTAAAATCGCCCCCCCCCGTGAGCCTTCTCGTTAAATTAATAAACCCATCAAAATACATTTTCCACTTAACGGCATGTATCGCATCGATGTGATAGTAGCCGAATTGCCATTACCCCTTCATCGTGAAAAAGTGTTTTAAGGGTTTGTAATCCTCGCAGTGCAAAGCCAATTGATCCGCAATTCCTCGACCTTTGACCGACTTTTTTTGAGTCACGTAGATTTATGTCAAATTGTCAGTAGGATCAACTCGCCATCCGGATAATGACAATTCAAGATGGGTTTGTCAACACATACTTAAGAGGATCCACGCGGATATGAGATGGGTCAGTGACCATGGAGATAATGTCAGAATCTCATGGAAGCCCATGCTAAAGCACAACAAGTCTTCTCGATCGAGTGTACTTGTGTTCACCGATGTCAATCTTTTGTCGAGGTAATAGATAGCTCGCTTCTTGGCCTCTATTGTTTTTTCCCCAAAATAGATACAACCCATAGCATTGTCATTTATGGATGTGTACATGAACAGGGGAACATCATCCCCGGAGGTACCAAAACAGAGCGCTTGATCAGCTTGCTCTTTAATTGTGAGGAAGGCTTTTTGACACTCATCATTCCATTTCATGGAGGAGTTCTTCCTTAATAATTTGAAGATCGCTCACAAAGTTGCCGTGAGTCGAGAAATGAATCGCTAATGAAGTTGATCCTTCCCAAAAATCCCCGTATTTCCTCTCCTCTCCGAGGAATGGGCATTTCCTCGATGGCCTCGGATTTTGGTAGATCCAGCTCAATCCTTTTGGGTCGACTAGAAGCCTAGCAACTTGCCCGACTTAACACCAAAGGCGCACTTCAAGGATTCAACTTCAAGTTGTACTTTACGCAACCTCGCTGAATGTACTTTTTTTGAGATGGTCTAAATGGTCATCCTCCTTCCGGATTTGACAATGATGTCATCCACATAGATCTCTATCTCCTTGTGCATTAAATCGTGGAAAAGAGCCATCATAGTCACCGGTAGGTTGCCCCTGCCATTGATGAGGCCGAATGACAACCGCCTCAGAGTAAAAGGTTCCCAAGGCGTGATGAAAGCGCTTTTCACGATCTTCCTCAAATGACTATAATTTGATGGTACCCCGCAGCAAGCAATCAAAGAAGGAGTACATGCCGTATCGAGCAAGATTGTCAATGAGAATGTGGATAAATGGCACGGAAAGCTATCTTTAAGGCAAGCTTTGTTCAAATCCCGATAATCCACGCAAACTCGCACCTTTCCTCCCGGTTTAGGCACGGAACAATGTTGATATCCACTCGATATGTAGACACCATGATGATGCTAAATTGAAATTGTTTCACAATTTCTTCTTTAACTTTTAAACTCCACTCGTGTTTCAATCGCCGAGCTTTTGCCTAACCGGGCTTGAATCCTTCTTTAATGGGAAGGCGATGAAGAACAATGTCAAGGACAATCCCACCATGTCTTCATGAGACCATGCAAACACATCCTCGAATTGGGTTAATAAAGGCAACCATGTCATTCCGCTGATTTGTGGTAAGGTCCTCAAACCAACTGGATTAGCTTAGGTTGTCTAAGGTTCCAAGATCGAAAGGAGTGGTTTGATCAAGATTGGGTTTGGGTTTGTCTCACGACCCATTCCTTAATCTCTCGAGGTGTCTCAATGTCCTCTCGATGTCCATCAAGTCTCGAGTCCAACTTTGCATCAAAGTTACAAATTTCAGGGAGAGAAGGCACCTCATCGCTAAAGTAAGTACACACATCTAAATTCGTAGTCCTCAAACAAAATATGCTTTCACTTAATATATGCAACTCGCTCGATCATACAAAAGTGTTAAGTTAGTACGTGTGATAAAATAACTCGCTAGCTGTATCAGAAAGGAAAGCAAGCAATTAAAGTTATCTACAGTGGCGTAGGGATTTTTCACCCATTTTACCTCGTCGTCGACCAATGCATGGAGTGCCGCCCAATTGTCGAGGGAAAAGTCCCGATGGATCGCAGTGATAGAAGGATCGCCAAGTCCCTCCTTTTCCCGAATGATAACCATGACATCCCGGGCAATCATCGCCTGGGTGTATCTGCTTGTGTGTTCATCATGAACAATGACGCTAATGCCCGCCATCATCAAGGCAAGGTCATGTTTACGCTTCGCTCTTTTTTCCGCCGGATCGTGAATCAAGACACTTTAGCTTTGATTGGCACCGGCTTTAAAACAACATAGCCACCATATGGGCCGGTACCTTTACCGAGACCGATCAACTCATGCGGTAAAGGTGTAGAAAATCGCCGCATGCATGGAAGTTCGAGGAACCCGCTTATGCTTATGAGGATTCCTCGTGAGTGGAATTAGTAGAATAGCCTAGTCCTACCGTCCCCAATTGACCGACATTTGGATAGGGTGCTTAATACCCCGCTGATCCTTACCAAGCCCTTGTCCAAAGTTGATAACCCAATAACATCATTTCTTGAGTGGTCGATATAACCTCGCCGTAAATCTTGGGTACGGAAGTGCGCCCAATAGAATGGTATCATGTGTTACTCACTTCCGTAGTATGGAATCGGCCACCAACTTCCTAAATCAAGTCGATAATTGGTAGAGTTCCCGGTCTAGACATTCCTACCAAAGATCGATAAAGACTAGACCGTTGTTGATGATGTATTTGTTGTTGATGTAAGGTGGAGGAATAAATTCACCCATGTGTATCCATGGTCTCCCCAATAAAGAAGTTGTATCCTCGAATCTATCTTGAGGACGGAAGGATACGCTGAATGTATTAGACCAATCTCAATTGGCAATTCAATCTTTCCAACGGAATTTCACCGAGATCCATCAAAAGCTCTGATGATCGTATGGCTACTTTGGATTCGCTTGAGATTGATATTCATCTTCACCAAGGTGGCATAAGGACGATATTTAGAGATGAACCTCCATCTATCAATACTCCAAATACTAGCATGTACTTCTAAGAAGACAACACCGCGATGTGCAAAGGTTTTGAATGACCGGCCCTTCGGGAGGTATGTCATCATCGCGAAGGATATCACATTGTTGTGTTGAAAATGTGATCAACCAAATGTTGAAATTTTTCCACATTCACCGATTTTGGCAGTAGGCTTCTTCCAAAACCTTTAGCAAGACCTTCCGATGCTCCTCTAAGAGAAAACCAGTCCGTAATTGAAATCAAAGTGAGCTTCTCGCAAGCTTAAAACCACTTTCGCTTCATTATGGCCCATAGTACGGAGGAATTTTTCAATCTTCTCCATGGGCAACTTCCCTTTGCTTCGCAAGTAGGCTTGATAACCCGCCGAGGAAGGTACAAAGGATTTTCTTTCTACACCGTAGCAAAGAGATGAGACGTGATCCTTCAAATTTCTCCATAATTCCATGGAACTTTGTGTGTCGACAACAGATGTCAGAATCCAAGGTAAAGGAATTGCCTCGTGCGCCACTTTCAAAGGATTGTCACCTTTTGAGATGAATTGGTTGTATGGGAAATACTTTGACAGCCTCATCATCCACTTTGATATAATCGCCATCGATCCTTCCATCGGGTAGGGCATGCATTCCCACCCTTAAGTCAGCATGTTGTAATCATCCGCTATTTGCAGGACACCGCTATCAATAAGATTCTCAATGAGATGGCGAGTGCCCAAAGATTCTTCTCGTGGTCAGACCGCGAGAATGTGAAATGATATCGACACATTTCATCAGATTGAACCGCCTCGAAGAGGGATTGATTGAGGTAGAAGGAATGTGATTCTTCCTTCGCTGATCAACATTTGAAGTATCTCCTCCATAGATTGGCCCAAATAGGTGAATTCCTTTATCGGCAAAAACCCGACGGCTTTTAGCACTTGCTCGCTTTGCAACCTTATCCTCCATAGCTTCGCTTTTCTCAAGGTGTTGATGAAGCATTCATAACAAATGGAAGGAGATAGGCATGCTCCTCGCCTCGATTAATTGGCGCAGACTTGATGATGGTGGGTCACCAGCTCGCCAATTGCTCAATTTGTTTGCAAAGAGCTTTCATCTTTCGCTCCATGGTAAACTGAACTTTGCATAATCCCATTTGTCAACACCGCCTTTGATGGGTTGGGATGATTCATCAAGAGAATTGAACCATGTCCAAAGGTCCAACCGATCATGTTGACCTCTTCTTCTTTGTGTTGAGGAAGAGGGTTGTCTTGCACACGTGAGGTTGATCGGGTTTAGTGACCACGATCTCACCATTGTCTATTAGATCTTGAATCTTATGCTTCAAGGCCCAACAATCTTGAGTATCATGTCCGGTGCCCCCAAGATGGTAAAGCACACTTCCGAGTAGCATTAAAACCCTTCCCATTAGGGTCATTGGTGGAAGAAGATGTAATTTTCTTCCGCAAGCAATAAGAGCAAGAATATTCTCGAGCGAGTCCCCTAAGGGTGTGAACGCTCGAGGTCGCTTTTACTTCTCCACTTTTAGGTAATGGAGGGTTCAAGATCAGGCCGAAAAGGGAGAGAGTTTCTCCTCCGATAGGCATGCTTGATTGATTTTTTTTGTCCTTGTAGTATCAAGGAAACATCCTCCTCTTTCTTTTTTATGGATTCTCCGGGGTTGTTTCCATAAGATCCGGACCGATGTGCTCAAAGAATGCCTTTTAAGAGCTGGCTAGGTCTTGAATTTTACCGACTTCAATCCCATTTCAAATTATCTCACCGTGTTTGATCATTTCAAAAAATGGTTTGCCAATACCAATAGAACTCTTTCATAGAAAGGAGCTCAGATATCTATGAAAGTCATGACCATTTCTCGATTCTCACATGGAAGGAATAACTTGAGCAAAGAAGGCGCCCCACCTTTGAGCATACTCTCCGAATGACTCATTAGACTGCTTTCGACCTTGGTAATTTGGTACCTGGCACAGAGCCATCCGAGATTGAAAATCAGATTGAGGAGGAAGGCGTGGGCCACTTCTTCCCAACTATGGATCTTAGAGTTGTTTAACTGCATACCATGAACGGCTTCTCCAAATGATTTTTTTCTCAAATAAATGAGATTCGAGCTTTTCATTCTCAAAGATAAGATCCGAAGTTCTCCAATGAACACTTTTAAATGTGTATATGATCCCCTAATCCGCATATTTCTCAAAATCGTGGGCTTTAAATTTCTCCTGATAATGAACACCAGGAATATGCAAAGGTCTCAGATATGAAACACCGCCATGAGTTCCAACCTTTGAGAACACGTAATGGTTTCCTCCATTTGAAGGACTTTCTTCCCGATGTCACCGCTGTTCGGATCTCCTTGAGATGGGTGCCTTCAGTGGTCTTTGTTGGTTGTATCCAACCGATGTTCGAATTGTTTTTTCCGCACTTTGAACTCCTCAGTGTAGAGGGTTCTCAGATGTGTAGGTATCTTCGCACTCGAGTAGACCGTGTAATTCTTTCAAAGAATAATGTATCTGTCTCATGATTTGTTTACTCAATCCACAAATTCTTCTCGGAAACAGATTAGACTGCTCTAAGAAGACATGATCGGTCAGAAGCTTGTGGCCTTTTTTGGATTTTGAGCGTGTAATGTGCCCAATTGCTTCCCTACAAAAGACTTACGTAGTTTAGTCTTAGGGTAATGTAAATGTTATCATAATATGTCCGCTTTAGGAATTTGTCCCGCAAAAACCGGCTTTGTTAATTGATAACATGTCATGCATGATATTCTTCATATTTTCCATTACATATGGATGAACATGGAATAAAATTACAAGTAAATGCTTTTACAAGTAATTGAAAATGGAAAGCATGAAGAGACTTTCCTCCGCTGCTTGGTTTATCGAGGTCGACCTATCTTAGGGTTACTCTCGCGCTTTTCTAAGATGAAGGTTCCTGCATCATCGCAATCTACTCGACGGAAGTTAATCCTGGCCTTTTCAACCGAGCGAATCTGAGTGGTGCCTTTCCGAGCCCCGGGAATTATTCTTCCCACGTCCAAAGAATCAAACACCGACAGATAGCCTCCTCGTGGAGGGACCACACAACATACATTCACATACAACGGTCTCACCGCTTATGCAAAATGATGATATGTGCGGCTAACTAATATCACAGATAGATATTTAGCAAAGGTAAAGCAAGTAAGATGCATTCGCATACATTCATCGTAAATGTAAATGCAACAATCACACACAAGCATATAACAATTTTGAAAAGCTTGTAATAGCGGCTTAAGCCCTCTTACCGAGTCCCCAAAGAGTCGTCGCCACCGTCGACGCCGGGATTTTTAGTGTCCTTTTCGCTTTGTTCTTTTGGTGTTCTCATGTTAATGTGAGATTTGTTTGAAAAAACAAGTGAAAAAGGTCCCATATGTATAATGTCGATTTATCGATTTTAAGAGTCGCCATTGGGTGTATTTAATCGTCAGCACTAACGCAACCGGTAAAAGGTTAGCACATCGACCCAAAGGATTTGACATCGCTAAACGGGTCTCAGAAACCGAGATTCATTAAGGGTTCGGGGGCTTGATTATGCGAGGGAAGGTGTTAGGCACCCCTTCCGACATCCGTGTTACCACTACGACCGCCACTCTTCAAAGAAATTGTTATATGAATGTGTGTGTGTGTGTGTGTGATCAATGTGCAATTTATTTGAAAGTAGTGCGAGGCCTCGCTCAAGACTCTATATATACAGGGTTTGAATTTTATTAGAAAAATTCAGCTTTTAACCAAGATATAGCAATGAAGTTTTGTAAAAGAGGTTTTTCAAACCCCGTGCTCAATAGAATTGAGACCTTTTCATACTTCCATTTTATTAAATGTTCTATTTGTTTGCTTTTTTTTTTCGAGATGCAAAGCATCCTCGAGAAAATAATATACAAAGAAGCGTCAACTCCTTATGGGCACGACAAACCATCCAAGGAAACTCGACATCGTCGTAAAATAATGTACAAGTCGCCATAAATAAAAAATGTCCATCATGGGAACCAATCTAGATTCAAGAGATCAACCTGTGATCACATGATTCCTAGGCTCACATGATACCGCAATTGTATGGAAAGTAAGTAGCGCTATATATATATATAAGTATATAAATATATATATATATATATCATCATCAACCACCACGTAAGCAACTCCATGGGGGATCGAAATGTAAATATATAAAAGTATATATATATATATATATATATATATATATATATATATATATATATATGAATATGATCAACCGCCACGTAAGTAAACTCCAAAGTGACGAAATGTAAATAAAGTCAGAAAAAGCGATCAACTCGCCACGTAAGTAAACTCTGTGCAGATGTAAATATATAAATAAAAAGCCCACGTAAGTATATATATATATATATATATATATATATATATATATATATATATATATATATATATATATATATATAAAAAAAAAACACTTGATGTAAATCCGCCTCATCTGATATGTCCGACAAAGAATTATATATATATATATATATATATATATATATATATATATATATAAAATAAAACGATATGTAAAATCCAAAGCTCATCGATCATCGACATATGTCTATAATAATTATATATATATATATATATATATATATATATATATAAAAGCAATTAAACGCCCTGATGTAAAATCTGTGCTCATCGATGTAGTCCCACTACACACTATATATATATATATATATATATATATATATATATATATATATATATATATATAAAGTAAACGCCTCCGCATCAAGTTCAGGCTCAATCGAGGCATAACTCGATAATGTTAGTCCATATATATAAATATATATATATATTAGTATATATATACATATATGTAATGAAAACCACTTTGATCAAGTCCGGCAAACACACTCACACGACTATCAACGTACAACAAAGGTGATGATATATGAGAAAGAGGCTTTATAGAATGTAAGAAGGCTTACAAAGGGTACGCCAAAGTAGACTTCTTAGACTTTAAATGGATAAACACTCACCCCCACCGATAAAAAGTAGCTATATGTGAGCTAACTAGTGTTTAAAGAAGAGGAAACACTCAAAAGATGTGTATGCAGAGTAAAAATGGATGTGGCTTTCCTCGCTTTTTTCCTTCTCTCTCTCTCTCTCAAAAATGGTCAATTCAAATTATATATATAGATCGATGGTCAGTAGTACACCACATGGGTACCAAGCAGCTTGTACCTACTACCGCGTCGGTCGTGGATCCGAGCCTCATGGGTCCCATCGTCCTCGTAAGACGTGCAATCATGCAGCAATCGAATGTCCGTCAACTTGCAGAACTTCAATCCGAGCATCCAAACGGCGATATCTATATTTCTTCTGATCGCTTGTGTCGAGAGTTACGTAATGACATGGATTAGAGGTTGTACGGGTCGAAGAGGGGTCTATGCCCATGGTCTTCAAGCTTCAAATTCTATCCAAAGTATCGCCACACGTATAGTCACTCGGATTGTCAATCCTCGCCTCAGGGGGATTGTTGTTGTATGTATGTATGTAAGTGTTGAGACGACGTGCCATTTGTCGAAGGAACAAGATGATGTGTGACTCTTGCCGGGGTTATCACCGGCTTGAGTTGAAAGTAGACGCTGCTCGTGGTTACAAATTTGAGATTGACCACTTGTTGGTATGTCGCGATATCATCTTGTTGAGATAAGAAGATGACGTGTTGACTTTCACCGGTTATCGCCGCTTTAAGCGGAAAAAAGCAGACGCTGCTCGTGGTTACATCCGAGATTGACCGCTTGTTTGTATGCCTCACCGCATCTCGTGGGTGTTCCTCTGCTCGCCGCGCTTATTAGTCCCGGATCGAGGTGTATGTGCCTCTCGGCTGTGATGTCTCGAGCCTCAAGTCGATCGCATGTGTTTGAAACAAGCATTTCCGGTTATCGCCGAATCGCAATGGCATCCTCGGGGCTATCACCAAGGATGGGGTTGCTACTCCAAAGTTGTCTCTCGGACCGAACCTCAACGTCATGGGTGTTATCGCCGAGACAGACCGCCCTCTCCTGTTGTTGCTTGGGCTTTTTGATCTCGCATATCTCGGGTTATCTCCAGATTGGAAATGACATCTGTGTGTTCCGGTTTCTCGAGATGATGTTCCCATTTGTTCCCGTTGAGCCGAACTTCCTAGTATCCTAAGATGGATGTAAGTCGAGTGTCTTTCGTGGTTATCTCCAAAAGACAAATCTACCCTCCCGCAATGTTAGATAGAGAGGAGTGCGTAAAATTTCGAGTGTATTATGCCATTTGCTTCTTAAATAATTATTCTTCCTTTTATGGTGTGACCCTTTAGGTTCTCCATATTAAACCGATGGTGAATAAATTAATTAGAACAATTTAATCTTATTTAAATAAATAAATTAAACTATTAATTTATTTAAATAAATAATATTTATTCTACAATAGGATAAGCCTCTCTAACGATTAACGACTTTCCGGATAATATAGATTTCAACATTAATCATAAAAGAACCTTTGAGTAAATAGTTACTGCATAATTCAATCCTTCCATCATACAATGTCCCAATTAAATATAAGACATGGAATTCTTCACAAGTCTTATTTTATTTAATTATATGTATTTCAACTCATAAATGCACAACTCAAATAATGCAAATTAGAAACTCCTTTCTAATTTTATTACGCCTTAACAAGGACTACTGTGTTGTCATTTATCGAATCACATAGGACATTTCTCTTCTTTTACTAGAAGTGGTAGATTCTTTATTAATCATACATTATATCCATGTACAACTTATTATACCCAAGCATACCCTTTGATATACCCTAAGGATCTTAAGGAATAAGTCAAAGTATAACTCATCATACACAAGATACTATGATGATCTCAAGTTCAAGGATCACTTGTACTACTATCACTATATGAATTCCTATTATTAGGTAAGTAAAACCTCATTAGGTATTCCTTAGCGAGCCACATTCAGTGAACTTATTCTCTAATAAGCACCTACATACTTGCTTTAGTGTCTCCACACAAATGATCATGAGATCAATCATCCTCATCCAATGAGCAAGCAACGTATGTACTAATCTATCCAGATTCACTAATCCAACGATTGGGAACTATTTTAGTTTTAAGCTTTTTAAGAATTTAGATCTCATTAGAATGATCATCATCATTATTCTAAAAGCATTGCTTAAAACTATTGATTTATCACATATTATAAAGCAGCATCATGTAGATAATTAAAAGCCTTTAATAAATTAATAATTTTTATTAATAAATAAATAAGATTGTTATAAAGTATATGCTTTATCATCAAACATGATTGGCTTGTGTGCATACTACTTTCAATCTCCCACTTGCACTAAAGCCAATCACCATGGTATCTCATACCCTTCTTCTCTAAGTGACGCTTATCCTGCTGTTGGATAAGTTTTAGTTAATGGATATGTAATGTTGTTCTTGAGAGTCCACTATCTCTATAGTGATTTTCCATCTTTCAATGATTCCTATAATCAAATAAAATTGCCACAACACATGTTTAGATCTAAGATGAGACTTAGGAACTATTCCTAATTCTGTAATGAACTTTCCATCCAAACAATCAACTAGCAGCTTCATTTACAGCTACATACTTTGTCTTTATCACTAAACCAGCAACTCTTTGTTGTTTGAAACCTTTCCAAGTCACTGCACCACCGTTCAACGTAACGCTTTACCTTAAAGTGGATTTTTTGTCGTCTTAGTCTATCTAAAAAACTTGAGTCTGTTAAGTCCTCTAGTTTTAATTTAGACCCACCATAAATTTTAATCACATCCTTAGTGCCGGTTAAGTACTTTAAGATATTTTTCACTGTCTTACTGTGATCTTCTCCAGAATATAACCGATCACCATCAAGTCTCATATATTTCATTGTATACATGATAGTTACTCATGTGATCTCTCTTTTATGAGTCTATGGGGACTATTAAGAGATATACACTCCATAACTCATCAACATGAGACAACTCTTGAAGTTTGTCATGCTAAACAACTTTAGCATCAAATGAATATACATTCTTTGGGTTAAACCGAGCATCTTTTTAAATATATCTATATAGATTTGTATCCTCAATTACGATACTCTTCCCAAATTATAAATGGAGGAATGTTTAGACAACTTTATTTTTATTAATTGTAGCATTGGTATATCATTCCTTATCCATATTATATCAATATATAATACTAGAAATGTCACGACGCTCCCACTGACCCTTTTGTACACACTAGGTTCATTCTTGTTTTTGATAAAATCAAACTCTTTTGATTATCTCATCAAAATGAATGTTCCATTTTTGAGAAGCTTGCTTCAATCCATTTCTCTGAGTGTCTACAACTCTTACCTCATCGTATGTAACTGGATCATCATCTTCTATGATGTGTACCTCATCATCATCATCATCTATGATGAATCCATACCTCCTAGGTATCTTGAAAGACTTATTCCAAATTTATTTATTTGTGATAGTACAATAAGTCTATCTACAGGTTCCTCTTATTTGACTTATAGTGTTTTGTGGTTCTTGAACTCTTCAAGATCTATTATACTCCACTAACCCCTTTAATGATAAACACCTTTATCTTAGAAGGTAGCGTGTTTCGCAACAAACACCTTTTGCTAAGTAGGATTATAGAACATATACCCTAAACTTACTTTAGGATGTCCCACAAATCTGTACTTATCAAATCTTTTCCCAAGCTTATCCTTTGAAACCTTTTCACATAAGTTGGACAACCCCTTATCTTAACATACTTAAAATTAGGAATCCTTCCTGTCCATAACTTTTATGGAGTCTTGTGGCCGGATTTTGAAGTTACCTTTTCGTAGATATGCAGCTATTTCTAGGACATTACCCCAAAAGGATACTGGAATATCGGTAAAATCATTATGGACCACACCATGTCCAACAAGGTACAATTTTTCCTTTCAGATACATCAATCAATTATTGCGTATCAGGAGGCGTCCATTGTGAGAAAACCATTTGAGATGATCTAGAAACTTATTGCGCAAGATTCCTTCCTCGATCTAATCAAAGAATCTTAATACTTTTCAACTTAGTTTCACTTTTTAATTCTTTGAACCTTTCAAATAATTCATACTTGTATTTCATCAAATACAAACATTCAACTCTTTAAATGATCATCTCATTTTCTTATACTAGTTTGTTCAATTTGCAAAATTATTTTCACGTAAGTCAAGTATACAAAATCCATTAAGTAATATTCTAGTTCTATACAAAATATTATTATTATAAATAGAACAACAATTGTTCTTAAATATAATACCAAAGATTTCATTATCCAACAACAAAATGGAAATAATGTTTCTAACAAGAACTGGAATACAATAACAACTTATTGACTTAATAGATTTACCCGTAGGCAACGCTAAACTATAAGTTTCTATGGCTAATGCAGCAACCTTTGCTTCATTTCCCACACATAGGATTACTTATCTTTGTTTAGCTTTCTACTTCTGCTTGGTCCCTTTATAAATCTATATTTATGATAACCAAAGTCGGTATCCAATACCCAAGTAGAACCTTGACTTAAAGAAAAAATTATTTTAAATCATGAACAAAATTGTATTTGTAACCAAAACTTCACTAAGCTTCTTTTGGTTAGCCTCTGCAAGATGCTTCTTGTAGTTTCTTTCTAGTGTCCAGACTTATTGCAGTGGAAGCAAACTCCTTTGCTATCCGTATCAGTTTTGTTCTTATTATCCTTTATTTTTGCCTTTTCAATTTACCTTCTTAGAATCGTTCTTCTTTTTAGAAGATCCTTTGAACCCTACCAGTAAGACTTGGTCTTTCTTGGTTGGAAAGTGACTTTCATCATTTTTCAACATGTTAAGCAAATCAGCAAAGTTGATATCTAGCTTGTTCATATGAAAAATTCACAACAATTGTGAAAGGAGTCCGGGAGTGAGTGCAAGATCAAATCTTGGCTCAACTATCCATCCATGCAAAACCCGTTGTCCTAATTGATCAATCAAATTGATTTTGTTAAGGACTTTTATCTGTACCGTAGTGTCATCGGTCATTCTAGATCGGAAGAGCTCCTTAGATATCTGATATCTATTTGTCCTACTTTCATCACCATCAACTACTTGATGTGCAGGAATATAGTAAGAGCATTCATAGTTTCATGCTGACGCTGAAGCTCGTTACTCATGGATGCGAGCATGATGTATTGAGCCAACTGTGCATCATCTTTCCACTTTCTAAAAGTAGCAATCTCTTCCTCAGAGGCATTGTCTGCAATCATTGCAGGGATAGGCGTATTAAGGACATAAGATAGCTTTTCAGCTGTGAGAACTATTCTCAATTTTCTTAACCAATCCATTTAATTCGGTCTGGTTAAATAACATCTAATATCCTTCGCAGTGATAGTAATTTAGACATTGTAAAATTCTGTAAATGAATTTGTCATTAACAACATTTTCGAATACATTCTTTTATTAATTACCAAAATAAATTAGGTCTTGTTTTAAATTGGTATCTCCCACTATTTTCTTCAAACTATATTACCCTCAATATATATAGTTCGGCAATATCTAATTAAAGATATGCTAGTGAGAATAAGAATCTCATTTCAAATGTATATAGCATTGTGTGTGCACAACAAACTATATATAAATAAATAGGTAAACAACTCTTGTCAATTACATCAACTATGCAACTCCTTGTATTTTGCCTCTTAGATCATAATGGTCAAGTGTGTGCACATCCGAACTAAAATGATTTAAGTTAAGTCAGACCCAGCATTTCTATATAAGTGAAGAGAAAAGTACAACCCTTGTGTGTGCACAACAAAGCAGTAATGTTCAATTCCTTATAAACATCATATGTAATAAAAATAATATCTTAAATATTTAATACTTGCCTTGTGTGTGCACAACAAACTCATATTAAATATTCAATACTCTATTGTTTCTATCATGCTAGAAGGCGACGTTTGATATTCTAAATATCTTTAAACGTTACAACTTAATATAAAATATTTGAGGGGTTTGTTATTAATTTGTCTCATCTTGTTTAGCGTGCATACACATATATATATATATAAAATATGCATCATATTAATTAACATGTGAAGCATGTTTGTATTATATATATATATATATATATATATATATATATATATATATATATATATAAGCATGCACATATAAAATACTATATTCTACCTGGATTGATTATGAACTTTTATTCTAGTTTGGTTCACTAGAGCCACCAAGTGAACCAAAAGGTCAAACCCTAGGGGTGCAAGAACTAATATTTAAATATAACTATTACATTTAAACTCGGGCTCCATTACAAACGGTTCTTCAAGCGCTCTTTGTTCCTTGATCTCCAATTCTTTAAAATAATTCTAACTATTCCTATTACAAAACTATTTAAAATAAATAGAAACCTTGATCAGCAGTCATGGAGAAGTACATAGGAGGATGATAGAATTTACATTAAGAAAAAATTAGAGAAGATAAGGTACGCAAACCCTATTTAATAAAACTCATACATTCATGCATCCAACTAAAATAAAATCAAATCACATTGGTCAATAGTCCATAATCAATCTCATTTATTATCATACACATCACCATATACATCAATAAATAACATTCATCTCATGAATAATAAACATTCAATATATATATATATATATATATATGATATCATTTAATGGGCAAATTTAGTTAGTATAAAATCTAATTTTGAATCAAAATAAACTCCTTTCTTTTAATCCAAATTTAAATCAAAATAAACCTCTTTTATTTTAATTTATCCAATTTTAAATAAAATAAACTATTTATTTTAATCAAAATAACTCATTTATTTTAATTAATTATAGAATCCAATTCCAAATAAAAAAACTCTTTATTAAAAAAACACGGATTCTCTTTCTTATTCACAAATAAACTCCTTTATTTTGAATAATATGAAATCTTATTCCATATCTAAATAAACTCCTTTATTTAAGGAAATACAGATTCTCTTTCCTATTCACAAATAAACTCCTTTATTTTGAATAATATGAAATATTATTTCATATCTAAATAAACTCCTTTATTTAAGGAAACATAAAATCCAATTTTAACTCCAATTAGTTATCATGGAATCTAATTCCAACTCTAATTAGTTAGCATGAAATCCAATTTTAAGATTAAAATAAACTCTTTATTTTAATAATAAAATTATTAAGAATATTAAATATAATATATATATATATATATATATATAATATATCATCAGTTGGAATCACGTGAATAAGAAGCATGTTACTAATATATATAATATATGTTACGTGAATTCACTTGATGAATCCTGCTTGGTGATTAGTATATATATATATATTAGTAAACCATGCTACCAAAAGTCCAAAATCATGTATCACCTTTTTAATTTTTCAAAAAGTTAATCCTGTAATATGATTTATATATATATTAGTAATCATGTTGGAATATAAGGAGCAGGGTTATTATAATAATATATAACTTTGTATGATAATATATATATATATATATATATATATATATATATATATATATCTGGAGAGATCAAGAGCACTCTCCTTAAATAGCACTCACTTAAATAGCACTCTTTTATCAAAACAGCGTAGTTTTGGAGGACGCGATGACATTTTTTAAATAAATACGGTGGCATTGTATTTACAAAAATGCCACTGCCCTCCAAAACTACGCTGCTTTTGATAAAAGAGTGCTATTAAATGAGTGCTATTTAAGAGAGTGCTTCGATCTTCATATATATATATATATATATATATATATATATATATATATATATATATATATACTCGAAGTCACTTTTTTTTTTTTTTAAACAACTAATAAAAATGTATAATAATTTTTAGAATTGAAAGTTTTTAAAAAAAATTGTTTTAGTGTGATTTGGGTACATATAACAAAAACAGTGTTGCTTAACAAAGCTGTTTTTTATTAGTTAATGTTTTTTTATAAAAAAAAAAAGAAATTACAGTGAGCTCCTGGGGTGAGCTCAATAAGTGTGAGCCTAAAAATGGACTATATATATATATATATATATATATATATATATATATATATATATATTATATACAAGTACACGATATATGATATATATGCAAGTTCATATCGACTTTTGAAAAAAAAGCGTGATTATGATTTAGCATTAAAAGCAGGCTTTCGGATTTTGAATTTTTTTTAAAAAATTTTATACAACAAATCATGCCCAATTAAATTATTCTAAACACATATTAACATACATATTAAATCAAAACAATTAATAATTTGCATAAAGGTTTGGCTCTAATGCCACTGTTAGGTTTGTAATATTCTTGGACGCAATCAAATTGCACAAATTAAGCGGAAGTATAAAAAATCAGAGTTTTAAAATTTTACAAACCATATACCCGGATCATCCTTTATGCATAATTATTATAAACGAAAAGATAAAGAACAAGAATTATACCCTTGAAGATTCGAGCTTCCTCAGGTATAAGTTCACCTCCAAATCCTTTCGCGTTCAACTTGAATCTATGGCGACCCCAAATCCGGATACTTGAAACCCGAACTCGGTTCTCCACGATACCATTTCTTTAAAATTTGAATAATACTAAATAATAATAATATAATTGAACTTAATTTACATACATCAAAGTTTACTTTCCTGTCGTGACCTTCAAATACATTCCTTACAATACACGTGATAATAGATTACATTGTCTTACTAACTATAACCATTAACTCATACTAAATCTCATTCAATAGCTTTTCTTTTCCCTTGTTAGTGCACGAGCCTTGAATCGATCGTCTGTCTCGAAAACATTTAGTTTAAGCAAGGTTGAGCATTTGAGTGCCCAAAGTAAGTAATAGCATATATATAAATTTGAAAGAATATAAGTATTCTCTTTACATAACACTTCTACAACGAATAGAAAGTTGTGAAGTAATCAGATCTTGATAAAAATTCACATAACAACTCTCTTTCAAATTCTTGAAATGAGGCTCCACCCATGAATAGGGTTTAAGAAACATACTATGAACATGGTTTTCATTTTCGAAAAGGTTTAGCGAGAAATTCATCAAGAAATCAGTCATAACTTACTGGACACGGAGGGTGATCACCCGATTGTACCTCGATTGATCAATACTACATAACTTGAGCGAAATTCATCGCTCATAGTTTGTCCGCCAAGCGCATAAAAATTTTCCCATTATCGGGATGTTCATACATGCACGGTTCCAAACCCAAGGTTTTTAATCTTGCTCAACAATAATATGTAATTCAACATATATGTATACGGGTAATTGAAAAAGTGTATCAACATGTGAATAAATGCCATGATTATCCAGTGGGGACACTTGTATAACCATTTAGAAATCAACTTAACGTAATATATATCCGAGCTAACATGTTGATAATCAAAGCGTACATAATCTGTACAGGAATAGAAAAGAATTCTGAAACTTCTTACTCATGTCCATTGCATAAAGAAAATGCAAAGGTAGGATACTTGCCTGATTCAATTGATTACAAATCTCAACTTAGGTTTTATCTCTTTATCACAACCTATCAATAATCGGATCATTCGCTTCGATTAGAACAATATATCATAATACATAGTACTGTCTATTACAGTCAGCACATAGTCTAATCACGTCATCACATAATCGCAGTGATCATACTTTTAGTTCATATTCTATACTTGAAATATTTTTATACATTTTTCAAATATCTCATCCATGCTTTTCACGAAGTCTTTTCTTTCTATTATAGAATTAATGACGGGTTTGTTGTCATTCGAAACTGACTTTATCGGGTAAATACTGAGTCTAAGACTCTTATTCTATACCTCAACATCTGTAAATATCAGACATTTTACTTTTAATCATTTTCGAATTTTCCAGAAATTGAAAAATTTAAAATAAATCAAATCATCACTCAAGGGCTTATAGTGATATAAGCATTACTATGGGTGCTCTTCATCAAATCTGGACTTCATAACCTAGGTTCTCTGATCGACTAGTTTGGCCATTTATAACTTTCAAACATCTAATCATAATTAAATGACTTAAACATTAAATAATTCCATTATCATTAATAATTAATTTATATTAAACTATTAATGAAACCATTGCCAAAATATAAAAGTTATTTATAATAACTCAAACTATTTTTAAAACATTTATATTACCCTTAAATGATTTTTAAAATAATTAAAATCATTTTAAATAATTACCATTAATATTTAAATATTAATGTACTATTTATCCAAATATTAAAAGTCATTAATTATAATTTAAAATATTTTTAAATCCTTAATATCCTCTTTAAATGATTTTAAATAAATAAAACCATTTTTAAACTATTTATTTAATAATAATTATTAAATAAACTAAATATCATTAATATTATCTTAATATCATTAATATTAAATTATTAATGAAATTATCCTTTAAATATTAAAAGTTATATTTTATAACTTAAAATATTTTTAAATACCTTAATTTCATTTAAAATGATTTTTATAATATTAAAATCATTTTTAAACTAAATTATTTAATATAATCATTAAATAACTTTAATATCATTAATATATAATTAATTAATGAAATTCATCACAAAATATTAAAAGTCATGGAAAATAACTCAAAATATTTTCTTATACCATAAAATAATTTTTCATGATTTTTCATGAATTAAAACTATTTTAAATCATTTATTTAATATTATAATTAAATAAATAAATACCTTTATATTTCAAAATATTAAATATTTATGAAATATACTCAAAATAATTAAAAACTATTTTTCAGACTTTAAAATAATTTTCATAATTTATTTGGTATTTTTAATAATTAAAAACTAATTTTTCTAATTTTTAAATTAATTTCCTAAAATCGTAAATTAAAATAATTAAAACTGTAAGCTAAAGGCCCCTATAGTGATGTAACCGTCATATAAATGTTCTTGAGCCTACCCAGATCTTCATAAGGCGAACCGAAGGTAGCTACTTTGTAGTGAATAACTCTCTCATCTTAACGTATTTGGACAATCTATAAATTGGGTCTTGTAGAGGAAATACAAGAATATACGATTCCACAATCATAACCTCTAAACAAACATCGATCTGGGATAAATCACCCATCAAAGTAGCTACCAAAGTCATTCTTCACGAAGAATAGATTCGAGGTGCCTACTTTGGACCTCTATAACTTGATGATCGTGTAACGCTTTATGTGATCTATCAATTCCAGTGCGTAGAAAACATGTAGGACTACAACTCCAACACTTAACATCATCATAAAAACAATAAATCAAGCATCTAAAGTATGGTCAAAGCTTGTAAGAAAAATCAACACTTAGAAAATTCTGGGCTGCCGAGAATTTTCCGGTCAATGCCGGTCAACCCACTTTGACCTTAAATAACTCTTAATCCATAATATATATGGACTTGATTCGTTTTGGAGCTTATATAACACATGACAAGATACACATAACAACCTTTAGAACACAAAACACATTAAAGATAACCGAGATATAAGGCCTGACATTTTCCAAAATAATATTTTCTGGACACTTAGAATATTTTACGAGTTTGAAGAATACATTAGGTCAATCTTGCCACAACCCACTTTGACCGCTTATAAATCCCGATCTACAATATATATAGACCTGATTCCTTTTGGAGTTTAAAGACCACATAACAAGCTGCACCTAAAAACCTTTAAACAACAAAAACAGTAAATAATCACAGAGATATAAGTCGTGACATTTGCCCAAAAATCACAGAATTCGATTTTTCCAACTTGCTCAAATCTTCAAATTCGTGCACTTTGATGTTATGGGTTCATGATTTTACAACCCAGAACATTAATAGACTCCCTATTACACTACTTTAAACAATCAATTTCATCAATTAACATCGAATCGAAGGATTTCAAAATTAGGGAATTTACCACTTTTTGGAGCTTTGATTCTTGGATTTCTGACTTTGATCTTGTGTTTTTGATGCTTGTGATCGTGGGGCTGTACTTAGGAGTGTATGGGCAAGTGTTTTTGGGAGCTAAGAGGTTGAGAGAGCATATCTAGAAGAGTTGGGGCAATTTTAGTGTACAAAAAAATGCTAACTCTCTCCAATCTATTTATAGAATAATTCAAATGCCTTGGATGCTCAATAGGGTTGGTATAATTGAGGTGTAATGGTATAGTAGCATGAGGGAATTCTAGAAGCCATTGATTAGCTAGCATAATTGATGATTCCATCAACAATGCTACTAATAATACACTAAAATGGACAAAAAGGGTATTTTGGTAATTTCGCATATAATTTCATGGGCATTCTTGTACATGGCAATTAAATGTAATATTTAATCACTAGATGGTAATTCTTATTATTTATCAATTACTTTCTATCCTTTGGTAAATTAAAATATTTATACAATAACATCGTAATTAAACCCGATAATTTTAAATTAGGGTTTTCTATAGAAAAATTAGGGTTTTCTAATTAGGGTTTCTTAACGCCATCAATTAGGGTTTCTAATTGACCATTAGGGTTCTCTAATTATCTGTGTATGTTCTAACACAGTCATTACGATCTCTAACTTCAACCGATTAGGGTTGTAATAATTAGGGTTTATCTAATTATCAACGTCTAACAACGATAATTAGGGTTTCCTTCTAATTGCCAGCATTCTTATACACAATAAACTTCATATACATGATCCTACTACTCGGTCATTTCTCATAACTGAGTTTTAATAATTAGGGTTTCACAACGACAAGATCTTGTATGACCTAATCAATAGTCATTGCTCAATATTATTTGTCCTTATATACAAACATTATATACATAATTATTGTATTTGTAAAATCATTATAACAATAATATAATATTATTATTCTCATCTCTTGATCACAATCCCAATTCGGGGTTTGGATCTCATATCCCACTTCTCTTTCTTACACAACATCGATGAATCAAGTTAAAATAGTTAACTTAATTATTCGAACAAATCATATAATAAAATATTTATTATATAATTTCAATTATCACTTCATATATTATTTCCAATCATGTTTTCATGGAAAATAATTAATAAAAAAACATTTTGGCTTGTATAAATTAATTACCATAAAAATATAATTTGTCATAATTAATAATTCCAAAATTATTTCTAATTTTCCAAGTAATAAATATATTCGCATTTATCATTCACATTACTAGACACTTATTCTCGTCATTAAATAAATAAATAAATAATTTATACGCAAAATTTCTTAATTATTTTATATAGAAAATCTCGGGTTATTACAGAATCCACCGGGTTTGGTTCCTTCCTTTGATCAACATTAGCCACCCAAGTGTTTGGCCTCTAGAGGTGATCCACCAAGGAAGAAAAAATATTCAAGAAGAAGGGTGGTTGGCGAAACCCTAGTTCTATCTCTATAGAAAAAGAGTGTACTCTCCAACAATTAGAATCATGTATGTTGTGAAAAAGTCAACAACCACATCACCTATAATAAGACTCCTCTTATTTATAGATGTGGGCAACCCTCCTTAACAATTAAGGAATTAGGTTTTATTTTAATTAATTAAAATCCTTTAATTAATTAAGCTCCCTATTCTTATTAGGGATAATTAATTAAACTCTTTTAATTAATTTAACCTCCTAATCTTATTAGAAATAAATTAGAGTACTTTTATTAATTAATTCCCAAACTCCTTTAGGAGTTAAATAATAATAATAGTAATAATAATAATAAGACTCCTCTTATTAATTTATATTTAATATTTCCAAAATATTAAATAATAAATATTAAATTATTTAATTTATTCTATCACCATAGATTAAATTAAATATACTTAACTTATTATTACGATTATACCATTTTCTTCTTAAATAATTATTCTTCCTTTTATGGTGTGACCCTTTAGGTTCTCCATATTAAACCGGTTGTGAATAAATTAATTAGAACAATTCTAATCTTATTTAAATAAATAAATTAAACTATTAATTTATTTAAATAAATAATATTTATTCTACAATAGGGATAAGTCTCCCTAGCGATTAACGACTTTCCAGATAATATAGATTTCAACATTAATCATAAAAGAACCTTTGAGTAAATAGTTATCGTACAATTCAATCATTCCACCATACAATGTCCCAATTAAATATAAGACATGGAATTACTATCAAGTCTTATTTTATTTAATTATATGTATTTCGACTCATAAATGTACAACTCCAAATAATGCAAATTAGAAACCCCTTTCTAATTTTATTCTGCCTTGGCCAAGGACTACTGTGTTGTCATTTATCGAATCACATAGGACATTTCTCTTCTTTTACTAGAAGTGATAGATTCTTTATTGATCATACATTATCTCCATGTACAACTTATTATACCCAAGCATACCCTTTGATATACCCTAAGGATCTTAAGAAATAAGTCAAAGTATAACTCATCATACACAAGATACTATGATGATCTCAAGTCCAAGGATCACTTGTACTACTATCACTACAGGAATTCCTATTGCCAGGTAAGTAAAACTCCATTAAGTATTCCTTAGCGAGCCACGTTCAGTGAACTTATTCTCCAATAAGCACCTACATACTTGCTTTAGTGTCTCCACACAAATGATCATGAGATCAATCATCCTCATCCAATGAGCAAGCAACGTATGTACCAATCTATCCGGATTCACTAATCTCCAATTTAATAATCCAATGATTGGGAACTATTTTAGTTTTAAGCTTTCTAATAATTTAGATCCCATTAGAATGATCATCATCATTATTCTAAAAGCATTGCTTAAAACTATGGGTTTATCACATAAAGTTATTTATGCAGGAAAGGGGGCTGAAGCCGACCAAAGCGGATGGGTAGATGTTAGACATGATCAGAGAAAGGGATTGGTTTGGGTTTGTTGCAACACCTGCGACTGCACCATCGGCTATAGTGCGGGAATTCTATGCTAACTCCAGGGAGACACAAAAGCGGCATTTCATTTCTCCAGGGCATACAAGTTAATTATCTTCCGCCGGTGATCCGTGAAGTGTTTCGAGATGCGAAGTATCTTCGACAAAATAATATATATATATATATATATATATATAAGTGTCGGGCTCCTTATAGACATGAAAGCCATCGAAGTGACAACAAATATGATTTACAACCGAAAATCGAAATTAACACATTTTTAATATCCGAATTGTTACCCGAATTATCGATTAACAGAATTACCAAATTTATAATTCAGTTATTCGGTAAATAACCGAAATGAAAGAATTTGACTTCGGAACGCTAATCCTCTTTTATCAAACATCTGGCATAGTTCTCAAAGTAGCTCAATCTATAGAGAATAGGAACCGTTGAACAAGTGTCGAAAAAAACAGAGGAATAGGAAGAGGTGTATAAAGATAATGTCACCAAGATTAGGGACTGTTTGGCTAAAATTTTGTTATTGAGAATTTGAGAGCAAATCTATCATGGGATTGCAGAGAGATAACTATGGGATTGCATTCTTTGTCATAAAAAGAAGTACCAAATTTAGCAAAACAAAATTAAAAAAATAATCAAAAACGAGAGGTAAAAACAAGGACCACGCATGGAAAAAAACAAAAAAACTGAGATTTGTGAAGTAAAGAGAAAGAAGAGAATCCAATGGAGTTGAAGAAGACAAGTGACTTGGTTTCTGTAAGACCCCAGCTTTTTATAAATAAAATTAAATTTTCTCTATTCATTATCTTGAAATAATAAGGAGTTAATTTGATATAATATTTTGGTTATGGGTGAAATGTGCAAATTTTACAAAATAAGCAAGTGGTTGTAAAATATTCATTTATGTCGGGGAATATTCGTTTGGTCGTGGAATATTCTTTTTGTCGGGAATATCCGTAAGACGGCGCAGTCATTTGTGGGCCCCATAACGGAATAACTGTCGGATGAAGAAAATGACAAGTTTGAGTTTTTATAAATAACGGCGTAGTTGTTATCGTTAACAACGTTGGAATACCCAGTTGGTTAAAATACGATGTCTGGCGTGGTTGCATAGTAGCACACGGTATTGCAGTATTATTGAATTATTGATTAAATGCGTGAAGGCACTACTCAATAATTATTACGATGAATTCTTTATTCCATATTTTATTTTATTGATTCAATAATTGTTGCGTTGATAGTTTATATTATTGTTGTTTCAATAATTGTCATTGCACAGTATTTCCCATTATCAGATCAATAATTCATATTATTTGAATAATATTATTGTTAGAGTTTATGCCCTAGAGGCCAGGTACTTGATATAATTGCTTAACGTTTTGATATTATATTTGATTGAAAAAATGAATGATTTTATTATAGTTTTATATACTACATTATATAAATGTTAACATAATAAAAAAAATCCTTAGAATAATGATACAAATTATATAGTTTCAAGTATGTGACTTGAACATGAGATTATATAATTACAATTAGTATCACTGTTCTTAAATGTCCCTAGTCGAGTATCATTGTTGATGGGACAACAATGATGCATTAAGACTAGTATGTGGTTTGACTGATGACCAAATCTCATTTGTCATAAATATATGAGATATTAAGTCAATGCAAAGGTACATGTTAGAGAATGATGTACTGGACAGACCCACCATGAGAATTCTATGTGGAGCATTATGCGAAGTGTCATTAGCAATTCTCATAGTGACAATGATGTAATGGTCCTCCGACCTGAAATCACTATATTTCTACATGGGAATTTATGTACTTTGATATTATCAAATGTAACCTTTAATAGGGTGGACTATAAATGTGATTATTGGGTACATCATGAATCGTGTGAGGAATATGAGTGATCTAGATGGAATTTAATCATCCTATATATTAGGGGTGATATCCATAGGCCTCTTGATTGAGTAGGACTATGAAATGCATGGCCATGCTCAAATAGTGATTTGTTTCATATAGTCTACTCATTGATCAAGAAAACTCAGATTAAATTATGAAGAGTATGACACATTCTATGACTCGAGTTTAATCTAGGATATTAAGGTTAAAAGGATTAAATTACATTGAAAAATTGGTCACGAAAAGGTTGCATCGAATCTTCGATCTTATTATTACTTGGGTAGCGATGATGCATTACTAGATGCCGCTCACTATTTATAATTTTATAATAAGATTTTAAAGTTATTGCCAACGTAATAATAACCTCTGAGGGTCACACACATAGAAACGTAATTTAAAATGGAATTAATTTAAATTTTAAGGATTTAAATATATTAATATGATTAATAGTATTTAAATCACGAATTTAAATTAAAAGGATAATTTGTATATATGTATATTAATTAAGTAAGACTTAATTAAGATATATATATATATATATATTCGGATTTTATGAAATTAGGTTTTGATTAATCCCCTTTTTAACTACTATATATATGATATAGTAGCCACTTAGGGTTATATCATAACTTCATAACCCTAGCCGCTCTTAGAGAGAGACTAGAGAGAAAGAGTTCTAAAATCCATTCCCTTTGGTGGCTAGTACCGCAGTTCCTTTTACTGCAGATCGTACGACGGTTCGTGGGGCATTCGTGTGGATACCGTAGAGGCGCGATTCATTTGGATTGCGATGGAGATTCGAGCGCATCAATTTCATAAGCATTTTCATATTCGGTATAATTTCTAACCAATGAATTAATTGTTTTCGCATGGATCCTGTTTAGGGTTTCGAATTTGGTTTTAATTATTCTATTTCCGCTGTGCGTTTCTGTGTCGAAACCCTTCAGTGGTATCAAAGCTACTTACGAAACAATTAATTCAGATAACGTGTTTAAAGTTTTTCGATATATATGATATGTGATGATACAATTTTACCAATCTGAAATTGATTATATTGTTTTCGATATATATGATATATGATGATACAATTTTACCGAACTGAAATTGAGTATATGATATTCTGTAATCGACATATTTTGTTATTATGAATATCAGTAATAGATATGCATGTATATGATGTTCTATTAATTGAGTATATGATATTACATGTAATTGACATATTACGGTATTATGAATATCGAATGATAGATATGCCTGTATATGATGTTCTGTTAATTGTATCTTATATAGCGTAATAACAATATACAACTTATGTTCTAATTGGATTAGAAGTATGCAGATTCAATTTAATATGATTAATTGAAACTGGACATATATGATATGTCTGGGTGTATTGTTATTATTAGTATTTGTTTTGGTGGATTAAATATATGATTACGAAACTGCTTTGAGATTCGTATGAAAAAAATTACTGTAATACGATTGTAGTCGGAGAGACCCTTGCTTGGAAGAGACCCCCCCTTGGACCCCCCGTCGTAGCGTACGATGGTCGTGTCCCCTATATGTTATATATAGTTTTCTTTAATTATATATAAATTGTTATGTGTTTATTGTGATATGCATGGTGCATAGTTATGGCCTTTTTGACCCATAGGTTAGTGGTTTTTGGTTTTGAAATACGGCTTGCATGTCGTGCCTTTCTATAAATTCTAATGTAATATTCTCTTCTCATCTAAATCCCCTCGAATGTAACTCGAGGTTTCTTTATGTCATGTAATAATCTGTAATCGATGAAGATGTGACGCCCCCAAAATAGGTATACATCACCTATTCTGAGTCGCCAAAAACATGGTACAGAATACGAATACAATCTTTAATATACAACAAGAGAGCTGTGAGTTTTAATACAATTATTATCTTCTAAACAATATCCACTCTCAGAATAAGTCCTCATTATATTTATTGTCACACTATTTAAAAAAATAGTGAGGACTACTAATACTATCATCTGGACCGTCACTCCGTTCCCCGACTAGTCCCTTTACGTTCTCATTTCACGAAGAGAACAGGTGAAAGAAAGGGTGAGCTCAACTAGCCCAAAGATGAAATATTATAACTAAGATAATGCGATTAAATTATCATTAGTCTTCAATAGTGTTAAACTAATAAAATACAATAGACATCAAGTTTAATTGCGGCGAACTCGAATCTATTAAAAAGTCAAGTAGAGAATAAAATCTACTATCTTTTATGATTTAAAAGGTTTTCATCACTTTTATCATTTGGGACTCGACAATAAATAATCCACATCATCCACGTGACTTTCTGACCAAGGATATTAATTAGTATCACAACCACAAATTACCCATGCACTACGGGCCAAGGATATTCGTGTATTCATCAATGGTCATGATCATGCCAACAACTGTCCATCAATGAACTACGGGCCAATGAGGACTTTTACCACATCATTTGTAAAACTACGGTCATGATTACACCGAATAATCCCTGGTCATAATCATACCAAGTCCATCTATGCACTACAGGCCACAGATGACTTTCAAAAAAATATAAACATGAGGATGATGACAATAATATAAGAATTCAATAAAACAAGTTCAAGAACTAATTTATTCAGGAACTAATAACGTCCAAATTGTCAACATGATACTTTTTTGTAGAGTAAAATTCAAGAATGCTCAAAAGAATATTTTCATGAAAAGATACTGGATGAAGCGCAAATATCAAGGATATTCCACTAATTTCATGGAGTATAGAAGTCAAAACTTTAACCAACTGAGTATAATAAAGAATGGAATAACAAAAGAAATCACCATGCATGCGGTAGCATAGACCACGAAACCGTGTGCAGCGTAAAACACACGATGTGATATTCTAACGAATAATAAAGATGAGAACCAGTGCAAGCGTAAAAAGCACGAATGATGTTCCAACGAGAATAATAAAGAATGGAATAACGGAAGAATTTCACCAAGTATAGGGTAGCTCAGCGTATCACAGTTATTCCAATGAGAATAATAAATAATGAAATAACAGAAGTTCTCTTCATGAATACAAAAGAAATAATACCCCTTACCTTAATAAGAATAGTACTAGATGTAGGAGTAGTGAAGTAGCAGAATACCTTTCTTCTTTCTCTCTATAATTTCTCTCTCTAAAGCTTCAGTGAATTCGTAAGAAATAATGAAGGAATGAGCTTCTATTTATAGAAGAATGGACTGCATAGTAACTAATTCATGAACGGTCGAGATTGATTTACTTTTAATCGGACGGTCCATAAAATATTCTAATAAAACAAAATCTTTAAATAAAATATATTATACATATTAAATATATATATATATATATATATATATAACATGTGTAAAAAAAATCACGGGATACACTCCCGTGATCAGCTGCTTCCTTTATTTCCTAAATTGTCAAAGTTATATATATATATATATATATATAATAACTTAATAATACTCCCTTCCTGACCCTTTTCTCCCCCCCCCCTAATTCCTCCGTGATAAATTGTCTTCCAACCAAGACTTTGCCAAACACATGGGTCCCACTCGTGGGCCCCCACCTTTTATTATATAAAATAACTTTCTACCGATTATTTTGAAAAATGGGTAAATGGGGGTCCATAAAATAAGCAAAATTTACATCAAAGACTTCATAAAAAAAAATCCCTCAATATTTTTAACAACATTTATCATCATTATTATAATTCACAATATTAATCGACCAGGTTGTTCCCAGGAAAGAAGGGGCTTTCCAATAAGGATTTCTCCCTGTTATCATGCAATTAGGTGACCAAACCTCTCCTTGATGAACTTCTGACATCGTTAATATTGCAAATAATAATATTAATAACTCTGTCATCTTAATTATTGATTTAATAATATATAAAATATCGATAATAATTGAATCAAATAACGTGAGATACTATGCAACAATTCTTTGAAGCAATAATTGAACAAAACCGGTGACTTCTCACGTAAGCATCAATAATCAATACCGTGTGCTCTTCTTATGCAACCCGCGCCATTACTTCGTTCTTTTACTACTACCGAGTAGTTCAACAATGATTAATGGTAAAACTTTTTACCGTTATTTTCATAAAAATATTTTTGTCGTTTTTCTCAATCCAAAATCGATAATTCCGTAGGGTCCACTAATGATTTATTTGTTGTCTGAATATTCCCCATTAAACGAATATTCCCCAACCAATCGAATATAATACAACAACTTGCATACTTTGCAAAATTTATAAATATTACCCACAACTATAACATTATATTAAATTCATTCCATAATATTTATAGAAAATTCATCTTTATTCATAAAAGTTGGGGTCTTACAGAAGATGTCAAGATGGAGAACACGATGGAAAGATGATGATGGAGAGGAGGCACATGCTTGAGGAAGATCCAAGGAAGCCATTTATTTTACGATCTTTTATCACCTTAGATTGACCTTCAATCTTTCATTAGCTTGAAAAGATTGACAGTGGATTGGGCCATAACTATGACACATTTATTTTTGCACTTTATTTATGCTTATATGCGATATGATATGATAAATAATGTGCATGCTTAATAAGATTAAAAATTGGTGAGATCTAAATTTATTTATAAAATCCCTCATTAAATTATTAAGTCTAAATCGATGCCTTCCAATGAATAACACTCATCAAGCCCTTGATCAATAGATGTAGGTTTGCCAAAAGCAAAGTACCCTATTTATCTTGGTAAGATGCGATAGGATAATTGTGATATCCAAACTGTTAAAATCATTGGGCCTGACTTAACTAAGTTATCTCAATAGGATTGTGGACTTAGAGGCATAGAGTTTGGTAAGTACTATAAGATGGACTAGAAACAAATATTGTTTACCAAACTATCCAAGAGTTATATATGATATAATTGACAAAAGGGTTGTCTACCTAAATAATTATGTTTTAAGAGATTAGCCAAAGCTAACTTAGGGCATAATGAAATATGGATCTTAGCTCACTAGAAAGATTTAAATTAAAAATGCTTTCCGAATTAATGGTGAGGGCTATTAATTTGAATAAAATAGTGGGAGGTATATTTTGAATGTACTATTATCAATTACATAATATCAACTCTGCAATTTGACTTATTATTTTTTTGCACTTATAAATTGTAGATATCAATGGCAAACAACAATAATACAAGTAGTCTTTCACTACAATCAGTCCTTGAGAAGGACATGCTGAGTGGAATTAATTTCCTTGGGTTTTCCAATCACTCCGGAGGCCCAAACAGATCTTGTTTTGCAATCCCTGAACAGCAGCTATTCTCAATTTGTCATGAATTATCTTATGAATGAAATTGCAAAATCCCTTACTAAGTTGTTGAGCATGTTAAGAACTGACGAGAACAACATGAAAAAGGCAGGACCCGCTCCCATAATGATGGTGCAAAAGGGGAATGCTAAAGGATATTGGAAAGGCAAGAAGAAGATAGGATCTAAATCTGGTGCCAAACCTAATTCCAAAACCAAACAGGCTTTAAAACCTAAAGGTGGGGTGTCTAAAGAAGGTGATTGTCACTTCTGTGGAAAACCTGGACACTAGAAAAGGAATTGTCAAGCTTATTTGGAAGAAGTGAAGAAAAGGAAAGGAAGTATGACTTCCGATTCAGGTATATATGTTATAAAAGTCAACTTGTCTACTTCTACATCATGGGTATTAGATACTGGATGTGGTTCTCACATTTGTGTTAATGTGCAGGAACTCCGAATGAGTAGGACTTTGGCAAAAGGAGAGGTTGACCTACGTGTTAGGAATGGAGCAAAAGTTGCTACACTGGCCGTAGGAACTTATCATTTATCTTTTCCCTCTGGGCTAGTTTTAGAATTAGAAGATTGCTATTTTGTGCTTACTATAAGCAAAAACATTATTTCTATTTCTTGTTTGGACAAGAAAGGTTTTTCATTTATAATAAAGAACAATCGTTGTTCCTTTTACTTAAATGATATATGTTATGGTGTTGCACAATTGTTTAATGGTCTTTATATTCTTGATTTGGAAATGCCTATCTATAACATAAATACAAAACAATTTAAATCAAATGATTCAAATCTGACATATCTCTGGCACTGTCGTTTGGGCCATATAAATGAGAAACTGATAAGTGGGTTTTACACCTACTTATTGGATATCAATTTACACAAATTATGCCCAACTCAAGTACATTCTAGTATGTTTTAGTTGCATTTCATGTTATTTTGCATTGCATATATTTAGAACTCCTTTGGTGGAATAATTGAAGGAAATGGCATAGTTTGGTGGTGTTAGATGGCATGAGGCTGATGTAGATCGCATGAGGTTGACGGATGCATGATAATGAAGGTATAATGGAGCAAGGAGACCAAGCAAGGAAAAGAATGAACAAGTAGCGATGATAAATAACATGACATGAAACCGTAACGAATACAATCAGTACGAGGCCATACATGCGGCTGCATGTGAATAGGCTTGAGGACGAGGCCACGCCTGAGAGCTCGGCCAGATAACTTTATATACTGCAAGTCTCGCGCTCACACGAGGAATAGACTGGGGGAGCGCGTGGCCGCGCGCGATGGCTGAAGCTGCTGATTTGTTTTATTTTAATTTTTAATTAAAAGGGTTGTAATTAATTAAAAACGATATCTGACTGGTGTCAGACATATCTTGGATAATTTTTATGTATTTTGACAGTAGTAACTAGGGTTTACACATTGGGAGAGATTCCAACGAAGAACGAAGCCTACACTCCATCTTTTCTAATTCTTCTTGGGATTTTCTATCATTGTGGATTATTATTATTGTTTTGCTAGATTTTTATGTGGAGTTAAACGTTGATATTGGTTCACAATATGCAATTAGGTTTGATCGTTCTTATCCTTTATCTTTCAATTGTTTGTTTGTTAATCATGTTTAGCTTTGATCCCATAATGGCTTTTGGTTCAGTCATGAACTAAACTCCATTATGGGATTCTAACGGATTTTAATATGTAGTTTAGTTGCATGCTTGATTGCTGGGGTTGTTTTACATATCATATGGGATTTCTATTATGATTGTTTTGCATGTATGAATGTTTGATCACCATTCATTTCAGTACTTGCATGGAATTGACAATGAACATGCAAGTATGGACTATAATCATGATAGCATACGTATATGGGGCTGTTTTATATGGCTTTTGTATTTCGTGAATGAGATAGACATATACTTATTCACCGTATAAGTTAAAATAAGGGCTTGTGCTTAAATTCAGTATGACTGCAATTTCACATAGACATATAGTGATTTTGGTTATATTGATGATTACATGGAGTCTATCATTTGTGGATGTTGTGTAAGTAGGTCATAGTGCATTGAAAAATGGTTATGACTCTATTAGTGCTCTTGGCTACTTTCCTGTGATATGTGAACAATTCTTGCATGATAGTGGTAATTTGATGAAATATTAAATGAAGTTAGGATCCCATTATTTCCAGACTTGGTTTATTTCATTGTTATTCTTGTTTTAGTTGTTATCTGCAATTAGATTAATTCACCCATTATAGTCATTAGTTTAAGCATATAAGTATAGTGATTTAATTGATGCATAGTAGTTTAAATCTGACAACTTTCTCTGTGGGATCAATACTCTACTTACTCTGAATTACTTGTTGACACATGTATGCTTGCATGAGTTAGAGCTCTTTTTGTTAGAACTGAAAAAGAGGCAACAAGTTTTTGGCGTCGTTGCCGGGGAAAGGCGTTAATTTAAATAATTATCATCAGTTTCAAGCTATATTGTATGACTTAGACAATTCAGATCGTTTCTCACTTCTATTTTTTTTTTTTTTTTGGTTTCAGGTACTTGTAGATTTTTATGCACACGCGATCATCCAACTCGGAATTAACACCAGCACAGGATAACATTAACGGAAGGGGTTGGAAAGCAAGTGTGCGGAGAAACTTGCAGGCTCAATTAGAGAGTACTACAGTTAGTATGGCAAAAGAACAGAGAATTGAGCAAAGAGAAGAGCACCGGGCTCTACGAGATTAATCCATGCTTAAAATATAAGCGGACTACGATCTAGCATAGTCGGGCCGTGATAGCGATTAATACTTTTGAGATTAAACCGGCACTATTCGGATGGTGCGAACTTCGGTTCGATTTTGGGGGTGTCTTTACTGGATGATCCAAATGAACACCTATTGAGTTTCATCGAGATTTGTGATACATTCCGATACAACGGTGTGACGGAGGATGCTATTAGACTGAGGTTGTTCCCATTCTCATTGAGGGATGAGGCGAGAAGTTGGCTTCATTCTTTGCCGTCAGGGTCAATCACTACATGGGAGGACTTAGCACAGAAATTTCTAGCCAAGTTCTTCCCAATGGCTAAAACTACAAAGATGAGGATAGCTATATGTCAGTTTGAGCAACAACAAGGCGAGTCCTTATATGAAGCATGGGAGAGATACAAAGAGATACTAAGGAAGTGTCCGCATCATGGTATGCCGGATTGGATGGTGATCAACACCTTTTATAATGGATTGGGATGGCAATCGAGACCTATTGTAGATGCAGCTGCTGGAGGGGCATTATGGGAAAAAAGCTATAACGAGGCCTATACACTTATTGAGACAATGGTTGCAAATAATTTTCAGAATCCTACAGCTCGGATGCCATAGCCCAAGGTTGTAGGTGTGTTGGAGGTTGATGCTATTACCCAGTTGTCAACACAGATGGCAGCGATGGCAAAGAAAATAAATACACTTGCAGAAAGCAAAGTAAAGATAGTTGCCTTCGTATGTGAGATTTGTGCGGGGTCACACTCCACGGATTAATGTGCTATTAGCTCAGAGTCGGTACAGTATGTGAACAACTACATGAAAGACCAAGGTCAATTTCAGAACACATACCACCCCAACAACTGAAATCATCCAAACTTTAGTTGGTCAAATAACCAAGGACATCAGAAGAATAAGTTCCAACCGAACCAACAGGTTTGAAAATACACATCATCTCAAATTTGGTTTCATCAAAACCACCGTTTCCACCGGGATTTTCTCAACAACAACAACATCACACTCCAAACCGCACCTACGACCGGAAAAAGAAATCAGAAATGGAGGAGATGATGTTAAAATACATGGCAAACACTGAAGTTATGATCAAAAGCCAAGCAGTTGCTATTAAGAATTTGGAGAATCAGATGGGGCAGATGGCAAGCATGCTTAACAACAGGCCCCAGGGTTCATTGCCAAGTAATACAGAGACAAATCCTAGAAGAGACGGGAAGGAACAATGTCAAGCGATCACATTGAGATCTGGGAAGAATAATGTAGGTACTGCAAGTCGCGCGCCCGCGCCTGATTTACAAGGGGATGTCACGCGGCCACACGAGACAGAGCAGGTCACTGACGAGAAAAAAAATCTGGAAAAATCTGAGTCAAAGTAGGAAGAGAAAGATAAAGCAGGTTCAGAGGAAAAGATTAAGAGTTCATTACCACCAATTCAACCTCAAGTACCGTATCCGCAGAGATTAAACAAGCAGAGGGAAGATAAACAATTCAGTAAGTTCTTGGAGGTATTCAAAAAGTTGTAGATCAACATACCGTTCACCAAGGCATTGGAACAAATGCCAAGCTATGCAAAGTTTATGAAGGGTATATTGTCAAGGAAGAAAAGACTAGATGAGTTTGAGACAGTAGCCTTGACAGAGGAATGCAAAGTCAAGATGCTTGTGAAATTACCTCAAAATTTGAAGGATCCCAAGGCGACTTCACAATTCCGTGCACAATCGGGAAGATGAGCTTTAGTAAGTGTTTATGTGATCTTGGGGTAAGTATAAATTTGATGCCCTTGTCAGTATTCAATCAATTGGGATTGCCGGCTCCAAGGCCGATAAACATATCATTACAGCTAGCTGACAGATCCATCATGTATCCACAGGGAATCGTTGAAGATGTGTTGGTAAAGGTGGACAAGTTTATCTTTCTGGCTGACTTCATCATTTTAGACTACGAGGAAGACAAAAGCATACCAATCATACTGGGGAGACCATTTTTAGCCACAGGCAAGACTTTGATAGATGTGCAGAAAGGGGAACTCACTATGCGTGTTCATGATCAGGAGGTCACCTTTAACGTCTTCAAAGCCATGAAGTTCCCAACAGACGAAGAGGAATGTTTTCTGGTTGATTTGGTGGATCGGGTCGTAAAGGATGAGGAACAGAGTCTTATGGATTACGAACCTTTGAGAAGTATCATTGCTAAAAATTCAGAATTGGAGGATGATGTAGTCGATGAACTTGTGCAATACCTGGATATCATCCCAAAATTCAGGAGATGCGGAATATCGGTCGAGCCATTGACGAAAGCTGGAGAATCTTCAGTAAAATTGAAACCATATCTCGAGTCACCTCCAGAGCTAGAATTGAAACCACTACCAAAACATCTCAGGTACGCATTTTTAAATAAAGATTCAAAATAACCTGTGATTATTTCTTCTGCACTAACATCTTTTCAGGAAGAAAAACTGCTACGAGTGCTTAGAGAGTTTAAATCTGCTATTGGATGGACCATAGCAGATATCAAAGGATCGACCCTTAGATTACAGATGCATAAGATCTTCTTTGGAAGATGGGAGTAAACCGTCGGTTGAGCAACAAAGAAGGCTCAATCCGATAATGAAAGAAGTGGTCAAGAAAGAGGTACTGAAATGGCTGGATGCAGGAATAATTTATCCGATTTCAGACAGCTCATGGGTGAGCCCAGTGTAGTGTGTGCCAAAGAAGGGTGGTATGACCATTGTGACCAATGAAAATAATTAGTTAATTCCAACATGTACTGTGACGGGATGGAGAGTCTGCATGGATTACCGTAGGCTCAACAAAGCTACAAGGAAAGATCATTTTCCACTACCATTCATTGATCAGATGTTGGACAAATTAGCATGTCATGAGTATTATTGCCTTTGGGATGGATATTCAGGCTACAATCAGATTATGATCGCTCCAGAAGACCAGGAAAAGACTACCTTCACATGCCCATTCGGCACTTTTGCTTTTAGAAGGATGTCTTTCGGATTATGCAATGCTCCAGCCACCTTTCAGAGATGCGTGATGGCTATATTTTCAGACATGGTGGAGCAGCACGTGGAAGTATTTATGGATGACTTCTCGGTCTTTGGGGACTCATTTGATTTATGCCTCGAGAATTTGGTTCTGGTTTTGAAGAGATGTGTTGAGACGAACTTAGTGCTGAACTGGGAAAAGTGCCATTTCATGGTGCAGAAAGGAATTATACTAGGACACAAGGTTTCGAAGAAGGGACTTGAGGTGGATAGAGCAAAGCTGGACACGATTGAGAACTTGCCACCACCTACTTCCATAAAAGGTGTTCGCAATTTTCTGGGACATACAGGTTTCTACCGCAGATTTATCAAGGATTTCTCTAAGATAACCAAACCCCTATGCAGACTATTGGAGAAGGATATACAGTTTAACTTTGATGAAGCCTGCGTGTCGGCGTTTGAGCACTTAAAAAGAAAACTAACTTCAGCACCTGTGATTATCGCACCAGATTGGGAATTGCCATTTGAGTTGATGTGTGATGCCAGCGACTACTGTTTGTAGGGGCCGCTTTGGGGCGAGAGGAAAGAAGAAGATTTTTATGTGATATATTATGCCAAGAAGACCCTTACGGATGCAGATTGAACTACACTACCACGAGAGAAAGAGTTATTGGCGTGAGTATATGCCTTTGATAAATTTTGAGCACATCCGATTGGCACAAAGGTGATAGTGTGTATACGGATCACGCGGAAATTCGACATTTAATGGCAAAGAAGGATGCAAAACCCCAGTTAATCAGATGGATTTTACTACTGCAAGAATTTGATTTGGAGATCAAAGACAGAAAGGGCACCGAAAACCAAGTGGCGGACCACTTATCGCGACTAGAGAATCCAGAAAGGCAGGAAGACGATAACGTTATGATCAATGAGACTTTTCCAGATGAGAAGCTTGTGGTGAAAGGGGAAGTGTCATGGTTTGCAGATTACGCGAATTATTTGGTGAGTAAGATGGTACCTTCTGATTTAGTGGGTTATCAAAAGAAGAAATTTCTGCATGTTGTTAAATGATATATATGGGATGAGCCTTACTTGTTTAAATAGTGTTTTGATCAAATGATAAGGAGGTGTATTCCATATAGTGAGACCGAGGGGATTTTTCAGGATTGTCATGCTTCGGTGTATGGAGGTCACTACTGGGGGAGAAAGAACAATGCTAGAGTACTCAAAGGTGGATTTTATTGGTAGACTATTTTCAAAGATGCACACGGTTTTGTCCAAATGATATGATAGATGTCGTGAGTGGGGAACATCTCGAAAAGAAATGAAATGCCCTCAATACAATCCTCGAAGTTGAAATTTTTGATGTGTGGGGATTGATTTCATGGGACCCTTTGTTTCTTCCTGCGAAAATCTATACATCTTGCTCATGATGGATTATGTCTCGAATTGGGTAGAAGTGGCGACTCTTCCGACAAACGATGCCAAGGTTGTTCTAAGATTCTTACGAAGTATCTTCACGAGATTTGGGACTCAAGGGCCATTATCGATGTGAAAGGTAGTCATTTTTGCAACAGCGGTTTATACTTTGTTGGCTAAGTATGGGTGAACCATCGCATTGCTACAACTTATCACCCACAAACAAATGGCCAAGCGTAAGTGTCGAATCGAGAAGTCAAGAGAATCCTTGAAAAAGTCGTGAATCCCACACGGAAGGATTGGTCGTTAAAGTTGGATGATGCGAAGATATGGGCTTATAGGATCAGATACAAAAACTCGTTGGGCATGTCACCTTTCCAAACAGGTACTGCGGAAAACTGTCACCTTCCTATGGAGCTAGAGCATAAGGCATATTGGGCAATTCAAAAGCTAAATTTTGATTTGAGTGCTACAGGGGAGAAACGCCTACTCCAACTCAATGAGTTAGATGAATTCAGATTACAGGCATCTGAGAATTCGAAGCTGTATAAGGAGAAGGTGAAGAAATGGCATGACCGAAAGATCATTGAGAGATCCTTTGAACCGGGACAACGGGTTTTGCTTTATAACTCCAGACTTAAACTTTTTCCCGGGAAGCTGAAATCGAGATGGTCAGGTCCATTTACAGTGAAGACTGTTTTTTTGCATGGTGCAATTAAAGTATTTGATAAGCTGCCGGACAAGCCTTTTAAGGTGAATGGACAGCGCTTGAAGCATTACCTTGGTGGTGAGGTAGACAGACAGAAAGTCGCCGCCATCCTCTCTTCGACATGATATTCAGAGACAGTCAAGCTAATTGACTATAACTTAGCGCTTGATGGGAGGCAACCCATTCTTTCTATTTCTATCTCTATTTTCTTTTTATTTATTCAGTAGAGTATTTAGTTAGATCATCTCTATTTCATGTTTGATAAATCATATGTTATGCATAATTGAGTGTGTAGCTGCATTTGCAGTAAGAGGTGTTTGAAGTAGGATAGAGTTGATTTAGTCCTGCCTGTTGCTCATTAATTCATGCCTTAAAAGTGTGTATTCATGTCCATGTAGGAATTTTCAAGTGCACTCATCACTGATATGCAGTTTGAGAGTAAATAGATTTACTGATCTCTTTGTAATTGCCTCGCCTGTGCCATGAGCCAGTCTGAAAAGTCGATAGCTCCTAGTCCCAATCCACAACTTCATTCTTCACTCATGGCATTGCATGAGATTCCTCTATAAAGTCTCACATGGTATGTAATGATACTGGTCTTGAAAAGTTTTAACAGTTTAAAAACCGAGTCGAGGCTTACTTGGTTTCTCACTTGATATAACAGCCGCAACTCTTTCAGCTCTCCACACGCCTCCTTAGCCCTATAAATACTCAAACTTCCGATTCTATCTCCATTCAAAGAGCAGACCTATGCTCTCATTCACGGACATAAACCTAGGGTTTCTGTTTGGGTTGTGCAACAACTAGTTTGAGGGTCAGTAGTTCTTATTCAGTGCTAAGCAATCCATCTACATTCTGTAAGACCCCGAAATTTTTTTAAATAAAAAGGAATTTCCTTTATTTATTATTTTGAAATAGTAAGGGTTGATTTGATAAATGTGGTTAGTTATGGGTAAAATGCGCAAATATTTTAAATAAGCAAGTGGTGATATAATATTCATTATTGTCGGGGAATATTCGTTTGGTCGTGGAATATTAAATGCTTTGTGAGAATATTAAATGCGACGGCGCAGCCATGTGTGGGCCCCATAACGAAAAGCGATTGGAGGAAGAAAACGACAAAAATAAGTTGTTTAAAAATAACGGCGTAGTTGTTACCGTTTACACTGTTGGAATACCCGGTGGTTAAAACACAGTAATACGCGTTATTTCATAGTAGCACACGGTATTGCACCAATTATTGATTCTTACGTAAGAAGGCACTACTCAATAATGGTTACAGTAATTACTGTTCAGTGTTTTATTTTATTGATTCAATAATTGTTGCGTTGATATTTTATATTCTTTGTTGTTTCAATAATTGTCATTACACAAGATTTTTCATTATCGAACCAATAATTCATATTATCCAATAATATTATTAGATAACATTATTGGCAATGTCTAGAAAGTTCATCTAAGGAGAGGTTTGGTCACCTAATTGCGGCGCCAAGTAAGGAGAAATTCTTATTGAAAGCCCCTCTTTCCTGGGAACTACCTGGTTGTCAATATTGTGATTACAGTAATATTATTTGTGAATAATTAATTATTGATTCATATGATGAGGAAAATATTGATTTTATGTGGATATAGATGGAGAAAATTTTTATAGTGACAATTGTTGAAAATTAATATTTTATCTTTTTCTCGATAAAATAATTCATTTAAATATATTATTTTAATAATATATTAACGATGATATTTTTACGATGAATGTGGGATATATGAGTATATGTGGAGGAGGAGTATTTTTGTTACCAAAATGTTTAAAACATATTAAACATGTCGGTGGACCCCATTTATTAATGAAAATTTGATTATAGCACTGTAAAATCGCCCGTTTGTGGATTTCTTATTCAATTTCATTTGGAATTTGGAAAAACTTTCTTACAGAAAGTTGTAGAGAATTGAATTTCCTATAACAATTGCTGAGATTTGAATTTTCTGGAAAAGGGCTATTTATTGTGAATTATTGAAGTTCCGAAGCTCCGAAATAATTGATTTTTGGAAGTTTAAAATATTTTTAATTACAAAAACGTTTTTTTCATTTTTGAAAGTCATTTAACATGTGTGGCTGAAGTTTGGACCAGATTTGTGTGTGTAGAGAATTTTGATTATATATATTATTATTATATTAAATTTTCTACTTTGGTGTTCTAAGCAATTTCTTATAAATAGGTGCTTAGGTTAGAATTGAAAATCACACCAGAAACTGAAGTTTTCTCTCTCTATATTATCGAGCGTATTCTTGTGAGTATTTTGAGTATACTTTGAGTATTGCTATATGGTGCAAGTTCAAGTCATAGCCTATATCCGGTGTTTCAACTAGAAGTACTGTCTTTCGAGGTAAGGGATGTTATTTTCTTCTCAAATGATATTATTTCTTCAATATCATTATGCTGAAATATTGGTTGGAACTTTTTATCAATAATTATGATGAGGATTTATTTGTATGTGGATATTGTCTAGATGGCAATATCTGTATTTAAACTCACAGTTTTACTATTGTAATAATAAAGTTGTAGTTATTTCTGTACCATGTATTTGGCGACTCAGAATGGGTTGGATGGAATGGACCTATTTTGGGGGCGTCACACATTCTCTCTATCATATGCACATGGGTCCAAAAAGAGCACGCTCCATCCCCATCTCTTCCTCGTCAGAATCTTCCTCAAGTAACCAAGAAGAGGATGTCGTGGACCACAGAAAATTTATCAGTCTGGAAGCTTAGCAAGAATATTATCGGATCGTGGCAAAATCGTTTGTGAAGGAACGAGGGTTTAAACCTGAAAAGCAAGATGGCCAACTATGGAATATGATACGTGAAAGTGACTGGGTTGGTTTGGCTGCAACTCCTATGCCTATTCCCATGGGGGTTGTTAAGAGTTCTCTGTGAATGCTAAGGAGATGAAAGGAGGGATAACACTAGTTCGAGGAGTGCAAGTGGATTTTCGCCCCCCAACCATCAGAGCAGTGTTTGGGATGACTGACACACCAACAACGGGGTCTGCTAACTGGGTCACAGGTGCACATTTGATGACGGACTTGGACTTAGTGATTTATAAATTGTGCATTCCGGGCACCAAATGGAATTATAAGGTAGGGACGACCGAGCCAAAATCTTTTCCAACGTCCGCCTTGAATCGATATGCCAAGGCGTGGAATCTATTTATCTGCGCCAAATTAATTCCATCAACAAGACCAAAGATGAAATAACCAACGGCGGGGTATCATTTTATGGGGCATTATCAAAGGCGGTACATTGGCGCTTGACCACCTAATTCATCGAGAACATCTTTGCGTTATTTGCGAGAGCACGGCCGGAGTATTCCACACGCGTCAGCACCAACCATGATGTGTACACAACAAGGAGTCCGTGGAATAACGAAATGTTCGCGAGAATCCGAAACCACGATATCACTCATGCTACTATTGCCAAATTCAAGGATTGGACGGGTGGTGAACCACATCCGCGAGGACTAGGTTTTATTATCCAGCCCACTTTCCTAGAGCCGCCACCACAGCCCACTCGGACAGATGAAGCAGGCCCCTCGACACAACCACAAGCTCCTCATGGTGATCGCCAGCTCCGAAGGTTGGAGCGCAGGGTCGACGCCATGTATGATAATTTCGGAACGTTTGCTACAGGTCTCACAAGGGCCTTGGCCGAGGCCTTTGCACAGCAAGGAACAATGCTAGAGTGGCCTCAGTTTGGGATAGCAGTGCCATATCCACCACCAAATTCACCACCCGAGGAGGGTGGTACAGCCGATCATTAGGGGAGTTCTCTTGTACCCTTTACCTTCATTCAATGGGGCATTAAATACTTTAAGTTTTGGGGTATTGGGAAGTAGTATAGCAGCATGTAGTTTAGTTTTTGCATGATTAGTTTAAAATTCTGCATTTTAAGTTTATTTGTTTTATGTGGTAGAAAAAAATTTTAAAATTTTTTTGTTTTAGTTAGTTTGCATGTCTCACAAAAATTCTTGCTTTATAGAAATTCTTGCCTAGCCAATGATGATAGTGAATTGTGAAGGTTTTTAGAGTATATTAGATAACATGAACGTAGTTATAATGTTTTACACGATGAAATTCATGTTGCTGTTTAAATGCTTTCGATTTGCACGGATGTGTTCACAATCTCTTGCAGGTATAAGAATTATGTGTTGCATTGCTTGTTAGAAAATGTAGTTTTAAAAAGAGAAATATGTGGAACATGCATGTAGACTGTATAAAACATTGACATTCAAACTATAGGAAAACATGGGTCTGCTATGTATAAAAAAAAATGAATACCAATAACGTGGCTAGTCTTATTTCGGGGCCCTGACTACTTGAGTAAGTACGTCTGAGAGGATTGTCTCTACACCTAGCGCCCTAAGGTCTTTCATGGTCTGGGAGTCGTTGGTTGAAAGCTCGCTAAGGGGTAGCAGTGTTGCCTAATGGAATAAGGCATTTTACAGTCATGTGAAAAAAAAAAGAGAAAAAGAAAAAGAAAAGAAAAATAGCAATAAACACCACGGGAAAGAGCGAAAAATCGCCCTCATGAGTATCAATAAAGCAGTTAAGCCCATCATTGAACCTTAGTTTGTGTGGATATATTGGAACAGTCTTCGTTGCATGAGTATACATGATTCTTAATTTAGACTATAATTTTCTATTTTGAGCAGTTTAGCATGTGTATTCTTTGCTTGAATCAAGTTTTGGTGAACACTATACACACACACACAGCATCTCTATAGCATGTATGAATTATCTGAGTGTATGATGTTATGACCATAGTTTAGTTTGAACTTGTATTCTTGAATCTGGATAATTCACTGAGGCATTTTGGGCTAAAATTCTGTTTAAGTTGGAATGATGTGAGACTAGTCTGCATAATAATTTAGCTGCATAGTATTGCTTTTGCATTGTCATTGTAATTTAGCATACATTACTTGAGGGCAATCAATAGTTCAAGTTTGGGGGTATTTGATAAGTGGGTTTTACACCTACTTATTGGATATCAATTTACGCGAATTATGCCCAACTCAAGTACATTCTAGTATGTTTTAGTTGCATTTCATGTTATTTTGCATTGCATATATTTAGAACTCCTTTGGTGGAACAATTGCAGGAAATGGAATAGTTTGGTAGTGCTAGATGGCATGAGGCTGATGTAGATGGAATGAGGTTGATGGATGCATGATAATGAAGGTATAATGGAGCAAGGAGACCAAGCAAGGAAAAGAATGAACAAGTAGTAGTAGCAGCAGCATGACAGAACCAGAACCAGCTACTTTCCTGTGATATGTGAACAATCCTTGCATGATAGTGGTAATTGGATGAAATATTAAATGAAGTTAGGATCCCATTATTTCCAGACTTGGTTTATTTCATTGTTATTCTTGTTTTAGTTGTTATCTGCAATTAGATTAATTCACCCATTATAGTCATTAGTTTAAGCATATAAGTATAGTGATTTAATTGATGCATAGTAGTTTAAATCTGACAACTTTCTCTGTGGGATCGATACTCTACTTACTCTGTATTACTTGTTGACACATGTATGCTTGCATGAGTTAGAGCTCTTTTTGTTAGAACTGAAAAAGAGGCAACAGAAATGCATATCAAAACTCCATAAAGATGGATTTTTGGATTCATTTGATTTTGAATCATATGAAAAATGCGAATCTTGTTTATTAGGCAAGATGAATAAAGCCCCTTTCACTGGACACAATGAACGGGCTAGCGATATATTGGGACTTATACATAGTGATGTATGTGGACCCATGAGTTCGTTACCAAGAGGTAGGTTTTATTACTTCATTACATTTACTGACGACTTCATTAGATATGCATATGTCTATCTTATGAGACACAAATCCAAATCCTTTGAAAAGTTCAAGGAATTCAAGAATGAAGTTCAAAATCAATTTGGCAAAAGCATAAAAGCCCTTCGATCCGATCGAGGAGGTGAATACTTAAGCCAAGACTTTGATGACCTTCTAAAGGGTGTGTGGTATTATATCACGGCTCACTCCACCCGGAACACCACAATTGGAATGGTGTGTCCGAGAGGAGGAATCGAACCTTGTTAGACATGGTATACGATCAATGATGAGTCATGCAGATCTTCCAATAAGCTTACGGGTTCATGCCTAGAGGCGATTGCATTCACACATGTAACTGTTCCTACAAAAATGGTTCAGAAGACACCATATGAGATGTGGACTGGGAAACGTCCTAGTATGTCGTTCATGAAGATTTGGGGTTGCAAGGAGTTTGTAAAACGTCTAGATTCTGACAAGCTAGGGCCCAAATCTGACAAATGTAATTTTGTGGGATACCCAAAGGAAACAAAAGGGTATTATTTCTACAAACCTTCTGAGAACAAAGTGTTTGTTTCTCGAACTGGTATTTTTCTAGAAAGAGAATTTGTCTCTAAAGGAAACAGTGGGAGGAAAGTAGAACTCGAAAAAATTTGAGAACCACAGAATATCATTGAACCTGAGTTGGAACGTCAGCAGGAACCACAAGATGTTGTGGAAAGTGAACCTGCTCAAATTACGCAAGGAATTCATAGATCTGGTAGGACACGCCAAGAGCCCGAGAGATATTATGGATATCTTGTGACTCAAAACGGCGATGTGATTCTCATAGATCAGGATGAGCCTGCTTCCTACCAAGAAGCTATGAATGGACCAGATTCTGAGAGATGGCTTGAAGCCATGAGATCTGAAATGGACTCCATGTATACTAACCAAGTATGGACTTTGGTTGATCCACCCGAAGGGGTAAAACCAATTGGGTGCAAGTGGGTTTTCAAGAAGAAAACAGACATGGATGGTAATGTTCAAACCTACAAAGGTCAACTGGTAGCAAAAGGTTATAAATAAGTTCAAGGTGTTGACTATGATGAAACCTTCTCTCCAGTGGCAATGGTTAAATCCATCAGTATCTTACTTGCTATTGCAACCTTTTACGATTACGAAATCTGGAAGATGGATGTCAAAACTGTTTTCCTTAATGGAAATCTCCTTGAGGATGTGTACATGACACAACTTGAGGGATTTGTCAATCCAAAGGATGCTGGAAAGGTATATAAGCTGCAGCGATCCATTTATGGATTGAAGCAAGCCTCTCGGAGTTGGAATCTTCGATTTGATGAAGCAGTCAAAGAGTTTGGCTTTATTAAAAATGAAGATGAACCTTGTGTATATAAGAAGGTTAGTGGGAGTCATATTGTAATCCTGATATTATATGTTGACGACATATTAGTTATTGGGAATGACATTCCTTCATTACAAGCTATAAAAACATGGTTAGGAAAATGTTTCTCCATGAAAGATTTAGGCGATGCAGCCTACGTTTTAGGTATCAAGATCTATCGAGATAAATCAAGGAAAATGCTCGGCCTAAGTCAGAGTACATATATTGATAAAGTGCTGAAATAGTTCAGCATGTAAGAGGCAAAAAGAGGACACTTACCCATGACTCATGGTGTGAAGATCTCTAAGGCCCAATGTCCTCAATCACAAGATGGTGAGGAGCGTATGAGAAAGATCCCTTATGCTTCGGTAATTGGATCTATCATGTATGCAATGATATGTACTCGTTCGAATGTCTCGTATGCTTTGAGCATGATGAGCAGATACCAGTCGAATCCAGGTGAAGGTCACTGGACAGCAATCAAGAATATCCTCAAGTACCTAAAAAGGACTAAGGATTCATTCTTGGTATATGGAGGTGAAGACGAACTGGCAGTAAAGGGTTACACAGATGCTAGTTTCTAGACTGACAATGATGACTATAAGTCTCAGTCAGGTTTTGTGTTTTGCCTTAATGGTGGTCTTTGTTAGCGAAGAGTTCAAAGCAAGAGCGATGGCAGGATTCTACAAATGTGAGGTTATATATTCTTTGCTTCTAGTGTGGCCAAGGAGGCTGTATGGATTAAAAAGTTCATCTCTGAACTAGGTGTTGTTCCAACCATTGTTGATTCGATTAAGCTAAATTGTGATAACAATGGAGCCATTGCACAGGCCAAGGAACCCAAATCTCACCAACGATCCAAGCATATACTTAGGCAGTACCATCTCATCCATGAAATCATTGATAGAGGAGATGTACATATAGGAAGAGTGCCAATGATGATAATGTTGCAGATCCATGACCAAGGCTTTGTCGCATGACGGAAACCACAACAGTCACACTAGTTCCATGGGTATTAGATACATGAGTGATTGGCTCTAGTGCAAGTGGGAGGCTGTTAGAGTTTATGCCCTAGAGGCCGGTTATTTGATATAATTGTTAACGTTTGATATTATATTTGATTGAATAAATGAATGATTTTATTATGGTTTTATTTATTGCGTTATATAAATGTTAACATAATAAAAAAATCCTTAGAATAATGATACAAATTATATAGTTTCAAGTATGTGACTTAAACATGAGATTATATAATTACAATTAGTATCATTGTTCTTAAATGTCCCTAGTCGAGTATCATTGTTGATGGGACAAAAATGATGCATTAAGACTAGTATGTGGATTGACTGATGACCAAATCTCATTGGTCATAAATATATGAGATATTAAGTTAATGCATAGGTACATGTTAGAGAAATGTTTCTCCATGAAAGATTTAGGCGATGCAGCCTACGTTTTAGGTATCAATATCTATCGAGATTGATCAAGGAAAATGGTCGGCCTAAGTCAGAGTACATATATTGATAAAGTGCTGAAACGGTTCAGCATGCAAGAAGCAAAAAGAGGACACTTACCCATGACTCATGGTGTGAAGATCTCTAAGGCCCAATGTCCTCAATCACAAGATGATGAGGAGCGTATGAGAAAGATCCCTTATGCTTCGGCAATTGGATCTATCATGTATGCAATGATATGTACTCGTTCGGATGTCTCGTATGCTTTAAGCATGACGAGCAGATACCAGTCGAATCCAGGTGAAGGTCACTGGACAGCAATCAAGAATATCCTCAAGTACCTAAAAAGGACTAAGGATTCATTCTTGGTATATGGAGGTGAAGACGAATCGGCAAAGAAAGGGTTACCACAGATGCTTAGTTTCTAGGTGACAATGATGACTATAAGTCTCGATCGGGTTTTGTGTTTTACCTTTAATGGTGGTCTTTGTTAGCGAGGAAGAGTTGAAGCAGAGGCGATAGCGAATTCTACAATGAGGTTTGAGTATATTCTTTGCTTCTAGTGCTGACGAGGAGGTCAGATGGATTAAAAGTTCATCTCTGAACTAGGTGTTATTCCAACCATTGTTGATCCGGTTAAGCTAAGCTGTGATAACAATGGAGCCATTATCTGAGCTAAGGAACCCGGATCTCACCAACGATCCAAGCATATACTTAAGTGGTACCATCTCATCCATGAAATCATTGATAGAAGAGATGTACATATAGGAAGAGTGCCAACCCGATGATAATGTTGCGAGATCCACCGACCAAGGCTTTGTCATGACGAAGCACGATGGTCACACTAGTTCTATGGGTATTAGATACATGAGTGATTGGCTCTAGTGCAAGTGGGAGACTGTTAGAGTTTATGCCCTAGAGGCCAGTTATTTGATATAATTGTTTAACGTTTTGATATTATATTTGATTGAATAAATGAATGATTTTATTATGGTTTTATTTACTGCGTTATATAAATGTTAACATAATAAAAAAAATCCTTAGAATAATGATACAAATTATATAGTTTCAAGTATGTGACTTAAACATGAGATTATATAATTACAATTAGTATCATTGTTCTTAAATGTCCCTAGTCGAGTATCATTGTTGATGGGACAAAAATGATGCATTAAGACTAGTATGTGGATTGACTGATGACCAAATCTCATTGGTCATAAATATATGAGATATTAAGTTAATGCATAGGTACATGTTAGAGAAATGTTTCTCCATGAAAGATTTAGGCGATGCAGCCTACGTTTTAGGTATCAATATCTATCGAGATTGATCAAGGAAAATGGTTAAACCTAAGTCGAGTACATATATTGATAAAGTCTTTGAAACGGTTCAATGACGAAAAGCAAAAGAGACACTTACCCATGACTCATGGTGTGAAGATCTCTAAGGCCCAATGTCCTCAATCACAAGATGATGAGGAGCGTATGAGAAAGATCCCTTATGCTTGAGAATTGGATCTATCATGTATGCAATGATATGTACTCGTTCGGATGTCTCGTATGCTTTAAGCATGACGGCGGATACCGATCGAATCCGGTGAAGGGTCATGACAATGAATCAAGAATATCCTCAAAGTACCTAAAAGGACTAAGGATTCATTCTTGGTATATGGAGTGAAGACGAATGGCGATAAAGGGTTACGGATGCTTAGTTTCTAGACCGACAATGATGACTATAAGTCTCGATCGGGTTTTGTGTTTTGCCTTAATGGTGGTCTTTGTTAGGCTGGAAGAGTTCAAGCGAGAGCGATGGCAGGATTCTACAACGGGTGAGTATATTCTTTATTCTAGTCTTGCTATGAGGAGAGGCTGTATGGATTAAAAGTTCATCTACGAACTAGGTGTTGTTCCAACCATTGTTGATCCGATTAAGCTAAACTGTGATAACAATGGAGCCATTGAACAAGCTAAGGAACCCAGATCTGACCAACGATCCAAGCATATACATAGGCGGTACCATCTCATCCATGAAATCATTGATAGAGGAGATGTACATATAGGAAGAGTGCTAACTAATGATAATATTCTGAGATCCATGACCCAAGTCTTTGTCACAATGAAAGCACAACAATGGTCACACTAGTTCCATGGGTATTTTATACATGAGCGATTGGCTCTAGTGCAAGTGGGAGATCATAGAGTTTATCTTAGTAGAGGCGGTTTATTTGATATAATTGCTTAACGTTTGATATTATATTTGATAGAATAAATGAATGATTTTATTATGGTTTTATTTACTGCGTTATATAAATGTTAAGATAATAAAAAAAAATCCTTAGAATAATAATACAAATTATATAGTTTCAAGTATGTGACTTGAACATGAGATTATATAATTATAATTAGTATCATTGTTCTTAAATGTCCCTAGCCGAGTATCATTGTTGATGGGACAACAATGATGCATTAAGACTAGTATGTGGATTGTTGATGACCAAATCTCATTTTATCATAAATATATGAGATATTAAGTCGATGCATAGATACATGTTGAGAACGATATCTTTGGGCGGACCCACCATGAGAATTCTATGTGGAGCATTATGCGAAGTGTCATTAGCAATTCTCATAGTGTCGATGATGTAATGGTCCTCCGACACAAAATCACTATATTTACTACAGAATTTATGTACTTTGATATCATCAAATGTCACCTTTAATAGGGTGGACTATAAAGGTGATTATTGGGTACATCATGAATCGTGTGAGGAATATAAGTGATCTAGATGAAATTTAACCATTGTATATATTACGGGTGATATCCATAGGCCTCTTGATTGAGTAGGACTATGAAATGCATGGCCATGCTCAAATAGTGATTTGTTTCATCTACTCATTGATCAAGAAAACTCAGATTAAATTATGAAGAGTATGACACATTCCATGACTCGAGTTTAATCTAGGATATTAAGGTTAAAAGGATTAAATTACATTGAAACATTGGTCACGAAAAAGGTTGCATCGAATCTTGATCTTATTATTACTTGGGTAGCGATGATACATTACTAGATGCTCTTCATTTTTTATAATTTTATAATAAGATTTTTAAATTATTGCCAGCGTAATAATAACCTATAGGGTCACACACATGTAACGTAATTTAAAATGAAATTAATTTAAATTTTAAGGATTTAAATATATTAATATGATTAATAGTATTTAAATCACGAATTTAAATTAAATGGATAATTTATATATATGAATATTAATTAAGTAAGACTTAATTAAGATATATATATATATATATAAAAATTCAGATTTTATGAAATTAGGTTTTGATTAATCCCCTTTTTCACTACTATATATATGATATAGTAGCCACTTAGGGTTATATCATAACTTCATAACCCTAGCCGCTCTTAGAGAGAGACTAGAGAGAAAGAGTTCTAAAACCCATTCCTTTTAGTGGCTAGTCTGCATGTTCCTTTTCTTTGCAGATCGTCTGACGGTTTCATGAAGCGTTCGTATGGATCTGTAGTAGGCGCAATTCATTTGGATTACGTTGGAGATTCAGCGCATCAATTTTAGAAGCATTTTCATATTCGGTATAATTTCTAACCACTGAATTAATTATTTTCGCATGGATCCTGTTTAGGGTTTTGAATTGGTTTAAATTGTTCTATTTTCGCTGTGCGTTTCTGCGTCGAAACCCTTCAGTGGTATCAAAGCTACTTGCGAAACGATTAATTCAGATAACGTGTTTAATTGTTTTCGATATATATGATATGTGATGATACAATTTTACCGATCTGAAATTGATTATATTGTTTTCGATATATATGATATATGATGATACAATTTTACCGAACTAAAATTGAGTATATGATATTCTATAATCGACATATTCTGTTATTATGAATATCAGTAATAGATATGCATGTATATGATGTTTTATTAATTGAGTATATGATATTCCGTAATCGACATATTACGGTATTATGAATATCGACCAATAGATATGCATGTATATGATGTTACATTAATTGTATCTTATATGGCGTAATAACGATTATACAACTTATGTTCTAATTGGATTAGAAGTATGCGATTCAGGTTTAATATGATTAATTGAAACTGGACATATATGATATATATCTTAGGGTGTATTGTTATTATATTTGTTTTGGTGGATTAAATATATGATTAAACCTGTTTGATTAAATATGAAAAAATTCTGCAATCTGATTGTAGTCAGTGAGACCACTTGCTTGAAGACCCCCCTGGACCCCCGTCGTGGCGCTTACGATGGTCGTGTCCCCTATATGTTATATATAGTTTTCTTTAATTATATATAAATTGTTATGTGTTTATTGTGATATGCATGGTGCGATTATGGCCTTTTTGACCCATAGGTTAGTGGTTTTGGTTTTTGAAATACGGCTTGCATGTAGTGCCTTTCTATAAATTCTAATGTAATATTCTCTTCTCATTTAAATCCCCTCGAATGTAACTCGAGGTTTCTTTATGTCATGTAATAATCTGTAATCGATGAAGATGTCAAGATGAGAACACGATAGAAAGATGATGATGGAGAGGAGGCACATGCTTGAGGAAGATCCAAGGAAGCTATTTATTTTAAGATCTTTTACCACCTTAGATTGACCTTCAATCTTTCATTAACTTGAAAAGACTGACAGTGGATTGGGCCATAACTATGACACATTTATTTTTGCACTTTATTTATACTTATATGCGATATGATATGATAAATAATGTGCATGCTTAATAAGATTAAAAATTGGTGAGATCTAAATTTATTTATAAAATCTCTCATTAAATTATTAAGTCTAAATCAGATGCCTTCCGATGAATAACACTCATCAAGCCCTTGATCAATAGATGTAGGTTTTCCAAAGCAAAGTACCCTATTTATCTTGGTAAGATGCGATAGGATAATTGTGATATCAAACCGTTAAAATCATTGGGCTGAAACTTAACTAAGTTATCTCAATAGGATTGTGGACTTAGAGTCATAGAGTTTGGTAGGTACCATAAGATGGACTAGAAACAAATGTTGTTAACCAAACTATCCAAGAGTTATATATGATATAATTGACAAAAGAGTTGTCTACCTAAATAATTGTGTTTTAAGAGATTAGCCAAAGCTACAGACCTAGAGCTAATGAATATAAAGAAGAAGGTGCAAGAAGACATTATTCTAGAAGTAAGAGTCGATGAAGAGAAGAAAGCTCAAACCTTCGATTTATTTGAAATCCTCGATCGAGTAGGAACTATGGCCTATAGACTCGCCTTAACGCTAAGTATGTCGCGTGTTCATAACGTTTTTCCCTTATCGATGTTATGTAAATATGTGAAAGACCCGAACCACATCATTGAGTTAGAACCAGACGAGATAGCCGAAGATTTAACATACGAGGAGGTACTTGTCAATATATTGGATAGGAAAGAGCATGTCCTACGAACAAAGGTTATACCACAAGTTAAGGTTTTGTGGAGGAACCATGCAATTGAGGAAATGATATGGGAGTTGGAATCGAAAATGAAAGCCAGGTACCCTCACCTTTTTGAAACACCAGGTACGTACGTCAATTTCGAGGAAGAAATTTCATAAGGAGGGGAGGTTGTAAGACCCCAGCTTTTTATAAATAAAATTGAATTTTCTCTATTCATTATCTTGAAATAATAAGGAGTTAATTTGATATAATGTTTTGGTTATGGGTGAAATGTGCAAATTTTACAAAATAAGCAAGTGGTTGTAAAATATTCATTTCTATCGGGGAATATTCGTTTGGTCATGGAATATTCTTTTTGTCGGGAATATCCGTACGACAGCGCAGTCATTTGTAGGCCCCATAACGGAATAACTGTCGGATGAAGAAAATAATAAGTTTGAGTTTTTATAAATAACGGCGTAGTTGTTACCCTTAGCACTGTTGGAATACCCGGTGGTTAAAATACGATGTCTGGCGTGGTTTTGCACGATGAAAGCTGCACCAGTATTACATGATATTGTTGAATTATTGATTAAATGCGTGAAGGCACTACTCAATAATTGTTACATGAATTCTTTATTCAATATTTTATTTTATTGATTCAATAATTGTTGCGTTGATAGTTTATATTATTGTTGTTTTGAATAATTGTCATTGCACTGATATTTTCCATTATCGATTAATAATTCATATTATTTGAATAATATTATTAGATAGTATTATTGGCAATGTTTAGAAAGTTCTGTCTAATGAGAGGTTTGGTCACCTAATTGCGCGCCAGTAAAGAGAAATCCTTATTGGAAAGGCCCTCTTTCACAGAACCTACTGGTTGTCATTATTGTGATTCTGTAATATTATTTGTGAATAATTAATTATTGATAAGGAAATATTTATTTGATGTGGATATAAATGATGGATTTATTTATTTTATGTGGTTATAATTGAAGAATTAATGTTGAGGTGTTTTATCAGTATTTTTGTCGAATGGAGGTATTAAAAATCAAATCGGTATTTTTACGATATATTGCGTGAGTTATAATTTTTAATCCGAATAGTTGGATCGTTGTGATTTTTGGATATGTTATACATATATAAGTTGAGTATATGTCCACAAATTTTGAACCGTTAAAATGAGCGTATGATTTGTTATGAATTGTAAGAGGTGGTGATTGAAATTAGGTTTATAAATGATTTTGGTGGAAAATTCTAGAATTGAGTGGGCCCCACTTGTGATTGGTGAAGAAATGTGCTGAATTTTATTTCAAATGTGGTGGGTGGCAATAGTAGCAGGTAAAGCCATCAGGTAGTAGGTCAAGTCTGCTTCGGCGTGCTAATATTTTCCTATAAATAGAGGGCTAAGTTAGAATTGAAAATCACACCAGAAACATAAGCTTTCTCTCTTTCTCTCTCTATATTATAGAGCGTATTTTGTGAGTATTTAGATACCTTGAGAGTTGTTGTTCAGTACAAGTTTCATTCAACATCACTTCCGACCTTTCATTCCAAAGTATTGTTTCTTTGAGGTAAGGGATGTTATTTTCTTCTTAAATGATATTATTTTCTTCAATATCATTATGCCGAAATATTGGTTTGAACTTTTTAATCAAATTTGGAACTTTTGTGTCGGGGTTACTATTCACGTATACAGCACTATTCACGTATATGGCACTATTCATGAATACGACACTATTCACGAATACGGCACTATTCACCGAAAAATAAAATTTTTCCTTTTTGTCCAAGATGTCAATTATGGTTACTATCTTTGATTGTATCCATGTTTTGATCTTTATTTTTGAATTCTACTTCACAATTGTTTATTATGAAGTATTATTGATCTTGGATAAACTATTATACGAATCCCTAATATTTGTCCTTCTGTCTCACTGGATTCGTTTTCTTTGAAATATTTTTCATCATCCTCAGTCCTTAATGATGATATTATTGAATATCTTTGGCCTGTAGTGCAAAGATGAATGATTAATCGATGAATATCTTTGGCCCGTGAGTGCGAAGATGAACAAGTGTTGAGATGAACATGACCAATTGATGATATAAATGAATATCTTTGATGCATGAAGCAAAAGATGAATATTCGATTAAAGATGTATATTGATTGTTATTACGGGGGATAAAATATTGATGATGGACTTTTAAATCTTAGAAGATAGTAGAACTCATTCTCTACTTGACTCTTCTAATGGATTGTTGTTTCCGCTGCAGTTTTGATCTAAAACTTGTTGTCTATTATGTTTTATCAGATTTTTCCCTGTTGAAGACTATTAATAATTTATTGTATATTATGTTAGTCATAATATTCTTTAATGGGCTAGTTGAGCTCACTCTTTTCCTTTTTGTTCCATTTTTCTTCTCAGGAGGTGAGAACATAGCAGGATCTAGTCGGGATATGGAGTGATGGTTCTAGAAAGCTTTTTTAGCAGTCCTCACTATTTTTGTAAAATAGTGTTTGAATAATTGTAATGAGAACTTATTTGAGTGTGGATATTGTCTAGAAGACAATATTTGTATTTAAACTCACAGTATGTGTTGTCGTATTTTGCTCGACAATTGTATTATTGAAGTTGTAGTTTGCTTTCTGTACCATGTATTTGGCGACTCAGAATGGGTGTTGTATACCTATTTTGGGGGTGTCACAGTTTCTGCACACGCCGCTTCAACACATCTAGGCCAAAAGATTAATGTTTTCTAGTGGCTGTACCGAGATCGAGATCTGAGAGATAATATCGAGATCTAGATCTGAGAGATGAGGGTTGAGGATATTGAGATCTGAGAGATGAGCGATGGCTTTGGGTTTTGAGTAGTGATGAGATATATCAGATGATAGAGATGAGAGATGAGAGATTTGGGTTTTGAGAGACTGTTAGACAGACATAAAAATTAGAATAGATCAGATTACTGTTTCAATTTGTAAGTTTTATTTTTTTTCTAATTCGGTTAACCGAATAACCAAAAATTAAAAACCAAACCCGAACCCAAAAAATCAGAAATAAAATCGGATATAATCGAATTACAAAAAATAACTGAATAACTGAAATAATTCGGTTAAAAAAATTCGGTTCGGTTCGATAATTCGGTTTTATCCATTTTTTGCTCAGTCCTACCCGACGCCCTCCGATTGTCCCCGAAAATATAATAGTCCTAAAGATAACCATTTTGACCCCTATTCCCAACCTAAAATTTAAAAACTTAAAGAATGAAAGTTATAGGTATATTCTTCTTCGTTCCGGATTATCTTGAATCGCATCAATCGCAGTTTGTATGAAAACGTTATGCCCATTTTAGTAAAATATGTCCGATCAGATTTTCTCAACATTTATAAGTCAGACTACCCCCCCCCCCAAGGCAGGGGTTTTGCACTATAATAGCTCGCCGGGACGGGGGTACCTTCTGTTAGAGTTTGTGCCCTAGAGGCCAATTATTTGATATAATTGCTTAACATTTTGATATTATATTTGATTGAATAAATGAATAATTTTATTATGGTTTTATTTACTGGGTTATATAAATGTTAACATAATAAAATTCCTTAGAATAGTGATACAAATTATATAGTTTCAAGTATGTGACTTGAACATGAGATTATATAATTATAATTAGTATCATTATTCTGAAAAGTCTCTAGTCGAGTATCATTGTTGATGGGACAACAATGATGCATTGAGACTAGTATGTGGATTGATTGATGACCAAATCTCATTGGTCATAAATATATGAGATATTAAGTCAATGCATAGGTACATGTTAGAGAACGATGTACTGGACAGACCCATCATGAGAATTCTATGTGGAGCATTATGCGAGGTGTCATTAGCGATTCTCATAGTGACAATGATGTAATGATCCTCCGACCTGAAATCACTATATTACTACACGGGAATTTATGTGCTTTGATATCATCAAAGGTCACCTTTAATAGGGTGGACTAAAAAGGTGATTATTGGGTACATCATGAATCGTGTGAGGAATATGAGTGATCTAGATGGAATTTAACCCTCCTATGTATTAGGGGTGATATCCATAGGCTTCTTGATTGAGTAGGACTATGAAATGCATGGCCATGCTCAAATAGTGATTTGTTTCATATAGTCTACTCATTGATCAAGAAAAAACTGAGATTAAATTATGAAGAGTATTACACATTCCATAACTCGAGTTTAATCTAGGATATTAAGGTTAAAAGGATTAAATTACATTAAAACATTGGTCACGAAAAGGTTGCATCAAATCATCGATCTTATTTTTACTTGAGTAGCAGTGATGCATTACTAGATGTCTCTCACTGTTTATAATTTATAATAGGATTTTAAAATTATTGCCAACGTAATAATAACATATAGGGTCACACACATAGAACGTAATTAAAAGGAAATTAATTTAAATTGTAAAGATTTAAATATGTCAATATGATTGATAGTATTTAAATTATGAATTTAAATTAATAGGATAATTTATATATAGGTATATTAATTAAGTAAGACTTACTTAAGATATATATATATATATATATATATAAATTCGAATTTTATGAAATTAGGTTTTTCATTAATTCCTTTTAAGCTGCTATATATATGATATATAACGACCATTTAGGTAACATATCATAACTTTACAAACCCTAGCCACTCTTGGAGAGAGACTAAAGAGAAAACCTTTGAAGAAAATACTGATCTTTTGGTGGCTAATCTGCATGAACACCCTTTTTATAGCGAGAATCGTGAGGGATGTTCGCGGGACGTTAAATGTGGATACCGTAGAGACGTAGTTCATTCGGATTGCATTGGAGATTCGATCGCATCAATTCCAGCTTCATAATCGGTATAATCACTTACACACTAAATTAATTTATGTTTCGCATGGATCCTGTTTGGGTTTCGGATTTTGTCTTGTTCAATTTATTTTCCATTGTGCATTGCTTTGATGTGCCGAAAACCCTACACCTTCTGCAGTTCGCGAACGAACACTGCAGAAAGCCAAATTAGGCCTAAAAATTCTTTTCTAACAACCATTCCAACTTACCCAAGTTGTAATATATTTACAGAAATATAAACTAATGTTTCTAACATGTTTCTAACCACATAAACAACATAAACATCAAAATTACAACCTTTAATTTCACTATTTCTATTACTTCTTCTTCTTTTGACATTTATAGCGAAATTCCTCACTGTGAATTCGTTTTACAGCCAAAACAGTTAGTTTTAATTACTTTGTTTTCGTTTCTTCATGTATTTTCACAATCAATAGCCAATTTATATATTATACTATGAATTAAACATCAATTTTGACTTTAAAATAAGCCATATTCATATATATTTCACTGTTAAATAACTTTCTCCATATATATCATATTTACATGAAGTAAACTACTCTAAATCATATACTAAACATATGAAAACAATTTATCTACAAATTATTATATATACCAAATATATAATCACAATTACTACCCATATAACTTTTACAGAAAACTTTTCATATAAAAGAAACTAGAAACTTAAAAGAAAACTAGAACTTTGGAAAGAAAGATTATACCTTTGCTAGAAGATAATAACACAACTTTTGATTACTACTCCTTGTTCTTGCAAAACTTCTTCTCTCAAACTCTCTCCCAAACTCTCTCTAGAGCTCTCTCTTTTCCCTCTTCTTTCTTCTCTCTTCTTTCTTCCTTCTGTTCTTTTACGTAATAGAAAATATAACTGATATATAACCTATAATATAATACGTATTAATATATAATATAAATATATATATATATATATAACTGATGTCAATTATAGTTTTTTTTTAAATCAAAAGTCATAAGGCTTTGTTTGGCAAAACTAATTAAAATAATGACTTAATCATTCCTTAAGCCTTGTTTGGCAAAACAAGATTAAAATAAGAATTTCAAAAGCTCTAAGGCTTTGTTTGGTAAAATTAAATTAAAACTCTTTTAATTTATTTTCATAAGTCATTTATAATATAGTTTATTGTCACACTTCATTTTATTGTTAAACTATTTAGCCACATTAAGTAATTACACAATTATAACATGTATAATTACTACACTATAAATTATGAAATTACCTTTATAACTAAAATAAAGGGGTAAATCAACTTTTGGTACATGTACTGGGACACGACTTACAATTTGGTACCCGAAGTGAAAAAAGTTACAAACTGGTGATTGTACTCGAAAAATGTTACACTCCGTTAAATATTAGAGACACGACTTATAATTTGGTACCTGAAGTGAAAAAAGTTATAAACTAGTGATTGTACTCGAAAAATGTTACACTCCGTTAAACAGTAGGGTTTCATCTTTATTTTGTTTGAAAATTGGGGTTCTCTTCTTCTGTCCTTCTTCTTCTCTTATTCTTCTTGTCTCGATTCTCTATTGATTATTGGTTCCCATATATTTATTAAAGGGTTTTCAGTGTTTAATTGAAAGGATGAGCTCGTCTTGGAGTGGAATCGTAAATGAAATCGGGGAAGAAGATTGTAGTTCATCTGATAAAATGAATGGATTACACGAGTTCCCAATCGGTGCCCTTTGTGGAGCGATGGTGAGAATGTGAGAGGCAAGGAAAGATGGAACAAAACATCGAGGATCTTCTTAAATATCGACTTAACTTCTCTCTCTGTATGTTTGTCTCTCCGTTAGATCAATTTTAATGATTATTTAAAAATTGGAAAATCTGAAACACCAGTTTCAATATTTTTCGAGTCTGATCACCAGTTTGTAATTTTTTTCACTTGGTACCAACTTGTAAGTCATGTCCCTAATGTTTAGCAGTGTAACATTTTTTAATACAATCACCGATTTATAGCTATTTGGTACTGTCTTTGGGATATGACTTACTTACAATTTGCACCAAGTGAAAAAGTTACAAACTGGTGATTGTATTCAAAAAATGTTACACTTCGTTAAACATTAGAGACACGACTTACAATTTGGTACCTAAAGTGAAAAAAGTTACAAACTGGTGATTGTACTCAAAAAATGTTGAAATCTGGTGCTTGTACTTTCCAATTTTTAAATAATCGTTAAAATTGATCCAACGGGAGAGACAAACATATAGAGAGAGAAGCGAAGTCGACGCGAAGATCCTCGATGTTTTGTTCCATCTTTTCTTGCCTCCCACATTCGCACCATTGCTCCACAGTGGCACCGATTTGGGAACTGTAGTGTAATCCATTCATTTTTATTGCATGAACTACAATCTTCTTCCCCGATTTCATTTACGATTCCACTCCAAGATGAGCTCATCCTTTCAATTAAACACTGAAAATCATTTAATAAATATATGGGAACCAGTAATCAATGGAGAATCGAGACAAAAAGAATGAGAGAATAAGAAGGACAGAAGAAGATTACCCTAATTTTCAAATAGAATAAAGATGAAACCCTCACCGCTTTATTTAGAGTGTAACATTTTCGAGTACAATCACCAGCTTTGTAACTTTTTTCACTTGGTACCAAATTGTAAGTCGTGTCCCTAATGTTTAACGGAGTGTAACATTTTTCGAGTACAATCATAAGTTTGTAACTTTTTTCACTTCGGGTACCAAATTATAAGTCGTGCCCCAATACAAGTACCAAAAGTTGATTTATCCCCTAAAATAAACATCTCTAATAAATAAATATTTCCATTAAAATAGTTAATATTTATTCCACTAATTATTTTAGTTAACTCAAAATGAATTATATAATTATTATATATAATCATTTCATTCCCTTTTCTTGTATAAATTGTCTTAGTACAATTTATTTAATCCATACATCTAATCACCACTTAATTATTAATTCAAATTATTAATCTCTAACCAATAATTATTTATAGGTATATTGGTATTTCTTCTCTCACCATCAATTTATATTTTATTAACAACATTTAAGATACTAAACCTTTTCATATATTACCATGACATGTAATATATATTAAGAATACCAAATTTAATTAGCAAAACTCATATATTAACTCACTATTTTAATTAAGTGAATTAACCCTTTTATCCACTTAACTACAACACCACTATCAAGTAAAGTTTAAATATTCAAACAATATTATTCCATAATATAGTTTCAACTTAATTTAAATTACCCAATATTTATAGGGTTAATTTTTCTTGCCACCAAATTCCTTATCGTGACTAATTTCTTTTATTTCCTTTAATAGTTTAATCAACTATTAAATCTCATAAAAATGTAATTTCTTCACACCAAAATACATAATTCCAAATATATACACCTCATAATAAGAATTTTAATTATTAAATTCTTATTTTAATAATTTATGAAAATTCGGGTTGTCACATCCTTCCCCCTTATAAGGATTCCGTCCTCGGAATCACCGAAACCCTACCTTACTCAAGTTTCCATCAAATCTCTTTAAAAAAAACTTTAAAAATTTATCGTTGAATAACTTCAACACATTACCTTAATATAGGTTTTATATTTCCTACTACATTCATTTCTTCAACAAATTCAACTTTCACTTGAACTCAATTATATTTTGAGTATTATATATTATTTAACCCATTCATTTCCTTTTGTAAGGATCGTTATCATATACTCAACTCATAAACACTCGAGATATTACATTCACCCTTTCTTCTAAGAATTTCGTCCTCGAAATTTTATTTATTAATCTTCATTCATTCAATCTATCAAAATAGATTTTACGTTAATCGATTCTATAACCACTTTCTTTCCACAAAGATCTTTCTACAATTATTAACTTTTCTATTAAAAGTTTTACATTATTCTTTTATAACTCATCTCCTTCTCATTTCAAAAAAAAAAATTCTCACTTATTCAATATATTCATCATTCAGTGTCGCATTCTACGACTTACTTCTTTCTAAGGAATATCATTCTTACCGCATTCGCCTTTTAGAATAACAAGAATATTCCACAATTGCTCAATAATTGGGAAGCAATATGAATAACTCATGAATTTAAAATATTCTTGAATCATGATGAGGTGTCACAAGACCTTGAACTTCGTCCAAGGTTATAAGTATTTCTTTCAACTTAAATCTAAACAATCATTAGACTGTAGGGACTCCCGTACTTAGGGTGTTAAGCCATTTGTATGATGTATTGTGCACTCTGTCCAAGGTTATAAGTATTTTTTCAACTTAAACCTAAACAGTAATTAGACTATAGGGACTCCCGTACTTAGGGTGATCAGCCCTTCGTACCTTATATTAAAATTAAACTTTTATACAAGTCAAACACTTTGTATATATGTGCAAACGAGACATAACACTACTTCCAAATAAATGCACTTGGCCCCAATTAACCACACACACTTCAAATAATTATGGAATTGAAAAGATGCGATAACCGTATTTTCACGAAAGTCGGGGGTGCCTAACACCATCCCCCGCCTAATCAAACCCTTGAACTCTATGACTCGGTTTCCAAAGCTTGTTCCAGAGTCTAATAATTGGGCATTTTTGTAAAAAAATTTAATTTCGATTGAGTTGGTACAACCATTTCACTACTACCAACTAGCGACTCTGAATTTTCAAATCGTCGACATTTTATGTTGGACTCTTTTTCCAAAATCGCCCTTTTAAATAAAATTCAAGACATATAGAGAACATAAAGGGTAGAAAGACTAAAAAGAGAAATTCCAAAAAAGAAATTTTTTTCCGACATCGATAGGTATTATAAAATATTATTTAATCAAATTTTTGGTTCTCTCCTAATCTTCTCATTTTTGAGAAAAAAATTTTATAAAAAAAATTGAGCAAGTTTTCTTTTCTTTTCTTTCATATAAAAAAACTAAAAATTACTCAGCTAACTTTTATTGGGAAAAAACACCTTTACCCCACTGTGGTCGTCGTGTTTTAAGCAATTAGTCACTGTAGTTTAAAAAAATCAATTGGCCCATTGTGTTTTTAAAAAATTAATAATCAAGCCATTCCGTCTAATTTTACTCACGGACGTTAAGAAATCAGACCAATTTTCCTACGTGGATGTTAAAAAAAATGCAAAACAAGTATTTTCTTATGTGGCAACACAAAAAATTAAATTATTAATTATTCATTTTTTTATAATTTTTTTCTTTTTCTCTCTCTCTTCCTTTCTTTTAATTATTATTTTTATTTTGAAAATTAATATTAATATTTATACAATGAAATCAGGCTTAAACATAAAAGAAACAAATACATAATACAATCAGATCTTAAGATTAGCTAAATCGCAAATGATTTTTAATGTAAACCACCTGTAATGACACCGGAAATAGAAAATTCATAAAAACGAAAACATTCAAATCAAGACAATAAGAAATATGCAGAAAACGCATAACATCTAGATCGGAAAGCTATGAGACCACCGGACAAAATCCAAACCATAGCAAACAAGCCCAAAACTGAACCAAAAAGCTGACAAGGACAAATTGATGCAACGATTTCATAGTTCCAAACACAAATCAGATTAAAGGAATAATAAATCAACAATATATAATAACCGATTATCGAATCTGAAAAGTTCCTTCAACCAAAATCGTAACCAACCCCAGAGCAAATCTGAGAATCCTCTGATTAGATCATGACTCCCGAACTCATCAAAGGAAGGGGATAATGATTTTGAATGAGGCTCCTCCTTCGACTGTAAATTGTGGATGTATGTTCGTCATTGAAGAAATTAATTTGTTAAATTTTTAATTGTGGAACAGGGGAGACATTAATTTGATTTAAAAAAAATCTATGATAGGAGAAATTAATTTGTTAATCTTTTAGCATATCTGGATCTGGGTCTGTAAAACTTACCAAAATTTGTAAAAGATTGAGATTGATTCATATGATATCGTTTTTAAAAGGAGATAAATAATAATGATTATGAAGTTTTGAAAGTTGCTTGGAATGTTCCGATAGAATATATCTAAAGCTTAGAAAGGTTGAAAATGAAGTTCAGAAGAGAGAGAAAGACATATTGGAGATAAGTTTAGAAGAGAGAAATACTAAATCTACGTGCACACCTAAATTAAAATATAAGTCATGTCAGTATTTATCTATTTTTTTTAAAAGCCACGTCTAAAAATATTGAAAGAAAATTGACGTCCATGAGTAAAATTAGACGGAATGGATTGATTAACAATTTTTAAAAAACACACTAGGCTAATTGAATTTTTTTGAATTACACTGACTAATTACTTAAAACATTACGATCACAATGGGTAAAGTTGTTTTTTCCCGACTTTTATTTTATTTAACTTTCGTTTTCTTTTCTCTCTTTTGGAAAAAAAAACATGGTTGTAGTTGTGGTAGTGGACTTGAAAAGAACAATCAATATATAAAAGGGAATGTACCCATCGTACTCCTAAACATTTGGTAGATTTGTACCAAGACTCCATAAAAGAAAAGGAAATGGAATGATCCTGAGGATCCCATGAATTATTTTGACTTTTCAAATGGAGTGGATATAACTAATTTTGATATCTATGGTTTCCTTGATGATATGTTGATAGAAATGTTCATACCAATTAATTATTTTTATTTCATTATATTATGACATTATAATAAGTATTTTTATTATATGTTTTATTTATGTTTCAAGTAATAAAGTTAAATTTATGTTTTGCATATATGAAGTTGTATGGGTCAGAAGCTCATCAAACTTTAAAGGCTCTAGAAGAGCGATTATTCATCAAACATATTTGAAGACTCTTGAAGAGTGATTATTCATCAAATTTAATTAAAGTTTCTGGAAGAGCAATTATAATGTTTTCAAATGACACAAAACTTTGTATTGATGATTCTTTATATTCTTCTGAGACAAGCAAAAATTTGCTCAGCTTTAAGGATATACGTTATAATAGTTATTATATTGAAATCAATAACGGAAAGCGATGAAGAATTTCTTTATATTACTTGATAGTATTGGGCGTAAGCTCATATTAGAAAAATTGTATATTTTCTCTTCTGGGTTATATTATACTAAAATGAGAATAGTTATAACAAATGTTGTAATACACCAGAAGTGTTTGGATCCAAATATTTTTATGATTTGGCATGATCATCTAGGATCAATAATGATGCATTGAATTATTGAAAACTCCCATAAACATCCTTTAAAGAACCAGAAGATTCCTTTACCTGTTGATTATATCAAAGTAATTTAATTACCAAATTATCACATTTAATTATTGTTATTTGGTGTTCATCTTCAAAGAAAGAATTCAGAGTGATATTTTTAAGGTATATTTTGAGAATTATTATTTTAATAGTCTTCCCACCATTAGGGGGAGAAAAGTCGTTGCCTGAAGCACGACGTGAGATCATTGCCTGAAGCATGACGGGAGATTAATTGGAATGTTTCAACGTTATTTAATCTTGATCCTTATACAAATCAATATGAACTAGAAGTTCAAAGGATAATTCATTTGCAATGAATTGCAAATTAATTACCAGAATTATTCACCAATATTAAGAAAATAGTGATATCTCATATTCTAGCTGCTAATACTCTAGCACGACGTGAGATCATTGCCTGAAGCATGACGGGAGATTAATTGGAATGTTTCAACGTTATTTAATCTTGATCCTTATACAAATCAATATGAACTAGAAGTTCAAAGGATAATTCATTTGTAATGAATTGCAAATTAATTACCAGAATTATTCACCAATATTAAGAAAATAGTGATATCTCATATTCTAGCTGCTAATACTCTAGCAGAGATTGATGTCCCTGTAGGACAATCAATTAATGCAGCAACAAATTGAATCAAAGTCACACTTGAAACATAGAATTTTCCAGAAGAAGAAAGTACAAGAAAAACAAGTTGCAGCCTATAAAGAGGCTATACCCATGAAACATGCTACAAAATTTATCAATCTATCCAAAACTTATGAACAAAAATCTCCTGTAAATAAAACTATTGAAGAGTTATTCCCTAAAGAGGATTAGGTACCTGAAAATAACGAGATCTCGATACATTATGTATATACAGGAGACGTATATATTTGATAGAAATAAAATCATTGTCGATAACATATTTTCATATAAATTTGCTATGGATATTACCAGAAGTAATGATCATATATATAAACCACAAATCGTTGAAAAATGTAGAAATATTTGGCCAAAGTAGAAAGAGGCGATTCAAGCAGAATTAAATTCACTAAGTAAATATGAAGTTTTTGGACCTGTAGTCCGAACACCTAAAGGTGTAATGCTTTTTGAATACAAATGGGTATTTGTACGAAATAAGAAAAATGAAATTATATGGTACAAAGCGCAACTTGTAAAACAAGATTTCTTCGCAGAGACATGATATTAATTATGAAGAAACATATGCTCCTGTAATGGACACAATTTCATTCAGATTTTTAATTAGGTTGGTAGAAAGAGAAATTAATGGATGTTGTTACATCATATCTATATGGATCATTATATAATTATATATACATGAAAATCCCTTAAGGATATAAAATGCCTGAAGCATATAATTCTACATCTCGAAATATGTATTCTATTAAGCTATAAAGATCTTTATATAGGTTAAAGCAATCCAGATGCATATTGTGATATAATCGCCTAAGTGGATATCTTTTGAAAGAAGGATTTGAGAATAATCCAATTTGTGCATGCATTTTTATCAAAAGATCATAATCTGGATTTGTTATTATTATTGTATTTATTGATGAAAGATCTTGCTTCAAAAGAGTCGACAAAAATAACTAATTTAAGATGAAAGATATTGGTAAGCCAAATTTTTGTCTTGGCCTACACATTGAACTATGGAATTCTTGTTCATCAATAAACATACACAGAAAAAGTCTTGAAGTAACTTTACATGGATAATGTTAATCCTTTGAGTACTCCAATGATGGGTTGGTCACTTGATATCAAGAAATATTCGTTTTGACCACAATAAAATGATTAATAACCTTTTGGTCTTGAAGTACCATATCTTTGTGAAATTGGTGTTTTGGTCCTAAAGTACTATATCTTAATGTAATTGGTACTTTGATGTATCTTGCAAATTTGACAAGACCTGATATAACATTTACAGTTAACTTAATAGCAAAGTATAGTTATACACCAACTCGAAGATATTGTAATGAAATTAAACATATTTTACGTTATCTTCGTGAGACTATTGATTTGGGATTATTTAATCCAAATGGTGATAGAACCAAACATATTGCACCAAAATTATTTTATACACATGAGCCCCAGAAGAATGACAATATTGATCATGTAATAATTTGGTTGATATATTCATTAAGTCATTACCAACTATGATTTTGAAGAAGATGGTGCATAATATTGGCATACTTCGACTTAATGATATTTTTACCATGAACAATGGAAATTCTATGTACTTATGAAGGGGAGTAAAAAGGATATGTGCTGATTGTACTCTTTTTCCTTCGCTAAGGTTTTTTCCCACTGGGTTTTCCTTTGCAAGGTTTTAATGAGGCAATCCTAAGGCACTAGAAGTTATCTGAGAATATTGTACTCTTTTCCTTCGCCAAATTTTTCCCAATGAATTTTTATTTGGTAAGGTTTTTTAACGAGGCATATTCTTAGAAAATTGCTACAAAAGAACTCCATCCATTACGTATGAAGACAATCTTTGCATGTATAGCTCAATTAAAAGGGGATACATCAAAGGAGATAGAACAAAACACATCTCAAAAATTCTTTTTCACACATGACCTTGAAAAGTGTGGTAATATTGATGTTTAGCAAATTAAATCAAAAGATAATCTAATGATTTGTTCTGAAAGCATTACTAAGCGCAACATTTGAAGGATTGCGTCACAATATTGGAATCGACATCTGAAGGACTTAAGGATATATTCATGAAGGGGAGCTAATACGCGCTGCACTCTTTTTTTCTTAACCAATGTTTTTTCCCGTTTGATTTTTCCTGGTAAGGTTTTTAATGAAAGCGACTTTTCGATGCGTATAGCTTATCTGATAGACATCCAGGGGAGTGTTATACAATTATATATGTCTAGATTCATATTATGGATGTCTAGGTACATGTAACTCCCATGTCCATTGAGTTATGAAACTCATAACCTTTGAGTTTTGTAACCTACTACTCCCTCCATTCCTAAATAGGTGTCATTTAAGGTTGTTGCACATGGATTAAGAAAGTCATTTAATACTATCATTTAATAACTAAAATATGTGTGAAATTTCATCACTACCCTTTTATAGGAAGTTGAAAACTATTAATACTAAGGGTGAGAATTTCTTAGGACAATGAGAGAAGGTAGAAGTGATATAGGAAAGTAAATAATTTATTCTTCTAAAAAGTTGTAAACGACAAATAAATTGGAACAAATTTTTTCTTCTAAAACGTCACTTATTTAGAATAGAGGAAGTATTATTTATGTTAGTATTGATATTATTATATCTATAAATAATAACATTGGTAAAGTGAATGACGGAGATATCAAAGTAAAAAGAAAAGTAAAAAGAAAATGCTCTCTTTTCTCTTTGTTTGTTCTTGATTTTAGTGCTTATAACACATAACAACATATACTTCACACGTACGTCCATTTATGCGTTCCTTCGTGATTCATCGCCATATAATCCTTCTCATTATCAAAAATCTGCAATTCAAAATTTTCCTTTATAAATTTGGGGATTTGAAAAAGAATCCTAATGTGGATTTCAAACGTCATGAAGCTGAGATGGTCGGCTGTAGTATTGGGAATTTCGAACCTGGTGGTGATAATTTTTGGCATAGTTTTGATAGCTAGAATGTATCCAAATTGTGGGTATGGAGATATTCTTCCGTTTTTCGCGATTTGGTTGGTGTCTTTTGTGAGAATTGTCGCTATGATTCGCACTGCAATTGCTCAGCGAGCTACAGCATTGTTGGTCCTCAACACTGTATCTGAAACCCCTATTGTTGATGCCCTAATTCGCCATGAAAAACGGGTATTATTTAATTCCTTAATTTTAATTTTAATTTGAACTTCAATTTCTGTTTGTAGGTTTTTGTTTTATTTCCCTTGTGATCATCTGTGTAATTGGCGGACAAGGGTAAAGGAAAAGAATAGGATTAAAGGTAGGAGTCAACCTCATGAATATAGTCTATATAATTTTTTAAATGCCAAGTATGATACTAAATTTGAGCTCATGGGGAAAAAGTTTATTTTTTCTGTCACCAAATCCTCAACTAAATTGACCTTATAGCGGAGCTTTTTTGCTTAAATAAATATTTCATTTGAGGAGTAAATTACATGTTTTAATTTTAGTATTTTTAGCTCCTCTGTTTATTTGTGGAAAAGGTTAAGAAGAGTAAAGAAAGGAGTCTACTTCATGAATGTACTCTAATTTTATAAAAGTTTCCAAGTATTAAATGCCAAGTATAATTCTAAATTTTAGCTCATGGGGTAATTTTTCTCTCACCAAATTTATAACTAAAACGAGCTTCCATATTTCCTCTATTTAGTGAAGCTTATTTCCTAATTATGTTTCATTTGAGGGCCTCAGAAGTTCTTAGTTATTTACACGTTTTGATTTTACAATTTTGTGATCCTCCTAGCATTTTTAACCAACTTTTAGTTCAACGTGTTTTATATAAGAGACATGCCTTCTCAGACACACAGAGTGAGACACAAGTGTATACATATATATATATATATATATATATATATGTGTGTGTGTGTGTGTGTGTGTGTGCTTGTGTGAATTTACTTTCTCCATATCCGCACACATAGATACACCTTTAAATATCTTAATTAACAGATGAGGTATAAGAGATGGCTTTGGTGGACCCGCGCTGCGATGATCATTACAGGTCTGCAACTAATGGGAGCAACTTACCTTGTCTTTCGCGTTGTTAAACATGTTTCTCAAAGTCCAACTCCTGACGACTGTTTAATAGGTAAACTGGGCTCTGCATTTGTCTTGGTTCTTTTGTACTATCTTTGGTTCAAATTAACATTAAGTTGTATGCCTTCTCTTTTTAGAATTTGCACGTGAAAATTGGAAATTTGTCCTCCACTTGAAAAGTCAAAATTTATTATCTCATTACAACACTGTTCTTTTTTTCTTTTAACAGCTTAAATCTTAACTGGACTAACAACATGGTGTTTGTTTAGTGATGATTTCCTTTGATTGGTAAATTTTTTCCAGTGTCTAGAATCTTAGTCTGCTAAATTTTGTTGTTCTTATTTGATCTTTTCACTAAATATCAATTGATATGCACAAAATATTGTCGACTCCACTAAATTAGCTCTCATGCGGTTCTTGTATCTCTAGATTTCAAACAAACTAGGAAGCAGGGATTCTCGGTGACTCTTAGGGATTTTCTCCTCTTTTGTAATGTATATATTTTGAATTATCTATATGATTAATTTTGTTTTTCTTGATTGAACATTAAAGTTATATAGTTTATTGAATGTTTTTTGTTTTTCTGTTGTAGCATCTATTTTGTTGAATGTCTTATCACATATATATAACTGTACGCATAAATATTTAAATATTTAATAATGAAATATATGTCAAATCCCCCCTGCACCTGAATCCCAATATTTTGAGTTTTGGAAAATCTTCGTATCCATATGACACACCAGTGTCCCCGCACCCGTATTCGTGCTTCTTAGGTCACAAATCTATTACCATAGCGATTGGTAGTCGAGTTTGTGTAAGTGGTGAATTCCTTTACTTCATGGTCAACTCTCCTCCTTTCTTCATGGATTGGTTTATTCATTTTCCCATACTCTTATATTTTTCTTCTTATTTCCTTCTTACTTCATCTTTCATTATTTCACCTTTTTCATTACTCAGTTAGTGGACTCAGTGGATAACTTGGTGGAGGTGAAGACCAGGCAGGTGGTGTTGATCCTGGCTTGTGATGCGGTACGGAAGAAGAAATTCAAGAAGTTTATTATTAATTTTGTATTGTTATTTAGAAATAAATATTGGATTATTAATGTAATTAGGTTAGTAGGATATTTTAGAAGTTTTAATTATAGTAGTAGATTTTAATTAGGAGAGTTTTAGTTGTGGTAGTAGATTTTAATTAGGACTTTTAATTATAGTAGTAGATTTTAATTAGGAGATTGTTTTCTTTTTATATTAGGTTTTTCCTTAGTCTCCAAGTATTAGTTTTTCTATTTAAGTATTGTAATATTTCATTATTTGATAGATTATGAATTGATTTGGGATTAAAGTTGTGAGTTTTTGTATGTGGTTCTTTACTGATTATCTGGAGTATTCTTATTCATTCTTCCCACCTTGTCCTACATCAGCTTGGGTAGCGACTCAATAAGGTTTTTGTTGACTTGGTTGTGACTCAACGAGTTTAGAGTTTGAATAATTTATACTCCCTCTATCCCATAATAATTTTCCTAGTTTGACTTTAGTGCTCAAATTGATCATTTTTAAAATAAATAATTAAAAATATTTATATAGAATTTTAAATCATGAAACTTGACATTACTAGTACATTTTTCGTAGTTTATTGTGGTTATAATCTCTCGGCCTATATCTTGAATTTTTAAAAAATTAATAATTTTAAAAATGGTCAATTTGACAATGAAAGTCAAACTAGGACGTTATTTATGGAACAAAGGGAGTCTGTTTTTAAGCTTTGAAGTTTAATGTTAATGGAGGATGATAATAAGATGTTCCAACAAAGGAACTGCTGTGATATTAGCTTGTTAGGATTAAGATGGATCCTACAAAAAAAATCATTGAGAAAGAATAGGCAGTAAAGGAGAACTTTAGATGAGAAAAATAGGCAGAAAAGGAGAATTTTAGATGAGAAAGGGGATAAGGGAGAGAAAATATCTCCAGTCAAATAATTCATTCAAATCCTGCATAAACTGGAAGTACATCCCTTGCACATTTATTTATAATACTCGATAGACTCCTAGAAGCTAATACCATCTCCTTATCCTAATAGCTATAAAATCCAAACAAAATAACAAGAATGCCATCAGACTTATCAAAATAACAAAAATGCCATTACAACTAAATACAAAAGTCTAGTCCTTTGGTTACTAAGTTAATCATGTGCCACAATTCTTACAAGGGCCTGGTAGACATCTGAATTTTGTTTATCTGATTAAGATTTGTACTGTTCAAGATTAGCAAGAATAGTTAATATCAAAAGGAAGTTATTCTCTTGACCTTAAGCATATCTTTTGTAACACCCCAGTCCCACATCGAAAGATAGGGAAAAAATTTGTCTGCATATAAGAAAATAAGTTACTACCAATAGTACCTTCAAGTCATGACCTTTTGGGTGAGCCTGTGGTGGGCTAAGTTGACCCAAGAAGATACTATTGGGCCAGTAGTTTGAGGCCTTATTTTGATGGATTTGATTCGATTCAGACTTGGGATTTGACCTAAGATTTGTTCCGGACTCGGGATTTGACCCGGGTTGTTACATCTTTACTCATAGTTCCCCTCAACAGATTTTGAGTTCCAGCATCTTAAACTCCTTTCTGTCTATACTTGTCATCTATCTTACATGGACTCTTCACTTTGTCCTAAAGTATATGTGTGCGACATTCGACGCTCAAACAAGGGTATGGGTGCTGGACACTTTATTTTAGTGTAAAAAATGGCAAAATTGAGGAGTACTTATGGCGGACTCTTCAAAATACCATATCCAACTGAACACTCCATCCGAGTCCGTGTGACATAACTTGTCATTTCATATAAACTTGTATAATTTACATTGTAAATAATTATTTGTTGGAACTTAATATTTCCATCAATGATGTTTGTGCAGGGCTCATTCCCGTTGGTACCAAGTGGCAGAGAAATATACTGGTCCTATTTATGATCATGGTGTGTTTTGTTGTAGTGGTGCAATCTCTTGCAGGATCTGACGTCCTAAGATGGAGATCTTTCTACACAACTGAAGATTATGCATGGAAGGCTCATTACCACGAGGTGTTTGATTATGGCCTTCGTGTGGCCTTGTGCTGTATGGGACGTGCCAAATACTTGTATGATCTCTTGTCATTTAGTTGCATTACAATATTTTAGTTCTATTTGAAAGATTTGTTCATATCCTTTCTTCATTTTAATCATCCAGAACTGTGTTAGAGGAAGATGAAGTTTATTCAGTGGCACAGTTATTGGGTGATCTTGTTGCTTATCGTGCTTCGGGCACTGGGCATTTGGAACTCTTGGCAGGTTTCTCTCAATTCTAGGATGAAGTACATTATTTTATTGGATACAATGTAAACAGGTGGTAACCCTTTGAGCAAAGTCCCACCCCCTCTGTGGAGATGCGGGTTTGAGTCTCAACACCTTCCCATTCTAGTGGAAATCTCTTAATGGTTCCCAAAAATATTGTTGCTACAATTTTTGTTTTTAGTCTACACCATTTTGCAAATGTTGTGCCTCTTATCCTATTGACTTAGGTAGTTGTGGTCTGTGTCTTTCTATGATCCAATATCTATGCAGTGAGCATTTCTAAAACTCAGACCGAGCCTTATAGCAGTAATACTTTTACAGTGAGTGGGACTACCTTCGAGTTAGAAGTTACGAGTTTGTTGTACTTCATCATGATTTGAAGTATATGTTTTGTCCATATTAAAAGATACAAAATAATTTAGGCACAACTATCTGGGCCAATTTTTTATCTTTATTTATTTTATTTTTTTACAGTGCATACTGGATAAAATTTTGGAAACATATGTAGTATTCAGAAAATGTGTATAACCTTATTTTATTATTTCTTCCAATCTTATTCATCATATGAAAATTTCAACTTTAATTTCTTTTGAAAAAGAACAAATGTATTAGCACCGTAAAAGTTGTTCCAAGCATAGTTTGCCATATGGTATATTTCGAATTTCAGTTATTTAGCTTCATGATTAGTGGCTAATTTATAAGTGCAAAAACTAACTGTTAATAATGTTTAGGAATATGCTGAATTGCATTAACGCTGGTATTTCGTAGTGGAAATAAATTGTGGTGTTAGCTTTATACGAAATAACTGCTTAGCACAGCTCAATATTATGTTACCTCGCACCACAGCTCAGTATTATATTATGATGAACATAACAGTCATAATAGAAGGAAAATACCTAAAAGGACATAAATCAATTAACACTCCCTCAAGTTGGTAGAGTCTTCATTCCGTGTTTGTATGAAATATAATTTGCCTTGCCGAATATGTGTAAATTGTAGTGCAAATATAGTGTTTGGCTCGAAGGTAATATATTATGAATATTGGAGATTATTCACTTATATATAAAAGAATATAGAAAATGGTGTAGGGTCTGAAGGTTAAAAATTTCTGTTCATAAATTTATTTTACTTGTCCTTTTTTATTTGCTATGCTATTTTACTTGCCCTTTCATGAGTTAAATTTATTCTCCATACTTCTCCTTGATATCTCTTTGTGGAATTTTTATATTCAGGAGTAAATTCTCGTTTTTGGTTTAGGTCTAGCTTTGTTGCAAAGGCATGATCAATCTCCTATAATTCTTCAAGAAATGATCGAGGCACCTGAACAATGTCTGCACGAGGCTGCTGCTTTTCATCCTTTTGCTGAAGCTGCCTATACGGTCTTGTGATAAGACATTCCTTAATTAGTCTTTTTGATGTTTAATCATGGCAACCTTCTAACACTGAACCAGTATATGGTGCAGGGTCTGTTACTTGATTTTGGAAGAAACCCTGTATTGTTTCCTTGTGCATGGCTTTATAGACAAGGGATATTGACTCCATGGTCTCGTAACAGGTCAATAGTCCATTGGTCTTCTATTTATTTCAAGATTGTTTCTACTTGACACATTTCCTTTGTTTCTTTGACCTTCCACTGCCATTTCAGAAGTTGTACAAGGACTTGTCTTTGAGTTCGTTTATTTGGATTAAACATGTTACCTAGATTTTCTTTGTTGTTATCCGACACATTTGGTCTTTACAGTTCTTTTCTCTAGGCGACCTGTACTTGAAGGTGATAACTGGTGGCGAGGTCATGCAGCAGCTTTCTTGAAATATGTTGATTTATCTCCAGAAGTACTTCGAAGAGGGCGTGTCAATCAAGTGAGTTTTTCTGGTCTTTCTTATCTTTTATAGCATGCATTTGTTATCTAGGAGGTTGAGTTCAAGCTCCATGTTCAATGATCCCGTCGTCAGTGAATCTAATATCATCACTTATTGAATAATTTTCTTTAGGTTCTAATCTTTGTTGAGTTACAGGATATCATGCCTTTCTTCGCTTATTCAGTCCAATTCAGTAATTATATAAAAAAGACTTAGGTTGTCAATACTCAGATACTCCAAGAGTCTATTATTTTTGAGCAGCTATATATTTTATGGCTTGGTATATATATGCCAGCTTATGGATTGTGTAGTTTCAGAATGATGTAATACATGTAGCTTATCAGAATATCTTTTGTTTCTTCTTTTTCTAGCAAAAAGAAGAAGAAGAAGAAGAAATCTTTCCATCTCTTCTTGGTTAGTCTTTTTGAGTAAAATGCAAACAAAAACCTGTGATTTACACCAATTTTCGAGTCAACACCTGTGGTCCATAAGCAACTATTTAACCACCTGTGGTTTCACATTCATTTCCAGACGACACCTGTTAATGATTTTGCCTAACAGCATTAATTTTTTGTGATTAATGACTATGTTGCCCTTCATATTTAATTTCCCCTGATAGCATTTTCTTCATTTTTCAACTTCAACATCTCAATTCCAAAAAATACAAAATTTTAAATGTATAGCATTAAATGTAAATATATTATTATAACTAAATTCTATTACAACTACCTTGATTAAATTCAAGTATAATAAATAAATTACTAATAAGAAATACTGAACAAAATTTACTATCAAACTAAACTGAATTAAAACTAATTTGCATTAAAAGTTGCACATTCTAGTAATTAAAAACATTGAGATGTAAATATTGAATATTACATGAACCTTGTTAATATACAAGAATAATCTGACAAGGTTAGTGCGGCCTTGACTGTTGCCAACCGCCCAATTTGTATCCTACACCTATAAGAGCCCTTTGACCAGAAGAACTTTTCTAAAAAGATTACTAATAATTATCACAAAGTAGATGAGGTAAAACAGTAAAAGATGATAGAAGAATAACATATTTACTGCTTCCATTTAATAAAAAAGTCTAATTTGTAAAATTTACAAATATTAAGGATGCAATTTTGAAACATTTTTTTTTGGGTGCATACAAGACCTTTTTTGTGAAACTGGAATAATAAAAAGACAGGTATTTTTAAAGTTCATTTCAAGAAACAACACATCCTGTTCTATCATTAATATAGGATTTGAGTGATATGAAATGTGACCTCAAACCTCCTCTTCACATGACATTTGGCAAATTAAAGCGTTACATATTTTTCTTGTACTTTAATAACATATTCGCATGATATGTAAATGTTTGAGTATGTGCTGAATGCTGATAATTTAATTATATACAAAAAAGGGAATCTAAGCCATAGAAGGTTGAGTTAGTAAACTTAAAAAATGGCGAATATATGAATGAGGGATATAATTTGTTAAATTTGAGGGAGACTTGAGGGTATTTATGTCTTTTGAACATCATTATAATTGTTGGACAACATTTCACATGCTTTTTGGCTTGTCGAGTCCACTTGCTGTCAAAATGAATGGAAATGCAGTAACTTGAAAATAGTTGTGAAACCACAAGTGGTGAAAATAATAGTTTATGGACCACAGGTGGTGACCCAGAATTTGGTGTAAACCACATGTTATTTGTTCATATGTTACTCATTCTTTTTTTTTGTTGTATTTTTTGGATAATGGAATTTAAGCAAACATTACGTGGAAAGAATGATACTTGTACTAAGTTACTAACTTCATTACCTGGGTAGTCTCCATTTGACAGTAAGTGATGTAGGACAATGTCAACAAGGGATTTAGAGAAGGGATAATGAGGAAGGGGAGAAACCTGGCCTCTCAAGGAATCAGTAGAAATACATAAAACCACACAACTTTATTCAAATAATTCAACTCTAAATTTCCAATGATGAGATGACATCATCTTACACAGAACATAAAACCCTATTTCCAGTATAATTTAGTTAACCTAATTTAATAAGGAAACAAACTTCTAACTAATAATCTAAAATAATCATAATAATAAAAATTAAGTAACATAATCTTTTGCAACTTCCATACCCTTCTTGACCCATTTCACGTTATTAAGAGGAAAAGTCCAATGCTTGCGTAAAAGCATGTACATCAAGTCTTTCTAATTTCAGTGTCAATTAGCTTCATTTTTTACATTACATGTTACCCTGTTTACGTTTCAACTTTCAAGCCAATAGTCTAAGCCTACTACTATCTTGAACATATATCTATAATCACGTTCGTTTCATACTATGTTCAAGAACAGATACTTTGTCTTGCTATTGGGGAATGCCCTAGCCAACTTTTTCGATTTTGTACGAAAAGATTCTATAAAAAATTATAGATTATAGGGTATAGATATTCTCAGGATTCAATTGCATTTATGGGTCTTCAACAAGTTGTCTTAGGAGAAGAGAAGATGTTAATAATTTAGACTAATCTAGATAGAGCTGTGTGCCATTAAATTAATGAGCAGCCAATACCAAGTAATATAAGATTTTAACATTTCTTTAGTTCAAATAGTTCTTTAGTCTAAATCGTTGGTTGTTCATTTAATGGTGCAAGTTCTTAGTTTATCTCTTTTTTATGTGTTAGTTGTCCACCCTTTGGTTTTCAAAATTGTTTTACATTGATTTCATGTATTTCTTAATCAATTTTATGATGTATCTTTATTTCATCAACCTCAGGCAAAGTGTAAAGCCGCATACTTTGTTGTGGTGCTACATCATGTAAAGTCTGTTGTGATTGCTGTGCGTGGGACTGAGACTCCGGAAGACCTTATAACTGATGGACTGTGTAGGGAATGCAGTCTTACTACGGAAGATTTAGATGGGTTGATAAAGTAAGTTGCTCCTCTCACTGTCTGTCTGTGAGCCTTTGTGTGTAACTGCAAAAGGTCTGTTTGTTTAGGTGGAGTGTTTATGAGTCCTGCATATGTAATTTCTCGTATTTGTGTTGCTTTACATGATTCAGTTATTTGAGACCTAGAGGATGCTTTTGATGAACCAAATAGGAGGTTTTTGAAATTAATAAAGCTTAAATAGATGAATCTAAGTAAGGCTATGGGGCCTAAGAGCGTCCCTTTTGTAGTTTCAAACATAGTTTGAAAGGCTAAAAAGTCGCTCAAGGAGTGGAGGAGGACTACATTACTGTCAATTTACAAGGATAAGGAAGATATTTAAAATTTCTCTAATTATAGAGGGATTAAGTTCATGAGTCATACAATAAGTTGAGGGAGCTGAGTGTTGAGCTTTGGTTAAGAATAGAGATCGGAGTAGAACAAAATCATTTCGGGTTTATGCTTGGAAGATTTACAAATGGAGGATGGCGCCCCAAATCCGGATACTTGAAACCCGAACTCAAAGCTTTCACGATACCATTTCTATAAGTCAATAATACAATAGTAATATTACATTCAAACTTAATTTACATACATCAAAGTTTACTTCCTGTGCAGAGACCTTCAAATACATTCCTTACAATACTTGAATAGATATCCATACAAACTATAACCATTAACTCATAATACACACTTATTCGATCGCCTTTCCTTTTCCTTTGTTCGTGCTCGAGCCTTCAAAGTTGCTCATACATAATCGAAAACATTTGATTTAAGCAAGGGTGAGCATTTGAGTGCCCAAAGAAGTAATAGCAATTATATATATAAGTCGAAAGAATATAAGTATTCCCTTTACATAACACTTCTACAACGAATCAAAAGTTGTGAAGTAATCAGACTTGATAAAAGATTCACATAACAACTCTCTTTCAAATTCTTGAAATGAGGCTCTACCCATGAATAGGGTTTAAGAAACATACTATGAACATTCTTTTCATTTTCGAAAAGGTTTAGTAGAAATTCATCCACAAACCGTCATAACTTACGGCACGCAGAGGGTGATCAAATTTGGCACAGTTGTACCTCAGATTGATCAATACTACATAACTAGAACGACATTCATCGCTTCATCCTTTGTCCGCCCAAGGCGTATAAAAATTTTCCCATTATCTGGATGTTCATACATGCCCGGTTCCAAACCCGAAGGTTTTTAATCTTGCTTTCAACAATAATATGTAATTCAACATATATGTATACGGGTAATTGACATGGTATATCAACATGTGAATAAATGCTATGATTATCCAAGTGGGGACACTTGATAACCATTTAGAAATCAACTTAATGTAATATATATCCGAGCTAACATGTTGATAATCAAAGCGTATATAACTGTATGCGTAAATAGAATAATTCTCAAACTTCTTACTCATGTCCATCAGATAAAGAAAATGCAAAGGTAGGATACTGCTCGATTTGTTTGATTACAAATCTCAACTTAGATCTTATCTCTTTATCACAACCTATCAATAAACAAAAGTCATTTGTCCGATTAGAACAATATATCATAACACATAAGATCTGCTGCTTATGGTTATGAATTGACACATAATCAGCAGTGATCATACTTTTAGTTCACATTCTATACTTTTATACATTTTTCAAATATCTCATCCATGTTCTTACAAGAGTCTTTTCTTTCTATTATAGGGTCCGATAATATTACATGCATCGGCTGCCTTTATCGCATACATCTTGAGTCTAAGACTCTTATTCTATACCTCAACATCTCATGAATATCGACATTTTACTTTTAATCATTTTCAATTTTTTCCGTAAATTGAAAAATTTAAAATAATTCAAATCATCACTCAAGGTTTATAGTGATATAACTCATTATTATGGTTGTTCTTCACCAAATCTCGGACTTCATAACCTGCCTTCTACAAGTCACTAGTTTGACCGGATATCACTTTCAAACATCGTAATTATAATTACATGATTTAAACATTAAACAATTCATTTATCATTAATAATTTATTTATATTAAACTATTAATGAAACCATTGCCAAAATATAAAAGTTATTTATAATAACTCAAACTATTTTTAAAACATTTATTTTACCCTTAAATGAATTTTAAAATAATTAAAATCATATTTAAATAATCACCATTAATATATAAATATTAATGTACTATTTATCCAAATATTAAAAGTTATTAATTATAACTTAAGATATTTTTAAATCCTTAATATCCTCTTTAAATGATTTTTAAATAAATAAAACCATTTTAAACTATTTATTTAATATAAATATTAAATAAACTTAATATCACAATTCATTAACTAAATATCATTAATATATAATTATTAATGAAATTATCTTCTAAATATTAAAAGTTATATTTTATAACTCAAAATATTTTCTTATACCATAAAATAATTTTTCATGATTTTTCGTGAATTAAAACTATTTTTAAATCATTTATTTAATATTATAATTAAATAAATAAATACCTTTTATATTCCAAAATATTAAATATTTATGAAATATACTCAAAATAATTAAAAACTATTTTTTTTAGACTTTAAAATAATTTTTCATAATTTATTTGGTATTTTTAATAATTAAAACTAATTTTTCTAATTTTTAAATTAATTTCCTAAAATAAAAGATAATCGTCGCTAGTAGGCATCTATAAGCGTATGTAACCGTCAAGCTATAGGTGTTCTTGAGCTTCATGTCAACCATTACAAAGGTGCTAGTTTGACCGAGCCTTAAATCCGTGATCTAAATGTTTTCTGACTTGAAAAAGCTTCAATGTTGTAGTACTAATGTAATACTACAACTACATACTCATTTCATGACCAAACAATAACAAATCATGAGATATGATCAATGTAAAACCTCACGACGTGTTCTTCATGTTTCGGGTTGCCCGTAAACCTCTCCGGTCAAGACTTATCCACAACGACCTTAGTGGTCTTATTCGGTCCGATCCATGACAAAGTTATAAGTGTTTTATATGCCACATGTAGTACAACTTACGTGAGAACATGATTAAATCAAGTTTCAAGTCTAAACATTAACAATACCAAAGATATAAATCATCAAACTCTCTCGACAAAACTTGCATGCCAATTCGGGTTTTCCGAATTTCAAAATGAGATCGTAATGCTACTTTCGATCTTTATATCTTTCATTCGAGTTTGATCTAAGTGATCTATCGATTCCAAAGTTGTAGATAACATGTAATACTACAACTCTATTACATATAAGGCATATAACAACACCGGATCCAACAGAAAGAGGCTTCATTAAAGGTGACCTCAACAATCAGTTTCTTGAACATTTCGAAAAACCGTAAATGTTCTTGAAAGCCATTCTTGTCAATGGTAGTTCGACCATAAATAACTTCTAATCTATAATGAGATATGACCATGATTCCTTTTGCGTAATAAAGATAACATACCAAAGCTACACATAAAGCAAGCTTTAAACATCAAAAACGCTTAACAGATGGGATCTACAAACCTCCCGACATTCGCTTGTCGTAACACAAAATTAAAATTTCCAGATTTTAAAGATCTTCAAACCGAGCTCAATGTTATGGAATCAACATCAAGCAACCCAGATCATCCTTAGACACTATAATCAACATGTTTTAACATTTAAACATAACATCTAACATCAAAAGTTTAAGAAAAATCAAGCTAGGGTTTATACCTTTTTAAGCTTTGATTCTGATTTTTTGCTATCGATTTGTTATCAGTGAATGGGACTTGTTTATGTAATCGATATAATGAGAGAATTTCGTAGTTTAAGCATCGGGAGAATGAAGCTAAGTGCTTGGGTATAAATAGGCCAAAATGTTGCATTTCTCTCTCTTGAATCCATAAATTAATGCATGAATTGATTCTAGTGGTCGATCGATGGTAATACTACGTTTCCCTAGGTAATTTCTAGATGGATCGGCCGGATTTTGTGGACAAGTGGTAGCAATAAGACATAAATAATGCATTTTCCTCTTCTTTAATTTAAAAAAATATTTTAAATATCTTGGATGCTAAAGTGGAATGATTCCCTTGTTTGAGAGCCGATAGCAGCATGTAGGTAAACATGTTGGGCATCCTTGTTGCAAGATCCTATCAACAATGTAAGTAATAATACACTAAAATGACAAAAGGGTATTTTTGTAAAAGGCCATTAAATGTAATATTTAACCATTAAATTATAATTTTACCATTTACCAATTAATTTCTAACATTTGGTAAATTAAAACATTTATGTAATAACGTCGTAATTAAACCCGATAATTTTAAATTAGGGTTTTTCTTTAGAAAATTAGGGTTTTCTAATTAGGGTTTCTTAACGTTATCAATTAGGGTTTTCTAATCGACTTATTGTGGTTCTCTAATTATCTGTATGATCTAACACGGTCATTACTATCTCTAACTTCAACCGATTAGGGTTGTAATAATTAGGGTTTGTTCTAGTTATCGCCGTAAAAATAGTAGTAATTAGGTTTTTCTTCCACCATCGACATTCGTACACACACGAATTTCATTTACACAAGAATTTCATATACTACTCACCATTTATCATAATCGAGTTTAATAATTAGGTTTCACAAAGACTTAATATATACACCTAATTGGCCGTCATTGCTCAATAATATTTGTCCGCATATACATAAGTACATAATTATTGATCAGAAAATCATTATAATAATATAATATTATTATTATCATCTCTTGATCATAATCCCAATTCGTGGTTCGATCTCATATCCGACTTCTCTTTCGTGATATCAAGTTAAAATACTTGATTTAAATATTCTAACAATTTATATAATAAAATATATATTATATAAGTTCTAATTATCACTTCATATATTATTTCCAATCATGTTATCATGGAAAACATTTCGCCAAAATTATTTCTAATTTTTCAAGTAATAAATATATTCATATTTATCGCTCACATTACTGTACACTTTATTCTCGCTATTAAATAATAAAAAAAAAATTTTATACGCAAATTTTCTTACTTATTTTATTTAGGAAATCTCTGTTATTACATTCACCTCCTTTATAAGGATTCCGTCCCCTAATCACCGCTCTAAACTCATAAACATAAGGGTACATAAAGACATATAATCATCAGACGTAGACCTCGATCATCATACTCGATCGAACCGATCTTTAACTATCCTTCACATCACTTAATTAGGCGTAAATTTGATTTCGAAAGAACTCAAAATTTCTTTATAAAATCACTTACTATATATATATATATATAGAAAACATATAAGATATATAAGCGATTCACATAAAGACCGGAGTTCTGCTTCCAAATGCCAACGATGTATCCTGGACCGCCATGTTGTGGACCCTGAGTTGCTAACGTTGGGGTACCGGTTGAGTGTGGTCCACTGCTTCTCCCGTGGGTTATGTTTCACGCCTCCATTCCCTCTTTGACAGCTTCCTCACTCGATGCTCAATCGATCCAAGCATATGAAGCATCCACTAATCTTCCTTGAATTGGGGCTTGGAGAGATATGACCTCTCGCCTCAGCACTTAAAGCACGCGAAACTTACCCTTTAGACACTCGCCAGAGTGATTCTTTCCGCAGCTTCAGACTGCACCCGCTCGCTTCTTCACACCTTCCCCTTTCTTCACTTGAACATTCCCTCGAAAACTCCTCATTCTCTTCTCACCCCTATTCCCACTACTACTTTCCATCTTCACCGCCTCCTCCGTCCCCGCCTCGGTTCTTTTTCTCCTTCAGTAGAGACTCATGGCCTCGCTCCCTGCTCAAATCAGGCTATGATAGCCTTTTCCATGAGTCTTTAAAAGTATCTATTTGCAAAGATCGCCACCTTATCAGAGCTGTGGTTTTAAGCCTCGCTCAAACCTCCTCGCCTTTTCGACTTCAGACTCACTGATGTGGAGCAAACCTAGCTAACTCATTAAACTTCGCGGCATACTCAGAATATCGTGTTTTCTGCTTTAACTCCAGTGAATTTTACCTCCATTCTAGATCGTGATACTAACAGAGAGATAGTTTTCAAAAATAAATCTTTAAACCTATCCCAAGCAATTTCTTCTTCTCCCCGCCTCGAGTCTTATTTGCCTCCCACCAAAAGTTAGCCTCCCTTTTATCATATAAGTGGCAAACGCGGTCTTTTGCCCTCATCTACTCTAGCAATTATGAACGCCTTTTCTATTTCGCTCACCCATGTCCGGGCTTCAGTAGGTCACCGATCCTCTGAACTCGGTGGTCCTCTTCGCTTTGAAGTCTTTGAATTTTGCCAAGCGATCGTTCTGTTGGTTCCCAAAGAAATTGGCATTCCCTCGCTTCATAGCCTCGAGCCATCATGTTTGCAAAGTTTTGCATCGATTCCGGCATTGTTCTCCATCATTAATGATTCTTCTACCCCTTGGTTTCGAAGTTCGACGGATTGATCATGATTATCCGTTAAATAAAACCATAAATTATACCTTTACATTTTAAACATTATCAAGCATAAGATTAATGTATTAAACTTGTTTCATTCCTCAAACTTAGATTCATATTCATTTGTCGAATATTTACATAAGACATACTTGCTTTAATCAATAAATATCCTTTCAGACTACGAAAGTCTGGATTTAAAATTTTGACCAACTTAAAGTTGAAAACAGCCATTACTTTTCACACACATTACATAAACACAACATAACCCATACCACTTATTTACTAAGTCTTTCTTCTCCTGACATTCATTCGCTCGATGTCCCTCCATTCCACAATTAAAACATCCACCTTGCTTATAGTTGGGGCAACGAGGAGATGTATGTCCCTCACAAACCGCAAATATATCATATCCTCTTCCCTTTCTTCTTATCGATTTTCCTAAGTCAGATCTTCTATCTTTCTTTTTCCTTACCTCTCGAGTCGCATACACGGCGTGTTGCTTGAGAGCTCCCATCCGGTCAATTTGGATTTTGAGCTTATCCTCGCTTCTTTCATTGTTTCCAAAGAATGCTTGACGCAGCTTGAATATTAAGCAACGCCTCTATCTCCCACAACCTTTCTTTCCAACAGAAGAACCTTGTTCTCCGTGATCCTCGCACTCCGCTGATGCTTGAAAGCGGCTTCAACTTTAGTGTCCGAATCACTATCCGTCAAATCCACCATTTCGATCTCGATACTACGCTTTTCCACTATAGCCACCTCGTCCGATTTGGGTTCCCGGTAAGCTTCTATTTCACCGTCATTTGATATTAGCTCTGGGGTATGGATCCGATCCTTCTTATTCCACATATCTTTTCCACCGTACATCTACATACATAAGTTACCACGATTAGCATATAGTATATATACACAAAGAATCAAGAGTTTTATATACGTTGTCTTTTTATTTTGTTTGACGATAAATTTATTCAATTCTCATCAACGCCATCCTCCTCTCAGAAAGGCGCCCATCCACTTCATGTCGAATCGCATAAAGGCGATGCCTAAAGCCTGCTTCCAAGGTATATATCTTGGTGTCTTTGCTTTTATCTCAACCTTCAACCGTCCCTACCAGATCTCTCTCTTTCCAACCTCCCTCGTAATTCCTGGCTTAATTCTATCTCAGTGTTCGGTGAGCGCGTCCTTGTATCTTCATTGCTCAAAATCGGAGAATACGATTACGCCTCCTCGCTTGCTTCAAATTTCTAGCCGTTAAGTCGCCGCTTCTAACTAACAAATCTCTTATCATCTCACCGTCTCGTGTACTCCTCGCTAGAGTCCATCGCCTCTCTTGGGTGGAATTGCTACTTTGATTTCATCATCCATCCCACGACCACAATAAACGAGACAACATTAGCAATCAAATAAAATATATTCATCGGTAAAATGAAGGAATATTTTATTTAGTACAACTAAAACTTGATGAATCTCTTCACTCATCATATCTTATAACTCCTCACCGTAGTACTTCGCCTCCCGGTTCATCAATATTTATCTTATCTTTCGTCCTCCATTCTGCGCTAAGGTTATAACCTAAGTTTCGCACTCCTAACGCTTATAACCTATACTTTTGATACCAACCTCGCGCGACGCCCCTAAATCCGGATACTTGAAACCCGAACTCAAAGGCTTTCACGATACCATTTCTATAAGTCAATAATACAAGAGTAATATTACATTCAAACTTAATTTACATACATCAAAGTTTACTTCCTGTGTACGAGACCTTCAAATACATTCCTTACAATACTTGAATAGATATCCATACAAATATAACCATTAACTCATAATACACACTTATTCGATCGCCTTTCCTTTTCCTTTGTTCGTGTACTCGATCCTTCAAAGTTGCTCATACATAATCGAAAACATTTGATTTAAGCAAGGGTGAGCATTTGAGTGCCCAAAGAAAGTAATAGCAATTATATATATAAGTCGAAAGAATATAAGTATTCCCTTTACATAACACTTCTACAACGAATCAAAAGTTGTGAAGTAATCAGACCGATAAAAGATTCACATAACAACTCTCTTTCAAATTCTTGAAATGAGGCTCTACCCATGAATAGGGTTTAAGAAACATACTATGAACATTCTTTTCATTTTCAAAAGGTTTAGTAGAAATTCATCCACAAACCGTCTATAACTTACGGCACGGAGGGTGATCACCACAGACTTTCTCAGACGATCAATACTACATAACTAGAACGACATTCATCGCTTTCATCCTTTGTCCACAAGCGTTGCATAAAAATTTTTCCCATTATCGGGATGTTCATACATGCCTCGGTTCCAAACCCGAAGGTTTTAATCTTGCTCAACAATAATATATGTAATTCAACATATATGTATACGGGTAATCGATACGGTATATCAACATGTGAATAAATGCTATGATTATCCAAGTGGGGACACTTGATAACCATTTAGAAATCAACTTAATGTAATATATATCCGAGCTAACATGTTGATAATCAAAGCGTATATAACTGTATGTAAATAGAATAATTCTCAAACTTCTTACTCATGTCCATCAGATAAAGAAAATGCAAAGGTAGATATACTTGCCGATTTGGTCGATTACAAATCTCAACTTAGATCTTATCTCTTTATCACAACCTATCAATAAATGTGTCATTTGTCCGATTGAACAATATATCATAACACATAAGATCGCTGCCATGGTCGCATACATAATCGCAGTGATCATACTTTTAGTTCACATTCTATACTTTTATACATTTTCAAATATCTCATCCATGTTCTTACAAGAGTCTTTTTCTTTTCTATTATAGGGTCCGACAAATGTTTGCTGCATCGACAAACTTTATTTGCACATACCGAGTCTAAGACTCTTATTCTATACCTCAACATCCGTGAATATCGACATTTTACTTTTAATCATTTTCTAATTTTTTTCCGTAAATTGAAAAATTTAAAATAATTCAAATCATCACTCAAGGTTTATAAAGTGATATAATCAAGTATTATTATGGTTGTTCTTCACCAAATCTCGGACTTCATAACCTGCCTTCAATCACTTAGTTTGGCCTGGATATCACTTTCAAACATCGTAATTATAATTACATGATTTAAACATTAAACAATTCATTTATCATTAATAATTTATTTATATTAAACTATTAATGAAACCATTGCTAAAATATAAAAGTTATTTATAATAACTCAAACTATTTTTAAAACATTTATTTTACCCTTAAATGAATTTTAAAATAATTAAAATCATATTTAAATAATCACCATTAATATATAAATATTAATGTACTATTTATCCAAATATTAAAAGTTATTAATTATAACTTAAGATATTTTTAAATCCTTAATATCCTCTTTAAATGATTTTTAAATAAATAAAACTATTTTTAAACTATTTATTTAATATAAATATTAAATAAACTTAATATCACAATTCATTAACTAAATATCATTAATATATAATTATTAATGAAATTATCTTCTAAATATTAAAAGTTATATTTTATAACTCAAAATATTTTCTTATACCATAAAATAATTTTTCATGATTTTTCGTGAATTAAAACTATTTTTAAATCATTTATTTAATATTATAATTAAATAAATAAATACCTTTTATATTCCAAAATATTAAATATTTATGAAATATACTCAAAATAATTAAAAACTATTTTTCAGACTTTAAAATAATTTTTCATAATTTATTTGGTATTTTTAATAATTAAAAACTAATTTTTCTAATTTTTAAATTAATTTCCTAAAATAAAAGATAATCGTCGCTAAAAGCATCTATAGCTGACGTAACTGTCGCTATAGGTGTTCTTGAGCTTCATGTCGAATAGTCGGTCACAAAGGTGCTAGTTTGACCGAGCCTTAAATCCGTGATCTAAATGTTTTCTGGACTTGAAAAGCTTCAATGTTGTAGTACTAATGTAATACTACAACTACATACTCATTTCATGACCAAACAATAACAAATCTGTGAGATATGATCAATGTAAAACCTCGTCGACGTGTTCTTCATGTTTCGGGTTGCCCGTAAACCTCTGTCAAGACTTGGGTCAACGACCTTAGTGGTCTTATTCTCGGTCGATCATGCATAAAAGTTATAAGTGTTTTATACGTCGGGCTATGTAGTACAACTTACAGAGAACATGATTAAATCAAGTTTCAAGTCTAAACATTAACAATACCAAAGATATAAATCATCAAACTCTCTGACAAAACTTGCATGCCAATTCTGGGTTTTCCAGAATTTCAAAATGATCGTCGTACTACTTTGGATCTTTATATCTTTCATTCTGAGTTTGATCTAAGTGATCTATTGATTCCAGGTTGTAGATAACATGTAATACTACAACTCTATTACATATAAGGCATATAACAACACCAGATCCAACGAAAAGAGGCTTTCATTAAAGGTGACCTCAACAATCGTTTTTCTTGAACATTTCGAAAACCCGAAATGTTCTTGAGCAGCGCTCGTCAATGGTAGTTTGACCATAAATAACTTCTAATCTATAACAGATATGACCATGATTCCTTTTGCGTAATAAAGATAACATACCAAAGCTACATAGCAAGCTTTAAACATCAAAAACGCTTAATGTGATGGGATCTACATACCTCGACATTGCTTGTCGAACACAAAATTAAAATTTCCAGATTTTAAAGATCTTCAAATCCGAGCTTCTGAATGTTATGGAATCAACATCAAGCAACCCAGATCATCCTTAGACACTATAATCAACATGTTTTAACATTTAAACATAACATCTAACATCAAAAAGTTTAAGAAAAATCAAGCTAGGGTTTATACCTTTTTAAGCTTTGATTCTGATTTTTGGCTACTGATTTGTTATTGGTGTGAATGGGACTTGTTTATAGAATCCGATATAATGAGAGAATTTCGTAGGTTTAAGCATCGGGAGAATGAAGCTAAGTGCTTGGGTATAAATAGGCCAAAATGTTGCATTTCTCTCTTGAATCCATAAATTAATGCATGAATTGATTCTAGTGGTCGATTGATGGTAATACTACGTTCTCTAGGTAATTTCTAGATGGATCGGGCTTGATTTTGTGGACAAGTGGTAGCAATAAGACATAAATAATGCATTTTCCCCTCTTCTTTAATTTAAAAAAAAATATTTTAAATATCTTGGATGCTAAAGTGGAATGATTCCCTTGTTTGAGAGCTGATAGCATGTAGGGTAAACATGTTGGGCATCCTTGTTGCAAGATCCTATCAACAATGTAAGTAATAATACACTAAAATGACAAAAAGGGTATTTTTGTAAAAGGCCATTAAATGTAATATTTAACCATTAAATTATAATTCTTACCATTTACCAATTAATTTCTAACATTTGGTAAATTAAAACATTTATGTAATAACGTCGTAATTAAACCCGATAATTTTAAATTAGGGTTTTCTTTAGAAAATTAGGGTTTTCTAATTAGGGTTTCTTAACGTTATCAATTAGGGTTTTCTAATTGACCATTAGGGTTCTCTAATTATCTGTATGATCTAACACATCATTACTGTCTCTAACTTCAACCGATTAGGGTTGTAATAATTAGGGTTTGTCTAGTTATCGCCGTAAAAAATAGTAATTAGGGTTTTTCTTCCACCATTCTCGACATTCGTACACACAGAACTTCATTTACACAAGAATTTCATATACTACTCACCATTTATCATAATCGAGTTTAATAATTAGGGTTTCACAAAGACGGTAATATGCTATGCACCTAATCGAATGGCCATTGTTCAATAATATCTCGTCCCGCACATACATAATAATATAATTATTGTCTCAGAAAAATCATTATAATAATATAATATTATTATTATCATCTCTTGATCATAATCCCAATTCGTGGTTTAGATCTCATATCGACTTCTCTTTCACATATCAAGTTAAAATACTTGATTTAAATATTCTAAACAATTTATATAATAAAATATATATTATATAAGTTCTAATTATCACTTCATATATTATTTCCAATCATGTTATCATGGAAAACATTTCGCCAAAATTATTTCTAATTTTTCAAGTAATAAATATATTCATATTTATCGTTCACATTACTAGACACTTATTCTCGTCATTAAATAATAAAAAAAAATTTTATACGCAAATTTTCTTACTTATTTTATTTAGGAAATCTCGGGTTATTACAGAGACCACTGATCATAGTTGTTCTGGTACGCTTACCATGTTAGTCATGGAGGTAGCCGATTTGCTGGATGCCTCAGATTTAACGCTTAAAGATAAAGCTGACATCACTATGACGTCCGTATGGAGACAAGTCGTTTACAATGTGCAATTTATATATTATTTATTTTACTTAACAAGTATATTGACAATAAAATTTCATACACATTAAAACTCAAAACATAAACACTATGAAATAATATTAAAGGCATAATTATGTAAATACTTAGCAATAACAATCCAAAAACAAAGCACTTGATATTAAAAGAAATGAAGAATTTAATAAACACCACATAGAAAATAAAGTTGCAACCAAATAAAAAATATAAGACAAACATATATATATATATATATATATATATTCTATAAACTTATCCTTTCTGATTGTTATATATATACTTGTGAGTATATATATATATGTATATATATAACAATTAGTAGCAGCTAAGGGAAAAAAAAGAAGTAGAAGAGTTGAAGTGCATAAAAAAAAGCAGAGTTACATAAGTCATAACTCCTAACTCGTAACTCATAAAAAAAAAACAGAAACAAAAAAATACACAGAAGAGCAGCAACAGAGCAGCAGAGGGGGGTCGAAAAAAAAGGAGATACCCGCCGATGCCGATTGGAGTCGGAGCATCAGAGTCTCTCTTGCAGTCTCTCTCTTCGCTATCGCTGTCGCAGTCGCTCTTCTCTTCTTCTCTTTGCTTCTTCTTTGATCAGTTCGACTAGGGCTTCCAAGTGACGCCGTTTTTTTTACCAGTGGGTCGATCCATACCCGTAGTAGCCAAGTCAGTTGATTTGTCGAAAAGGAGTCGAAGTCGGCGCCGAGGCGTCCAAGGCGACGACTACCTTGGCTAGGTGCTCGACTTTCACCCCAAACCCAAATCGCACGGCCGTCTTGTCTGTTACTCACCGATTTGATGCCTTGGCGGCTACGCCTTAACAACTATGCTACTAATTAGATAGCTGATCAAAAAGTACAGAAAAAAGAGGACCGTTTCGTGGAATTCTGAATTTAAATTTTATCGAGTTGATTCTTTGATGCGAACTAAGAACACATCGAAGTTTGATCTTCCTAAGCTCTATTGCTATGTAGATCCACTATCAGTAAGCATGATACTTGGTCAACATGAGTTCCCAACGTATTGTTAAGCAAATTCTGGTCCTAACCTGTGATGCCTCCAAATTCGGGTACCTTCAAACCCGTATTCAGTGCTACACGGTACTATCCATTCAACATACTAATTTATAAAATAACTGCAATTATTACATCAGAGTTATCCCACGAAGACCTTTAGTTACTTCATTACATAATAGATATCACCAAAAGTCTATCTATTACAAATAACCATCTCCGACTATTCATTAAGCTTGCCCTTGCTTGTCCTTGTCCTTGTCCTTTACGGACCCTTCTATACGATCCTTTTTAGCTGAAAACATTTATAATCAAAGCAAGAATGAGCATTCAATTGCTCAACAAGTAATAACTGATAATAAACATCTTAAAAAGAATAAATGTTTTCTTTGAAATATGCTTTGACAGTAAAACAAGACTGTAAAGCAACTGAAACATAACATGACTCGTTTTTATTTTTGAAACGACATATTGACTTTTGAATGCTGAGCTTTTCTTTTTTAAGTTTATGAAAAGGTTTCAACAGAAATTCATCTATAAACCGTCTGACTTACGGACGCGGTGAGTGATCAGCCCGTTATGCCATGCGTTGATCAACACTAGCTATACAACATGATCGCCATTCGGCGCAATATAAATTTGAACGATATATACATTCATCATGACCGCCATTCAGCGCAATAAAAACTTTCCCGATTCAGGGATGTTCATTCTCAGTCTGGAGTTCAAACCAAAACAATTTAATTGGACAACTCTATCTATTTAGAAATAATATTTCAAGACTTGATGCGAAAAAAAAAATGAAAAAAAAGAAAGAAATATTTTTAATATGTGTCTAGCTGAATCAAATGGCTTAGACTGCTTCTAAACAACTTATGTATATCAATATTAAAAATATGCATCACAACAAGCTATTATCACAGATTCTTGACGCTTGAATATTCTTTTATAACCTTTCGCAATATAATAAACTCTAGAGAATTTACACTGCATTCAACATATAATATGAATGAAGTTTAGATACTTTCTTTTTGCGTAGTTTATAAAACTAGCTTACTGCTTTGCGTATATTAGGTTTTACACACACATTAGCTATATATATTAAGCTCATACTCAGTTATATATTCAATAACACTCGGATCACAACCATTCAATGTAATCACTTTTACATTGCCCCATTCTCATTCTTTACTTTGTTTTAAGTTCTTCTTAGTCAACTCACTTCATACATAATTATGCATTGAAGTACTTATTTAGGTCATACCTAGATCAAACCTAAATCACATATAGCATGGAGAGGTTAGTTTTCATTAGACTCTAGCTTGCTCTTTGAAATATTAATTTCATTTGCTTTCTTTTGTTAACCTTAGCTTGAAACTGTCCTTGAACATGCTAAACATACTTACTGACATGCAAGAAGACTCAAGGAACTTAAACATCATGTACCAAATCTCTGATAGCATAGAAAGCATCTTGGCAATTCTGTAGTGCAGCGCGACCGCGCTACTCCCATTCAGGCCCAGAACTGGGATTTTCATCACCCTGGTTACTTTCTAGTATTCTAGGACCTTTCCACATATCATATAACACATGACCAAGAAGCTCTTCACCACAATTGGGACCCCATTAGAATGCTTCAAATTCATTATCAAATGAGTTAGTATTCCATTTGATTTCCCTTGGCAAATTAAGCTTGGATAGCTCAAACAATTTCTTGGTTAGACTGAACACTATCTGAGGCACATATAAACACAACACATATACCAAGACTTTGAATGATTTCAATTAAGTCAGACCCATAAGTTTACTTTTCAAAACAACATAGTTTTCATTTAAATTCTCATATTAAATCATGCTAAAATAGTTCATTTCATGCTCAGCTAACTTGGACATTAATTTAAATGACAAAGAAATCAAATTTTCATTTATGGGGACCAGCGCGGCTGCGCTGGTTTTGATTTGGGAAGTGGCGCAACACGCCATTTCGACAGGAAACCAGGAAAGAATGATCTGTTTTCCAGTTTCGTTCCTCTTGCTTCCTAACTTGCATGCTATAACTCAAATGCCCAATTTTATAGCATCCATAAGAGTTATTCCATAAATCAATTATGTATCATAGTTTTGCATAACATGAACTAATTCTCATAATTTGGCAAAGAAATTCCATTGAAGCATTTTAGCAAGCATGAGATGGGCATAAATTAAATTCTCAATTTTCAGAGTTCATTAAACATGAATCAGCCCAGATTTCATAGAGAAATCATTCCTTATACCTCCATATAACACATACTCCTAATATCAATCAATACACAACCGATTTCCATTGACAATCATAACAAATTTACTAACTATTTCATGCTTAGATATCAAAAATTTAACAAATTAAATAACTTAGTTCTTTGATTACTTGAATTCTTAATTCAAACCCTTTTCTTTAGCAATCCTCTACTTACAATCTCAGTTCTTCAGTGAACTTGATGGTAATTTGAGAATACAAGTTTGTATATGGAGTGAATTAGAGGAAAGTAGGATCAGTTCTTCAGTGAACTTGATGGTAATTTGAGAATACAAGTTTGTATATGGAGTGAATTAGAGGAAAGTAGGAGATGAGCTGAAAATCTGTCTAAGCTTCTTAGTTTCTATATATATACCTCTTTAAACACTAGGCTAGCTTGGCTGAATATCCTCCCTATTGCTCCCATCAACTTACAGCTCCTACTTGTTCATTTTATGACTCAGTTATTCATTAACAGCTCCTGCTATGCTTGACCCACCTCATGCTAATATTTATCATATATTACATATATACATTATATACCATATACATTAATGTATTATAACTCCTTAATCATTCCAATAAAATGGAACCCAATACATTAAATAAAATAATCCATTTAATTAAAATAATTAATATTTAATTAATTATTTTAATTACTTATTCATTGTAAATAATTTTTGTATAATTAAATTTAATTATTTCTTTCCTTACATAGATTGTTTTCAACAATTTATTTACATACAATAAATATATACAACAATATATATTCATTCCACCACAAACAATCATATATTGCACCGCACATATATTCATTTATGTAGTCAAAATCACATATCACATAAATAAGAATTCTATTTTTTTAAATCCTTATTTTAATATTCTTCCATTTATAAATTATTTCTAACAATTTATCTATATACAACACATATATAATTATATATCCACTCCATCACAGATATGCCCATGTTATACCACACATATTCACATATGCAGTATAATAAAATAAATCATTAAAATAAAATTTATTTAATTAAAATCTTTATTTTAATATTTATCCGGGAATTTGAATTGTTACAATTAGGTTATCTCGACTTATATTTCTCTTTTGTACCTGGCTTCAACGAAGAATGGATCAGAGCTACTTCGAGTTTTCCATTGCTGCTAATGGTGCTTTGTTATCTTATTATATTATAACTGTTGTTGTTTCATAGGTTGATATATGCTCCTTTATTTTGTTTAGTCTGAATTTTTAATCCTATGGCTTGTTATATGAAAAGTTCTGTTATTTGTCTTGCATGTTAAACACATGCTTGACTACCACGAGCAACATCTTGATTCAACAAGGGTTCAGCTACTCTTTTATAGCCATCCCCTATATTTATTAGTCTGTATTTACAATTTCACCACATAAGACAATGTTAATTTTTGTCCTCCACTTCAACTTGCCAAGTATCGTGGGACTTTTGATATTCTCATGCTCTTTGCTTTCAGTTACTAGTATTTTGTAAATATGTTAAATGCTACTCTGGTTGTACATATGATCAAATTGTTACATTTTTTATTTCCCCCTTTTCCTTCTCCTCATTTATTCACAGTATTGAGTCAGGTGTCATGCAAACCTTAGTGTCATCTTTACCACACTATGGACACTCTGGCATAGTTGAGGCTGCCCGAGATCTCTTTATACAAATTGAAGGTAAATCTTTGAGGATGGTGTGGAGATTATACATTGCACATTTTTATCCTCACAACACACATTCTTCTTCTCCTCCTTTACAGTTTTCTCTTCAATGGTATGGACATTTATATTCTTCTAGTTTGATTTCTGTATTAACAATTCCATGCTAGTTTCTATTTCCTCATTTCGAGATTATAAATCTTTGACAAAACACTGATAACAATCAGAAGTAACAGATGTTAACAAATAGCATCGAACTAAGTTTATTAAATATCTAAGTTAACAATCTAAAGGTTTATTAACAGTCTAAGTTTTGACATAAATTACATTACTTTAAGAAGTAACAGATGTTAAGGGCAAGAGAACTAGACAAGAATATATAATATTTTATGTCTTGAAAGTAGCTTTTATGGTGGAATTTCCTATCTGGCTAAGTTGTAAGTAGAATGTTTGACTTCGTTTTTTTATCTGATGCTAATTGGAATTCTCATCTTACTGAACAAACAGGCTTTCTGCTCTCTTTATTGTTAGATATCATCAAGGTTATATGTGTTTCTTATAGATTTAACGATGATATTGGACAAGAAGACCGTGGAAGTCTATTATTAAACATTCTTTTAGAGTTGATGATCTCTGGAAGGTTTTTCATTTCAATGATGAGTCGATGACAAAGAAAAGATGCAAACTTGGCAGAATGGCAGAATGGCCGTCTGTCTTACAGAAAGCGAAAAGCTTGATTTGCATGAAATTCTTGACAATACACAGAAATAAGTCTCATGTGATACTACTGAGTACTGACCACACTTATGCGTCACCAAACTTGTGATGGATCTTAGACTCAGTATTTACCTAATAGAAAATACAATTGTTTTAGGATATAGGTTTCAATTCAAGTGACCATGAGGTGAACTCGTGAAGTCAGGATGTTAAATGCTATCCGTAGTGTCCATCAATAATTTAAGTTCACTTCTAGAGATAATACTCCCCAACGAGATAAAAATAAATCAACGTCAATTAGAATTTTCAATGGTAGAATGTCGATTAGAACTTCCTAGAACATCAATTAGAACAGCACCAGCCAAAGACCCGATAGTACAGAGGTTACGTGACGATGAAGAAAAAAACGATACATGAGGTGGCTTTAACTGTAATATTAATAACATACAATTGAACTCCAAATAAGACGGCCTGGTAGATTCATGGGAGTTGGATTAAAGGTTTTATTCACGATGTCATGAAGCCAACAAAAGTTGGGTAGAATTTTAAGGAATCTAGAAAGTTGTATATCATGGATTAAAGTTGTGGTAGCGGCTGATTTTTTTTAAAAAACTCGGTATTTGTATCGGTTTTGGTACGGGCGATGTGCACCATTATGCTAGTTAGGAGTTTCAGAATTTTTAAAAAGATTATGTAAAAATTCTAAATAATAAGATCAAAAAGATGAATCAATTAAATAAATACAAAAACACCATCTAGTATATATAGCATTGTCCAAATGATAATAAAGACATCTCACAGAGTTGTCTAATGCTATATTACATAATAATTGAACACTAAGTTTTTAAGACACTTAAAAATTAATAAATAAAATAAAAGAAGTTAAATAGTTATAAACCAATCCTTCTTCTACTCCTGTACGTTATCATCCTGTTCTTGTTTCTTAGTAATAGTTATTATTTTTTGATAAGTTTGTATGTGCATATACTTATTTATTTATTAATATATATTACTATTATATTTGATACGTTAATATGTAAATATACCTATTTTATTTATTATTATTACACCCTTATCTCATAGAGAGTCCCATTATTTGATATAATTATTCCCTCTGTTATCTGTTACAAGGTAATTCGCCTTTAGTTCTCTTTTACTCCATTTTTTCTCTCTGCAATTCCATTATTTATCCCCTCTACGCCTTTGTTTTTCACCCTTTTATGGCGAAATTTCGAGTATACACGACCTTTACGTTGATAATGATTGAAATTACATTCGTGTCTCGTTATCGAAGCGGTGACTAACGAAACCAAATCGATGCGCTGATATTTTGGCAACGCTGCCTATACTCTGAACCATGATGTATATTAGTGTAGACTAACTGGTACTTAGAAAATGTCAAGAAACCAAGACTAAATTGGAATGAAGGTCATGCTTGGAGTGATGGTCAAGTGCTCACTTGTCCTTTTCTACTAATTTTCAATTGTTATTTAGGTTCCTTTTAAAGAAAAGGTACGGGGAAGCTGTTTTGGACATACAACTTTATTGTTATATGACCAGTCTTTAATGTTCTGGATCGCAAATTGTGATTGTTCCTCTGGTTGGGCATAATATTATGGAGTAATTATCCCTTAATAAGTTTAAAACTACCAAGTTCTAGAAAAATTACATTATTTTTTTATTCTGCATAAACTTATGGCTCCCTATATGATTTTTGTGGTGTTATACAAAAATGAAGGTAGTACATCAGACTCAGTTGGATTCCTTTCTTCGTTGCTGGGAGCTGGATGTGAGTGTGAAGGGTACAATATTCGCATTGTAGGGCATTCCCTTGGAGGAGCAATTAGTGCATTGCTAGGTCTAAGGGTAAGGGCCTATCACGTCATATTTTTTTTTTTTGGGTATTATCTGCTTATTGTTTGTCTTGTCTTTGGCCAACTATTTAGGATCTTCTGTATCACCACGTCTGCTCTTGTGTGGTACTTTGACTGTTCTACAATATGTAGCATCTTCTGTATGGCATTGTTTTAGGCCAAAAAGTGCATATTTCTTTTTTTATTTGATATAGCCAGGGTGCTTCGATTTCTCCAGTCAGTGAAATGTCACGTGGTGCATGCAACGAGTAGCTTAACATGTTCATTGTTGTGGGCATATCCATTTGTATAGCAAAAGCGGTGGTCTAGTCACCCCTGGACTTCAAATCTCTTTTTCATATAGTTTGCTCTTTATTTCTGGACAGTTGTATCGTCGATACCCAAGGTTACATGTCTATGCATATGGGCCCCTTCCATGTGTGGATTCCGTTATAGCAGATGCATGTTCAGAATTTGTAACAAGGTAATCTTTTTTCCTTTACTTATCTTCATTTGGTTATTATTTGGGAAACTAGTTTATGCACTATCTAAGTATGTATGCATGTATATATGTTTGTTTCTAGCCTAATTTTCAGCCAATAATACTGCTAGTCTGTTTAAATGTGCAGCATTATATACCACAATGAATTTTCAGCACGTCTTTCAGTAACATCGATCCTGAGGCTTCGTGCAGCTGCACTTATGGCATTATCTCATGATGCGACCACTGATTCCACTACAATATCTAGACTTGCACGCCGATTTCTTTTTGAGAGCAATTATCTCCGTGATAAGCCAGAGGACAGATTTCCAGCTACAGATTTGAGTTCAAGGGCAATGGCTACTGATAATACAAGGGAGACTCAGCACACCAGTGGTACTTAATATGGATTTCCTATTACGTGTTGGATAAAATCTAATTAAGCACAACACGCAAGTATACGTGGTCAACAAGTAATATATTGATAAGTTAAGTATCGTTCCCACATAGACAAGTATTAATTTTAATCAAACAATTACCAGTCTTATATTATTTCAATTTTATTAAACTAATCGAATTAGTGATTGCAAATAATGAAAAACTAATAAACTAAAAATCAAAATAAATCAACTCAACTAGCTACCACAAATTTTAATCAGATAATAGAGAATTAAGCCTACAACTTCACTTTATGCTTCACTCAGATTATCACACTTCTTTTCAATTCAAATAACTACCTCAGTTCATTAATCAAGAACACAAAAGTAGAACTAGCTATCTTTCGATGCACTAACACCATATTAACTTAAATCCACAATTGATATAATTAAGCCAAACACCCTAATTAACTAATTCACTATATCTCTATGTGAATTAAAATCAAAGAAGGTTTAAATTCCAAGTTTTTACACGATTACATGTGATGTTAAGTATATCTCTATCCTAAACATACATCAAGAATTCCATCAAAACGCAGAAATCATGAACACATGTTATTATGACTAAGTCTAGATTCATATCTCATCTCTCGATTCCATACAAATCCACAAAGAATCGGTGATCAAACAATTCATAAGTTAAGCACAAATTATAATAGATGAACTGAAAAGATAACTTTATTAAACTGAAATCAAAACATGATAATCATTGTTCCACTAAAAGATCCATTGCAAGCTTAATAAGAAACTAGTTCATAATGAATGAATTAAAAACTGAATATATTAAAGAATACATCATTCAAATTACAAAAACTGAAATAAAGATACAAGAATAGTATAAAACCACCCTTCTTTGCACTCAGTTCTGAAATCTTCATGATCTTGCTCTTTCTGCTCCACTCCTCCAAGAATCTTTAGGAATTAGGGTTTCAAAGTTGTAATTGATACTTGATTGGTTGCATTTTTGAATTGCATAGCCTAAGTCTCTGTAAAAGCCCATAGAAACGTCCACAAACCAATCCCAATTGAAGCTAAACTCGTTCAGTCCACGCCACAACAGTGTTAGAATCACATCAAAACACTTCCCTTTTGTTCAAGCACCCTACTTTCCGTGAATAATTAAGCTTGTGAACCCCTCGCTTCGACGGGTATTTCCTTTGATAAACGCCACCCCAGGGTGCTAAATCTGCGATTCTTGCGATTCCTTGCTTTTCCATGTCAAGTTTCACCACATTGCCACCATTGTACCAAAGCTAACACATAATGATACCTACAAACAAAACAAACACAAACACGTAAAATTATAAAAAAATAGACAGAATAAACATTATTCAAGTCCAAATAGGAACCCGATTCATATGTATAAAACGTACTCATCAAACTCCCCCAAACTTAAACGCTAGTCCTCGAGCACAACAATATGCAATTCAATGCAACTAACTATATGCCTACGAATCCAGCTATAGACAGAACAAAGTCTATTCACATGGCCTCAGAAAAATTACAATAGACATGACAGTATATCATACCAAGATAGATCAATAACTTCTCAATCAATCACTAAATCTTAACCTGTTATAACTGATATAGTGCGTGTGTGCTCAACAACCATGCTAACTGACATAAAGTTAACTAAAACACATAATAGGCCTCTTTAAAGGAATCATACAACGTAAAGTAAAGAAATCCAAAAATAAACAAGATCCGACTAAAATCAAACAGTTACCAAATTCAAAGGTCAAAATGGGATACTTATACTTTATTTATTCACATACGAGGGCTTTTCGCTCTTTTTTCCGTTTTTCACTTTTTATTTTTCTCATGACTGTGCAATGTCTAGTCCTCTTAGGCTTTTCAATGCTACCCCTTAGCAAGCTTTCAACGACTCCCAAACTGTAAGGCTTTAGGGCGCTAGGTGTAGACATTCCCTCGGGCATACTCACTAAGTAACAAAGGCCACAAAACTAAACTAGCCAGTGTTTATTCATATATTTTTTTTTATATATTCTTTTTTATAGCTTATATCCCAAATTTTCTCCCAAACTTAAGTTTCTGTCTAATCTTAGCCATCACTACCTATTCATGACTTTCTTTCATTCAAACTAGTATTATCCCTCAGAGTTCCATTTTGTGCCAATTTAAACTCAATCAGTCAACATAGCTGTTTCTTAACGTGCTATCCTAATTAAAGCCTTAACAGTCAATACTATACTTGTCTACGCAATTCCAATATCATCCCAATATCATCATTGGCTAAAACAAACTTTAACCATCTAATAGCTGGAATTATGCAAGTATGAACTAAATGCAATATAAAAACAGTAAACTAACTAATATTTTTGAGATTTTTTCGATTTTTCAGTTTTTTTTTATAGATAACTTCAACAAAAATAGAAACATAAACTATTTACACTACTAAACTACTATGCAAGCAGAACTATATTAAACTAAAGATGCAACTACATGAATGCATATGGACTGACATGAACTAAATGCAAACTAACATATGCAACATATGACATATCTACAGAACTAAAACTAAAACATTAAACAAATAACTAAAATTCCCCCAAACTTAACATACACAAGGTCCTCATTGTGAAAATACTGCATTAAAGTAAAAGAGGACTTTCCTGTAACATGCTAAGCCTGTGGTGGGGGTGGCTGTGGGTTTGGGATTGAAAACTTCTCCACATCAGAGTCAAATGGTGGATACTGCGGCAATGGCTCTGGTACTGGAAACTAGAATTGATTGGCAGCAGCTAGATTCATTCTTTGAAATGCCTCAGTCAAGGAAGCATGGTAGTTGTTCATTGTGGTAAACATATGATCTTGCCTCGCTGCAATTCTCTTCAGCTTTCTATCTTCTTTATCCCTCATATCAATGTGCCTCTGCAAACTGCGGAATTGGGTACTGAACATGTACTTGGTAGACCTACTACCCCTCGCAGTCTCATCAGAACCCTCAAACAACTCGTCCCCCTTGAATTCGTCATCCTCAGAGGTATCCTCAGCGTCCCCCTCCTCAGGAGCATCGGGAAAAACAAATCCTAACCCTTGAGGATGCGATTCACCTCCAGCCCAAACTGAATATCGAGCGATCATTTTGGAATCAAGAAGCTGGAGAGGATGTTGCACGGGCTCATCGCCTGACCATCAAACCCCGGACTGTCTACACAACCCACAGATAAGTGATGGGTGTGGCAATCCTCCTGAAAATTACCCGTGCAAGCAACGCCGGATCGAGAAGCTGATTATGGCACCGATATCGATGTCAAAATCCTTCACTATAGCATATAAGAGCAGAACCTTCTCTTTAGTAACTTCACTGGTATGTGTCGAAGGAAACAACTTCGCACACAGGAATGCATACCAAATTTTTCCATATAAGCTCAGATCCTTGCTCATAAACAAGGTTCCACCCTTCTTTCCTTTTGCCCATGTAGTGCCAGGTTTTGAAATTTCCGTGAGAATCTGATCGTAATTGGGGTTACTGTCTCTAAGCTGAGCATATTGACAAACAATAGGGGCTCGCATGCTATAAAACTCATTTATTACCTCTGGACTGAAAGGCACTTGCTTGCCCCGCACAAACGCCACAAATGGTGCTTTATCTTCGGCGTTTCACTACTGTCACCACTGCAGGGTCGGGCTCTCATCAGTGAATACTTCCCAATCCTGTTCATGAATTTGTCTTTGCATTTGTCCATCGAACGCATCCGGCCTCAAGTCCCTTTCCGGTGTCAATGCCTTGGGCGTGAAATAATCGTACTTATCAGCCGCATTTGCACTAACGAATTTTCTCTTGTCGAAGCTACGTGTTGGTGGCGATGAACCCTCACCACGTTGGCGCTTAACAGAAGTTTTCGGTGCCATTCCTCACAATTTCTGTCCACAAATCCCCCAAACTTGTTCTTGGGAAATTTCACAAGCACTTGGGTTGCACCACCACTTACAATGCCCCAAAGTAAAGATTGAAATCCAAATATTGTGAAAAACTGATAATAGTAGCTTACCCACACTAATTACCCCAATTGATGATGATATTGTCGTGTTGGTTGACCAATTTCAAAATTTTCTCCTCCTCCCTTGGTGCAAACCCGAACAATGAGAAAACCCTAGGTGTATGGAAATCAAAGGAATTGATGGTTATGAGGTATAGAATGGAAGAATAGGGGTTAGGTATATATAGAATGGTAGTAATGGGCGAAATTGATGGATATTGGGGGAGTTCGTGGGTAGAGAGATGGCTAGGGTTCTGTTTTGTGCAACAAGAATGGGAAGGCCACGATTCTGCAAGTGTATTTTAAAAACTGACTTCTCGCATTTCACCTTTGGTGTGGTTTTGGCTTAGAAAGCCTGTCAGGCGGACATCTCTGAAGGACCCCTCGTCGGGGTGGGTGTGTCAGTAAGTGAAAGGATTCCCCTCAAGGCTGGGTCCAGCTTTTCAGCGGGACTTATGATTTTTAGCTACTTTGCTCTGCATGCGTGCAAAACTTCATCCTTAGATCCTGGAATGCAATAAAACCAACATTTTAAGTTAAACATATGGCGTTTGAGCATGAATGTTGAAAATTATTACAATGACTAACTAATTACCTAAGAATTACACATAATTGAACCAAGTAATACTAAAATTATTAATTAAACTATGAATTGAGCAAAATGAAACTAAAATGTTGTATTTAACAAGAGAATTGGGTTGCCTCCCAATGAGCGTTTGTTTTTTGAGTCTTTCAGCCTGTCTACTCCCTGTGTCTAGCCTGGATTGGTTGGGATATTTTCAGTATACTGTTTGTTTATCGCACATAAGCAACAATGCTTTATTGCATGTCCGTTCAACTGCAATTCTGGGAGTGAAGTTGACTAAATATCCTCAATCACCGCTTTTAGACGACCAACTTCTCTACAATCCTTGTGTTTGACATGTGTAGATGTCTCGATCAAATCACTCTCCCTTGTCAGTAGGAATTAGAATTTCTTTGAACACTTTTACTTTCACTACCTGATCAAACACTTTCATGGTCAATTCTCCATTAGGCATGTCAATTAGCGTTCGTCTAGTTGCAAGGAATGGTCGTCCCAAGATGATTGGGATATTCTTATCTTCTTCGAAATCTAACACCACGAAATCAACTGGAAAAATCAATGTGTCAACTTTTACCAACACATCTTCTACTATCCCCAATGGATACGTTGTTGATCTATCTGCGAGCTGTAGACTGATGTTTGTTGGCTTTGCTTCCTTTAAACCCTACTTTCTGTATATGGATAGTGGCGTAAGGTTTATACTTACTCCTAGATTACATAGGGCTCTCCCCACATCTTGATTACCAATTGCACAAGGAATAGTAAAACTCCCCGGATCTTTCAACTTAAGGAAAAGCTTTTTCTGCAGAACTGCACTGCATTCTTCCGTTAACGCCACTGTTTTGAATTCATTGAGCTTGCGTTTCTTTGAAAGTATTTCTTTCATGAACTTGACATAGTGTGGCATCTGCTCTAGTGCTTCAGCGAACGAAATGTTAATGTGCAACTGTTTGAAGATGTCCATAAACTTAGAAAACTGCTTCTTGAGCTTTTGACTTTTCAAACGTTGGGGGAACGGTACAATTGGTGCGACTTTATTCTGTTCGTCTTCAGTCGGCTTTTCCACAACTTTTTCCTTAGTTTTCCTTGCTGAATCACTCCCGTCATTTTTACAATCCTCATCTTTGCTTGCTTTTCTATCAAAATTCTTTACCACTCCCAAGTGTGATAGCATTACACTGCTCATGATTTCCTCTAGGGTTATTTTCAGTATCACTCGGCAATGTCTCTTGCGGCCTGTTATTCAATGCCAACGCAAGCTGTCCCATCTGATTTTTCAAGTTCTTAATCGCCGCCGCTTGCGTTTTCATAGTTGCCTCATTACCGGATATGTATTTCAACAACTCCTCTTCTAAATCTGACTTTTTCTTATGCTGTGGAGTTGACTGTTGATGCTGATTTTGGAAACCGGGGGATAGGATTGTCGTGGAGCCTGCTGATTTTGGTTGTTACTCCACGAAAAGTTCGGATGGTTCCTTGCCCCCGGATTGTAGGTATTCTAATATGGATTCTGAGGAATTCTGTTATAGCTACCTACAAACCGAATCACGCTGCTGCAGATTAATAAAGACATTTGCTTCTCTTTGGATGTTCCCCAAACACACATTCACAAACAAACGCCACCTGCTGAGCCTGTGCACTCGTGAGGGCATCCATATTCTTTGACAACGTTGAAATTTGTGCTGCTAAAGCTGTCACTCCATCTACTTCTAACACACCGGCTGTCTTAGGCTGTGCCATTCTTGCTGTGGGACACTGGTAGTTGTTAGCCGCTATTGTCTCAATCAGATCATTCGCTTCCTCGAATCTTTTAGCCATAAAAGCTCCCCCAGATGCTGCATCAATACTAGTCCTCAGATTACTGTTTAGCCCGTCCGTTGTAGAAGGTATTCATCTGTAGCCACTTGCGTAGTTTATGATGTGGACACACTTCCTAAGCAATTCCTTGTACCTTTCCCAAGCTTCATACAAAGACTCCCCATGTTGCTGTTCAAATGTCGTAATCTCATTCCTCATCTTAGCCGTCTTCGCTGGTGGGAAAAATTTAGCTAAAAACTTCTGAGCCAAGTCACCTAAGTAGTAATTGACCCTAGCAATAGTGAGTGTAACCAGCTCTTCGCTTTGTCCCGCAGTGTGAACGGAAACAACCGGAGCCTAACTGCATTATCAGATACCCCATTGTATTTGAAGGTATCACAAATCTCCAGAAAGCTAACCAAGTGCTTATTTGGGTCATCATTGGCCAATTCCCCAAATTGTATTGAATTTTGTATCATCTGAATCGTCCCAGGCTTTATCTCAAAATGATTCGTAGCTATCGCAGGCCTGGTAATACTTGACTGAATTTCAGTAACCCTGGGAGTGGCATAGTCCCTCAGTGCTTTCTGATCCTCTGCAGCCATACTTTCTTGCTTATCAAAATTCTCTCGAGTTTCTTTAATCCACTTACTAAGCCTCTGAAACCTTCGTTCAATGTCGTCCTCGTAAGGAAGCAAATCTGGTTTCTTTGACCGAGTTTGCATGCACCAAGTAAGAGAACCTGAAACAAGAAATAACAAAAACAAAAGAAAATTGTTTAACTAAAACTGAACTAATTAAACTGATACTGAAAGTAATAAAATCAAAAATTGTCCCCGGCAGCGGCACCAAAATCTTGTTGGGTAAAATCTAATTAAGCACAACACGCAAGTATACGTGATCAACAAGTAATATAATGATAAGTCAAGTATCGTTCCCACAGAGACAAGTATTAATTTTAATCAAACAATTACCAGTCTTATATTATTTCAATTTTATTAAACTAATCGAATTAATGATTGCAAATAATAAAAAATTAATAAACTAAAAATCAAAATAAATCAACTCAACTAGCTACCACAAATTTTAATCAGATAATAGAGAATTAAGCCTACAACTTCACTTTATACTTCACTCAGATTATCACACTTTTTTTTAATTCAAATAACTACCTCAGTTCATTAATCAAGAACACAAAAGTAGAATTAACCATCTCTCGATGCACTAACACCATATTAACTTAAATCCACAATTGATAGAATTAAGCCAAACACCCTAATTAACTAATTGACTATATCTCTATGTGAATTAAAATCAAAGGTTTAAATTCCAAATTCTTACACGATTACATGCGATGTTAGGTATATCTCTATCCTAAACATACATCAAGAATTCCATCAACACGCAGAAATCATGAACACATGCTATTATGACCAAGTCTAGATTCATATCTCATCTCTCGATTCCATACAAATCCACAAAATTGGTGATCAAGCAATTCATAAGTTAAACACAAATCACAATAGATGAACTGAATAGATAGCTTTATTAAACTGAAATCAAAACATAATAATCATTGTTCCACTAAAAGATCCATTGCAAGCTTAATAAGAAATTAGTTCATAATGAATGAATTAAAAACTGAATAGATTAAAGAATACATCATTCAAATTACAGAAACTGAAATAAAGATACAAGAAGAGTATAGAACCACCCTTCTCTGCACTCAGTTCTGAAATCTTCGTGATCTTGCTCTTTCTGCTCCACTCCAAGAATCTTTAGGAATTAGGGTTTCAAAGTTGTAATTGATACTTGATTGATTGCATTTTTGAATTGCATAGCCTAAGTCTCTGTAAAAGCCCATAGAAACGTCCACAAACCAGTCCCAATTGAAGCCAAACTCGTTACATCCATGCCACAAAGAAGTTAGAATCACAAAAAACACTTCCCTTCTCGTCTGCACTTTTACCCGGCAGGATAATTAAGCTTTGTGAGCCCATTCCGTGAAGTGCTGACTTTCTCTCATCACGTACACTCCACTTGGGGTATTTCTTTTGATAAACGCCCACCCCGGCGGGGTGCTAAATTACAGTTGCTGATTCCTTGCTTTTCCATGCTGTTTTCCGCTACATTGCCCCCATTGTACCAAAGCTTACACGTAATGAATCCTACAAACAAAACAAACACAAACACGTAAAACTATACTAAAATAGACAGAATAAACACTGTTTAAGTCCAAATAGGAACCCGATTCGTAGATATGAAACCCACTCATCATTACGCATACATGATTTGAATGCTGAAATTTCTAAAAAAACCACCTTGCTACCTTGTTGGAGCCAGTAACAAAAGCGAGTTTTAATTTCCCAAATTTTCTCCTTTAACATTTCCATTGTCATTGCAGGGAGTAGGGAAGTGGCTCAAAAGTTATCTCATGGGATAGAAGTTCACGCGGAAGATAGTTCTCATGATGAAACTGAATTTGGTGGTTCACCAGATAGTTTTATAAACCCATTTTATGAAACTTCTACCGATTTAAATACATGTGAAGATCCCGTATCTCAGTTTATGGAAGCTGTGCCATCAGCTGAAAAATCGCCACCTGAGGATCTTCCGGATATGTTTTTACCAGGTCTAGTCATTCATATTGTACCCGAGAGGAACAACTTCCATTTGCCTCTCTGGAAGCGCTGGAGAACTCAAGAGAATGAATGCAGCTATAAAGCTTATATAGCAAACAGAGAATCCTTCAAAGATATTATAGTCTCACCATCTATGTTTCTGGATCATCTACCTTGGAGGTAGGTACCTGATTCACTTTTACCATCTTATACTATCCACGGGTTTTTATGACGAATATAGATAAAAATGCAAAACTCTCCCCCGTGGTTGTGCCCGTGTGACAATTTCATCCTTCAGAGACTAATTAGCAAATCCCTTCCTCGAAGTATAATTATAAATCCAAAATTGTACTTTTTAAGGTATAAATAGGCTAGCAGTGCAAAACTGACCCAAAAGGTATAGTTTTGTTGCTACTTTTAAGGTATAAATAGTATTGCAAAACTGATCCAAAAGGTATAGTTTTGCAGTACTAATTGTATCATGAGGTAGTGGTTTGCTATATTGTAAAGTCGGATACCATATCTCTACAAAATAATAAACTTGGGGTACAATTTTGTATTTTAGTCTTGAATATGTTGGTATTCTGCTAATACTATATATTTCACTCCGTTAATATTTTCAGATGCCACTATGCCATGAGAAAGGTACTCCAAACGCGGAGTTCACAAGTACTACTGGATGGATCTCAATTGGTGTGAATTTTAGTCGTGGAGTACGTTTCAAAACACATTTTTTCTTCGTATGGTTATTTGAACCATTTCGATTCAGTTTCAACCATTACGGTGGAGGTGGTGATCTAAACTACAGATGGTACAGAAGAGGATGAAAATTAGCATGCACTTCAAGTTCAATTCTTTTGAACATACATTATAAAAGATGGTGCTCCTAGGGAGACATTTACCTACCAGATGGGTGATCAATATTTGTCCGTATTGTTCAAGTAGTAGAGGTGGAGGAAATGAGTCCAGTGGGGTACTTATCTGCCCAAAAATGATAACGAAAATGAAAATGAAAAAAATAAATCTATATATTATGAAGTGAGTGTCGCATTTATTTTCTCAAATTAGTTCTCTCTCTCCCCCTCCCCTCTAAATAATTTAAAACATACCTTTTAAATAACATGCATCTCTTAAATAACATAACTTTATTAAAACTACATCATTTTAGAAATTCTTTTAAAAAACAAGTAGGGTCGCGGGTGATATTTTTATAAATAAAAGAAAAGTAAGTGAGATTACTCTCTTATTATTTTGTTTTTTAAAATAATCTCTAAAACGACATACTTTTAAAAAAGTTATGATATTTAAGAGAGGTATGTTATTTAAGAGAGATATTTTATTTTAGATTATATATATATATATATATATATATATATATATATATATATATATATATATATATAGAGAGAGAGAGAGAGAGAGAGAGAGAGAGAGAGAGAGTTCGGATCAGTTTGCAGACTTATGAATCATAACAAAATTCTTGGACATGTTTTTATATATGTATCCAAATCACCCAAAATATTGTATTATGTAAAAATTCAAGTTTCATAATTTTTTATTTTTATTTTAGTTCTACAAAAAAAAAAAATATTCAATCAGCATTTTAATCAGTCCGAACTCCGGACCGATCCTAGCTCTCTCTCTCTCTCTCTCTCTCTCTCTCTATATATATATATATATATATATATATATATATATATATATATATATATATACACTTGCCTTGATTCATCACTATATATAGAACTGCCGCTATATGTCAATCTGTCGCTAAAAGTTAAGATGACAGTTCTATATATAGCGACGGACCAAATCGTCGCCCGGTCCGTCCCTAAAAAGGGGTGAGCAAAGTATGTTAGATAAGGGGTGAGATCTGGTCTGTAACATGTATTTGCTATGGATGAAAAATGGGCAAATAGCATCATAACCATCCATTACATAAAATAAGGGCTTAGATTTAAAACACAATTTCGTCATCTGCTAGTTGAGCTGGCTAACACAAAAAAATTTGGTAGTTAGTATTTATCCGCTAGTTCAACTAGCGGAAGAATTGGCTTGATCCGCCTTTGGATTACCATGCTATCCCAAATATTTTAAATAGAAAATATCAGTCATTTCAGGTCAACTAGAGACAAACCCACATCAAAATTAAAATAAAAAACTTACCGAATTAATGCAAATTAGGTTGATTTAGAAATACTTGAGAAACCCTAATTGAAAATCGCAGTAGATTTTTTTGCTCCAATTCGATTACACGAGTGCATAGATCTTGCCCCAATTCGAGTGAAATCGCGCGAAACCCTAATTGAAAATCTCAAATTGAAAACAACAGGAGGGTTTTTTTCCCCAATTCTAACTCTACCCCAATTTGAAAATTATGGGTTGGAGTTCTGTCCGCTAGTTCAAACTAGTGGACGAGGTTTAAAAATAGATCTTAATGGCTTGATATTGGGGTAATTTGGGCATAATTTTTTTTATGTGTCCGCTAGTTCAACTAGCGGATGACGAAATTGTGTTTTAAATTTGAGCCCTTAATTTATATAATAGATGGTTATTATGATGTTATTTGTCCATTTTTCATCCATAACATATAAGGGTGTAAACGAACCGAGTCGATTCGAGTATTGAGTTGCTCAGATTTGGTTCGCACAATTTATCGAGTATAAAATAAGGTTTGATTGAGGCTCATTTAGTTACCGAGTCGAACACGATTCCGAATCGAGCCCGAGTAGTTTGGACTTTTCCAACGAATATGATCCGAGTATCAATAGAAAATTATAATTTGAAGAGGTTCGAGTAATTTATCAAACTTTAAAATGTGCTCATATTTGACTCATTTATATTTCGAATCGAACTTTTAGTCGAGCGAGTACGAATCGAACCCGAACTGTTTGCTCATTTTACAGCCTTAATAACAAATACATGTTATGGATCATTTTCCTCTCTCTCTCTATATATATATATAGAATCGGGTTTCTCCTATGAACAAGGGCGAACCAAAAAATCGAATCGATTATAAAAATGATGACAAAATTTTTGTTATAGCATAGAAAGTCAGTTTTTTATGCTACAGCGATGATTTTGTCCGTCTATAGTCGATTTATTTTTGGTTACGCCCCTTTTGTTTGTAGAAGTTGATAGTATATATATATATATATATATATATATATATATATATATATATATATATATATATATATAATACTAGCTTTATTGCACATTCTTGCATGTGATTGTAATGATTAATACTCCTCCGTCTCTCAAATTAATTGCTCAGCTTTTGACTTTTTTAAATCAAATTGACTATTTTAGAATTAATAATTAAGCATATATAAATATATTTCTAAAATTATAAAATTGGGGTTAGTAATAAATTGTATATATTTTCTTTTTGGTTATAATCTCTTCACCTATATTTTAACAAAAATAGTAAAAGATTAGTTTTAAAATGGTCAATTTGACTTTAAAAAAGTCAAACTCGAATTAATTTGGGACGAAGGGAGTAATTAATATACTAATATTAACTAATTTTCCTGATAAAAAATAAGGAATAATATTCATAAGTTGTTCGGTCTGTGGTCTTTATTAGCAATTGTATGCTCTTGCATAACAAGATACCTTGTGAAATTCACAAGAACATTTTATTTTGTAGTTTTAATAACAGGCGGAAAATTTACCCCGAATTTAGTAAAAAAAAAAGAAAAGAAAAGAAAATTTACCCCGTGTGAGAGACCTCACACTGTCCGAGTAAATGATTGTTAACAATGGCGTTCATTTAGAAACCTACAAAATCTTACAATATTTAAAGAAAGAAAGCCCAACCATATCACGAATAACGGTCTACAATTATGCTTAAAAGTCTTTACATTTTTACGAAGGCTAATATGAAAGGCCAAATTAGAAAAGAAGCATTGAACAACTCCCATCTGTTATAAAACATCAACAAAAGAGCCCAAAATAAGGCTAAGCTTCCAAAACTGTAAAGCACATAGTCCTTTAGCTGGAATTCCAATACCAATTACTGTAGGGCGTGTCATAAAAACCTATATCTGTATTACCATTCTTTTCTTTCCAACTTCAATCAACTTGCATATTTGTTGACGAAAGATTCAATTAACTTCAATCAAATCTATTATCTATGCCACAATATATTAACATCTGTTCTTCTATAAATTCAACACATGTCCATCCTATTTAATGCTCCTTATTGCTCTTGACAAAATTACCTGCGTGTCTAAAATAACAACGGAGAAAATAAATACAATCCTCTAATTCCCCTAAATCTGGGATCATTCCGTATTCACTGGGAGATGAACTGGGTCGTGGCGAATTTGGGGTGACGTATGTGTGCACTGAAAAAGCTTCAGGGGAAGTTTTTGCCTGCAAATCAATATCGAAGAAGAAGCTGAGGACATCCTGAATCAGACCCAAAGAAGAAGTAGACCCCGACGAAGAATAATCAGAGCAATCGATCTGTAATCACACCATGGCAAAGAAGAAATAGACCCAAAGGATAGATTCAGAGCATTCAAGAACAAATTCTCAAACCTTTGATCTGTAAGACTTTTTTTTATTTTTATTTTAGCTTGCCTCTTTAATTAATTAAATAATTAATCTTTTTATTGCTATCTGGAAGCGAATATATGTGGTTTGAATTTTTTTTTCTATCAAGGGATTTCCTCTTTTCAGTTGGTTGGAATTCGCAAAACTCTTTGATATCAGTAAAAGTGAAATGGGAAAATGCTTTACCCAACTGGATTTAATTTTGATGTTTGATTTAATAGCTGATGGGTAAAATTGAACTGCGACATGAATTATATGAGCCAAGTTAGTGATCCTTTATGGTTGTATATGTTTATGTTTATGTATATGTATATGTATATTTATATTTATATACACATACATTTTCCTTAAATAGGGGTTGGGACTGTTGATTGTGCAATCAGAAGATAATAATATGGTAGGTCTTATCATCGTGGTTTTAGATAATTTGTTACTATCCTGGTTCTTACTCTGGTGATTACATTGTTTCACTGCAATTTAAGCATTCTTAACTTTTTTTATTATTATTTTTTATTGTTTTCGGGTTTCATGATGATGGAGATCTGGTTGTTTGAGATTATGTTTGTGAGAATGGGCATGTTTCTTGAGATTGGACTGACCGGCCTTTGTACACTTAACTTGCTTAGCTTGGCTATTTTCGGTCAAATAAAGATGCAATTTGAGACAAAATTATGTATTTGAACTTCTGCGCATCATGTTAACTTCTTTCTTAGGTTATAAAATTGTCATGTCTCTATTGATTAAATTGAGATATATTATTAAAACAATTGACTGGTTTAAAATTTGGTATAGGTGAGAATTGTTATTTATTTTGTTGACGTGCTTGATCTAATTTTTTTTTTCCTTGATTGGTGATGTAATGTTGAATCTTAAAATGCAATGTACAATTTTTACTCTCCATATATTCTATTACTTGTACAGATTATGTTCACAGTATATGTTGTACTTATAGCACTGTATGCAAGATGAATTTGAAGAAATTATCCTTTTTACAATTTGTTGGCAATGGCTAGCTACGATATTAGAATGATGCCGGCTGCTGCTCTTCAACATTCAAAATAAATTATACTAAAGGTAACTCATCATATGAACCATACACTGTTGCACATAATAAGTTGTTGGCACATGCATCAACTGCAAGACTCTACCAGAAGAATTCCAAGGTATTATAAGACATTTTCATATCTAACAACTTATTAATACATATAAGCATCTTTATCTCAAGATTGGAAGTATCTAAAGGAATTTAAATTATGCTAAGACTGATAAATGTCACATCTTTAAAGTATAAGTTGAACCTTCATGTCTACTTATCAGCTAATGAATTTTCCATTGATTATGTAAGCTGAGTTATAACGCATGATGCAGGCTTCCCAGCATGGTTTCATAGGACTAAATGTTTTAGCCTATTGGTTTGTTCCTTACACAAATGCAATAGAAGATGTGATTGAAACTCAAAGAGCCAATGAATTTTATGTTGGTTGGTGAGTCAGAATATGTTAAAATTCTTAATTGATTTGTATATATGTCACTTGAATATCGTAATACCAATTTGTAATTGTTGTTTCGTTTACAGTTAGGTTTCATGGACCAAAACACTTGCAACATCAAGGTTATGGGAATGCAGGGCCATTTTGGAATGAATATATTTATCTCTTCATCTTGGGAAGAAATATATCATTTTTAATTTCATATGCCAACATCTTGAAGTCAATTAGCTTTTTATTATTTATCTATTTATGTGCTTCTTATGATTTTTGTGTGTGTATGTATGCATATGCATATTGATTATGAGACCATTTCTAAGGTTGAGATTAGTTCTTTTGTGTTGGAGATTCTACGCTCCCTCTCACAATGTTAGAACAATCCTTTACATATTTGAATTTCCACTTTTGGCCAATGCATATACTTTTTAATTTGACATCTCAATGCGATTTGTGTTTGTTTGTTATATGTACTTTTCAGCAAACAAGGCCATTATCACAATTGGATCTAGAGAAAGCTCTTGGAAGGTCAAAAAAAACAAGGGTTGCTGGTAGCGAATACACCAAGTTAAACTTGCAAACACCAAGATAGTCAGGCAATAGAGAGTCGGATGATTATCAGGTGCAAGCTGCAGTGAGCTATCCAAGCTTGTGGTGTGCCAATTATTGAATATTTAGTAAGACCCCCAAGATCCTTAGAAGAAATCTTTTTCTTTTCTTTTCTTTTTTGAAACAGTGAAGATCATAAAGATCCTTGAAAGATTACCACTTTCTCACTCATGACCAACAGTATTCCAACTGTCTGTCTGTGTAATTATGGCTACGTAGATGAATCAGGTTTAAAGTATTACATGTGGATAAATTACTGATGGTAATTTTGAGCTAATTGAAGCAGTTGTTGCTGTCCACCACAGGAAGCTGTTCAAATTTGACATTTATATGGAATTGTTAGTTTTATTGTTCTATCAACTGTTGAGCCAAGTAGTCTAACAGCAGGGGCCACTTGACCCGATCATTCGGAAAATAGTAACTTTAAATACAGATTTGTGACCTCTAAGCTAATAATATTTTGCTCGCAGTCAGCAGATAGTCTGTAAAAAATTCATTTTATGTTCTTATATTTCTTTGCTATTTATTTTCAGGGAGTATATGGAGACAATGGGTCACTTATGTATCACCTGTTCCTACTGTTGGACATGATGGCCAGCTCTACGGAGCTCAACAATACCAGTATCCTACTCCGTATTTCCGACCACTGACGCTAACAAGTGGGCCTTACCCAAGCCCAGCTGCCCCTCCCAAAGGTGAGATTTCGAGTATTGGGTCTGCTGATCAAGTGCCTTTGTCTGTTGAAACTCCCAATGGAAATTCTAATGACATTGCAAATGGTGGTGGCTTATAGGGAAATAATGGTTCAGCACCACTGAAAACAAATTATCAGAACTCATCTTATGTGAGTGGTTCCTATGGAAGGGGTGCCTTGCCTGGAGGAATTTCTACTTCTGGTTATCAAGACCCAAGATTTGGTTATGATTGTTCATGATTTCCTATACCATGGATAGATGGCCCTTTATATTCTGATGGGAATCCTAGGTCGGTGACTAGCACTTCCATTACATCATCAATACCTACTGGGAATGGTATTCCATCATCAATGAATCAGAATGTTCGTCCTCATTCTCACCTCATGGTATGTTAAATTTTTAAATAGCCTGCATTGCAGGAAGAGTTGTTTTAAATAAGTTGCTAATGTGCTCAATCCTTAATATATTTATACGTTGCACTCCTAAATGTTCGCGGGATCTTTTTAAATACTTCTAATGATTTTTTAGAATCTATCTCACTTTAATTGTCGTTCCATAACAGGGTTTGCACAATCCAAGGCCAATGTCTGGCTTGAACACAGCTAATGGGTATATGAATAGGATGTATGCAAACAAGTTGCACAGTCAGTATGGTAACACTTATAGATCTGGGTATTATGGATCCAATGGTTATGATCCCCGAACTGGTGGACGTGGGTGGTCGACTGTTGATAAAAAGTTCAAGCCAAGGGGACGAGGCAATGGTTTCTTGGGTTATGGTAATGAGAACACGGATGGTTTGAATGAACTGAATAGGGGCCCAAGAGCAAAGAGCACCAAAAATCAAAAGGGCTTCACACCTATTGCATTAGCTGTAAAAGGGACAGAACATCTCATTGTATGTTTATAAATCACTTGGGTAACTTTGAGAACCTAACATGGTATGAATTTTGTTATTAGAGTTTAAGAAAAAGAAGAGTGATGGTTGAATAGCACATGCAGTAGAAATTGTGTTTGGATAACTATTTTAGATTAAACTCTTTCCATTTCTTCGGGATATTTTGATTTTGTGCTTTACATGATTGGTTTTTTATTTCCTTCACAATGGTTGTTTATTTTGTGAGGCTAATTGAACTGGTTAACAAACAACTGGTGTAGCTCAGTATCAAGATTCAAAGGTCATCTATTTATTGTTACTGTTTTATTTTGTTTTATTTGTGCTCCATAAAACATAAATGTAAAAGTACACATTGAGTAAAGCAGTTATAAGCTTGCAATTGCCGTAAATAAAGTTGCTCAACCAGTTCTGTCTGTTTTTTGTTTTCATTTTTCTTATCGGCCCTTATTTTGCAGATGGATTTCTTGCTGGTGTAATGATCAAAAGTAAGTGATCTTTTCCTTCTGTCCACCTTTAATAGGACCATAGGTGTATTTAAATTTCATATTGTGTCATTTAATTCCATGATTGTAAAAGGTGGATGAATTTTTGTGTAAACTACATTTAAGCTACTACTTTGGTATTTAGATTATAGTTTATGTTCTGGAAAGCCTGATGAAGTCATTGGGATAATAGCATAATATTTCTGCAATGAAGGGCTTGCATCAAAATCAGTTAAGGTAGAGGATAAAGACAAGGAACAGATATATGAGGTTGTCAATAACATGAAAGATCTTTCATCCTAATACAGTTATTAGTTGTGTGCGTGTGTTTGTGTGCCATTTATAGTTTCAACTTTTGACAAAAATGAGCATGTTTTAATCCAGTTTATAAATAATGTGGATATAATGCTTACTTTTACCTATTTTAATGCAGATCAGAGGTTGAAAAGGTTCCACAGCGACAAACACAGATGGATAATAAAGGAATTGTTGTCTCAAACTATAGTGACATAGAGAGAGAGAGAGAGAGAGAGGAAGAGTGCTCCGACTAGGATAAGGATGGGCGAGAAAGTGCAGCAAGGTAGCCGACATTTCTCCATTGCCACTAGAGATTTAGCAACCTCAAACTTTATTCAAACAAGCAAGAAGGTAACTACAACCCATCTTTTTATATATTAACTGTCCATTTATTTTTTAATTTGTTTGATCATATATGGTTAGGGCTGTTGTTATTGTGCTGTGTTTGGGGACCATGAAGGGTTCGGAAGTCATAAGGTTGGGATATATGAAAGAGTACTTGTGCTTTGTATGTATAAATAAAATCATGTAGTGTCCTTATATGGACTGCACTTACAGTGTTTGATATAATGCTTGAGAGACAGTTGTTTGGTGCTATATGTTATGTTAACTATGTAGTCAAGTCCAGGACCATGTCTATGTGTTATAATAGTAATCAAATGCTTACTTGGATGCTTAGATGTTAAATGTAACATGGCTTAGGATTAACTTGGATAGCTATGTAGTTTCATGTCTAAAGCTCAAGTAATGGGGTTGTTATGTGTCAATGACATGCTTAGAACCTTTTATTTTATATTTTTTAATGGTAGATGAGTGGTATCATACATCTTCAACTATAGTTTGCACTTGTAGTAAAACTTTTGTACTAGCAAAGCACATAAATCTATGAATTAGCATTTGAGTCTCTTTTATGGTTGATTTGTGTGGATTAAAATATTTTGATAATTCTGTCTTGTGTAAAGATTTAATTCTCCGTGCAGCTTGTGTGGAGAGGTGCATGTAGGTGATCCACCTCATAAGATTAAAACATGTAATGTTATTGGTAGCCTACCAAACAAGGAGCGTGTTTGGGAGAAAGGGGGCCTTGAAAATGTTTTGCCTATTGTTGAATCCTTTCATCTCAGATGATCGCATGATAGGAGAGTCAGTATCACACAATGAGCGGCTCAAGTTGAGAGGATCCCAACAATTATAGAATTGTGTGTTCAAGCAGGTGTGGACATCCTTGAGTACCCAACTAGGAGAAGAGAGTTCCCTGTCTATCGTGTTGCTGGCAGAATGCTAGATTTTGAGAAGAGGTTTTCAAATGATGTTGCATCTGTAAAAGACAAATGAATATGAATTTTGGGAGAGGAGAGTAAAAGGAAGTTGATTAAAGATGATAAATCATTGGAATTGTTTGATGATGATTTACAAGGTTTGTTTTTGTAACTTTCATTGTATTAAAATCAACAATACATAATACAACATGTTGTACCATTGGATTTGGCAGAGCTTTGCACATTAGGTTGCCGAGTTTAGTGTCTAAGAACATTTTTGTTGTTAAGTTTAACATCACGTTAATTTTCATCAGCCTCAATTTGGAAGTATATTTTGAAAATATGAAACGACCCTTTTTTTTGGGACATATTTTCCAATTACTTATAGTTCTTTTTTCATAGAAAGTATCTTTCACTTGGTAAAAACACTAAATATATACATGTTTGTGCAAAGTAAAAACACTAAATATCTACAATTGTGTTTCCAATAAATTAAAGCTCCAGTTTAGCTGTGGTGTTTTTTTGGAAAAAATACTAGAATGTCATACAAATTTGAGACAGCAAAGAGCCTCATTTTCAAAAACTTCATGTAGGGTGGTTGCATTTAGTGAAACGATTTTTCCAATAAAATTGTTCAGAAAAAAGGTACCAATTATTGACAAGTAGCTGTATCAAATGTATTTTTTTCTTCCAAAAACTTTATATGGTTCACTTACATAATGTCTTGAATAGAAAAAGAGAGGAGTAGAAAAAATGATTTGTCCACAAGTTGAGATCACTTACTTTGCCACTAGCATAAAAGCAAAAGTCACATACTTAGATTGTAATGCATAAACCGATAAAATCTCAACACTACGCCCTACAATGTATATTCATTTGTTTTTCTGTGTAAAATTTGATCATCGCACAACAATCTACCATATTTTTATTATATTTTAATTTATTAATTGTACGTACACATTTATTATTAAAAAATTGAATAATCCCGCCGCAACGTGCGTGTTTATATCTAGTGTTTGCCTAATCTGAGCTGCATTACGCTTTACCAGGCTAGACATTACTCTTTTGGGCCCAAGTTACTTCAGCTTAGTTTTGTTGTATTTATTGGGTTATTTACATTTCTTAGTACATTTTTAGAAAAAATTATAACAAAAGTGCATCTAGTAAATATTTACAGAATTAATACATTTTCAATATTTTATTTACAAAGTTAGTGCATTTGGTATGTCTAGTTATAGATTCTCATTAGAAAATGAGCAATTTGCAGGAAAAAAAGAGATTGAAGATGGTGAAGTTATAAAAATTAAAAAGGAAATGGAAAGAAAGAGATATTAGCCGTTGGCAGCGATGGTCATCATCGGCCATGGCGTCACACCAGTCGCTGACAGTAATGGTTGAATGATGGGGACACGCTCACTATGGAGAATGCTTCATTCAGTCGTAATCAATTAAGTTTTATTGGGTTACCAATTAATTATAAAAAAATTTAAGAACAGTTTCCAAGTGTTATCTGGATTTGTTTTCTTCAACATGTGCAACCATGAACAGTTTATTGGGTTCTGCAATGGTCGCCGTCGATACATTTTTTTCATAGTGCAGTTGGTAGCCAAACCTTCATACAAAGGTAACCAATTCAGCTTTATTGGGTTACCAATTAATTATAAAAAAAAATTTAAGAACAGTTTCCAAGAGGTACCTGAATTTATTTTCTTTAACATGTGCAACCATGAACAGTTTTATTGGGTTTTGCAATGATCGCCGTCGGCACATTTTTTTTCCATAGTGCAGTTGGTAGCCAAACCTCCATACAAAGGTAACCAATTTAGCTTTATTAGGTTACTAATTAATTATAAAAATTTAAGAACAATTTTCAAGTATAACCTGGATTTGTTTTCTTCAACATGTGCAACCATGATGGGATCAGAGAGTAGTCGTGTGGATTTCCTCTTACTTTTTTCAATGTTTTCTCCTTTTATCTTCGTGCTTTTTGGTAAGTGTTACGTGGTTATTGTGTTGCACTCTTTTTGTAATTATTTTGTGGATGCACTATTCTTGAAATTACTTTCTAATTGTTGTATAGTAGTGTAAAAAATCAGTATTTATTTCATAGTCAGGGACGATGTTCCCGTAGGTCCCTGCGACTAACGTTGAACGACAAGCGATAAAATAGAATAATAATACGCGGGTCTCTTATGACGATCCAAAATTTTGAATGTATTCTAAATAATATTAGAATAAGAATTAAATAAATAATATTATTATTATGAGACGAAGAAGGTTGAATAAATAAAAATATATATGAGTATATATATTTTGAAATATGTGAATTATGTGGAGGATTAAATATGTATATATTTAAATGTTGAAATATATATGTTAGTTCTCAGAGGCACAATAGTTATCTAGAAGGGGGGTTGAATAAATATTTTAAAATTTCTTTTTCAAAATACTTTGTCAGATTTGTTAATCAATTTCAGCGAAATATATGATTTGTTTGTTCCCCTTTAAGATAAACAGAGTTAATAGTTGACAGATAGTTATAACAAATAAAGCAATTAAAGCAAGAATATAAAAGATACAAAGATTTTAAGTGGTTCAGAGCACTTAAGGCTCCTAGTCCATTCTTCTACTCCTCGAGTAGGAAATCCACTAAGGATGTCTTTATAATATTTGAATCTCACATATTCCTTCAAGACCAGCAATCTTGGAGCTTCTTAGTTCACTTAGAACTCTTCAAGTCCAACAGACTTGGAATACACTTGATGAGAGTTTGAGTTTTTTGAGTTGTACTGCTTAGTTGCTGTTAAGCATGTCTTCTAAAAAGCTGAGTAGCTAAGCAAGCTTTCTCTCTAGATCGTAGAGTTGAGTGTTGAGTGTTATTCAGCTTTTCGTTATGTGCTTGCTTACTTCTTGCATCTGCATCTAATTTGTATATAAGGTGCCTTTGAAATATGTCCATTTGAAGGCATCCGTTGAAGCATTAATTGTATGTGACATTTCTGAGCACTGATGGTGACTTCTTGAAAATCTTCTGTCCAGCTGTCTGGCCCACTGACATAGCAGACTGCTATCTCACCTAAAACCTGAAAAGGTGTTTTCAGCTGACATGTAGTACTTTCCTTAGCTTCTTCGATACGTTTCTTTGTTATATACTAAGGATGAGTGTTGTGTCATTGGGATTCCTGAGAGTTTCAACATCTATAATCCATTCCATATTTGTTGCAATTTATTCTTAAACAAATGGACAAAGCTCGATGCTTCTTATGCAGATAGATGATGCACTACGATCATGATCGTGGTGTCTTGCCAAATTCGTGCTTGATCCGGACTGATAGAGGAGAACACTACGATTTCTCTTAAGCACTGGTAGACTACGATCTTTGCTTACTTGATTTTGCAGACTCTACGCTTCCGAGAGAAGACTACGATACTTGATTTGGCTCGGTAGACGTTTGGACCACTCTACGATTTTGGGAAAGACCTTCCAAAGAAAACAGACTATGATTCTCAATACTTTACGATTCTGCCTTGGTTTCTTCAAACTCTTGGCTGTCTTGACAGACTACGATTCTGTTGAAGCCTATTTATTACATCTCAAAAATAGATCAACCTAACAACTTTGATCTTTTCTTCTATACATTCATATACATAATGATAAACATAAATCACAGATCAACCTAACAATTTTGATCTATCATCTAAGTCCTTGTACATATGTTCTTTGAAGGACTTTACATATAAGCTTGACTATTTACTTTCAACGTCAAATTTAAATATGCAATACCCAACAATTACCCCCTATTTGATGTTGACATAACCAAGGAGATTTGTATCATAGTCATCAATTTCTAGATGCAGTTGCTAGAAAGTAAATATGACTTAGTATTTCAGTGAGCAGTTGAAATCTCTAGAGAATAAGCATGAATTTATTGATGTATGAGAAGACATATTATAATAAAGCATAGTTACATTAATAAGAAATACGTTTCAACTTATCTCTATTTCTTCTGCCTTTTGTTTCTTGGAGGATTGGCATGCTCTGCAGCTCTCCTTCTCATGTTGACTTCGTTTCTCCATGCAATATCTTCCAGCTCACTTTGACTTAGCCTTTCTCCATGATCATGTCTATTCATAAAGGCAGGATCTCCAATCGACATATTTAGGCCAGTAGTGGTTACTCCTTGTGAGCTAGGAGATGTCCCTTGACTCCTTAGCAGTTGCGCTATGAGAATTGGCTAGCGCTGCTGCTGTTCAGGTCGTGGAGTTTGATGGCGAGGCTGTCTTGAGGGAGGGCTCCTTGAAGATTGCGCAATGAGTTGCCCTCTACCTTTTCCTTTCTCTCTTTCCCCTTTATTCTCCCCCTTTATGTCAGCATCAAGGGTTCGAATGACTTCAGACAAACGATTCATGCCTTGGACAAGTTCGTGGAGTTGATTCCTGGATTGAGCAATGTCTTCACAATTTTCTTGAACCAGAGAATCAGTTCAAGACTTTTTCTTTTGTAGAATACCCAAGACAGTGTTTGTTTATTGCATTTAACTCATTGAATATTCTTGGAATTCTTTCATCGAGGTTCGTAGACTTGAGAGGCTTTCCATCACAAGTTTATTTTGAGTTTTCTGAGTCTTCTCGCAAGGAAAAGCGCTTCTGTGTTTTTTGAAGCGACCGAAAGTGAATTTGATCCCTTTCATTAATGTTGTGGATCATTTCCTTGATGATCTCCCTAAGCTTATTTGTGAGCTCGATTTTCGATTATTTGGGAAGGGTGTTGGCGTGATCTATCAAGTGATTCAACCTTGTATGCCTGAAAGCGAGAATGAGTTTCAAGATCTTCTTGAATATCTGTAGTTACTTTCTGTGATGCATTAGACAACTCAAATTTGGTTGGAAGATCTGAGAGAAGCTCAAGAATTTACTGAGTGTCTGGAGGGGAGGCTCTTGTATTTTGATGTTGCAAATTGGAGAGAGCAAGAGCAAAAGCAAGATCAAAATAATTATTGGTTGATGAGGAAGGAATATCTGAAGGGGGTGCATGTATGTGAGTTTGAGTTACAGGAGGAGGTGCTGTTGGTGCTGGTTGAGTGGGTGACTCTACGATTTGAGTAAGATCGATATTCATAGTTTGAGTTGCATGGCCTTTCTTTGACAAAACTGAGCTTGGGTAATCCTGCTACTAGATCCTTGGAGACCAATTTTGACATGCTTTTGAAGTTGAGATGAGACAGCCTTTTATGCCATAGCCAGCTCATTTCTTTAGAGGCTTTGGCCAGAAAGCATATTATCTCGTCAGAACTTAGCTGACCAAGATTAACAGTGTAGACGTTTCCTTCTCTTGTTCCGGTCAGCTTTATGGAAGAGGTCTTCAGGTCTTTGACTTGACATTGATTGTTAAGAAAGGTAACTTGATGACCCTTGTCGCAGAGCTGGCTTATACTCAGAAGATTGTGCTTTAGTCCTTCCATATAGGCTACTTTGTTGAAGGACACTGCACCATTCCCAGCTGAGCCATAACCTCTTGTCTTACTAGAGCCATTGTCTCCAAAGATGACTGTTGGACCCTCTTTCTCTATGAAGTTGGACAAGAGGTCATTATTCCCATTCATGTGTCGTGAGCATCCACTGTCTAGGTACCAAGTTGTAATTGTGGAGCTCTATTGCTGTAGTGAGATTTAAGCTCTCATTTTGGTACCCATACTTGCATGGTTCCTATCTTGTTAGTACCCTTGGGAATCCAAATCTGCTTGACTTTGGTTTTGATATGCATAGGATTATTGTAACATACTGCAACCTTATGACCAATTTTATCATATACAAAACATCTAGCACGATGCATGCTTGTGAGTGTGTGTGGATTCTTTCTCCATTTGAACTTATATGAATTTCTGGCAGTCCTTCCTTTATACTGATTCTTCATTTTCAATGTGTCCTTATGATTCATAATTTGTGAAGAGTGTAACTTAACTCTACTATTCCCATCTGGTTTGTTCGTGGAGTTGATTTTGTTCGACTCTACGATCCTTCGAGGTTGGAGAGTAGTGACTAAGTTACTCTTCTCTTTTTTGAACCCTAGGCCAACATGGGATCCATTATGCCTTGTAGCATAGATTGGATCAGAAGAGCAGAGATGGACTGGTTCTTCTTTATGTGAGGATTTCAAAAATGCAATGCTTCTATTGATGTTTGAAGCTCCGCTGATGTTAGTTTCCTTTGACTTTTCCACATGTGGTTCTGAGGAGGATTCCCCAAATCCTAAACCTGTTCTGTCAGATGCACTTCTCTGACCGGAGATCAAGGAGTCCATGGATGAAGAAGATCTATTCCACGTTAAGATTGTCTTTTCTAGTTCCTCAATCTTAGAGGTTAGATTTGACTCTCTTTGTGCATTAAGTTCATTGGTCTGTCTTAAGAGTTTATTCTCAGCTTCAAGTTTAGAGAGGGAGTTAGCACTTAGAAGAGCTATTTCCAGTTCTTCTTGAACTTTCTCTTTCTCTTTTTGAAGAAGAGAATAATCTTTAGACATAACTCTGAACCATTTCATGCATGTATTGATGAAGATCATACGTTATGCCATGTAATGCAGTTCTTAAATCATCAATATCTACTTCAGGAGAGTTAAAGTTAAATACCTCATCGATACTTACTTCATGATTGTCAGTGCTTTTCTTATCATTTGCATTTTTGGCCATTAGACATAGATTTGCTACTTCAGGATCTTCATCATCTCCAGACTCAGGAGTAGTGTCGTTGTCTGAGTCACTCCATGATCCTCCGACCACAAGACCTTTGTCTTTCTTCTGGAGCTTCTTGTTGCCTCTGAACTCTTTCTTTGGATTTGTTTTCTTTTTCAGTTCTTCTCTAAGAGGTTTATTGCAGTTTGCAATGAAATTGATAGGCTTCTTATAGTTGTAGCATAAGTCATTGATCTGCTCCTGGCTGTTGTTGTTGTTGAATCTTTTAGGTTTGCTGCTTTTGCCTTTACGCATGAACCTCTTGAGTCTTCTTACCAGCATTGAAATATCCTCGTCATCATCTTCCTCAGAGTCAGAGTTGTTTTCAGTGTTAGCTTTGGAGATGGCATCTGTTGCTGTGATAACCTCATAAAATCTTGAATGATTAGAATAAAGGTTAAAAAATAAAACCTAGATGGGAATTTGAAGATTTATTTAAAATTTTCAAGTAAAACCTATATGGTTTGCTATTCGAATGAGAATAGAGAAAATATGGGTTATAAAATTTCTAAACCCTAGAAATGAATTAATATGTACTTGAAGGAATATCAAGAATAAGGTATTACGATACCTGTAAATTCGATGTGAACTAAATAGTCTAAGAAATGTTATATAAGTACATATGTAAATTTTCTTAAGGAGATAAGATTTCACATGAAGAGATGCTATGAGGTTAAACGAAGATGAGTATATGTATAGAAATATATATATACTTAGTAAGGTGCTATATATATTTTAGCAAGAGGAGTGATGAATTAAGTTAATGATATAAGGATCAAGATAAAACTATGTTAGTAATTAACATAGCTTGAACGTTGGCCTTGACTGGAAAATAAGAATTTGAATAAGTATAAAGTCGTTAGTTAATACGATTAACAATAAGAATGGAGTAATTTAAAACTCAAAATTTGAGCTAGAGATAGAATTTTGAAGCATGGACTGCTCGGTTGCGTCCAGAACGTCAAGATTAGTCAGAATGGACAGTAAACACAAAATGTGTAAAGGTTGACTGTTGGTCAAAGTTAACAGTTGACTTTTTATTGAGAAAAGTTATAATTAGTGTGAGAAGTGAAATATGTTATTTGAATAATGGTATAATATTTAATATTATACCAAAGGAGATAAAACAAATATGAGATGAAATCCAATATGTAAATATGAATATTTGTATCAAAGCAGTTAGTAAATTAAATTCATATTTGAATAAATGATTAAATATATTAAATTTATATTTAATATATAAATAAATTGTTTGAAAACAATTTATGGAGAGGAGGAAATTAAATTTAATTATACAATATAAATTGTATAACTTAAATAAGTTATTTAAATTAAGTATGAGAATTAAATGACCTAAAGGGTTATTTTTATTTAGTGTTTCTAGTATTTAAATATATACTAGTGACCTAATCTAAGAGATTGGTGAATCATATCTTAATCTATTTAATTATTTTATATGACTATGTGAGTAAGTGAATATGAATATTATGTGATGGTTTATATTTGTTTATTATATAAACAAATAAAAGAAACTAGTGTGATCCTAATTATATATTAGGAATGAAGAATTGAATAACTTAAGGGTTATGAGATGAAAGAATTATGGTATTTAGAATATATACTAATTCTAAGAGATTTATTTTATATATCTCAATTAATTAATTTTATAACCTAATTATAACAAGTCTAATTGGGTGTAGAAATTAAGTGTACATGAATAAGGATTAAAATTATAATTGTGTGGAATGAAACCCTAATTAAATAATTAGGGTAGGATAAAATGGAAAGACATTGGAATATGATAATTTTTCAATGGCCCAAAGGATTTAATTTAAAGCCCAAGAGATTATATATGGAAAGCCCAAAACATTAAATATAATATTTCACACTTGTAGCCCAATTAGAGAAAGGGGTATTTTAGACAATTGCTATACTAGATATTACATAAAACAAAACCAAACTTGGAAGAATTTGGGCCACATGGCCGGATACAAGAAGGAGAGAAAATGAGACATGCTTGTCATCATTTAAGCCACATTTGCAAAAGATAATTACCAAATCAAGCTAGGTGGCATTCATTTTAAGGAGCCACTTTTCACACTAAGATTCCACATATCTATGTACTGATGATTAAAAAAAGAGATAAGGATAGTAGAGATATTGGAAGATATAGATTAGATATACAAAATATATCTATAGATTTTTTACAAGCAAATAAACCCATTTTCTCTTTCATCTCTTATTTTCTTTCCAAAAAGAAAACTGAAGAGAGCGAGAGAGAGAGAAGGGGGAGCGGCACTTAGAGAGAGAAAAGGAAAGAGAGGGCTTCCATTAATGGAAGGAAGAAGAGAGAAGAGGAGAGAGAAAGTTCATCCATGGAGGAAGAAGAAGAAGAAGGAGAAGAAAGATTTTGAGAAAAAAGTAAATTCCTAAACTAATATATATATTTTAGTTAGATTTTTGTAAATCAAAGCTTGAATTTATGTTTATAAACTCAAAAACTATGGGTATCCATGTTGATGAGTGTTTTATGTTTAGATCTACCCATATTGAGTGTTGATTGGGTTGGAATCAAAAGGAATAGAAAAATAGAATTTTCCGGAAAGCTTAAACTTGAAAGTGTGATCTAGCTTTTGATTTTTGAAATCTATTATGGATATTTGTGATTTATTTTCTTGGGATGCTAGATCTATGTATTAAGGATAAAACCCCTTTTAAATCACTCAATTAGGTTGAAAAATGAGCAAGTTATGGAATTTATCCCAAACTACTCAAAGCTAAGAAAACTGTTAGAACAACAGTTTTGACCAGCCACTTTCGGGCTAATTTCCGGGAGCTTAACATGTCCAAATATGGATTGTGGTAGATGAAAATTATAGATCGGAAAGATACGAATCCAACAAAATTGACGGATCGTTAATTGGAGTTATAGATCTCATTTTATTTAAGTTTTAGCAAAGGACTCCAAAACTGCAAAATGATAAAAGCTACTGCCCAGAAATTTAAAAGGGAATTTTTGGCCACTTAATTTGTGAGAAAAATTCCGGCCTTTTGGGACAAGAAAATATATGGTATTAAGTACCTCCTTTCCAAAAATGAGCTCATTCCGACTTAAAATGACCAAGTTATGACCATTTCAATTTTAAAGATTTTCCAACGAAAACGGCTATAACCGGAGTTCTATAACTTCGATGGCCACAAAATTTAAACTAGAGGCTCACTTTAACATGTGTAAGGTCCCGCCAAGAGTTGGGAATTTCTAGAGTTAAACATGAGGTAACTAATTTATTAAGGAATTAACTAAAAATGTTTTTTTGAAAAATACCAAAGAGAATTGAAAATTTTTGAAAAAATACTTTTTGTGTATGAAATACATGTATATAAGCATGGCCAAAAGGTAGAAAGGTAATAAGTTGATTTGGTATTTTCGTTAAGGAGATATGGAAACCAGCTTGCTGGATTGGAAAATTTGATGAATACAGCTTGCTGGATTGAAAAGAAGATTACTGAATTGAAGGATTTAGAATCCAGCTTGCTGGATTGATGGATTGGTGAATCCAGGCTTGCTGGATTGCAATCTAGTTGTTAGATTTGGAATCCAGTTAGTTGGATTGCAGTTTGGGTTGTTGGATTTAGAATCCAGGTGGCTGGATTAGTATTTAACTTATTAGATGTTAAAGAATAACTTATGAAATGAAAAGGCGAGTGATAAATCATAATGTATATGATACAGTGATTGAAGAATTATCAAAGGATGATAATAATGATAATGTTGTAAGGTTTTATCTAATATTTAATTATGTGATCAAGTGTTAGATAATTGATTGATAAAGTAATTGTATTATGATACAAAGTATGATATGTTGATTAAAAGACCAATCTTATTAATGATAGGTCTTACAAAAGAAGTTAACTTAAATTGCGTAGCAGTAGTCAACGAATCAGGCAAGTTTCCCTAACTTAAACTTGAGTTGTATGCTCAAAGCATGTTAGTGAATAATTGTTGTTGATTATTCACGTCTATACTGATTAGTGATTCGCACTTAGTGCATGTTGCATATGTTCATCAAGTATGAAAGGCTGATCACCTTCATTACTGTAAGGTTCAGTTAAATTATTTATGGTCATTGTTGACCTTCAAACATTATTGATTCAGTCATGCAATTATTGAAACTTGATTCATGTTATTTCATAATTATTATATTGTTGAAAACTTTAAAGCTTATTCATTCTTTTCAATCATGATATATCTTCATTGTATAAAACTTGCTGGGTAAATTTGTTGCTCACCCTTGATATATCATGATAAAATTTTCAGATTTAGATGAAAGCTCGAATAAAGACAGAAGCAAAGTCAAAGTGCAAGATTAATTTATGTTGCAGTTAGATCTATTAAATTTTCTGACGAAAATAGCATTGTAAATCTTCTAAGATATTGAAAGTATGTATTAAGTTAAGGTTGTAGACCTTGGGAATGATGTGTAAAGGTATATTATATAAACAATTTATGCTTATATCTTCCGCAATAGTTGTAGAAATGATGTACCAGATCTGAGGTAAAAAGTACCCAGATTTGGGGATGTCACAGTTGCTTTGAGAGTAACTCCTTTGTCCTTCTTTCTTCCTTCAGATAGAGTTTCTTCTCGTTGAGTCAGCTCCAGTTCATAGGTGAGAAGGTTGCCATAGAGTTGTTGAACAATCATTTCATGGAGATTCTTTGATTCTCTGATAGCAGTGGTTTTTGCATCCCACTTGCTTGGTAAGGCTCTCATGAATTATACAATTAGATCTTTATTTAGATAGATCTTTCAAAAAGCTCGAAGAGAGTTGAGCAGAACATTGAATCTTTCATAAGTGGAAGTGACGATTTCCCCTGGAACATGGGCAAACATTTCATATTGTTGAGTCAGAAGAGATTATTTATTTTCTCTGACTTTTTCAGTTCCTTCGTGCATAATGAGCAATGCTCCCATACTTTCTTGGCAGTTTTGCTGTTGACCACATTCTCGAACAGATCATCTTCTAAAGACTAGAACAAAATATTCTTGACCTTTTTATCTAGTTGGACAACTTTTTTTTCGTTGTCAGTCCATTCAGCTTTAACCTTGATTTGGACTCGGTTAGGATCTTCTGGAGTTGGTGCGAGCTTTGTTGGAATGTAGGGCCCATTCATGACAGTTTTAAATAGCTCTTCATCTATTGAGTCCATGTATGCTTGCATGCGAACTTTCCAGTTGACAAATTTATCTTTGTTGCACATTGGTGGCTTGCTGCCTCCTCCAGTCTTTGATTCGCTTATCAGATGTGCCATTGGATCTACTCAAGCTTTGTAAGCTGATTGAGAGAACCTGATTTAATACCAATTGTTAGTTCTCATAGGCACAATAGTTATCTAGAAGGGGGGGGGGGGGGGTTGAATAGATATTTTAAAATTTCTTTTTCAAAATACTTTGTCAGATTTGTTAATCAATTTCAGCGGAATATATAATTTATTTATTCCCCTTTAAGATAAACGGAGTTAATAGTTGACACGCAGTTATAACAAATAAAGAAGTTCAAGCAAGAATATAAAAGACACAAGGATTTTAAGTGGTTTAGAGCACTCAAGGCTCCTAGTCCACTCTTCTACTTCTTGAGTAGGAAATCCACTAAGAATGTCTTTACAATATTTGAATCTCACAGATTCCTTCAAGACCAGAAGTCTTGGATCTTCTTAGTTCACTTAGAACTCTTCAAGTCCAGCAGACTTGGAATACACTTAGTGAGAGTTAAGTTCTTTGAGTTGTGTTGCTCAGTTGCTGTTAAGCATGTGTTCTAAAGAACTGAGTAGCTAAGCAAGCTTTCTCTCTAGATCGTAGAGTTGAGCGTTGAGTGTTGAGTGTTCTTCAGCTTTTCGTTATGTGCTTGCTTACTTCTTGCATCTGCATCTGATTTGTATATAAGGTGCCTTTGAAATATGTCCGTTTGAAGGCATTCATTGAAGCATTAATTGTATTTAACATTTTTGAGCACTGATGGTGACTTTCTAAAAATTTTCTGTCCAGTCGTCTGGCCCACTGACATAGCAGACTGCTATCTCACTTTCAGGTGTTTTCAGCTGACATGTAGTACTTTCCTTAGCTTCTTCGATATGTTTCTTTGTTATATACTAAGGATGAGTGTTGTGTCATTGGGATTCCCGAGAGTTTCAACGTCTATAATCCATTCCACATTTGTTGCAATTTATTCTTAAACAAATGGACAAAGCTCAATGCTTCTTATGCAGACAGATGATGCACTACGGTCATGATCGTGGTGTCTTGCCACATTCGTGCTTGATCCGGACTGATAGAGGAGAACATTAGGATTTCTCTTAAGCACTGGTAGATTACGATCTTTGCTTACTTGATTTTGCAGACTCTACGCTTCCGAGAGAAGACTACGATACTTGATTTGGCTCGCAGGCATTTGGACCACTCTACGATTTTGGGAGAGGCCCTCCAAAGCAAACAGACTACAATTCTGCCTTGGTTTCTGCAAACTCTTGGATGTCTTAACAGACTACGATTCTGTTGAAGCTTATCTATTACATTTCAAAAATAGATCAACCTAACAACTTTGATCTTTTTTTCTATACATTCATTTATAGAATGATAAACATAAAGCACATATCAACCTAACAATTTTAATCTATCATCTAAGTCTTTGTACATATGTTCTTTGAAGGACTTTACATATAAGCTTGACTATTTACTTTCAACATCAAATTTAAATATGCAATACCCAACAATATACATTCATTTGAACATAAAATTTAATAGTTAGTTTAACTATTAAATTAAAAGATTTGAATTAACTACGAGATGAAATATGGAAGCGACGGAAATTAATTAATTGAGATTAAGTTGAAATTATATTATGAAATAATATAATTTAATTATTAATCCTTGTACGACAATGGATTTATTATGAATTAAATTTCATAAGCGAGATAATTATTTCACTTAATTAAATTGATGAATTAATATATGCATTTTATTTTAATAAAACTAGGGGTTAATTAAACTCATTATTTTAATATATTACATATGATGCATATATATATATATATATATTCCATTATTCCAAACAAATACAAATTAAATGAGAAATTAGAATTTTATTACAATAACTAAGTGTAACATTTATAATGGCCTAATAATAATATGCCAAATGGGAATGAATTAAAATATGAGAACGAGGGACCAATATATAATAAATAAAGAATGGTATCAAATGAGTGAATTAAATTAATATTTAATTTGTGTTTAATTATATTCATTTAATATATTTAATGTTTTAAATAAATTGTTTGAAACATTGTACAATTAGTTGTATAAATTAAATGAGTGAATTAAAATAATTAATAAATTAAATATTAATTATTTCGATTAATTGGTTCGATTGCACAAAAAAGTGTTAAATTAGTTATGTATTAATTCCATAATTAGTGGAATAATTTTTATAAATAATTGTAAATGTACAAGTTATCAAGTAATAATTTATTGGAATTACATGTAATATGTAATGCATATGTATTATATATGTGCATATGTATGGTATCATATTATGATATATATATATATATATATATATATATATAATAATAATAATAATAATAATAATAATAAAACAGAGCGGCTTCAACAAACAACGGCCTTGATTAAAACTTCATCATCAAATGGTTTAGATTTAATCTATTGGCCCTAATAGCTCTGATTTCATTTCAGCCAAATAAAAAACAAAAAAAAACGCACAGAGCTCTCTCATACCCATCCAAATTCACGTCAGCTGCTCTCTCTCTTTCTCCGTATTCAAATTTCAAACCCACACACAGAGCTCTATCTCTCATACCCAACCAACTCTCTCTCTCACTCTCTTTGTTCTTATACACACAGAGCTCTCTCTTTTCTTACACACACAAAGCTCTCTCTCATACCCAGCCAACTCCCCAAAATATTTTATCTCTCATACCCAGCCCTAATTCCAGCCTCAAATCTCTCATACCCAGCCCTAATTCCATCTCCATTGCCGAGTGTTTCTCTCTCTAGGATAAGTCCCAAGTGTTTAATTTATGCACAATTCGAGTTCTAGGGTTTTGAGAAGAAACGACCCCATCTTCCTTCAATTCAGCCACATCGTTGTCTTCCTCTGCTCCGGCTCTGGCTGATTTGGCATCATCGTCGCAGGCGGTGTGTTTGGAGCTATGGCACGCGTGTCATCTTCCTAAAAACTGGTTCAGATTTAATCTGTTGGCCCTAATAGCTCTGATTTCATTTCGTCCAAAAAAAAAACAAAAAAAAAAATGCACAGAGCTCTCTCATACTCATCCAAATTCACGTCAGCTGCTCTCTTTCTTTCTCCGTATTCAAATTTCAAACCCACGCATAGAGCTCTATCTCTCATACCCAGCCAACTCCCCAAAATATTTTATCTCTCATACCCAGCCCTAATTCCAGCCCCAAATCTCTCATACCCAGCCCTAATTCCATCTCCATTGTTGAGTGTTTCTCTCTCTAGGATAAGTCCCAAGTGTTTAATTTATGCACAATTCAAGTTCTAGGGTTTTGAGAAGAAACGACCCCGTCTTCCTTCAATTCAGCCACATCGTCATCTTCCTCTGCTCCGGCTCTGGCTTATTTGGCGTCATCATCGCAGGCGGTGTGTTTGGAGCTATGGCACGCGTGTCATCTTCCTAAAAATTGGTTCAGATTTAATTTATTGGCCCTAATAGCTCTGATTTCATTTCAGCCAAACAAAAAACAAAAAAAACGCACAGAGCTCTCTCATACCCATCCAAATTCACGTCAGATGCTCTCTCTCTTTCTCCGTATTCAAATTTCAAACCCACGCATAGAGCTCTATCTCTCATACCCAGCCAACTCTCTCTCTCGCTCTCTTTGTTCTTCTACACACATAGCTCTCTCTGTTCTTACACACACAAAGCTCTCTCTCATACCCAGCCAACTCCCCAAAATATTTTATCTCTCATACACAGCCCTAATTCCATCTCCATTGCCGAGTGTTTCTCTCTCTAGGATAAATCCCAAGTGTTTAATTTATGCACAATTCGAGGTCTAGGGTTTTGAGAAGAAACTACCCCGTCTTCCTTCAATTCAGCCACATCGTCGTCTTCCTCTGCTCCGGCTCTGGCTGATTTGGCGTCATCATCGCAGACGGTGTGTTTGGAGCTATGGCACACGTGTCATCTTCCTAAAAACTGGTTCAGATTTAATCTATTGGCCCTAATAGCTCTGATTTCATTTTAGCCAAACAAAAAATAAAATAAACGCACAGAGCTCTCTCATACCCATCCAAATTCACGCCAGCTGCTCTCTCTCTTTCTCCGTATTCAAATTTCAAACCCACGCACAAAGCTCTATCTCTCATACCCAACCAACTCTCTCTCGCTCTCTTTGTTCTTATACACACAGAGTTCTCTCTGTTCTTACACACACAAAGCTCTCTCTCATACCCAGCTAACTCCCCAAAATATTTTATCTCTCATACCCAACCCTAATTCCAGCCCCAAATCTCTTATACCCAGCCCTAATTCCATCTCCATTGCCGAGTGTATCTCTCTAGGATAAGGCCCGAGTGTTTAATTTATGCTCAATTCGAGTTCTAGGGTTTTGAGATGATGTGTGGGCTAATTGATCTCAATATCGTCAACGAAGACGATGAAGAATCGACTCCGTCTTCCTTCAATTCAGCCACATCGTCGTCTTCCTCTGCTCCGGCTCTGGCTGATTTGGCGTCATCGTCGCAGGCGGTGTGTTTGGAACTATGGCACGCGTGTCATCTTCCTAAAAACTGGTCGGCGGCAGCAAAAGCAGCAAGCAACAAGGTTCTTTTTCTCTATCTTATTTTATCTATCTCCTCTCCCTCTGCACTTTCACCCATACCCACCAGAGAAATTTACTATTTTTTAATAGTTGAATCAGAGAAATTTGGGATTTGGGTTTGAGTTTTTTTGAAGTGGGCCAATTTTATTTTGAGAGAAAATGATGATCATAACATGGGAAAATGGTGATCAGATTTCCTAAACCCTAACATTTGCTTTTTGTTTTTTGTTTTTCTCTTTTATTGCAGTCGATGAGCCACTCAAGATCACATTTGAGGTATTTATATGTGTATATGTTGGATGTTGGATCTGAACATAAAAGTTTATGCTTGATGTTGTTTTATATAGTTCATAGTTTAAATTTCTTTTTTAGCTGATTGATCTGTTCTTTTTGTATTTTGTTAGTTAACTTGGTTTACTTTTGGAATTGGACTGCATAAAATGTGTTCCTTTAACCGCACAAACCTGGGGTTCCTTGAACTTCAGTTTGCATTTTTAATTTGTTATTTTATTATCATGGAATATAAGGTCTGGTACTTATTTTAGACATGTTTGATCAAATATTATGTCAGGCTTTACATTATGTCCCCATTTACGTTTAGTTTGTAAGCAATTTAGGTCCCCATTTTCTTTCCCTGATTTATTTTTGTGTTTGTCTCTATTATAGATTATGACATTTCATTTTCATTAAATCTGGTATAGGGATATACAGACAGACAATGTTTGTGTATATACAGACAGATAACTCTTAATTGGGATTTTTGTCTTCATTCGGTAAACTTGATGGTAATGAGCATAATTGATTGCATTTCCTAAATGGCAGAGTATATAATAAAGACATATACCCTCTTATTCATCTCAGTGTTGTTGTCTATTGATAAATACAATGTGTTTGTTAATATGGAATTTTAAACAAAAGGAACATCAGTTGGCACTTGATTTTAAGTAGTGTTATAAACAGAACAAAAGGAACAGACATCTCATTTAAATTAAATTCACAGAAAATAAAGAAAAAGTTAGTTGAATTCATAAACAAAAAACAAGAAAGGGACACGAAAAAAGATTAAAGTTTTCGAGATCAGCCATTTGGTTTTCAAGGTTTTTCAATAAGATATGAAATAAAGAACTAATGCTATGTTTGATTTGGAGTAATGAAGATATGAATGGAATGACTCATTCCTATGGAATGACTCATTTCATTCTCCATTCCATTCCTTCAATCCAAACGTAACATAAGATGCATTTTTATAATTGAAGTCATAAGATATAAATGTGCTTCATTTCATTTAATCTGTTATACCATAATGGCAGTTCATACTTAGCTCCCAACTATCATTCTAGTTTACATCTATTTATTTTATGCTTGTAATGGTAAAAAGGTTTAAGGTCAGTCAATGAGATCACTATAGATGACAAACAAAGGAGTAGTTATTTTTCATGTAGTGTTTTATGGAGGATACGAAGAAAAAAATTAAAACAAAATAACTCCCTTTTAATATGAGTTAAATTAAGAAATAAAAGACTCTAAAATATCAGGTATGACTATGCCTCTAATCATCAGGAAAAATTTATTTCTATAGTATCATTAGTGATCTTTTTAGCATAATGATTTATCTTTATTGGTTTCTATCTTCTTCGCAGAAGTAGGTTTACTTTCCCTAACTTCACATAAAGCCATGTCTGCCTCTGTTCTAACTTCACAAAATTTATATTGGGTATATTATAAGTTTCCAAGTTTCTAACCCGGCTATGACCATGTAACTATGGCTAATGTGAAAGTCTTCATGTTGCTCAAACTAAAAAAATCTTCCTAACCTTCTTCAAGTTCCAGCAGCATCCACAATCCTCAAATATCAATTATTTTCAAATTTTCATCAACCTCCCCTCCTACTCCATTAATATGGGCAATGCAGAAGCCACCTTTAATACATTACAATTAGGCTACATAAATAACATATGCTAGACTCTACCCACATTCTGAATGACAATCTAATTTTAACTTTATGCCAGTAGCAAATGAGCAGGTTGGTTATAATAGCACGTGGGTGGGGAGATTTCTTAACCACTGTGTGCTTTGTTTAAGGGGGTCATAATTGCTTTTTTAAAGTAAAATGAGTGAATGAATTTGGTTCGCATACCATTTTCTGCTTAGTTACTGCATCTTTTTTATATTCTTCTTCATTTTTCAAGTGAAGAATTTATTACAGTTTGAACTATGAATAAAAGTAAAGTCAGTCATGTTTAAAAGATTTATTGCAGTTTGAAGAATGAATGACAGTTAAGTCGGTCCTGTTATCTGATTTAGTGCTTTATTCACATACTGAGAAACTGCAATTTAACTTTTTGAATGCATTTCAAGTTTATGTAGTGCTGCGAATATATATTGATGCATTCTGAGCCTCTGGCTGATGATATGGGGTAAATATTACATCCAGTGTTACTTATTTGATTTGTGTTATAGGTTATTAGTATTCTCGGTTTAATTTGTACAGTTTGAGAAAAAGTACCCACGGAAGCTTGAAACTTTAGTCCGTCAGAGTTTGATGACTAAAAAGTCCTTAGAAGTGAGTTTCAGTGTGCCCGAAAAGTGACCATCACGTAAAGCTGCATTACTACCACTTAAGAGGAGATACTGTCACTTAAAGTAGCTTTTGGCACTTTTTAGTCTTTGGTTTTACTTTTAGTTGCAAACGCCTTCTGTGCAGCTTCTATGGACAAAGAACTAAATATAAAAATATTGGACACCGGGTGACCAAGAAATGAAAAAAAAACTAACTTTTATGAAAAACAAAACATTTACAAAGTGATTCACAAATGAATCCAAAATGGGAGTCCAGTCCTATTTCTAAAAATGAATACAAAAATACATGATACCCTTATGACTGATTTTAGTAATAGATTAAGTAGATAAATAGAATACAATTTGAAAAGCAGAACAGAGAAACAGAGCCTTTTACATCACTGGGTAAAACTCTTTACATGCATTTTTATCCATAGGACAAAGTCTACAAAAATACATGTTTATTAATATTGTATTACTAGCACTTAATTAATGCTCAATATTGAACCTTCTCTGTCATTTGTTAGTCTTCGAAGTCGCTTATGATTCCTTTCATTCTAAAGAAAAAGCAAAAGCATGAGAAAGGCATGGTGGAACCACTTCTACCATTTCACATAGTAGTTTTCCATAACTATCTGTATGTTGGGGTTTTAGTTCTTCTAGCATCATAATAAAAATATAAATTTGTACAAATTTATGTAAAGATGAAAAAAAAGTACAAAGAAGAAGAGTTTAAAGATAAATTTGTAGAATTTGGACAATTTTGAACATAGTAATAGGGAAAGGCAAGAAAAGAGGAAAAGAGGAAAAGAGGAAAAAAAATACAAGAAAAGATGAATAAGGTCACAAAAAAGCATTTACGTTGTAAGGACAACATTTTTGTCAAGGCTATTAAAGCAGTAGAAAACTAATTAGAGTTCAAGCTCTGTCAATCTTCAAATTGATTTTTGAAAAAACATTTCTATAATATAATGTTTAGATTCAATGAGAGTTTTATTTTAAACAGCTGCAAAGCCCTGCCAATTTAAGTGCAATTAGACCTGGCAAAATGGCTCCAAGCCCATGGATCGGTCCAAGCCTACCACTATCCATGCCGCCGTCGGGCTATGGGTCTTTTTGACTTTTAGCCCGAGGAAAGTATGGGCCGCTTTTGGCTGACCCATGACTTAAGAACTTTTTTAAAACACAATGTTGCTACTTGTGGGTTATGAAGCTTGAACACAAGACTTGTAAATAAATAAATAAGAGTTCAAACCAATTGAGCTACAACTTATTACTATTACTTATATAATGAAGGAGTATTTAACTACAACCGATTCATGACAAGAACTTCTCAAGTTATTAGTATGTAATATTATACAAAATCATATATAATAATGGAAAGAGAAAAATAAATTGGTTGGTGAACTCATAAATTAAAAAAGATATTGCGAATGAACATGGAAATGCAGCCCAATAATATGAACATGTTGGTATGAAGAATGTTACTGTGACTACTAATATTATGACTTAGCAGCTCAACATGTAAATACAATTTGATCAATATTTCGTAAAAAATAGCAGCTAATTAAATACTACTAGTAAATACAATCGTTGTCAAATCTCTTGGTATATATAAAACGATAGCATGCAGTTAATTTATTTATTCCACTCTTTCATGCATCTTCATTAATTAATGTCGATCATACATTAAAACAATAGCATGCAGTTAATTGATATTAATTAAAACGACAGCATGCTACATTTTCAACAATTGATATGAAGAATTTTGGTAATTTATTGAATATATATAAATTAGAATTATTGTTTATTATAAATTATTTATTATTTTTTAATATTACTATTTTTGGTGTAACAAAATTTTTGCAACAAAAAAAAGGGAAGAACCCACCAAAACCCGAGCCATTTCGGCCCGGCCTGGCCCGCCCGTTTTTCAGGTCTAAGTGCAATATAAACTTAACCAGTGTTTCAAAATTCAAATAAATCTAGGTGCAATCCCTGAATTTTTCTCTCTTCTTTATCCTTATACAGTTACTATGCCTACCTTATCAAGCTACTCTTTTCAACCCTAATAAATTCACTTCACAGTATCAACCTTCCTTACAACAACAGTATATCAAGTTATTGTTCATGGGTTACTTTTACCAATATCAAAGTTCAAAACAACCACTTTAGTCAAAACACTATGTAAGTGCTTTTTTGTCTATTTAAGTTTCCAATACCTTACCCAACCAACCCCAAATAAAAGTCTTGCATATATGCGTTGAAATTAGTCCTTAACAGTTGTAGCAGGCTGTCCGAAAAATACCATCATTTAATTATTAAACTGATGGTTTTTAGATGAAACATGTAGAATTAAGAAACATCTGTTTTCCTATTCATAAAGAAGAATTAAATAAGAAAAAATTATCAAACTAAAGAATGAGAGCCCAAACTGCAAAAACTGTTAGTACCTAATCGAGGTGGCGAAGGAAGGGTATAATCTAGAGGAGTGTGATGTTTTCCATCTTTCACATTCGCAAGCATCTTTGGGTCTTCAATACTTCTTTGCCTGCCTTTAGTGATATCAAAATTTGTCTAGAATTGTTTGTGGAAGAGTGCTACAATTTTGATATAGGTTGTTAATGGAGTTTGGGCTCAAAAGAATAGAAAGAAAGAACACAAAGAGGCTTCATTGATTGGGTGAATAACACAAAGATTGGGTGATTCAAATGAGAAGAAAAATACAAAGATTTCTAAAATTAGGGCCAAGGAACGAAAGCTCAAGACCATTGATTGAGTTAAAAACAAGAAAAATAAAGAAGTAAAGAATGGAAAATGAGCGCTTGGAAGAAAAAATATTTCTATTTCATTGTAATTCCTTTGTTGTTTTTTATTATATTCCACTGACTGCTGACATATTTTTATTGCCAAGGTTCTTATACCCAGCAGTAGTAAATTAATATTCAATGTCCTTAATATTATATTTATATCTAATATTCTATTTAATTACACTTGTTTAAAAAATGCTTTGAACTTTAAATTAAGTCTATTACTTGACAACTATTTATGTGGAGAAACTTTTAAATTTATTTTTTATTGGTTCTTTCCTTTCTGATGTATCGAAATGAATTCATCCAAATACTGAATTCCTCTCACTTTCATGTGGCTCCTAATGAGTAATGACTATGATTGATTAGCTTGACTTATTAATCTGTGAATCAATGGAATTGCCGAAAAGATTGCGAATTGCTCTTGGTGCTGCAAAAGGACTGGCTTATCTACACGAGAATTGTAAGTTCCCTTTTCTCAATGAGAACAGGCGATAGAACTATGCCTAAAATATTGCAGGCAACCTGTATATTGATATTAAAATCATACATCGTGATATTAAGAATCATTCTTCATAGTCACAAATCAAGAATCATTAAATTTTGTGAACATTGTTTTGTCTTCTATAGTATAAATCTAGCAGTTAAGGCCCTATTTGAAGGACATCCACTATAACTTTGAAATATCAAAGAATCTTAATATTTTAACTAATGAGATAACTGGGACTGGCTTGACTATGTGTATATTGACTCATCCATATCATTTATTAATATTTATGAGTTTATATATAAGCCTGGTTAATTTTGTAGGTTGGAGATTTTGGACTTGCTAAGATCACTTCTGAAGTTAATACTCATGTCTCCACTAGGGTGATGAGAACTTTTGGGTAAGAACGATTAGCTCAATTTCTTATTTTCCTTTCTTGATATTTAGTATAACCTTCCAGATCTACAAGGAATTTTTGGCATATGGTGTATAGTTTTTTCTCCCACCATTTTTGCCATGTTGCACCCATTTCTTTCAATAAAACTGGAGCTATAAGGAATAAAAAAAATTAAATTAGCAATGTAACTTGCAGGTTGCAGACTATTGTTTTAGAGAATTCACCGACCAGAAGAGGATAGAAATGTTTGTTTCAGAGTTTATTCACCAGTGGCTTGACCTTGCTCAGAAAGACTGACAATTATTTAAAGTCCTTACTTTATATTAAGGACTGATATTTTGTGAAGGTATGGCTTGAAACAAACTACACTTTCTTTCTAATGTTGTCTCAAATCCATTGAAGAGAGAGCTTTTATGTTATCACATCCCATTAAAAAAACTTGTCGCTAATTACAATTATTAAGAGTTAGGTATGTATCAAATTTACTTTGTAATTTTCAGGAATACCTAGAGTATTTTGCATTACACAACTAAACTATTTTTCTGTGATGACTAGCTTCATATGTATCTTGACAAGTATCATATGCATAATGATCCAAATACTTTCCACCAAGATGTTACTGAATTAAATTGCTCTGACTATCATTTTGTGTACATGGGAGCAAAAGGTTTTGTGTAGTGAATATAAATATACTATTTTTCGCTGAACTCTTTGTAAGACATAAATATCATTTTGTGTAGTGGATAATATTATCATACCTAATTGGTTCAACTTGAAAAAATCAAAATTTTGTTGCATTAGTTTGTGTTTTTTTTCCATTTCTTCGTCAAGTTCAACGGGATATTTTTATTTTGTGCTTTACATGATTGGTTTTTTATTGCCTTCACGAGGGTTGTTTTTGAATATTTAGTTAAACATTATGCATGTTTTCACATGTATGCCACCTTCAGGTACCTAGCTCCTGAATATGCTTCCTCTGGGAAACTCACCGACAAGTCCGATGTTTTCTCTTTTGGGGTCATGCTTCTAGAGTTGGTAACTGCACGTCGACCCGTTGATACAGTTCAAACTTATATGGATGATAGTTTGGTTGACTAGGTGAGTAAAGTAATTACACTCGCCTAGATTCCCTCTTCTGTGAGCTATGAGTTTGTTTGATAGTTAGTTTGCAAGAGTCGGGATATTGTTATAATTTCTTCCCCTAATGAAAGCAATTTGCTTTCCTTTTGCCCTATAACATAGGCTGGTGGGTTAAGCTTAAAACTAACATGATTGATTGCATTTCAATCAAGGCCCTTGCTTACCCGAGCTTTGGAAGAGGAAAACTTTGATAGCCTTGTTGATTCCCAATTGAGAAAGGATTACAACCAGAGTGAGATGTTGCGAATGGTTGCTTGTGTTGCCGCCTGTGTACGTCACTCAGCAAGGCGCCGACCACGAATGAGTCAGGGTATTTGGATTTGTTTTTAGATATTGAAGGCTTAATTATAATAGTCAATTTAAGCATTTAGCTCACAACGTGAACATATTGATTGATCGACTATCCAATTTGTTCAAAATAGGGGAAAATTTTAAATGGTGATTCGTCTGAGTCTGATGCTTAGACACAATCTTATCGTGTTTCTGATAGATACCTTAGCAATAGCCCCTCACTTTCCTCCACAGTTATCTTAACACGATGTCCCCTTAAAAGATGGATCACTAGCTGTTTATTGGATTTGGAATTTTTTTCGACATTAGACTTACCAAGGTTAGACTAGGTGTATACATTTTCTCTCTTTTGATTTTATCTTCTGAACAACCTATTTTGTCGTGGGAATGCTTTTGTTTTATTTTATAAAGTGTTTGAAGCTATCAGTTTAATAATCTTCTGCATAACATCATGAACATTTACATTAAGAATAAGGGGGTTTAGATGATTGCTTCAGTCATGAATACATTTTACGTTCATTAAACTTTTCAAAATATGTAGTGTGCCTATAACTCCTTTTTACAAAACATGATCCTTTTTACAAAACAGGACACTTGAGGATTTTGTCACCTACTCACTTTGTGAACTTGAAATCTTGCCCTGACTGCACCATGAAAACATACCCAAAGTGTTCTATCATAAACCTTATGAGCTTGAACATCAGTTGCGAGAGTGATTATTAATGCCAAGATTGTGACTCCACCAAAACAAGAATGAAAAATTAGAAAACATACTAATAAAAGCACATCGTAAACTTTTTTCCAAAGTAAACAGCGTACTCAGCATCTTATAAAATAAACATCTATTATAAAGCTAGCAAAAATAGTAACACAACGATTTTCAATTTTGATATTCTAGAAGAATACTTCAGCACACCTTAGCAGATTTCTATTTTGTAGCCGTCTTCACTATGGGATTTAATATTTAATTTTTTTTATCGAAATAATATCTTCTTCAATTATTTTATTTGTTTGATCAAAGATATTGTTAACACGAGAACCAAATTATGCAGGTGGATGTCTCTGAAACTGCTGAAGGCAGGAAAACATGTTATTCAAGGTGAATACATTTAAATCTTTGTCTTTTGAATTAGGACCCTCATTATGGGAATAAGGTGGTATATATAGTTTGGATATAAATCTTTGTCTTTTGGATATATAGTTTTGATTATTTTTTTGGGTTATGAGCTTTAACGTAATTTGGGAATTGAATTTTAATTGGTTGGTAATGAGGATCAATATTCAGGTATTGCAACTTATAACTATCTTTTTTTTGGTCATGGGTACTATTTGTTAATTTTTTTTTTGAACTTTCAGGTTTGCATTAAATAAACTAAATTGTATATGATTATATATGTTGATTGTTGTTTTGCTATGCAGAATTACATAGTTGCAGTGGTCGGATGAGACGGAATGCAACAGTTGTACACAGTGAAAGTATGCTAATTCGTCTGCATAGTGTACTATAAATTATCCTTGATAAAGTTAAATTCACTATTTCGTTGATGTAACTTTGGCCCTAGGGTGAAGCCATGTTTATACATTTCTGAAAATCTCAGGAAATTTTTTGGCATGTGATATATTTCTACTCTCATTACAAGTTTTCATCAATCAAACTCTGTAAGCTGTATGATCAAATATTTTCAGGTATACATTGAAGGATACTTGGTGTAAGCTGTGAAAAATACGAAGTTGTTTCTCTATTTTTACATGTGTATATTTTTTGTGTTCCGTCTTTTGTAAATATAACTAATTAGACATGGTTATGATGATTTTGGGTTTGGAATGATGGATGTTTTGGTGATTTGAATATTTATTAATGATTGTAAGTTTTGTAAACGGGTTTATATTTTTTTTTGATATCTATTTTTTAAGTAAACTCTGTCGAAATTTATTGAAATTGGTAGCGACTAGCTTGATGTTTTAATTATTGTGGTTGTATGATGAATTATGATAATTGTTATGTCTTATTGTAAATTATTTTAAGTTGCAAAGAATTTTTAGGTAATGTATTATTTTTTGAATTTGAATTTTATTTTTCGTTTCGTCGTACCTTCAGGCACGGACAATTACTAGATATCACATGTTGCCGCAAAATAACTCACATTTCAATTTTTTGTGTTCATAATTTATTTTTATTTTTTTCCAATTATACAGTGCCTTCAGGCACGAGTTATCGCTAGTATATATATAAAAGTGAGATCTTACACGGACCAATAAAACGGACCAGGCAACGGACCAAAGGGAAAAAAAACACGCGGGTCACAAAAAGGGGGAAAACTTCACGCAGGTCACAAATACCCGGGTCACAAAAATTCAACAATTAACACCACTTCTAGAACTTTCACATTCAGTGTAGCAAACTCACGTGAATCTCTCTCAAACCCCCTCTCGCAAACCAAATCGCGAGGTCATTTTGGCTATACTTGTAAGGCGAAGTTCAAGAAGGGCGAGCTTAAGGGACAAGAAGTTACTTCCATCCCTCTCTCGCACGATAAAGTAGCAGACGAAAGACTCCTTTCTCTCTCCTCAAACTGCTTCCATCCCTCTCTCACACGATAAAGTAGCAGACGGAAAAGCTCATCGGAAGGTCTGAGCTCGAAACCATAGCAAACGGAAGGGAAGGTAAAGCATTTGTATCACTTTTTTGGACTTGCAATTTTTTTTCAGGCATTTGAAAATCTAGGTGTCTTTTTATGAAGTCACGAAAGTTTATATATATATATATAAATTTTGTTTTATTAGTATTATTAATGTAATAAAACAGAAAAACTTTTTATATAAAACTAAATACTTTTATAAAATTATTTGTTTTATTAGACAATAATTAGAATATAATATATTTTATTATGCATAGTGTTTGCATAGTACCTGCATAGTGTTTGCATAGTAAAATCTTTTTATATAAAACAGAATACTTTTATAAAGTTAATTATTTTATTAGATTTTAAATAAAATATATATATATATATATATATATATATATATATATTATATTTTATTGCATAGTATCCTTTCTATTTTCCTATAAATAGGATGCTTAGTTAGAATTGAAATCACACCAGAAATTCAGAGAATTCTCTTCTATAATCTTGAGCGTATTTCTTTAGAGTTTTAAGAAGCTTTGAGCGTAGTGCAAGTTTTCTTCAAGTATATCCCCGCCCTACCCGTCGGAGTACTCTTCTTTATAAGGTAAGGGATATTATTTGTTGTACTCGTAAGGGGTATTATTTCTTTCGTATTCATGAAGAGAACTTCTGTTATTCCATTCCTTATTATTATATTGGAATAACTTTGTATATATGAAGTATCGCATACATGGTAAAATTCTTACATTATTCCATTCTTTATTATTTTGTTGGAATATCACGTCTGCATGCGTATTACGCATGACTGTTCCATTATTTATTATTACATTGGAATAACACGCTCTGCGGTCTATCGCATGCCCGGTGAAGTCTTTTGTTATTCCATTCTTTATTATTCGTTTGAATATCCCGTCTGCAATGCGTTTTCGCAGGACTGGTTCTATTATTTATTATTCTTTTGAGAATATCATGTCATGCGCGTTTACATGACCGTTCCATTCTTTAATATTACATTGAGAATAACTTGTCATGCGGCCATCGCATGCATGGTGAATTCTTACATTATTCCATTCTTTATTATTCATTTGGAATAACTTTTGTATATGTGGATTACCACATTCATGGTAAATGATCCTTTGTATTTCATTCCTTATTAAATTGTGGAAATGATGCATCGGCGTGGATTACTGCATGGCGGTGAAAATCCATTTGCGCTTTTTATTATTTTATGACCCTCAAAAATTACGGAAAGTCATAATATAAGCATTGAATTTGTTGATTATGATGAAAGTCATAATAAAAGCATTGGACCGATGAAAATCATGGGTATATGTAGTATTAGTAAGTGTTATGATGAGTTACATTTGGTTATTATGTGAAAACATGTAAGTTTCTTAGAAATCACAAAGAGTTGAAAATCAGATTTTTGGTAAAAATGGAACATGAAATTCAATTGACCATATCTCCTATTATATTTTGAATTTTTGAGTGTGGTCAAGTTCTAGAGTTAGATCTATGAGTTTTCTAACTTATCCAAGTGGAATCACTGGAAAAGGTGTTGTAGATTTTCGTGTGGACTGATTTTAGCAAATGAGTCAAAAACTGCAAAGTACCAAAAAGCTACTGCCCATAAATTTAAAAGAGAATTTTTGGCCACTTAATTTGTGAGAAAAATTCTGGCCTTTTGGGACATGGAAATATATGGTATAAAGTACCTCCTGTCCAAAAATGAGCTCATTCCGACTTAAAATGAGCAAGTTATGACCATTTCAATATTTAAGTTTTTCTGACAAAAAATGCTATAACCGGAGTTCTATAACTTCGATTACCATGAAATTTAAACTGGAAGCTCACGTTAGCATGTGTAAGATTCTGCCAAGATTTGGGAATTTCTGGAGTTAAACTTGAGGTAGCTAATTTCTTAAGGAATTAATTAGAAATTGATTTTTGAAAAATACTTAAAAGAGCTGAAAAATTATAAAAAAAATACTTGTTGTGTATGAAATATATGTATATATGTTTGGACAAAGGATAGAAAAATGATAAGTTAATTTGCTAATTTTTCATGAAAATGGTTTAATTTCAAACATATGAGTTAAATATGTTATGTGAAGTTGAAGAATTGGTAAATAGGATTTTAGGGCTTGAAAATCCTATATAAGGTGTATGCAGATTTTTGATTAGTGATTTGATCATTGGTGATGAAATCTTATGAGTATGGAATTTTTGAATGATTAAATGCATTATTTGGTAAAGTAAACAATTAAATTAAATTATTTATAAGTTTAAGAAGTGATTAAAATATTGTTATAATATTAACAATATTAGATTATGAGTTATTTAAGTGATGGATAATATTTGGATAAATTTAAAGTCTTTAATATTTATCCTTGTTTTCGTTTGATTAATGCTTATAGTATTGTCATCATCCTTATGCTTATATTGTGATGAAAGTCATCTTTGGCTTACGTGCAGAGATAGACTTTGTATGATTATGACTAGGGATTATTCGGTATAATTATGACCGTAATGTAACGAATGATGTGGTAAAAGTCCTCATTGGCCTGTAGTTCATTGGTGGACAGTTGTTAGTATGATTATGACCAGGAATTATTCGGTATAATCATGACCATTGATGATTACATGAATATCCTTGGCCGTGGTGTATGGATGATGTGGTTTATTTATTAAGCTGAGTCTCAGCGATAAAGTTTATGAAAATCATTTTAAATCATAGAAGATAGTAGATTTTAGGCTCTACTTGACTCTTCTAATGGATTGGTTATTCCGCTGCAGTTAAACTTGATGTCTATTGTATTTTATCAATTTAACATTGTTAAAGACTAATGATAATTTATTCTGCATTATCTTAGTCATAATATTTGTTACTGGGCTAGTTGAGCTCACCCTTTCTTTTATTGTTTCCTTCAGGAAATGAGAATATAGCTGGGACTAGTCGGGGAATGTAGTGACGGTCCAGATGTTAGCATTAGCCGTCCTTACTATGGCATGACATGCAATATATAATTGTATTGAGGACCTAAAATGTGTGTGTCATATTTTATATGTCACTTAATAATTGATTTTGGTGAACAACAATAGGGTGATAAGAACCCGACCCTGAAAGCGTCAAAAGTGCACCACAGTAAAATGAAGAGAATAGAAATCTTCTCATATCCCTTTGGAGACTTGAAATATTTGCTGCTGTACTTTATATGGCATGTATTAATTTGAGTATGAATATTGTCGTATTATATACGTTACAATATTTGTATTAAAACTCACAGTATATATGTCGTCGCATTTTGCACTACGGTTGTATAATTAATATTGTATTTGAATTTTGTACCATGTATCTGACGACTCAAGATGGGTGAGGTATACCTATTTTGGGGGCATCACAGTTGGTATCAAAGCTTAGGAATATGATCCTTGGCTGAGATGTGAGGAAAGAACTAGGAGGGGAGAGACGGGGAATTCCTTCTCTAGTATGACCTACCTAAGTTTATTAGTATTTAATTGGTCGGTCAGAGTATAGGGATAATATGTGATATGTTAATTAACTCTTGTTTTGTGGCAGTGTTTGAAAAATGGCATCTGAAAATGTTGAGATAAGCAATGAAGCAAAATAATATGACCGTATCGCAGTACGAGGCAAGTTTGCGAAGTTATCCCGGTTTGCATCCCATTTGGTCAATAATGAGGAGCGAATGACGCGAATATTTCTAAGAGGTTTAAAACCTGATATACGTCAATACCTCATTTCTCATAAACTTTGTTTATATTCAGATGTTGTGAATATGGCTCAGTTATTGGAGTGCGATAATGAGTTAGCAAAACCAAAAGGTAACGACCAACAACACAATAATAATCGTCTGCCGGTGCTTAGCATCCATCGAACAATGATGACCATCGTGGGGGAAATTATCATGCTATGAATGGTAACCACTTCGGTAGTAATCATGGCCAAGATAATAGAAGTGAAAACTTCAAGAAGAGAAGGCCATTTAGCTCGATTTTGTCGTATAGTGAAGTCAAGTCCAGCTGGGACGGTGGCACCAAAGGCGGATACGGACAAAACAAAGTCGGTGGTTTCAGGAAGAGCGTTTTTCGTGACTTCTCAAAAAGCGAGTAACCCGAACGAAGTTAGCACGGGTAAGTTAATTATAAACTTTTGCGAAGTCTATACCTTGTTAGATATCGGTTCTACCCACTCTTTTATTTCACTTAGTTGTGTTCAATGTTTGAACTTGGCTCTTGAGAAATTAGACTTTGAATTATCTGTTGAAGCTCCGTTTGGAGAAACCTTCGTTACATCCAATATTTATAAATCTTGTTTAATTCAAATTGACACTTTCACGTTACCTGTCAATCTTATCTCTTTGAAAATACTTGCATTTGATGTGATTTTAGGAATTGATTGGTTAACTACTCATCATGCCAAAATTGATTATTTTCGTAAGGTTGTTAGCTTTCATATTCCTAACCAACCTGTTATGCGAATTCAAGTAACCAAACCACTAAAGTCAATCATTGTCATATCAAGTCATAAGTAAAAAGCCCCGAGCCTTTCATTTGGTGACTTCCAAGTCTTGGAATACAAAGCGCGGACTTTTCAGTAAGCGGCCTTAGTGAATGATGATGGCAAGTTGATAGGTATCAATGTGACGTACTATCCAAGTATTGGATGAGAGTCACAGTTTTTAAACGATATTTTTATTGTTAATAAATTTCTTGACGTATTCTTGAAGACTTCTTAGCCTACCCCTAGAGCATGAAATCGAATTTTGTATTGACCCCAGTACAAAACCCATTTCTAAAACCCTCAAGTATTTTTTCACCCAAAACGAACGTATAATGCGCCAAAGACGATGGCTCGAGTTGTTGAAGGTTACGACCATTCAATACCATCGTGGAAAAGCGAACGTGGTAGCTGACGTGTTGAGTAGAGGATCGTATGCGTTTATGAGTGCGAATATACGAACCTACGTGAAGATAATGAATATATGATTAGAACCGACTTTAGTCGATAATGTTAAAGCTGCTAAAGCTACAGACCCGGAGCTGATGAATACGAATAAGAAGGTTCAAGAGGGCGTTATTTTAAAAGCAAGAGTTGCTAAAGAGAGGAAATCTCAACCCTCAATTTAATTGGCCCATTTGAAATCCTCGATCGAGTAAGAACTGTGGCCTATAGACTCGTTTTACCGCCAAGTATGTCGCGTGTTCATAATGTTTTTAACGTATCGATGTTACATAAATATGTGGACGACCCGAACCACATTATTAAATTAGAACTAGACGATATAGCAGAAGATTTAACGTATGAGGAGATACGTGTTAAAATCTTGAATAAGAAGGATCGTATTCAACACTCAAAGGTTATACCTTAAGAGTTAGAATTTGAAATGAAGTCAAGGTATCCTCACCTCTTCGGCATACCAGGTACGTACGTAAATTTCGAGGGAGAAATTTCATAAGGAGAGGAGATTGTAAAACCCCAAATTTTACGAATAAAGATTTAATTTTCTCGAAATATTTTTTTTTATTATGGTGTGGATTTGAGATAATATTATAGTTGTGGGTAGTATTTATAAATTTTGCAAAGTATGCAAGTTGTTATATAATATTTGATTGGTCGGGAAATATTCTTTTTGTCGGGGAATATCCGTACGACGGTACAATCATTGGTGGACCCCACAACAGAATTATTATCGGATTGAGAAAACGATAAAAATATTTTTGTGAAAATAACGATGGAAGTTTTACCGTTAAAATTGCTGAACTACTCGGTAGTAAAAGTACAGTAATACGCATGGTTGCATAGTAGCACACGGTATTAATTATTGATGCTTACGTGAGAAGTCACTCAGTTTTGTTCAATTATTGCTACAGTAATTGCTGCATAGTATCTCACGTTATTTGATTCAATTATTGTCGATATTTTATATATTATTAATTCAATAATTGAGACAACGAAGTTATTAATATTATTATTTGCAATATTAAAGATGTCTAGAAGTTTTGCCAATGAGAGGTTTTGTCACCTAATTGCGCGCCAATAGGGAGAAATCCTTATTGGAAAACCCCCTCTTTCCTGAGAACGACCTGGTCGATTAATATTGTGAATTATAATAATGATGATAAATGTTGTTAAATATATTGAGGTGTCTTTTTATGAAGTCACGAAAGTTTATATATATATATATATATAAATCTTGTTTTATTAGTATTATTAATGTAATAAAACAGAAAAGCTTTTTATATAAAACAAAATACTTTTATAAAGTTATTTGTTTTATTAGACAATAATTAGAATATAATATATTTTATTATGCATAGTGTTTGCATAGTAATTTTTTTATATAAAATGTAATACTTTTATAAAGTTAATTGTTTTATTAGATTTTAAATAAAATATATAAATATATATATATATATATATATTTTTTATATTATATTTTATTGCATAGTATCCTTTCTATTTTCCTATAAATAGGATGCTTAGTTAGAATTGAAATCACACCATAAATTAGAGAATTCTCTTATATAATCTTGGCGTATTTCTTTAGAGTTTTAAGAAGCTTTGAGCATAGTCTGAGTTTTTTTCAAGTATATCCCATACTACCCATTGGAGTACTCTTCTTTATAAGGTAAGGGATATTATTTGTTGTACTAAATAAGGGGTATTATTTCTTTAAGTATTCATGAAGAGAACTTACATTATTCCATTCCTTATTATTACATTGGAATAACTTTGTATATCTGATCTCGCATACATGGTGAAATTCTTACATTATTCCATTCCTTATTATTATTTGAATAACTTTGTATATCTGCAATCTGCATATATGGTGAAATTCTTCTTATTCCATTCTTTATTATTACATTAAAATATCACATGCATGCATTATTCATTATGACTGGTTCCATTATTTATTATTCTATTGGAATAACTTTTGTTTGTATGGTCTATCGCATGCCTGGTGAAGTCTTTTGTTATTCCATTCTTTATTATTCTATCGGAATATCACATGCATGCGTTTTTATGCATGACTTTGTTCCATTATTTATTATTACATTGAGAATAACTCGTCTGCATCTTGATCTATCGCATGCATGGTGAATTCTTCATTATTCCATTCTTTATTATTACATTGGAATAACTTTTGTATATGTGGATTACCACATGCATGGTGAATGATCCTTTGTATTTCATTCCTTATTAAATTGTGGAAATGATCTGTCTACGTGGATTACCGCATGGTGGGTGAAAATCCATTTGCAGTTTTGTAATTTTTATGACCCTCAAAAATTCTAGAAAGTCATAATATAAGCATTAGACTGATGAAAATCATGGGTATATGTAGTATTAGTAAGTGTTATGATGAGTTATGTTGGTTATTATGTGAAAACATGTAAGTTTCTTAGAAATCACAAAGAGTTGAAAATCAGATTTTTGGTGAAAATGGAATATGAAATTCAATTGACCATATCTCCTATTATATTTTGAATTTTTGAGTGTGGTCAAGTTCTAGAGTTAGATCTATGAGTTTTCTAACTTATACAAGTGAAATCACTGGAAAAGGTGTTCTAGATTTTCGTGTGGACTGATTTTAGCAAAGGAGTCAAAAACTGCAAAGTACCAAAAAGCTACTGCTCATAAATTTAAAAGGGCATTTTCGTCCACTTAATTTGTGAAAAAATTTCCGGCCTTTTGGGACATAGAAATAAATGGTATAAAGTACCTCCTGTCCAAAAATGAGCTCATTCCGACTTAAAATGTGCAAGTTATGACCATTTCAATATTTAGGTTTTTCTGACGAAAAATGCTATAACCGGAGTTCTATAACTCCGATTACCATGAAATTTAAACTGGAAGCTCACGCTAACATGTGTAAGATTCTGCCAAGGTTTGGGAATTTCTGGAGTTTATCTTGAGGTAACTAATTTCTTAAGGAATTAATTAGAAATTGATTCAAAAATACTTAAAAGAGTTGAAAAATTATAAAAAAATACTTGTTGTGTATGAAATATATGTATATATGTTTGGACAAAGGATAGAAATATGATAAGTTGATTTGTTAATTTTTCATGAAAATAGTTTAATTTCAAACATGTGTGTTAAATATGTTATATGAAGTTAAAGAATTGGTAAATAGGATTTTAGGGCTTGAAAATCCTATATAAGGTGTATGCAGATTTTTGATGAGTGATATGATCATTGGTGATGAAATCTTATGAGTATGGCATTTTTGAATGATTAAATGCATTATTTGGTAAAGTGTAAACAATTAAATTAAATTGTTTATAAGTTTAAGAAGTGATTAAAATATTGTTATAATATTAACAATATTAGATTATGAGTTATTTAAGTGATGGATAATATTTGGATAAAGTTAAAGTCTTTAATATTTATCCTTGTTTTCGTTTGATTAATGCTTATAGTATTGTCATCATCCTCATGCTTATATTGTGATGAAAGTCATCTTTAGCTTACGTGCAGAGATAGACTTTGTATGATTATGACCAGGGATTACTCGGTATAATTATGACCATAATGTAACGAATGGTGTGGTAAAAATCCTCATTGGCCTGTAATTCATTGGTGGACAGCTGTTGGTATGATTATGACCAAGGATTATTCGGTATAATCATGACCATTGAAGATTACATGAATATCCTTGGTCGTGGTGTAGGGATGATGTGGTTTATTTATTAAGTTGAGTCTCAGCGATAAAGTTTATGAAAATCTTTTTAAATCATAGAAGATAATAGATTTTATGCTCTATTTGACTCTTTTAATGGATTACTTTTTTCGCTGCAGTTAAACTTGATGTCTATTGTATTTTATCAGTTTAATATTGTTAAAGACTAATGATAATTTATTCTGCATTATCTTAGTCATAATATTTATTCTTGGGCTAGTTTGAGCTCACCCTTTCTTTTATTGTTCCCTTGAAAATGAGAATATAAATTTGGGACTAGTCGGGGAATGGAGTGACGGTCCAGATGATAGCTAGTAGTCCTCACTATGGCATGACATGCAATATATAATTGTATTGAGGTCCTAAGATGTGTGTGTCATATTTTATACGTCACTTAATAATTGATTTTGGTGAACAACAATAGGGTGATGAGAACCCGTCCCTGAAAGCGTCAAAAGTGCACCACAGTAAAATGAAGAGAATAGAAATCTTCCCGTGTCCCTTTGGAGACTTGAAATATTTGCTGTTGTACTTTATATGGCATGTATTAATTTGAGTATGAATATTGTCGTATTATATATGTTACAATATTTGTATTAAAACTCACAGTATATATGTCGTATTTTGTACGATGGTTGTATAATTAAGATTGTATTTGAATTTTGTACCATGTATGTAAGACCCCGAATTTTATGAAATAAAAGTATTCAATTTTTCTTATAATGGTTAAATTGATTTCAATATCATTATATCGGAATATTGGTAAGATTTTTCTTGTGAAATTCTTATTTTTCTGTCGGGGTTACTATTCACGAGTTACTATTCATGAGTTACTATTCATGAGTTACTATTCACAAGTTACTATTCACGAGTACTATTCACGAAGCATGATAATTTTTTTTATGTAAGAATGCATTACTCAATAATTGTTATGGTAATTACTGTTCAATATTTTATTTTATTGATTCAATAATTGCTACGTTGATATTTTATATTATTGTTGTTTCAATAATTGTAATTACATAGTATTTTTTATTATCAGATCAATAATTCATATTATTTTAATAATATTATTAGATACCATTATTGGCAATATCTAGAAAGTTACATCGAGGAAAGGTTTGGTCACCTAATTGCTTGTGATGAGGAGAAATTCTTATTGGAAAGCCCCCTCTTTCACAGGAGCTGCACAGTTGTCATTATTGTGATTACGTAATATTATTTGTGAATAATTAATTATTGATTTATATGATAATAAAAATATTCATTTTATGTGGATATAGATGGAGAAAATTTTTAAAGTGATAATTGTTGAAAATTGATATTTTATCTTTCTAATAAAATATATTAGTATATTATAATAATATAATAATGGTGATATTTTACAATGAATGTGTGATATATGAATAAATGAGGAGGAAGAGTATTTTGTTGCATTAAATGTTTAAACACATGTTTTGTGTGTTGGTGGACACAATTTTTGGTTGAAATTTGATTATATCCTGTAAAATCGTTAAGTATGTGGATTTGATTCAATTTACATTTGGAATTTGGAAAAACTTTCTTCTGCAAAGTTGTAGAGAATTAAATTTCCTATGGAACGGACATAAGATTTGATTTTTTTTGATAAAAGGGCTATTTATTATGAATTATTGAAGTTCCGGAATATTGGGTCTGAATTGATTTTGTTGCATTAAATGATAAAAACATATTTTTCTAGAAGGTGGGCCCCACAATTGTACTTTTGCATGTGGGAAATGCTGGAATCTGAATTCAAAAGAGGCGTATGAAATTTGTTATATAAATATATTATTTTATTAAATTTTCTGCTTTGGTGTTCTAAGCAATTTCTTATAAATAGGGTGCTTAGGTTAGAATTGAAAATCACACCAGAAACTGAAGTTTTCTCTCTCTATATTATCGAGCGTATTTTTGTGAGTATTTAGATATCTTGAGTGTTGCTATACGGTGCAAGTTAGATTCGGTAATTATATCAAATATTCGATCGAAATCTTTTGCTCTTTTGAGGTAAGGGATATTGTCATTATTATGGTAAGGAATTTTAAGGGTTATTATGTTTTTCAGTTTCGTAATTTTTTTCGACCTTCAAAAATTTTGAAAAAATTTGAAATGCTAATTTGATGAGTTTTCTTGATTGTGTCCAAAAATGGTTATTTTTGGATGTATAGATTAAGAGTTATGAATTTTATGAGAAAATACTATTTTAAAAGTAAACCCTTATAACTCATTGTGGTTAACTCCAAAATTGATAAAATTTTTATTGGGAGTACATCTATATAATATCAGTATACCCTGAAAATTTTGAAATTTTTGGACAAAAATATAATTTATGATAAATGTTTAAATATTCGGCAGTTTTGGCCATATGAGAAATAGTAAATGAATTTTAAAAATTCCGAGAAAAATATATGTTCAATATGAGACTATGTTATGTTAAATCCCAGAAAAGAAAATTTGTTTGTAATGATTTGGTATTTTTCGTGAAAATGGGCTAGTTATGAGTAAATGAATTAAATATGTTATGTGAAGTAACAAAATTGGAAAATAGGATTTTATAGCTTGAGAATCCTATATAAGGTATATGCAGATTTTTGATGAGGGTTTTGGTTATTGGTGATGAAATCTTATGAGTTTGGCATTTTAGGATGATTAAATGCATTAATTAGTAAAATGTAAACAATTAAAATAAATTATTTATAAGTTTAAGAAATGATTAAAATATTGTGGTAATATTAATAATATTAGATTATGAGATTATTAAGTGATTTATAACATTTGGATTAAGGTGTTATGAAATCGTTGATTTATGAATCTTACTCTTGGAATTAAATCCATGTTTTGATTATATTGTTTATATAACATTTTTATAATCATGGCGATGAAACTTCTCTTTGACTTAAGTGTAAAGATGGGTAGATTATTGATGTGATCGTGACTATGGGTTCTCTTTGGCCAGTAGTGCAATGATGAATTGTTGACTGGTATGATCATGACCATTGAATTTATAATTGAATATTCTTAGCTTAAGTGCAAAGGTGAATTGATCAACATGGTTATAATTATGGTTTATATAAATTCTGAAATGATTATGTATTTCTTTGAGATATGAATATCTTTGGCTGTGTAGTGCAAAGATCAATCTTTGGTTATTGATGAATATCTTTGGCATCTTGGCCGTAGTGCAAGATGACATGTTGTTGAATATCTTTGGCATGTAGTGCAAAGATGAATTGTTGATGAATATCTTTGGCCCGTGGTGCAAAGATGAATTTATTAGTATGATTATGAACATGAACTGTGATTTGGTAAAACCATGATCTTTGATGTTTCAGGTAAAGACAGGTGATAAAAATTATCTTCGTCTTGGATGCGAAGAGGAATTTAGAATCATAATTATTATCATGAGTTATTCATATGATTGTGGAAAGGAACTGTTGATTGATGTTACAGGGATAAAACATTGTTGGTGGACTTTTAATGTGGAGAAGATAATAGACATTATGGTCTAGTTGACTCTTCTAATGGATTGCTCGTTCCGCTGCAATTATGGTTGAAAATTTTTATTATCTACCATATGTTCTAAATCTATGATTTATTACTGATGAAGTCTATTGATAATTTAATTATCTTTAGTAATGATATTCTTTACTATGCTAGTTGTGCTCACCCTTTTGCTTCACAATTCCTTTTGAATTAATAAGAGTGTATTGTGGTGTATTAGTCGGGGATAATAGGAAAATAGAGCGATGGTTTATAGGCATTTGAGGTTCTCCTAAATAGTATGGAAATAATTTTATTGAGAACTTTAGATAAGTGTGTGTCGTATTGTATCGTCATTTGATATTTAATTTTGGTGAACCGAATAGGGTGAGGTGAACCCAACTTTGGAAGGGTGTTTTGTCACTATCATACAAGATGTCTAATGACATACAACCTCGTGTTATCATAAGACAGGGTTGTGCACATCCACTTGTTGAGTATATCTACGAGCACTACCTATATGATCTTGGAGTTTGGTTGAAACATAATGTTCAATTACAGACGGTGGAGATAATTATATACCAAGAGAAGACTCACCATTGGAAGGAACATGATAGTAATCTTCTCGTTTTTCTTTGGGGTCTATTGGATCAACCAAGGATAATTCTCTGGATATATGATATCTATCATAACTTAGATTCATGGCCTCCTATGTACGAAGGTTTCCTTGAGCACTTCCCAAAGATTTTAATTTCTAAAACAGCTTATTATTTGTACCTTTATATAAGTATCCTTTGTGAGATCTTTGTCATGGTTGGGACATGAGTCACAGTTGGTATATATTTGTATCAAAACTCACAGCATATGTGTTGTTATATTTTGCACGACAATTGTAGTAATAAAGTTGTAGTTGTTTTTTATACCATGTATTTGGCAACTCAGAATAGGTTGGATGGATTGGACCTATTTTGGGGGCGTCACAATGTATCTGGCGACTCAAGATGGGTGAGGTATACCTATTTTGGGGGCATCACAGTGAGGTGATGATGGCGCCGATGGATTGGCGGTTTATCACCGGTATGGAGTTTGGAGGGGCGCCAGTGCCTTATACAGCGAACATTACCCCGACTGCCGTCAGATCTTTGCTAGGAGTTCCGACTGAGGCGCTCAAGGGCAGAACAGTTCGTACAAGTCCTTTGATCGTAGATGCTATGAGTGGGCTGTTGAATGAGCCCATACCCGATGATGTGAGAGTCAGGGATCGCATTCTTCGGCGATTGTTCCTGATGATCATTAGGGGCTGCTTCATAGTGGATAACTCTTCCATGGTGTCATTTGATTTGGTCAGTGCCACATGGACCATATTGGAGAGTATGACTGGGGTTCCTATACCTTCTCCTATTTCCTCAGGGGCATGCGCATGCGTTCGTAGGGCTTGACGGAGGCTTGGCTAGGATTTTACCCATTTTTGTTGGTGAGTATTTCTCTTGTGATTTCCCATGTACAGGTTATAAGTGTTGACTGACAGTAGATATTTGCCTTTGTGTTGGCATTTTTTTGGCCTATGAGAGGCTTACATGTTTGTGTCCTGTGAGTGTGTTAGGTTTAGATACCTATTCACGAGGACGGCGATGGCATCACTCCATATTGGCGGAGGTTCCTGTAGTTGAGGGTTTCACCCATTGTCGTCTACAGTTGGAGTTATTGACAACTGATGCTATCACTTGGATTCCCTATTCCGGGGAACATTTGACCGTTGGGTTTGAGGATGGTTACCAGACTGGTGTTGAGTACATGATATCCACCCGTAGGATTCTTCTCTTCATAGATGGAGGATGGGAGCTCTATTTAGGAGAGCGTGCTATTAGGAGCACCATAGGGGAGATTAGTATGCTGATCTTGCCTCTCTTGAGGCGTTATTGGCTCATATCCGCGATTAAATCGTCATTGATATCCCATTGATGGGTGTTGACGGCTTTACACATTTAGAGGGTCCGTATACTCAGGATATTTTCCATCACTGGTGGTCTCCTCGTAACATCAGAGCCTAGACCAACGCCACTCATTTCACGGGGGATATAGTTCCTGGATCTGTGATGATGACGGATTGGATGGCTTGTGTTCGAGATCCGACTCATTTGACACAGATTAACAGTTTGACCCAGCAGTTGGACCGAGCACATTTCTTTATCCAGCACTTGGGTAGAGATCCTTCAGAGGCAGATACTTTTGATCCTTCCAGCTCTGGGGCTGGCCCTTCAGGTGACCCATATGGTTTTGATGACGCGGATCCTTCATTGTATAGGCCTGACAACCCTCATGGCTGAGATCCAGTGACTCAGGAGAAGATGCATCAGGTGGACATGATTGATGATGTAGATATTAACACCATTGTCTTCTTCTAATGTGTATTCTAGCTATATCTTTTGATAGGCCTCTGTTTAATACTGGGTGGCTGTGCCCCATTTTTGTTATATCTTTTGATAGGCCTCTGTTAGTTGTTGGGCGTCTGTGCCCCATTTCCCTGTATTTTTAGCTGTACAGAGATGATGTAGATGATGATGTACTTAGGAATGTATGTACTATTTTCCATTCCCTACATCATATTGTCATCTATTGTTTATCATGTATGTATTATGTTATGCATATGTATGTCCAGAGATATTCAGCATTGACCCCTGGATGGCCTTTATGATACGGCCCATACAGATGTCTTCTTCGACAGTCAGCCGCATTGATCACACCCCACCAGTATTGGTAGCCTCCCATCTGAGGTCATGGTATGATAGTTTGTCACCTCCAGACCGGGTGACCATAGATCAGTTATTACAGCATTCCATTAACCTCCTGATGTTCCAGGTTACTATGGGCTTTGTAGATGGTATGCTAGAGCATTGGGTATTAGAGAGGCAGATTTTCCAATTCGGGACCTAGGAGTTGACTCCCACCTTAGAGAGTATCTTGCGGTTCACAGTACCCCTTGGACATACATTCTTGTAGCGGATGGCTATCGGCAACATGGTAAAGCGATTCATGACCTTCATCGAAATTTGAGATGTAGAGTAATCTGAGATGAGATTACATCCGGTCATGTGGTGTCCCAGCATTTTCCGATAGACAAATTTGGCTCAGAGGATAGTTATGTACGGCACTCCGGGGATTTCACCACGTCAGAGGATCAGTGGCGTACGGTCAGGGTAGACGTACTCATGATGTACGTAGTGGCTTATATGTACATGCCACTGTATATGGATGAGCTGGACATCGGTGTTGTCATGACAGTGAGATCTCTCAGGGAGGGTCATACCATTGTGCCGATGATTGTGACACAGACGTTGAGATCGACCACATATTGCCACACCTATCCTGCATGGGTATTTATAGGCAGCTCGATCATGTTGTACGTGTGGTTCATGTCACACTTGAGACCGATTGGCACCTTCCGACGGCATGGATACTGCTTTTCCCATGAGATAGCCATGTCTTAATCCTTTCGACCCGGTAGTGTATAGTGTATGCGCATCTGATCATCGGCGTTTTGGCGGGGATCGGAGATTTGTTTAACATTTTGCTGTGTCATGAGGCTCGATTCACCCTCTGACTTCATTACTCATGCACCTGACATGGATTATCTCCTTCTAGCTGGTTTGAGGGGCATGACTACTTACAACCCACTAGCTATGATGTCACAGTTCAACTAGTTTTAGGACTTCCATCCTTTTGAGGGGGCATTGGGTCAGCGCTTGGCTTCTCGCCACTTGTCAGTAGAGGACAGATCCAGGGTGTATGCCTATTGCGATCAACATGAGTGAGCTGAGTTTTTTGTTAGCCATCCGGGCTGTTCGACAAAGTATTCTGCATGGATGGGGACAGAGACTGCATCGGCTAAGGTTGTATCCACATTGCCGGGGATTGATTCTGATGGCGGAGAGCCCATAGAGGACACTGATTCTCCTATAGCAGAAGAGCTATTTGTTGGGTTGCCAATGCCAGTGTGATGGATTCTCCCGATGTGGCGCTCTTTGTGACCCCCCGCATTCGATGAGAGTATTTAGAGTAGAGTCTTCATCTGATGACATTTAAGAGAGATCAAGCTAGGGCCTTGATGTTGACAACTCTTTCTAGGAGAGATGTCGCTCTATTAGAGAGAGAGGACGCCTTAGCTCATAGAGACACCACTACTGCTGAACGGGATGAGGCTAGATCATCCAGAGATGCATTGATTGTTGAGCGGGATGGCGCTATATCTTCCCGGGATGTAGCCGTTACAGATAGTACTATAGTGAGATCCTTTACCATTGGTATTATTGTTGAGATGAGCTGTGATGCCCCCAAAATAGGTATACATCACCCATCTTGAGTCGCCAAATACATGGTACAAACTTAAATATACAACCGTCGTGTAAAATACGACAAAACATAGCTGAGAGTTTTAATACGAATATTGTCTTCTAGACAATATCCAAACTCAAATGGAGTCCTCATTACAATTATTATCACACTATTTCATAGAATAGTGAGGACTACTATAACACCATCTCGAACCATCACTCTGTTCCCCGACTATTCCCGGCTACGTTCTCATTTCCTGAATAAAATAATGAAAGCAAAAGGGTGAGCTCAACTAGCCCAATAAGAATTATTATGACTAAGATAATACAGAATAAATTATCGTTAGCCTTGACGAAGTTAAGCGATAAAATATAATAAACATCAAGTTTAACTGCAGCGGAACAAGCAATCCATTAGAAGAGTCAAGTAGAGCATAATATCTACTATCTTCTATGATTTAAAAAGTTTATCATCAATTTTATCGCTGAGACTCAGCTTAATAAATAAACCACATCATCGAATCATCTCTACACTACGGGAAAGGATATTCATTAGTATCACGTCCACGAATAATCCATGCACTATGGGCCAAGGATATTCATGTAATCATCAATTGTGAGACCCCAGATTTTATGAATAACCTGTCTTTGCGAAGTACCGCATACATGGTGAAATTCTTACATTATTCCATTCTTTATTATTACTCATTGGAATATCACAATCGGTCTTGGATTTAGCGTGATGACTGGTTCCATTATTTATTATTACATTGGAATAACCCGATGCATGCGGTCTATCGCATGCATGGTGAATTCTCCCGTTATTCCATTCTTTATTATTACATTGGAATATCACATCGGGTCTTGGATTCCGCATGACACAGTTTCATTATTTATTATTCATTGGAATAACTTTATGCATGCGATTCTATCGAATGCATGGTGAATTCTTATGTTATTCCATTCTTTATTATTTTGTTAGAATAACATGTCTATGTGGATTACCACATGCATGGTTAATGATTCTTCGTATCCATTCCTTATTAAATTGTGAAAATGATCTGTCTACGTGGATTATCGCATGGCGGGCGAAAATCCATTTACAGTTCATATATTCTATTATACTCAGTTGGTTAAAGTTTTGGCTTCTATACTCCATGAAATTGGTGGAATATCCTTGATATTTGTGCTTCATCCAATATCTTTTGATGGAAATATTCTTCTGAGCATTCTTGAATTTTACTCTACGAAGCAGTATCATGTTGACAAATTGGACATTAGTGATTTCTGGATAAATTAAATTATAATTCCTTAAAATTTATCCTTGAACTTGTTTTATTAAATTATTATGTCATTGTCATCATCCTCATGCTTATATTATGATTAAAGTCATCTTTGGCTTACGTGCATAGATGGACTTGGTATGATTATGACCAGGGATTATTCAGTATAATCATGATCGTAATGTGACGAATGATGTGGTAAAAATCCTCATTGGCCTGTAGTCCATTGATGGACAGTTGTTGGTATGATTATGACCAGGGATTATTCGGTATAATCATGACCATTGATGATTACATGAATATCCTTGGCCGTGGTGTAGGGATGCTGTGGTTTATTTATTAAGCTGAGTCTCAGCGATAAAGTTTATGAAAATCATTTTAAATCATAAAAGATAGTAGATTTTATGCTTTACTTGACTCTTCTAATGGATTGCTTATTCCGCTGTAGTTGTTGATCTAAAACTTGTTGTCTATTATATTTTATCAGTTTAATACTGTTGAAGGCTAAGGATAATTTATTCTGCATTATCTTAGTCATAATATTTCTTACTGGGCTAGTTGAGCTCACCCTTTCTTTCACTGTTCTCTTCAGAAAATGAGAACGTAGCTGGGACTAGTCAGGGAACGGACTAACGGTCCAGATGATAGCATTAGTAGTCCTCACTATTCTGTTAAATAGTGTGACAATAAATGTAATGAGGACTCCATTGAGTGTGGATATTGTCTCGAAGGCAATATTCCTATTTAAACTCTCAGCTATGTTTTGTCGTATATTACACGATGTTTGTATAATCAAGTTGTATTTGAATTTATGTACCATGTTTCTGACGACCCAAGATGGGCGATGTATACCTGTTTTGGGGGCGTCACATCAATGGTTATGATCATGCCAACCACTGTCCATCAATGCAGTACGGGCCAATGAGGACTTTTATCACATCATTTGTAACATTACAGTCATGATTATACCGAATAATCCCTGGTCATAATCATAACAATCAACAGTCCATCTATGCACGTAAGCCACATATGCGTTTATAACAATATAAGCATGAGGATGATGACAATGATATAAGAATTCAATTAAAAGAAATCAAATGATAAATTTTTAAAGATTTATAATTTAATTTATCCAGAATTCAATAATATCCAAATTGTCAACATGATACTGCTTTATGGAGTAAAATTCAAGAATAATATTGTATCAAAAATGATTTGGACCGAAAAGAAATCATTTTTTGTAATGAATATTACCCTAGGTAAATACTACTCGAGTGAATAGTACCCCATGAATAGTACTTCAAAAATAGTACCCCGTGAATAGTATTTCGGCATGAAAAAGTTAAAACTTATCAAGAATGTTCAAAATAATATTTCCATGAAAAGATACTGGATGAAGCGCAAATTTTAAGGATATTCTACTAATTTCATGGAGTATAGAAGCTAAAACTTAACAAAACGAGTGTAGAATTCTAAATCTAAAATGAAAACATATTCCTTACATACTACAGAGTATGAAAGAAAATATTATTTCATACGAATATTGAACAAAAATAATATCTCTTACCTCAAAAAGAAGAGTATTCCAACTGGTATAGCGTGGATATTCTTGAAGAAAACTTGCACTGTTTTCTACACTCAAAGCTTCCTAAAACTCGAAAGAAATACACTCAATATTATAGAAGAAGAATTCTCTGATTCTAGTGTGATTTTCAATTCTAAACTAAGCATCCTATTTAAAGGAGAATGAAAAGGATATTATTTTATCACGGGCGCGCAGACTGACAATTTCACGGATGAAATTTGAGAATTGACGGATGTATTAAGTCACGGATTGATTTTTAATTCTACACACCCACACATCACTTTCACCATATCACTCTCACCATACACACACACACACACACACACACATCACTTTCACCATATCACTCTCACCATACACACATTTTCCTCCACCACCACTTTTTTAACTTACACAGACTCTTACACACATGGTGCACGCACACATGTCAAATATGTATATATATATATATACATATATATATATATATATATATATATATATATATACTATAACTTCCTTCCGATTATTTTGAAAAATGAGTAAGTGGGGTCCAAATAATAAGTGAAATTTACAACAAATACTTCATAAAAATCCCCTCAATATTTTTAACAACATTTATTCATCATTATTATAACTCGCAATATTAACAACCAGATTGTTCCCAGGAAAGAGGGTGCTTTCCGCTAAGGATTTCTCCCTATTGGCGCGAAATTAGGTGACCAAACCCTTTTCCTCAATTATGAAGATAATAATATGAATAACTTGTCATCTCAATTATTGATTTCATAATATAAAATATTGACAATAACTGAATCAAATAATGTGAGATACTATGCAGTAATTACAGTAGAAATAATTGAGTATAACTGAGTGACTTCTCACGTAAGCATCAATAATCAATACAGGTGTCTTTAATGCAACCACGCGTACATTCTTTTTTTATCACTAGGGTATTTCAATAGTTAACGGTAAAACTTCCGCCGTTATTTTCATAAAAATATATTTATGTCATTTTCTAACTCCGATAATAATTCCGTTGTGGGGTCCTCCAATGATTATGCCGTTGTACGAATATTTCCCGACCAATCAAATATTTTATAACAACTTGCATACTTTGCAAAATGTATAAATATTACCCACAACTATAACATTATATCAAATCCACACCATAATATTCTAAAATATATTTTGAGAAAAAATAATCTTTATTCATGAAAGTTGGGGTCTTACATGAGCGCATATATTGATGAACACCATGCAGTTGGCTGTGGATCTGTTGGCTCGTGTAGATACCCTTGGGCAGGAGCTCATAGTGTTACCTCCTTCTTCAGAGAGAGATGTCATGTTGGACTTGATAGCTCGCATATACACTGATTTGTAGACGGGCTTATATTTTCTTGCACAGACTAGCTTAGCCATTTTGTCATGTACAGTACATATTGTATATATCAAACATCATTATATATTGTAGGGAAATATATTTTGATTCACTTCCCTTTTAATTGTGCCTTGTTACTTTCTTGTTATTTGCCTGCTTCTTCAAGGCTTGTGATCTTGATGTATTTTGTGATCTTGATGTATTTTGAACTCATCCTTGATGGGTGGACACTGAGATGTCTTAGGATCTTTCAGAATGGATCATTGATTTGTGTGTATCCCTACCTTTTGGTGTCTTGGGACTGGTTTCTGTATGTAGTAATGGAGAGGAGTGTAACTTTCCTTTCTGAGGTTGACCACACCATAGATGGTTACTGGTACTCCTTTGTATGGGGGAGCCTAGGTAGTTCCATCTCTTATGGATTGGTGTTTCTCTTTGAGGACCTAACCGCAGCTTAGATGGTTGCCAATTCTCCCATTTGTGTGGGGAGATTAGTTAGTTCCATCCCTTTGGTCTGAAGCCGATGAAATGTGGTGGATTGAAGGTTGATCCCAGTACCATGTGACAAGTTTTTGTGTTTAGGTAAGGGGTAAGTCCAAACCATAAATGGACTGCCTACGTACTCCTATTGAAGAGGAGATCAGGTCTGCGTAGTTCTAACCTGGTGTAAGAGGTTCTGTAATAACCCGAGATTTTGAATAATTCAAATTTTACAAATAAATTATTTTTTTATTATTATTAATATTGACTGTTAATATTGTGATGTGTATCTGTGATACGAGTCTCGAGTAGTGATCAATTTGTGTATTGATTGAAAAATAAGAGTAGAGTTGTGCTTAACAGCTTTAGAAACCCTAACCCTAGTTACAGATGGGGATTCGATAGAAAATATAATTATATTGATATGTACGTGTTTGTACTGAAGATAAATTATGATCAATGATTGATCAGATAAGGTTTAAAATTAATAAACCCTAATAAGAGATTAGAAACTCTAACGTACAGTTAGGAATCCTAAACGAAAGCTGGGGAAACTCTAATTTTTTAATTTGGGAATCCTAAACCCTAATTAGGAAACCCGAATCCTAATTAGTAAGCCCTAATGTGAATATTAAACTTTAATGTGATTAGAAAACCTTAATATAATTAGTAAACCCTAATTATAGTTTAAAAATCTTAATTTCCTATTTTTAAAACACTAAATTGAAAATCTTGGAAACTAATGTTGTAAAACCTAAGGGTTAGAACCGTAGGGTTAAACCCTAAGGGTTTAGAAAATGTCATGTATGCCATTAAAAATATAAGGAGAATGTCAAAATTTCCCTTTTAGTATATTTTTGAGAACTAACTTGCAAATCTTACCATATCAAGAGTTGGTGACCTAATTATTTGACTTTGCATGACCTACAAATCCAGCGAATCAGCCTCTAATGGACAACTATCAGATCATACATTGCATCTAAGTGATTATAAATAGATTTGAGAGAGAGAAAGTCCATTCATGTGCTCATTTTGCTCTCAAGCTCTCATCAACTCTCTCTCTCACCAAGACCTCCGAATTTGTTAAGTAGATCAGTCACATAAACAGCCCCTAGATCACCTTATATCAGATTGGAGAGCATAGATCAAGATTTGAACTTGAAGGTATAAAAGCCCTAACCTATTTTTGATCTTTAATGTTAAGAAAAAAATTATGTTTATGTGTTTGTATTTGTGTTAGAAGTTGTTTTATGATGATCTATGATGATCCATCATGGATCCATAGGATCAAAGTGCTTTAATTTGGTGTTTTTCAAAAACTGTTCTTGAACTCAAAAAGTAGTCTAACAACGTAATGTCAGGGGCTGTAAATCTTTGTTTGTTAGTGTTTTGTGTTGTTTTAAGTGTTGGACCGGTAGTTTGTTAGTCCATGTTTTCGTAGCCGTCGGTATATGGAATAAGCTAGTAAGGTGGAGGACAGGCGGCTCGGTGCTCATGGTGATCGCTCGGCTCACTCATAGGTTATTCGGAGTCCGAATTTCGAGCTAGCTCCCGGAAGTGTAAACACAGTCATCACATGTCTAGATTTCATTTTATTCTTGGTCAAAACTCGTTGACCGGGCATGACCACTCAAAATCTGGGCAACCCAAAAATTTAAAAAACCGAGTCTGACAACGTTTTGTAACGACCAGATCTATCAAGTGTTATGTGATATATTGATGTTATGATATCTATGTTGTAGCCTATTATATGTTCTTTGATTCCATGCCTTAAGATCACACAAATAATCAACAGATTGAACGTAACAAGTGGTCAAAGTAGGTCACTTGCACTAATTTTGCATTTTTGGAATTTCCAGAAAAGGGTATGAACAATGTTTCTGACAAGCTTTGATCATGTCATAACTTGTGAATCTGTTGTTGTTGAACTGATCTGTTGTTATAGTAATGTTCCTTGTCATGTGGACTATAGATTTGAACCATTATAACACTTAATTGATGACTAGAACCTAACTTAAAATGACCTAGAAAGAGACCGGTCGAACTGCTGGGTTTCTGGGAAAACCCAGAAACACTCTGACAGTATGTTTGCAAGCCCAGATCTTCTTGTTAGTTTGTTGTATGACCGAGATGATAATTGATTCATGTAGTGTTACATAAACACTACATGATCAATGTTTAACATTGCCCAGAAAATGTATAGGTTGGAAATTACAATCGGTCAAACCATGACCCTTGAGAACTGGTCTAACAGTGTTCTTGAGGCTCAAGAACACCTAAGGCGACAGAAAGCGTCGCTAAAGGGCTATAGCGACGGTTTTTATTATTTTTTATTTTCTGATTTTTTCGGGAAATTAATTAGAAAAAGAATTTAAATTCTAAAAATTACAAAAATGGTTTTAAAAATTATTTTAAATTATGAAAAATAATTTTTAACTATTTGGGATATTTTTCATTAATATTTATAATTATTTGAATATTAATGATATTTAATTTATTTAATTAGTTTATTAAATAAATTAGAGAAAAATGATTTTAATATTATAAAAATCATTTTAAATAAGAATAAAGTATTTAAAAATATTTTGAGTTATAAAATGTAACTTTTAATATTTTTGGAGAATTTTCACTAATAATTTAATATTAATAATATTTAATTTATTTAATTTGTATATTAAATAAATTAGAAAAAATGATTTTAATATTATAAAAATTATTTTAAATGAGAATAAAGTGTTAGAAAATATTTTGAATTATAAAATATAATTTTTAATATTTTTGGAGAATTCTCATTAATAAATTAATATTAATGATATTAGATTTTTTTAATATTATATTAAATAAATGAATTAAAAATAATTTTATTGATTTAAAAATCATTTAAAAATGAGAAAAATGATTTAAAATATTTGAAGTTATAATTAATAACTTTTAATATTTTGATGATAATTTCATTAATATTTAAATATTAATGGTGATGGTTTAAAATGATTTTAATTGATTTAAAAATCATTTAAGTAGAATATTGATGATTTAAAATATTTTAAGTTATTAATAATAACTTTAATATTTTTACATGTATAACATTAATATTTTATATTATTAAATATTAATGATGATAAGATTATTTGATAATTAAATCATTTAAAAATGATTTAAGTGTTTGAAAAATTATTATAAATTATAATAATTATTTATAAATTTTTAAAAGCTTCTGAAAAATATTATAAAGGATAATTGACTTATCTAAAATAATATTGAAGCTTAGAGACCAAGTTTAGTTGACAATAAATGTGTAAATTATCGGATAAGGTGACCAGTACACCGAGATGAGACCGAAGTCCAACCAGACCGAACTAGTTAGACTTGATAAGTGTTTATATAGGTTATAAACACTAATGTGGCTATGTGGTAATGTGTTTAGGAGAAGTATTGACTGTAAATTACAGTGATACATGTTGTGAAATATTGTGCTAATTATGAGACCGATATTATTGGTTATAGGTCTTTCAAACACAGATAAATATATTGTGTAGCAGTAATCAACGCGAAAGGCAAGTTTCCTTAACTCAACTTGAGTTAATATTGTTCAATTATTATGGTGGTTAATTATTGTTAATTAGACCACGTGCAATAATTTATTGTTGATTATTTGCAGTTAGTGCATGTTTATTAATTCAAATTGAATTATTGATTCTGAGAATATACTTGTAGAATAACTGTTGTTGGATATTCACATCCGTAGAAGCTATTATTGATTTCAAATAGTATAATTAAATTACATCATTGTTTATTAAATATTGAAACATGTCTTAGCTAATTGTTTTGGCTAGATTTAACATTTGTTAGAACTTGATAGGTTAGAGAAGAGAAGAGAATTCAATTATTATTGATGGATCAATGCCAGTTGTTTCGGCTAGATCGAAAAAGAAAACTTGATAGGGTTGAGAAGAGAAGAGAAGTGATTAGATATTGAAATCATAGTATTTCGTTGTTAAATCAAATTTTGATTCTGAGACCGAAAAGAACAACCTTTTATAAAAAGGGAACATTTTATTAGTCATATATTCGACCTTTACGCGCGTGTAAGTATTATGCATAATATAGGGTACAAGGAGTTGGCCGGCTCTAAGTACTTGCAGAGGGGTATGATTTAATCTTTATGGTTATCTGATACACCTGGGTATATCAAAGTATATCTTTGATAGTTACTCGACAAGTAAGTTCTAGATCCTTGTGATCACTTAGCATAATTCTGAAAAATATTTCTATCCTATTATTTGGGTATATCAAAGTAAATCTTTGATAGTTACTCGAGAAAATAATTTTAAGATCATTTAAGATCATTCAGTATACACCCAGGAGAATATTTCTAAATTGTTATTCATTAGAATATCGTAAAAACTTTGAAAGCGTTGTACTATTTCATTATCAGATTATTGTGTTGCATAAAATGCGAAGAGACTTGTTAGTTATTAAATCTTTGTTTAGCTATTTCAAAGTTCTCCGAACTTTGGTTTCATTCTATCAAAATAGATAGTTTGTTCTTATTGATTCTTATACATTTATTGTAAGTCTTAACTTGCGGAGCAAATTTGTTGCTCACCCTTGCTAAATAAAACTTTTCAGCTAGGGATGAAGTGGCAGGAGGTGCTGTGAAGGACAAGGGCAAAGGCATTGTAATAAATTAGTTATTAATAGCATTATTATTATGTTATATTTTAAATCCTTTTTGTATATGTAAAGGGTATGTTTGTAATGTTAAGGTTAGAGAACCTAGGACTAATGTATTAACTTTATAAGTTAATGTGGTGCAATATTTTATTCATCAATGAATGGGTAGTTAGATGTTATTATATTGTGGATCATGAGCACCAAACTCGGGGGGTCAGGTAACCCGGATTTGGGGGTGTCACAGGTTCAACGTTGTATGTGAAAAGGTGTAGAAAGGTGTAGAAGTGTGTTTTTATTTTTTTTTATTGTGTGACCGGGCCATTAAAAATGGTTGCCTACGTACTCCCGTGTATTGGGGAGATCAGATCGACGTAGATTGCCCTATGTGAAGGACGAATTGCAGCCAAAAAGTTTGATCCCATGTTCAGGACAAACTGCAGGTGAAAAGTTTGATCCCATGTATAGGACAAACTGCAAGTGTGAAAAGTTTTATCCTTGGTGGGATAAAATTGCAAGTGTGAAAGGTTCAATCCCTGGTGGGATAACTTGAAATGTTTGAAATGAAATGGAGTGAAAAATCTGATGATCCAAAAACCAGGCTGCTGTTTTGAAAAGTGTGTTTGTCTCTGATGGGGTAGATGGGTATGAAGAAGGGTTATATGTAGTTAAGGGTTAGAAAACCTGAAGTGACTGGTGATCTGGCAATCCAAAATCAGGATGTTTGCTTGATGGGACCTCAGACATAGTACTGTTTCACGGTGTCTGAGTTGATGAGTTGTGCAAATTCATAGCCGTCCATTTCCTGTAATCTGAGAGCACCTCCTGTCAATACCTCTTTGACAACAAACGGGCCTTCCTAGTTTGGGGTGAATTTTCCTTTGGATTGATCTTGGTTGTCAATGATTTTCTTCAAAACCAAGTTATGTTGTTTAAACTTCCATATCCAGACTTTCCTGTTGTAGGATCTGGCGATCCTTTGTTAGTATAATTGACCATGAAAGATAGCACTGGTTCGCCTTTCGTCTATCAGAGACAGTTGGTGATACCTATCTTGTAACCATTGGTCTTCATCCAGCTGAGCGTCTATCAACACTCTGAGGGATTCCATTTCCACGTCTATTGGGAGCACTGCTTCCACCCCATAGGTTAATGAGTAGGGGGTTGCCCCAGTGGAAGTACGCATTGAAGTTCTGTAAGCTAATAGAGTCAGAGGCAATAGGTCAGGCCATCCTTTGTTATTGGCAAACATCTTTTGCATGATCTTCTTGATGTTCTTATTAGCCGCTTTAACAGCACCATTCATCTTTGGACGATAGATGACGGAGTTGAGGTGTTTGATGTGGAATTTAATGCTTAACTTGTGAGACCCCAAATTTTATGAAATAAAAGTATTCAATTTTTCTGTTTTGGTGAATAGTTAAATTGATAAACGTTTAAAGTTAAGGGTGACATTTGAAATTTTTTCAAAGTAAGCAAGTTGTCATAAAATAATCGGTGGTAAAATACGCATGGTTGCATAGTAGCACACGATATTGATTATTAATGCTTACGTGAGAAGTCACTCAGTTTGATTCAATTATTGTCGATATTTTATATATTATTAAATCAATAATTGAGATAACAAAGTTATTAATATTATTATTTGCAATATTAACGATGTCTAGAAGTTACGCGAGGAGAGGTTTGGTCACCTAATTTATGCTACCATATAGAGAAATCCTTATTGGAAAGCCCCCTCTTTCACAGGAGCGATCCGGTCGATTAATAGTGTGAATTATAATAATGATGATGAAGTTTTGTTTTATTAGTATTATTAATGTAATAAAATAGAAAAACTTTTTATATAAAGCGAGAATACTTTTATAAAGTTATTCGTTTTATTAGACTATAAATAGAATATATTATATTCTATTATGCATAGTATTTTTGCATAGTAAAATCTTTTTATATAAAATATAATACTTTTATAAAGTTATTTGTTTTATTAGATAATAATTAGAATTTATTATATTTTATTATACATAGTGTTTGCATAATTACTGCATAATGTTTTGCATAGTAAAATCTTTTTATATAAAAGCAATACTTTTATAAAGTTATTCATTTTATTAGATTATAAATAGAATATATTATATTTTATTTAAAAGATTTTGTTTTATTAGAATATTTTATAGTAAACCAATGGACCGTCTCGTTTAAAAAGTAAATCAATACGACTGTTTAGAATTGAATTACTATTCATCCATTCTCCTATAAATAGAAGCTCATTCCTTCATTATTTCTTACGAATTCACCGAAACTCTGAGAGAAAACTATAGAGAGAAAGAAGAAAAGTATTCTACTTCTTCACTCCTCTATATCCAGTTTGTTCTAAGGTAAGAGATATTATTTGTTGTACTCGTAAGGGGTATTATTTCTTTCAGATTCATGAAGAGAACTTCATTATTCCATTCCTTATTATTCCATTGGAATAACTTTGTATATCTGAAGTACCACATACATGGTGAAATTCTTCATTATTCCATTCCTTGTTATTCTGTTGAATAACTCAGATATGCTCTTAATCTGCATACATGGTGAAATTCTTCTTATTCCATTCTTTATTATTCTGTTAAAATATCCTCGTGCATGCGTATTACGTATGACCCGGTTCCATTATTTATTATTCATTGGAATATCCCGCTTGGTCTAATTACTTTGACACGTTTCCGTTCTTTATTATTTTTTGTTGAGAATAACTTTTGTCATGCGATCTATCTCATGTATGGTGAACTCTTCAGTTATTCCATTCTTTATTATTCTGTTGGAATAACCTGTCTATGTGGATTACCACATGCATGGTGAATGATCCTTTGTATTCATTCTTTATTAAATTGTGAAAATGATTTATTTACGTGGATTATGATGAAAGTCATAATAAAAGCATTGGACTGATGAAAATCATGGGTATATGTAGTATTAGTAAGTGTTATGATGAGTTATGTTGGTTATTATGTGAAAACATGTAAGTTTCTTAGAAATCACAAAGAGTTGAAGATCAGATTTTAGTGAAAATGGAACATGAAATTCAATTGACCATATCTCCTATTATATTTCAAATTTTTGAGTATGGTCAAGTTCTAGAGTTAGATCTATGAGTTTTCTAACTTATCCAAGTGGAATCACTGGAAAAGGTATTGTATATTTTCGTGTGGACTGATTTTAACAAAGGAATCAAAAGCTGCAAAATATGAAAAAGCTATTGCCTAGAAATTTAAAAGGGCATTTTGGCCACTTAATTTATGAGAAAAATTCCGGACTTTTGGGACATGGAAATATATGGTATAAAGTACATCCTGTCCAAAAATGAGCTCATTCCGGCTTAAAATGAGCAAGTTATGACCATATCAATATTTAGGTTTTTTCGACGAAAAACGCTATAACTGGAGTTCTATAACTCTGATGACCATGAAATTTAAACTGGAAGATCACGTTAACACGTGTAAGATCCAGCCAAGATTTGGGAATTTATGGAGTTAAACTTGAGGTAGCTAATTTCTTAAGGAATTAATTAGAAATTGATTTATGAAAAATAGTAAATGAATTTTAAAAATTCCGAGAAAAATATATGTTCAATATGGGACTATATTATGCTAAATCCCAGAAAAGAAATATTTTTGGATCGATTTGGCATTTTCATGAAAATGCACTAGTTATGAGTATATGAGTTAAATATGTTATGTGAAGTTGAAAATTGATAAATAGAATTTTATGGCTTGGGAATCCTATATAGGGTATATGCAGATTTTTGATAAGGGATTTGATCATTGATGATGAAATCTTATGAGTATGGCATTTTTGAATGATTAAATGCATTATTTGGTAAAGTGTAAACAATTAAAATAAATTGTTTATAAGTTTAAGAAATGATTAAAATATTGTTATAATATTAATGATATTAGATTATAATATTATTAAGTGATTGATAACATTGGGATATTCTTGAACCCTGGATAAATTATATTATAAATGTTAATATTTATCCTTTATCTCATTTGATTGATTCTTTATATCATTGTCATGATCCTCATGCTTATATTGTGTTGAAAGTCATCTGTGGCTTACGTGCATAGATGGACTTGGTATGATTATGACAAGGGATTATTCGGTATAATCATGACCGTAATGTTATAAATGATGTGGTAAAAGTAATCTTTAGCCCGTAGTGCATAGATGGACTTGGTATGATTATGACCAGGGATTATTCGGTATAATCATGACCGTAATTGAAAATACGAATATCCTTGGCCCGTAGTACATGGATAATTCGTGGTTGTGATACTATGAAGCTGAGTTTCAACATTATTGGTTTTACAGTTGTATATCTTTGGCACCAGAAAAAAGATGAACTGTTGGTTATTAGTTTTATTTGTATATCTTTTGCATGTAGTGCAAAGTTGATTTGATTGATTTACTTGATTATAAATATGAATTGTGATTTAATTATAATCTGTGGTGGTTCAGGTAAAGACATGTGATGAAAATTATCTTCGTCCTGTGTGCGAAGAGGAATTTAGAATCACAATTGTGATTATGAGTTATTCACATAATCGTGGACGGGAATTATTGATTGATGTTACAGTGATAAAACATTGTTGGTGGACTTTTAACATGGAGAAGATAATAGACCTTATGGTCTATTTGACTCTTTTAATGGATTGCTCGTTCCACTGCAACTATGGTTGAAAAGTTTTATCATCTACCATATGTTCTAAATCTCTGATTTATTATTGATGAAAGCTATTGATAGTTTAATTATCTTTAGTCATGATATTATTTACTAGGCTAGTTGTGCTCACCCTTTTGCTTCACAATTCCTTTCAGGTAATAAGAGTGTTCTTAGTCGAAAGGGATAACGAGGGGAATAGAATCGGTGGTTTATAGCTGTTGAGGTTCTCCCTAAATAGTATGGAAATAATTTTATTGAGAACTGTCGACGTCGGGATTTTTGATTGTCCCTTTTCATTACTTGTTCTTTGGTGTTCTCATGTTAATGTGAGACTTGTTTGAAAAAAATAAGTGAAAAAGGTCCGACATGTAAAATGTCGACGATTGACTTTAAGAGTCGCCAGTTGGTGTTTTTAACTGGTTGCACCAACGCAACCGAAAAGATTTCCACATTGACCCAGTGATTTGACACTGCTAAACGGGTCTGTGAAACCGAGATTCATTAAGGGTTCGGGGGCTTGATTATACGGAGGGAAGGTGTTAGGCACCCCCCGACATCCGTGTTACCACGGTGACCGCCACTCTTCAAAGAAATTGTTATATGAATGTGTGTGTGTGTGTGGATCAATGTGCTTTTTATTTGAAAGTAGTGCGAGGTCTCGTTCACACCTATATACACAAGGTTTGAATTTTATATGAAATTCAGTTTTAACCAAGATTTAACAATGAAGTTTTGTAAAAAGAGGTTTTTCAAACCCTGTGCTCAATAGGAATTGAGACCTTTTCATACTTCCATTTTATTATTAAATGTCCGGCTTGTTTGCTTTTATTTTCGAGATGCGAAGCATTCTAGAAAAATAATATACAAAGAAGCGATGCTAAACTCCTCATGGGCATGCTGACCATCCAAGGAAACTCGAGACCTTTGTAAAATAATGTACAAAATCGCTACAATGGAAAATGTCCATCATGGGAACCTAATCTAGATTGATGAACCTGAACTCATGATCATCACATGATTCCTAGGCTCACAAGATACTACAATTTGTATGGAAAGCATTAAGTAGTTATATATATATATAAAAATATATATATATATATATATATATATATATATATATATATATATATATATATATATATATATATATATATATAAATATAATCAACATGTCAAGAAGTGAACTCCAAAGTGACGAAATGTAAATAAAGTCGTAAAAGATCAATCGCCACGTAAGTAAACTCCAGTAGACTAATGTAAATAAAAGTTGTAAAAAGCCACAGAGTAAACTCTGTGCCTGTGAGAAATGTAAATATATATATATATATATATATATATATATATATATATATATATATATATATATATATATGTACAAATATATATATAAAAGCAATAAACACCTTTGGATGTGAATCTGTGGCTCATCGGATATGTCCAACAACAATTATATATATGTATGTATATATATATATATATATATATATATATATATATATATATATAAAAGCGATAGTAAATTCAATTGGGATATAAAATCCGGGCTCATCGATATATAAAGACAACAATTATATATATAAGTATATATATATATATACTATATATATAAATGGAACTACATCTGATCAATGAGCCTGGATTCTATATATATATATATATATATATATATATATATATATATATATATATATATATATATATATATATATATATATATATAAAAGCAAATAAACGCTCTGGGCCAAGTCTAGGCTCAATCAAGGCATAACTTTCGATAATGTTAGTCCATATATACGAAATATATACATATATTAGTATATATATACAGACAGAAATGAAAACCACGGACCGAAGTCCGAGAAAACACACTCACACGACTCTCAACGTGTACAACAATGTGTGATAATAGGAGAAAAAGGCTTTATAGAATGTAAGAAGGCTTATAGTGGGCTGCCAAAGTAGCCTTCTTAGACTTTAAATGGATAAACACTCAGCTCTCGCCGGATAAAAAGTAGCTATATGTGAGCTAAATAGTGTTTAAAGAATAGGAAACACTTAAAAGATGTGTATGCAGAGCTAAATGGACAGGGCTTCCTCTCCTTTTTCCTTCTCTCTCTCTTCAAATGGTCAATTCCCCTCTATATTTATGTATTTAATGGCCGCAGTCACTTCGCGGCGTACCATGATTGAACTGCGGTACCGGTCGTGGTGGGCCCGGGCTTTGCGGGTCTTGTCATCTCGTAGTACGTGCAATCATGCACTGTAATGTCTGCTCGAACTTGCAGAACTTCAATCCGAGCATCCAAATGAAGTATATCTGTACTTCTTCGAATCACTTGTGTCGAGAGTTACGTAATGACATGGATTAGAGGTTGTACGAAGTCAGGAAGAGGGGTCTATGCCCATGGTCTTCAAGCTTCAAAGTCTATCCAAAGTACTGCCAAACGTAATAGTCACTCGGGATTGTCACTCCTTGGCTCTTGTGGGACATTGTTGTATGTATGTATGTATGAAGTGTTGAGACGACGTGCCATTTGTCGGAGGAACAAGATGATGTGTGACTCCTTGCCGGGGTTATCGCCGGGTTGAGTTGAAAGTAGACGTTGCTCAGGGTTACAGCTGAGATTGGACTACTTGTTGGTATGCTGCGATATCATCTGTTGCCGTGGTATGATGACGTTGTGACCCCTCACCAGGGTTATTGCTGGTTTAAACGAAAAGCAAACGTTGCTTAGGGTTACATCTGAGATTGGACTTCTTGTTTGTGTGCCTCACTGTCATTTGAAGGTTGAAGCTGATTGCATGTGTTTGAAGCAAGCATTTTCGGGGTTAGCGCCAAAACTACAATGACATCTCTTGGGGCTATCACCAAGGATGGGGTTGCTACTCCCAGTGTTGTCTCTGGGACTGGAACTGAACGTCGCGATGTTATTGCCGAGAGAGAACTGTCCTCTCTGGTGTTGTTGCCGGTCTTTTGATCTGCATATCTCGGGGTTATCTCCGATATTGGAAATGATATTTCTGGTGTATGTTCTGGGTTTGGAACTGGGCTTCCGGTAGTATCCGAATTGGAGCTAATGTCCCCGGTTTGTGTTCCTGGTTTGGAGCTGGACTTCTGATAGTATCCGAGATAGTTGTAAGCTGCCTTTCAGGATTATCTCCAAAAGATGAATCTACCCTCCTGCAATGTTAGTAATAGGAGTACAGAAAATTTTGAGTGTCTATAGATGCCCCTCTTTATCATATTCATGCAATGCAAGGCATGGATAGGATAAAGAATCCTAGACACTTGAAATACAAGTAAGGTAATCATGATGCGATATACAGCAACATGATGCAAATGTATGTAGAATGTATGGATGATTGTCAAGAAATCCTGCTGGGATGACAATCAGTGATGACTTGGACATGCGATCCAAGTTTCCAAGGATGTGGACGTTGGGACTACCACCAAAGTCTTGAATCCTAGACACTGGCTTATACTCCATAGAGGTACCTCTTGTGTGGAAGAGATCTGTGGGGATAATGCTTTGTCTGTTTGAGGATGTGTATAACATGTTTCTTTATACTGTCGGAGTTACTACCAACAATTGGTTGTTATCAGGGTTGCCTGATCTTCGTTGATGTGTGTATCACCGGATGAATCCCTATTGGGTGCATAGTCAAGGCTGCTTGACTTTCATTGATGTTGTCGACCTTGCTGAGGAAGGTTGCTTCAATGGGTTTACTTTCCATTGGGTGATATGAAGTCAAGGCTGCTTGACCTTCATTGATGTGTGTATCAATGGTTGTGTTGCGTTGTAACCCCCCACCGGGGAGACACAAATGTTTGAAGGATGTGCGTTGTGACCCCCATCGGGGAGACGTAGATGTTTGATAACTTCATAGCAGAATCACCAATGGGGATACGTAGATGCTTGATAACTTTGGCATTGTAACCCCTGCCGGGGATACGTAGATGTTTGATAACTTCGGCGTTGTAACCCCCGCCGAGGATACATAGATGTTTGATAACTTCAGCGTTGTAACCCCCGCCAGGGATACGTAGATGTAACCCTGCAAATGACGGCATCAGACCTTTGTGGGGTATTGCCGATCATGGTTTGTGAAAGCTGAGCTCATTGGTATAGTATACCTTGCATACAGGCGAATACCATTGAGACGACGGGAGTTTAACTCTGACTGACAAGAAATCAGGATTTTAGGCTGTTCCGCTCAATCGGGTAGCGTTTTTATTCCTGATTTGGCCTTTTCAGCTTGTGAGACCTCCTTTGCAACTCTAACTGGATCTAGCCGGAGGTGTGGGACCCATGTAGGGGGGTCGCAAGTGTACCTGCAGGAGCCGAAGGTTAACCTGCGTCCAGCCATGCCTATGTATAGGCGGCTGGTTGCTTTCATAAGTCATTTTCAAGTTGCGCAGCGAAGGAAATCTGAGAGCTCTTCTACTATCTGCTGAGTTCGGGCAACTTTCTGCATATTCTATCACCGTACAAGCGTTCTTCACTGTCCTGGTAACACATGCATGTATTTTTTCCAATTTCTGTCCGTTGGAAAATGACTTATTGCATGAAATGCATTTAGACACATAGTAGTGAATATGCATGCTGATATGACTTGATAAAAAATATTCAACATAGTAAATGTTAGTATTAAACCATGCTAAACATAATGATGTGAAAAAATTTGACTTTTGACACAGCCAAATTGGCACCTTTTACTGTCATTTCTTATCCTATTTGAGGACAAATGAGTAAAGGTAGAATAGTAAATAATCCTGGTAATTAGACTATAGTTACGGATTTTTACTGTGATGTGATGAATGCATACAGGATGTATATGGACTCGGTACATGGTGTCTTCTTGAATGGCCACCTAGTCATGCCTATGTGCATGTGGATAGTCCCATTTACAAAGGGCTATGGCAAAATTTTCCAAAATGTAGGCATTGAGTAGTTATGCATTTTAACTCTCTGATGAGATGTATATTAAAATAATGCATGCATGCATGTAATCATAGAATGCATTTTGAAAAAGACTCAGTGCACGAAATTACCACACCCTTTACGAGGTGATTTGGAGACTTCTATCCAGATATTATGGATCCGGATCAGTAGAAGCGGTTCCTGTAGGACCACTTCTGGTGTACGGAAGAGGGCTTTTGAAGAGCCTCAGCGCCGTTCTATGAGATAGCCTCGTCGTTTGGTGGAGGTGATGGTACGTCCTATTCGGGTTGAGGTGCCGAATGTCGAGGACGAGGAGGAGGATGTACCATTCGAGGTTCCTGCTCCTGCTGTACGTGTTCCCCATAGGGAATTTCCAGGTATTCAAGTGGCGAACCTAGATCTTCTGGGTGACTTGAGTAGGCATCCTTCAGTATACCTGCACGCAAATGAGGTATGAAGTTAGATCTTCCTTATTTCCTATTGATGAGGAGTCAAGGAGTCTGATGTTGATCTGCATTTGACGTAGGTTCCCAGCTTCACACAGCCTCGAGGGAACTAGTTTAGCATCCACTTTATGTATCAGGCCTTGCATGATGACTATAGAGTAATCATCCAGGGCTGGGGATTCGAGAGATTCTTCTCTATTCTACCCCGTCGCTATCCCCAGGTTACCTCGGGGCATTATTCTGAGCGGTGGTTCCACCGACTTCGATCACTCCATTTTCGGATCATGAGGTGATGATGACGCCGATGGATTGGCGGTTTATCACATGTTTGGAGTTTGTAGGGGAGCCGGTGCCTTGCACGGCGGATATCACCCCTACTATAGTCAGATCCTTGTTGGGAGTTCCGACGAGGCGCTTCAAGGCGGGGATCATTTTGATGTGTCCTTTGAGTGTAGATGTTATGAGCGGGCTATTGAGTGAGCCTATACCCGATGATGTGAGAGTCGGGGATCGCATTCTTGATGGATCGTTCGTGATGATCATTGAAATCGCCGAATAGCGAGATAATTCCTCTACGGTGTCCTTCGCTTTGATTAGCGCCACTCGACACGTGGATCGTATAGGAGAGTATGATTGGGGTTCCTACACCTTTTCCTATTTCCTCAGGGGAATGCGCATGCGATCGCAGGGCTTGACCGAGGCATGGTTAGGATTCTACCCACTTTTGCTGGTGAGTGTTTCTCTTGTCTTTTCCCATGTATAGGTTAAGAGTGTTAACTGACCGTAGATGTTTGCCTTTGTGTTAGCAGTTTTGGGCCTATGAGAGGCTTTCTTGTTTGTGTCCTGTGAGCGTGTTAGGTTTAGATACCTATCCACGAGGATGGAGATGGCATCATTCTATACTGGCGGAGGTCCTTGTTAATGAGGGTTTTACTCACTGTCGCCTGCAACTGGAGCTATTGACAGCTGATGTCATCACGTGGATTCCCTACTCTGGAGAGCATTTGGGAGTTGGTTTTGAGGATGGATACCCGACTGGAGTAGAGTACATCATATCCACCCGTAGGATTCCTCTCTTTACAGATGGAGGATGGGAGCTCTATTTAGGAGAGCGTGCTATTAGGAGCACTACAGGAGAGATCCGCATGCCGATCATATTGCCATCTATTGTATCATGCATGTTATTGTTATGCATATATATGTATGTCCAGAGATACTCAGCATTGACCCCTGGATGGTTTTATGACACGGCCCGTACAGATGTCTTCCTCGTCAGTTAGCCATATTGATCATACCCCACCATTTGCGGTGGTAGATGGTATGTGATCATGGTATGATAGTATATCACCATCAGACATGGTGATCGTAGATGATTTGCTACAGCATACTATATGACCTTACTAATGTTTTAGGTTCCTCCAGGATTTATGGATGGTATGCTAGAGCACTGGGTACCGGATAGACAAGTATTTCGCTTTGGGACCTGAGATTTGACTCCTACTTTGGAGGAGTATGCATAGTTGACGATGCTGCCTCTAGACAGACCTTGCGTGCATATGGTGATGGGAGACATGAGTAGACAGTTCATGACTCTCACAGGATTGAGGCATAGAGTAGTGCTAGATGAGATTACATCCGGCCATGTGATATCCCAGCGTTTCCTGATAGACAGGTTTGGCTCTGAGGACAGCTATGCACGGCATTCCGGGGATTTCACCACATTGGAGGATCATTGGCGTTCAGCCAGAGTAGATGTACTGCTTCTATGCGTACTGTCATACGTATACATGCCGCGGTACATGGATGAGCTAGATATTGGCGTCATCATGGCAGTGAGAGCTCTCAGGGAGGGTCATACCATCATACCGATGATTATCGTAGAGACCTTGAGGTCGGCTATATACTGCTGCACTTATCCGACAGGAGTGTTCACAGGTAGCTCGGTAATGCTGTACGTGTGGTTTATGACACACTTGAGACCGATTGGCACATCCAGACATCATGGATTTTGTTTCACCCATGAGATAGCCATGTCGTACTCCTTTCAGCCTGCGGGGTGTACAGATGCTGCATCTTGGTCCGCTTTCTTAGCAGAGATTGGAGATCCGTTTGATATATTGTCGTGTTCAGGGCTTAGTTCACCCTACAGCTTCATTACTCATGCTCCGGGCATGGATTATCTCCCTCGGGCTGGATTGAGGGGCACAATTACTTACCACCCACTGGCCGTGATGTGTCAGTTTGACCAGTTTTAGGACTTCCATCCATATGAGGCGGTGAGTCAGTAACTGCGTTGCACCATTTGTCGTGGAGGGCAGATCCGAGTTGTATGCTGTTGGGATCGAGAGAGAGTCGGCCGAAGTTTTTGTCGATCATCCAGGTTGTTCTACAAGAGTATTTTGCATGGATGGAGACAGATCGCATTGGTGCATGGCGGTATCCACATGTAGGGAGAGCGATTATGACGATGAAGAGCCTATAGAGGAGGTCATTTCCCACCGATGACTTGATCATTGGTCGCCAAAGATTTGTGATGGATTCTCCCACCCCTGGCGCCATCTTTATTACTCGATTCGACTCAACATTTGGAGCGAGCTTACATCGATGACCTATGGCAAAAGATCGTGCTAGAGGCATGCGATGTTGATTGGCTCTTGATGATAGAATCTGCGTTACATTGAGAGGGATGAGGCTAGATCAGCCAGGGATGCATTGATAGTTGAGCGGGATGCCGCCTTATCTGCTAGGGATGTGGCCATTGCAGACAACACTTTAGTGAGATCCCAGATGACAGTCAGTCTTGCCGACATGAGTGCCTACATTGATGAGCATTCTGCCACCATGCAGTTAGCCTCTGATCTGCTAGCTCGTGTAGATACCCTTGGGCAGGAGCTTGCAGCGTTACCTCCATCTTTAGAGAGGGATGCCATATTAGATTTGATAGTCCGCATATATACAGATCTGTAGATAGCTTTGTATTTTCCTGCACAAACTAGCTTAGCCATTTTTGTCATGTACAACACAGATGTATATATTAAATAGTATTATATATGGCAGGGAAATATATTTTGATTCACTTCCCTCTTAGTTATGCCTTGATACTTGCTTGATATTTGCCTGTTTCTCCAGGGCCTTTGATCTTGATACATTCGGAACTTATCCTTGATAGATGGACATTGAGATGTCGCAAGGTCTTTCAAAACGGATCATTGATTACTAAAAATCCCTACCATTTTTGGTGTCTTGGGACTGGTATCTGTATGGAAAAGTGGAGAGGAGGGTGGTTTCTTCCTCTCTGAGATTAACCGCACCACAGATGGTCGCTAGTACTTCTATTTGTGAGAAGCCTAGTTAATTCCATCTCTTATGGGTTGGTATTGCTCTTTGAGGCACAATCACAGCTTAGATGGTCACCGAATCTTCTATTTGTGAGAAGAGGTTGGATAATTCCATCCCTTTGATCTGAAACCGATGAAGTGGGGAAATTTGAAGGTTGATCCCAGTACCGTGTGACAAGTATGTTTGTTCTGGTAGGGGTTAGACTACACCATGAATGGCTACCTACGTACTCCTATTGAAGAGGAGATCAAGTCTGTGTAGTTCGAACCTAGTGTAGGAGGTTCAACGCTGAATGTGAAAGGCAGAAGGGTGTAGAAGTATTTTTTGTTGTTTTTGTTGTTTTTGAAGAAAGGGCAGAAATGTTTTTGTTGTTTTTTCTTTATTGCGACTGGACCATATAGAATATGGTTGCCTACGTACCCCCGGGTATAAGGGAGATTAGGTCGACGTAGTTCGCCCCTCAAGACGAATCGCAGTTAAAGAGAAGCGCAAATCCCATGTGCAGGCTATACTACGGGGAGAAGAAAGTTTAATCCCATAAAGGGGATAAAATGCGAGTGTGGAAAAAGTTTGATCCCGTCTTCAGGACAAACTGCAAGCGTAGAAAAGTTTGATCCCGTCTTCAGGATAAACTGCAGGTGTGAAAAGTTTAGTCTCGTCTTCAGGAGAAGCAAGGTGTTGAAAAGTTTAGTCTCATCTTCAGGAGAAGTAGGGTGTTGAAAAGTTTAGTCTCGTCTTCAGGAGAAGTAGGGTGTTGAAAAGTTTGAAATGAAAGGAAACAAGGCTGCTGGTTTGAAGTGTAAGGAAACCAGGCTGCTCGTTTGAAGTGTATGTTTCCCTGAGGGGCTGAAGAGTTTGTAAACAGGAAAGGGTTCAAAACCGAAATGACTGGTGATTTGAGGATCAAAACCAAGATGTTTGTTTGATGGTAACTTCAGATATAGTACCGTTTCACGGTGTCCGAGTTGATAAGCTGTGGAAATTCATCGCCATCCATTTCCTGCAACCTAAGAGCACCTCCTGTCAATACTTCCTTGACAATAAATGGGCCTTCCTAGTTAGGAGCGAACTTTCCCTTAGATTGATCTTGGTTGTCAATGATCTTCTTCAAAACCAAGTCATGTTGTTTGAATTGCCGTAGTCAGACTTTTCTGTTGTAGGATCGTGCGATCCTTTGATGATATAACTGACCATGGAAGATAGCCGCAGTTCGCCTTTCATCTATCAGAGACAATTGGTGATACCTGTCTTGTACCCATTGATCTTCATCCAACTGAGCATCCATCAATACTCTGAGGGATTCCATTTCTACTTCTATGGGGAGCACTGCTTCCATCCCATAGACTAGCGAGTAGGGTGTTGCCCCAGTGAAAGCTCGCATTAAAGTTCTGTAGGCTAATAAAGTTAGGGGCAAGAGGTCAGGCCATCCTTTGTGATTGGAGGACATTTTCTGCATGATCTTCTTGATGTTTTTATTAGCCACTTCAACAGCACCGTTCATCTTTGGTCGGTAGATGACAGAGTTGAGATGTTTGATATGGAATTTTCTGCATAATTCCTCCATCATGTTGTTGTTGAGGTTCTTAGCATTGTCTGACATAATGACCTCTGGTTGTCCATATCGACAAACAACATTGTTTCTGATGAACGCAATGATGACTTCTTTAGTAACCCTGGGGAAGGAAGCTGCTTCTACCAATTTGGTGAAGTAGTCGATCATGGTGAATATGAATCGATGTCCATTACTGGCTTTGGGCTCAATGGGCCCGATCACGTCCATTCCCTACATTGAAAAGGGCCATGGAGAACTCATATTGTGGGGTTCCCTTAGAGGGGCGTGGATAACATTCCCATGGATTTGACATTGATAGAACCTCTTGACGTGATCATCACAGTCAGCTTTGAGTGTAAGCCAATATTGTCCCGTTCTGAGAATTTTCTTGACAAGTAGGGGTACGCTCATGTGAGGGCTGCATACTCCACCATGGATCTCATCCATGAGTTGCTGAGCTTGGTCTTTGTCCAGACAACTGAGGAGACCTAATCCTGCATCTCTTTTGTAGAGTGCATCTCCGCTCAGGTAGAATTTCATAGGAAATCGATGAATCCGCCTCTTCTCAGTTAGGCTCACCTCAGCGGGTGTAGATCCATCTCGCAGATACTCCTTGATATGCTGATACCAAGGGTTGTGGATGGGAGGGAGCTCATCCGATACTTCTCCAATGTAATTCCCATACACTGGGGCTTTATGCATGACAATCGTGATGTTTGGCATGTTTTCCTTGTCAGGTATGTAAACCAAGGAGGCCAACGTTCCTAATGCGTCTGCAAAATCATTCCTATTACAAGGAATGTGTAGAAAAGAGATTTCTTCAAACTCCAAAGACATCTGTAGAACTTGCCGATGGTAAGGCAGCAAATGCAATTCTTTGGTTTGATAGATTCCTGTGGATTGCTTGATTACCAATTCGGAATCCCCAAAGACAGTTAACCGCCTGATACCCATTGAACGGGCAAGTTTGAGTCCCATGATATAGCCTTCATACTCAGCTGTGTTGTTGGTATTGACAAACTGTAATTGGATGGCGACGAGATACTGCTCCCCCGTATAGGATATTAAAACTGCTCCGGCTCCGGAGCCTTCTGAGTTAACAGCTCCATCAAAATACATTTTCCACAAATGGCATGTATCGTACTGATGAGGTAGCTGAATTGCCATTACTCCTTCATCAGGAAAGTATGTTTCTAAGGGTTTGTAATCCCCTACAGGTGCGGCGGCCAATTGATCCGCAATTCCTTGACCTTTGACCGACTTTTGAGTCACATAGACGATGTCAAATTGCTGTAGGATCAACTGCCATCTGGACAGTCGACAATTTAGTATGGGTTTGCTGAACACATACTTGAGAGGATCCACGCGGGATATGAGACGGGTTGTGTGACCATGGAGATAATACTATAATCTCATGGAAGCCCATGCTAAAGCACAACAAGTCTTCTCAATCAGAGTGTACTTGTGTTCACTGATGCTGAATCTTTTGCTGAGATAATAGATAGCTTGCTCTTGGTCTCTATCATCTTTCTATCCTAGCATACAGCCCATGGCATTGTCATTTATGGATAGGTACATGAACAGGGGAACATCATACCTGGGAGGTACCAAAACAGGAGCGTTAATCAGCTGCTCCTTGATTGTGAGGAAGGCTTTTTGACACTCATCATTCCATTTCATGGAGGAGTTCTTCCTTAACAATTTGAAGATTGGCTCACAGGTTGCTGTGAGTTGAGAAATGAATCAGCTAATGAAGCTGATCCTTCCCAAAAATCCCCGTATTTCCTTCTCTGTCTGAGGAATGGGCATTTCCTTGATGGCCTGGATTTTGGTAGGATCCAGTTCAATCCCTTTGTGGCCGACTAGGAAGCCTAGCAACTTGCCTAATTTAACACCAAAGGCGCACTTGGCGGGATTCAACTTCAAGTTGTACTTATGCAACCTGTTGAACAGCTTTTTGAGATGGTCTAAATGGTCATCCTCCTTCCAGGATTTGACAATGATGTCATCCACATAGATCTCTATCTCCTTGTGTATTAAATCATGAAAAAGGTCCATCATAGCTCGCTGGTAGGTTGCCCCAGCGTTGATGAGGCCGAATGACAATCGTGTATAGCAAAAGGTTCCCCAAGGCATAATGAAAGCAGTTTTCTCACGATCTTCCTCAGCAACCAAAATTTGATGGTACCCCGCAAAGCAATCAACAAAGGATTACATGCCGTATTGAGTAGTATTGTCAATGAGAATGTGGATACATGGTACGAGAAAGCTATCTTTAAGGCAAGCTTTGTTCAAATCCCGATAATCCACATAAACTCACACCTTTCCTCTTGGTTTAGGCACGGGAACAATGTTGGATATCCACTCTGGATATGTAGACACCATGATGATGCCAGCTTGAAATTGTTTCACAATTTCTTCTTTGACTTTTAAACTCCACTCAGGTTTCAATCGCATGAGCTTTTGCCTAGCTGGCTTGAATCCTTCTTTAATGGGAAGGCGATGAAGAACAATGTCAGTGGACAAACCCACCATGTCTTCGTGAGACCATGCAAACACATCCTGGAATTGGGTTAACAGTTCAACCATGTCATTCCGTTGATTTGTGGTAAGGTCTGAACTAATCTGGATTAGCTTAGGGTTGTCTAAGGTTCCAAGATTGAAAGGAGTGGTTTGATCAAGATTGGGTTTGGGTTTGTCGGCGACCCATTCCTTAATCTCTTGAGGTGTCTCAATGTCCTCTTGGATGTCCATAAAGTCTGAGTCCAACTTTGCATCAAAGTTACAGCCCTTGTGGAGAGAAGGCACCTCATCAGCAAGTACACGCACATCTAAATTCAGAGTCCTGAAATAAAATATGCTTTCACTTAATATATGCAACTGTTCGATCATACAAAAGTGTTAGCATGTACGTGATAAAATAACTGCTAGTGCTATAAAGGAAAGCAAGAAATTAAAGTTATCTACATGGCAGAGGGATTTTCTGCCCATTTTACCCTCGTCGACCAATGCATGGAGTGCTGCTCCAATTGTCGAGGGCAAAGTCCTGAAGGACTGCAGTGATAAAAGGATCATCAGCATCCTCATTTTCCCAAATGATAACCATGACATCTGGGAAATCATCGTCTGGGGTGTATCTATTTGAATGTTCATCATGAACAATAACGCGAATGCCTTCCATCATCAAGGAAAGGTCATGCTTACGTTTCTGCTCCTTTTCTTCCGCCTTGGGATCAGGAATCAGCACCTCTTTAGCTTTGATTGGTACTGGTTTCGAAAACAACATAGCCACCACATGGGATGGAACCTTTACTGGAGACTGTATCAACTCATGCGGTAAAGGTGTAGAAAATCGCCATGCGGCGGAAGCCTGAGGAACCTGTTTGTGCTTATGAGGATTCCTGTACTTGGAACTAGCAGAATAGCCTAGGCCGGCTGTCCCAATTTGACTGGACATTTAGATAGTGTGCTTAATACCCTATTGATCCTTACCAAGCCCTTGTCCAGGTTGGTAATCTAATAACATCATTTCTTGAGTAGTTGACATCACTTCGTCAGAAATCTAGGGTATGGGAAGTGGCGCTCCAATAGAATGGTATTACGTGTCACTCACTTCCAGAGTATGGAAACTGGCCGGATCAACTTCTGAATTGAAGCTGATAATGGGTAGAGTTCCTGGTATAGGACATTCCGGCTCAGCATTGATAGTAACTAGACTGTTGTTGATGATGTATTTGAGTTGTTGATGTAGGGTGGACGGAATAGCTCCATCCATGTGTATCCATGGTCTCCCCAATAGCAAGTTGTATCCTGAATCTATCTTGAGGACGTGGAAGGATACGCTGAATGTATGAGGACCAATCTCAATTGGCAATTCAATCTTTCCAACGGAATTTCGCCGAGATCCATCAAAAGCTCTGATGATCGTATGGCTACTTTGGACTCGCTTGAGATTGATATTCATCTTCACCAAGGTGGCATAAGGACATATATTTAGAGATGAGCTCCCATCTATCAAAACTCCAGCTAGCATATACCCGGAAGACAACACTGCGATGTGCAATGGTTTGCAATGACCAGTCCCTTCGGGAGGTATATCGTCATCAGTGAAGGATATCACATTGTTGTTGAAAATGTGATCAACCAAATGTTGAAATTTTTCCACATCCACTTATTTTGGCAAGTAGGCTTCTTCCAAAACCTTTAGCAAGACCTTCCGATGATCTTCGGAAGAGAAAACCAAGTCCAGAATTGAAATCTGGTGTGGAGCTTCTCGCAAGCTTGAAACCACTTTGGCTTCATTGTGGCCCATAGCACGGAGGAATTTTTCAATCTTCTTCATGGGCAACTTCCCCTTTACTTCGCAAGTAGGCTTGATAACCCATTGAGGAAGGTACAATGGATTTTCTTTCGACACTGTAGCAGTAGTATGAGACGTGGATCCTTCAGCTTCTCCATAAATCCATGGAACTTTGTGTAAGCTGACAACAGGATGTTGTAATCTACAAGGTAAAGGAATTGGCTCTGGTGCGACCACTTTCAAAGGATTGTTAGTTCCTTTGAGATGAATGGGTTGTATGGGAAATACTTTAACAGTTTCATCATCCACTTCAGATATAACTGCTACTGATCCCTTCCATTGAGTAGGGTATGCATTCCCACCCTTAAGTTGCACAGTGTAATCATCTGCTACTTGCAGGACACCGCTATCCATAAGATTCAGAATGAGATGGCGGAGTGCCCAGCATTCTTCTGTGTTGTGACCGCGAGAATGTGAATGATATTGACACATTTCATCAAGATTGAACCGCCCTGAGTGGGGATTGATTGGAGGTAGAAGGAATGTGATTCTTCCTTCGTTAATCAGCATTTGAAGTATCTCCTCCAGAGATTGGTCCAGATAAGTGAATTCCCTTTGATTGGCAAAGTCCCAATGGGCTTTAGCACTTGCTCGCTTTGCAACCTTATCCTCCATAGCTTCGCTTTCTGAAGGTGTTGATGGAGCATTCATAACAAATGGAAGGAGATAGGCATGCTCCTGCCTGATTAATTGGCGTGTGACTTGGTGTTGGTGAGTTACCAGTTTTGCCAATTGCTCAATTTATTTGCAAAGAGCTTTCATCTTTCATTCCATGGTAAACTGGAACTTTGCATAATCCCATTTGTCAATACCGTCTTTGATGGGTTGGGATGATTCACCAGTAGGATTGGAACAATGTCCAGTGCTCCAACTGATCATGTTGACCTCTTCCTCTTTGTGTTGAGGGAGAGGGTTGTCTTGTACATGAGGTTGATCTGGCTTGGTGACCACGATCTTACCATTGTCTATTAGATCTTGGATCTTATGTTTCAAGGCCCAACAATCCTGAGTATCATGTCCGGGTGCCCCAACATGATAAGCACACTTCCGATTAGCATTGAAACCCTTCCCATTAGGGTTGACTGGTGGAAGAAGATGTGTAATTTTCTTCTGAGCAGTCAGAAGAGTAAGAATGTTCTCGAGCGAGTCCCCTAAGGGTGTGAACATTCGAGGTTGCTTTACTTCTCCACTTTTAGGCAATGGAGGGTTTGAAGATTGTGCTGGAAAAGGGGAGTAGTTTCTCCTCTACATAGGCATGCTTGGATTGCCTTTTTGTCCTTGCGAGATCAAGGAAACATCCTCCTCTTTCTTTTTTATGGACCCTTGAGGTTGTTTCCATAAGATCCGGATTTGGATGTGCTCAAAGAATGTGACTTTAAGACGCTGCTAAGTCTTGAATTTTACCGGACTTCAATCCCATTTCAGCCATCTCGCCGTGTTTGATCATTTCAGAAAATGGTTTGCCAATACCAGCTAGAACTCTTTAATAGAAAGGAGCTTCCTGTACATCTATGAAGGTCATGACCATCTCTGATTCTGTCATGGAAGGAATAACTTGAGCAGCAAGGCGCCTCCACCTTTGAGCATACTCTTTGAATGACTCATTAGACTGTTTCTTGACTTTGGTAATTTGATACCGCTCATGAGCCATCTGAGATTGAAAACTGTATTGAGTGAGGAAGGCATGAGCCAACTCTTCCCAGCTATGGATCTTAGAGTTGTCTAATCTGGTATACCATGAACGGGCTTCTCCAGTCAGACTTTTCTGAAATAGCTGCATTCTGAGCTTTTCATCCTTAGCATAAGATCCGAGTTCTCCAATGAACACCTTTAAATGTGTGTAAGGATCCCCTAATCCGTCATATTTTTCAAAATCAGGGGTCTTGAATTTCTCTGGATAATGCACACCGGGAAATATGCAAAGGTCTGTATATGAAACACTGCCATAAGTTCCAATCCCTTTAAGAACGCGAATGGTTTCCTCCATTTGAATGACCTTCTTCCTGATGTCACCGTTGTCTAGATCTCCTTTGAGATGGGTACTTTCAGGGTCATTGTTGGTTGTATCCAACTGATGTTGAACTCCCCCTTGTGCAGAGGATTCTGTATGTGTAGGTATCTTCGTACCCTGAGTAGACTGGTGTAATTCTTTTAGTAGAACAGCCAAGTATGTGATTTGTTTACTCAATCCGTCAAATTCTTCTCGGGAAACAGAGTTATTAGATCATTTGGAAGAAGACAAGATTGGTACAGAAGGCTTGTGGCCTTTTTGGATTTTGAGCGGGTAACAGGCCCAATTGCTTCTCTACAAAAGACTTACATAGTTTAGTCTTAGGGTAATGTAAATGTTATCATAACATGTCCATTTTAGGGATTTGTCCTGCAAAACCAGTTTGTTAATTGATAACATGTCATGCACAGATATTCTTCATATTTTCCATTACATATGGATGAACATGGAATAAAATTACAAGTAAATGCTTTTATAAGTAATTGAAAATGGAAAGCATGAAGATACTTTCCTCCGCGTTTGGTTTATCAGAGGTTGACCTATCTTAGGGTTACTCTCACGGCTTTTCGGCATGAAGGTTCCCAGATCATCGGAATCTACTCGACGGGAAGTTAATCCGGTCTTTCAACTGGAGCAAATCTGAGTGGGGCCTTTCCTGAGCCCCGGGGAATTATTCTTCCTACGGGTCCAGTAATCAAACACCGATAGGATAGCCTCCTGATGGAGGGACCACACAACATACATTCACATACAACGTGTCTCACCGTTTATGAAAAATGATGACATATGCGAAGCACTAATATCACAGATAGATATTTAGCAGTGCAGTAAGTAAGATGCATTCATACACATTTATCAAAAATGTAAATGCAACAATCACACACAAGCATATAACAATTTTGAAAAGCTTGCAATAGCGGCTTAAGCCCTCTTACTGGAGTCCCCAGCAGAGTCGCCACCTGTCGACGTCGAGATTTTTAATTGTCCCTTTTCGTTACTTGTTCTTTGGTGTTCTCATGTTAATGTGAGATTTGTTTGAAAAACCAAGTGAAAAAGGTCCGACATGTATAATGTCGACAATTGACTTTAAGAGTCACCAGTTGGTGTTTTTAACTGGTTACACCAATGCAACCGAAAAGGTTTTCACATTGACCCAGTGATTTGACACTGCTAAACGGGTCTGTGAAAAAGAGATACATTAAGGGTTCGGGGGCTTGATTATGCGGAGGGAAGGTGTTAGGCACCCCCCGACATCCGTGTTACCACGATGACCGCCACTCTTCAAAGAAATTGTTATATGAATGTGTGTGTGTGTGTGTGTGTGTGTGGATCAATGTGCAATTTATTTGAAAGTAGTGTGAGGCCTCGTTCGCACCTATATACACAAGGTTTGAATTTTATATGAAAAATCAGTTTTAACCAAGATTTAGCAATGAAGTTTTGTAAAAAGAGGTTTTTTAAACCCTGTGCTCAATAGGAATTGAGACATTTTCATACTTCCATTTTATTATTAAATGTCCGGCTTGTTTGCTTTTATTTTCGAGATGTGAAGCATTCTCGAGAAAATAATATACAGCAGTGCCGAACTCCTCATGGGCATGATAACCATCCAAGGAAACTCAGACATTGTAAAATAATGTACAAGCTACTTACAGCCAGAAAATGTCCATCATGGGAACCGAATCTAGATTTAGTAAACTGAACCTGTGATCACATGATTCCTAGGCTCACAAGATACTGCAATTTGTATTTAGCAAGCGATAGCGATTATATATATAAAAAGCTGTAAATATATATATATATATATATATATATATATATATATATATATATATATATATATATATATATATATATATAAACATAATCAACCGCCACGAAGTGAACTTTAGGCGGGACGAAATGTAAATAAAGCTGTAAAAGCGATCAACTGCCACGAAGTAAACTCCAAGCAGGACGGAATGTAAATAAAGCTGTAAAAAGCCACAGAGTAAACTCCAGGCTTGACAGAAATGTTAATATATATATATATATATATATATATATGTACAAATATATATATATATATATAAAAGCAATAAATGCACTGGATGTGAATCCAGGCTCATCGGATATGTCCGACAGCAATTATATATATGTATATATATATATATATAAAAGCGAGTAAATGCACCGGATATAAAATCCAGGCTCATCAGATATGTCTGACAACAATTATATATATATAAGTATATATATATATATATATATATATATATATATAAGCAATTAAACGCACTTGATGTAAAATCCAGGCTCATCGGGCGTAGTCGACCACGCTTTATATATATATATATATATATATATATATATATATATATATATAAAATAAACGCTCCGCAAAGTCTAGGCTCAATCGAGGCATAACTCGATAATGTTAGTCCATATATACGAAATATATACATATATTAATATATATATACAGACAGAAATGAAAACCACAGACCGAAGTCCGGGCAAACACACTCACACGATCCTCAACGTGTACAATAGTGTGTGATAATAGGAGAAAGAGGCTTTATAGAATGTAAGAAGGCTTACAGTGGGCTGCCAAAGTAGACTTCTTAGACTTTAAATGGATAAACACTCAGCTCCCGTTGGATAAAAAGTAGCTATATGTGAGCTAACTAGTGTTTAAAGAAGAGGAAACACTTAAAAGATGTGTATGCAGAGCTAAATGGACAGGGCTTCCTCGCCTTTTTCCTTCTCTCTCTCTCTCTCTTCAAATGGCTGACCCCCCCTTCTATATTTATAGAGCGGATGGTCAGCAGTCAACTCACTGTGATAGCCATGATTAAACCTCTACAATTTGGTCGTGGTGGGCCCGGGATTCGCATGGTATCTGCCGTCTGTCTCGTGTAATGTGCGATCGTGCCTTTGTAATGTCCGCTCGAACTTGCAGAACTTCAATCCGAGCATCCAAACGAAGTATATCTGTACTTCTTTGGATCGCTTGTGTCGAGAGTTACGTAATGACATGGATTAGAGGTTGTACGAAGTCAGGAAGAGGGGTCTATGCCCATGGTCTTTAAGCTTCAAAGTCTATCCAAAGTACTGCCACACATAATAGTCACTCGGGATTGTCACTCCTTGGCTCTTATGGGACATTGTTGTATGTATGTATGTATGTATGAAGTGTTGAGACGATGTGCCATTTATCGGAGGAACAAGATGATGTGTGACTCCTTGCCGGGGTTATCGCCGGGTTGAGTTGAAAGTAGACGTTGCTCAGGGTTACAGCTGAGATTGGACTACTTGTTGGTATGCTGCGATATCATCTTGTTGCCGTGGTATGATGACATTGTGACTCCTCGCCGGGGTTATCGTCGGTTTAAACAGAAAGCAGACTTTGCTCAGGGTTACATCTGAGATTGGACTACTTGTTTGTGTCCCTCACTGTCATCTGAAGGTTGAAGCTGATTGCATGTGTTTGAAGTAAGCATTTCCGGGGTTATCGCCAAAACTGCAATGGCATCTCTTGGGGCTATCACCAAGGATGGGGTTACTACTCCTGTTGTTGTCTGGGAAATTTGGGCCAACGTCGCGGTGTTATCGCAGAGATGAACTATCCTCTCCGGTGTTGTTGCCGGTCTTTTGATCTGCATATCTCGGGGTTATCTCCGAGATTGGAAATGAAATTTTTGGTGTATGTTCTGGGTTTAGAACTGGGCTTTCGGTAGTATCCGAATTGGAACTGATGTCCCCGGTTTGTGCTCTGGGTTTGGAGCTGGACTTCCAGTAGTATCCGGGATGGTTGTAAGTTGTCTTCAGGATTATCTCCAAAAGACGAATCTACCCTCCTGCAATGTTAGTAATAGGAGTGCAGAAAATTTCGAGTGTCTACAAGAACTTTAGATAAGTGTGTCGTATTGTATATGTCATTTGATATTTAATTTTGGTGAACCGAATAGGGTGAGGTGAACCCAACTTTGGAAGGGTGTTTTGCCACTATCATACAAGATGTCTAATGACATACAACCTCGTGTTATTATAAGACAGGTTTGTGCATATCCACTTGCTGAGTATATCTACGAGCACTACCTATATGATCTTAGAGTTTAGTTGAAATATAATTTTCACTTGGAGACAGTGGAGATAGTTATATGTCAAGAGAAGACTCACCATTGGAAAGAAGATGATTGTAATCTTCTCGTTTTTCTTTGGGGTCTATTGGGTCAACCAAGGATAATTCTCTAGACATATGATATCTATCATAACTTAGATTCATGGCCTCCTATGTACGAAGGTTTCCTTGAGAATTTCCCAAAGATTTTAATTTTTAAATTAGTTATTGACTGTACTTTTATGTAAAGTACCTTTGTAAGGTGTTGTGGTCGAGGCACCATGAAGCGTTACATAGATTTTGTATTGAAACTCACAAATTATCTCATTGTCGTACTCTACGACAGCTCAACAAATTGTATAAATGAAGTTTGTATTTGATTTTTATAGAGTGATATCTGGCGACTCGAGAATGGGTGATGTATGCCTATTTTGGGGCGTCACATTTGATATCGAGCTTAGGGATATAATTACATTTGGCGGAGATATGAGTCTAGAACTAGGAGGGAGAGACGAGTAATATAATTCGCTAGTGTGTGACTTACCTAAGCTGAAATTGTTTACTTGATAAGTTGACAAATTATAATATGTCAATTAACCTTGTTTTGAAGTATATTCTAGAATGATATCTGAAACACAGGAGATGAGCAATGAGAAAATCATGATACAAAGAAAATAATCGGGAAGGTACAATCCAAAAAGAAAGCAAGGTATTCTCATCTCTTCGAAATACCAGGTACATACGTAAATTTCGAGAGCGAAATTTCTTTTATGAAATAAAAGTATTCAATTTTTCTATTTTGGTGAATAGTTAAATTGATAAAAGTTTAAAGTTAAGGGTGACATTTGAAATTTTTTCAAAGTAAGCAAGTTGTCATAAAATAATCGGTGGTAAAATACGCGTGGTTGCATAGTAGCACACGGTATTGATTATTAATGCTTACGTGAGAAGTCACTCAATTTGATTCAATTATTGTCGATATTTTATATATTATTAAATCAATAATTGAGATAACAAAGTTATTAATATTATTATTTGCAATATTAACGATGTCTAGAAGTTACGCGAGGAGAGATTTGGTCACCTAATTTAGCACCAATAGGAGAAATCCTTATTGAAAGCCCCTCTTTCTGGGAATGACACAGTCGATTAATAGTGTGAATTATAATAATGATGATGAAGTTTTGTTTTATTAGTATTATTAATGTAATAAAATGAGAAAAGCTTTTATATAAAACAAAATACTTTTATAAAGTTATTTGTTTTATTAGACTATAAATAGAATATATTATATTCTATTATGCATAGTGTTTTTGCATAGTAAAATCTTTTTATATAAAAGCGAATACTTTTATAAAGTTATTTGTTTTATTAGATAATAATTAAAATCTATTATATTTTATTATGCATAGTGTTTGCATAGTGCCTGCATAGTGTTTGCATAGTAAAATCTTTTTATATAAAATAGAATACTTTTATAAAGTTATTCATTATATTAGATTATAAATAGAATATATTATATTTTATTTAAAAGATTTTGTTTTATTAGAATATTTTATAGTAAACCAATCTGAACTGTCCGTTTAAAAGTATATCAATCTGGACAGTTCAGGAATTAGTTATTATTCAGTCCATTCTCCTATAAATAGAAGCTCATTCCTTCATTATTTCTTATGAATTCACTGAAACTCTAGAGAGAGAAACTATAGAGAGAAAGAAGAAAAGTATTCTGCTACTTCACTACTCCTATATCCAGTTTGTTCTAAGGTAAGGGATATTATTTGTTGTACTCGTAAGGATATTATTTCTTTCGTATTCATGAAGAGAACTTCTGTTATTCCATTCTTTATTATTCTGTTAGAATAACCTGTATACGCGGACTAACCTATACATGGTGAAATTCTTCTATTATTCCATTCCTTATTATTATGTTAGAATAACCTGTCTATGCGAAATACTTCATACATAGTGAAATTCTTCTATTATTCCATTCTTTATTATTCATCGAAATATCACATGTAAATAATTCTTACGCATGACACAATTCCATTATTTATTATTACATTGGAATATCTTGTCGGGTCTGAATTACGCTCGACTGGTTCCGCTTCTTTATTATTCATTGAGAATAACTCATCTGTGCGATCTATCGCATGCATGGGTGAATTCTTCAGTTATTCCATTCTTTATTATTCTGTTGGAATAACCTATCTATGTGGATTACCACATGCATGGTGAATGATCCTTTGTATTCATTCCTTATTAAATTATGGAAATGATTTATTTACGTGGATTATAATGAAAGTCATAATAAAAGCATTGGACTGATAAAAATCATGGGTATATGTAGTATTAGTAAGTGTCTATTCACGAGTTACTATTTATGAGTTACTATTCACCCAATTACTATTCACTATAGTATTATTCACTCGGGTATTCGGGGCACTTTGCATGCCGGGGTACTATTCTCAAAGTACTATTCATGGGGTACTATTCACCCAAAAATTTTATTTCTTTTCTCTCCAAATTATTTTTGATACATGGATATTATTCTTGAATTTTACTCCACAAAGCAGTATCATGTTGACAATTTGGACATTATTGAATTCTGGATAAATTAAGTTATAAATATTTAAAAATTTATCCTTTGCTTTCTTTTCATTGAATTCTTATATCATTGTCATCATCCTCATGCTTATATTGTGATGAAAGTCATCTTTGGCTTACATGCATAGATGGACTGTTGATTGGTATGATTATGACCAGGGATAATTCGGTATGATCATGACCATTGATGATTACACTAATATTCTTAGCTCGTAGTGCAAGGATAATTTGTGGACGTGATACTAATGAATATCCTTGGCCCGTAGTGCAGGGATGATTCGAGGATGTGATTTATTTATTAAGCTGAGTCCTAGCAATAAAGTTAATGATAAACTTTTTAAATCATAGAAGATAGTAGATATCATGCTCTACTTGACTCTTCTAATGGATTGTTTGTTTCGCTGCAGTTAAACTTGTTGTTTATTATATTCTATCAGTTTAACATTGTTGAAGGCTAATGATAACTTATTCTGCATTATCTTAGTCATAATATTCCTTACTAAGCTAGTTGAGCTCACCCTTTTACTTCCATTGTTCTCTTCAGGAAATGAGAACGTAGCCGAAACTAGTCGAGGAACGGAGTGATAGTCAAAGATGGTGTTATAGTAGTTCTCACTATTCGATAAAATAGTGTGATAATAAATGTAATGAGGACTCTATTTGAGTTTGGATATTGTCTAGAAGACAATATTCGTGTAAAAACTCTCAGCTCATGTTGTATAATTAAGTTTATATTTGTATTCAGTACCATGTATTTGGCGACCCAAGATGGGTGATGTATACCTATTTTGGGGCGTCACATATTCCTTCATATTCTCCATTACAATGAGATTGACATGGAATAAAATTATAAGTAATTGAATTTACGAGTAATTGAAATGGAAAGTATGAAGAGACTTTCCTCCGCGTTTGGTTTATCAGAGGCTGACCTATCTTAGGCTACTCTCGCGGCTTTTTGGCATGAAGGTTTCCAGATCATATCAATTTACTCGATAGAAAGTTAATCCGGTCTTTCAACTGGAGCGAATCTGGGTGGTGCCTTTCCTGAGCCTCGTTGGAATTAGTCTCCCTACTAGCCCAGTAATCAAACACTGACAGGATAGCCTCCTGGTGGAGGAACCACACAACATACATTCACATTCAACGTGTATCATCGTATGAAAATGATAATATGTGCGAAGCACTTTTAATATCACAAGTAGATATAGTGCGAAGCACTAAGTGCAGTAAGTAAATGCATCAGTACACATTCGTATAAATATAAATACAACATCCACACACAAGCATATAACAGTTTTGAAAAATTTGTAGTAGCGGCTTAAGCCCTCTTACTGGATGTCCCCAGCAGAGTCACCACCTGTTGACGTCGGGCTTTTTACTGTCCCTCTTCTGTTCTTGTCTTTTGGTGTTCTCATGTTAGGTGAGATTTTTTGAAAAAACAAGTTGTGAAAAGGACCGACATTTATATGTCGACGATTGGAGTGTAAGAGTCGCTAGTTGTTTTTTTTTTAAAATGGTTGCACCAACTCAACCGAGAAAAGGTTTGCACATTGACCACGTGATGTAACACTGTTAAACTGGTCTGTGAAACCGAGATTCATTAGGGTCCAGGGACTTGCTTATGCGGAGGGAAGTTTGGTAGGCACCCCCCGACATCCGTGTTACCACGGTGACCGCCACTTTTTAATTAAAATGTCATATGAATGTGTGTGTGTGTGTGTGTTGGTCAATGTGCAATTATTTGGAAGTAGTGCTATGCCTCGTTCGCACCTATATACAAAGGGTTTGAATTTGTGTAAAAATTCAGTTTTAACAAGATATAGCAGTGATGTTTTGTAAAAGAGGTTTTTCAAACCCTTATGCTAAATAGTAATTGAGGCATTTGATACTTCCATTTTATTAAGTATTCGGCTTAATTGCTTTTATTTTTGAGATGCGAGGCATCCTCAAGAAAATAATATACATAGCAATGCCGAACTCCTTGTGGGCATGAGAGCCGTCTTTAGGAAATTCGAACACCGTGAATAATGTACAAGTTGTTTACAGCCAAAAATGTCCATCACGGGAATCAAATCTAGATTCAGGAAACTGAATCTGTGATCACATGATTCCTAGGCTCACATGATGTAGCAGTTTGTATGAAAGCTGTAAGCAGTTATATATAAAAGCTATAAATATATATATACAGACCATTAACCACCACGAAGTGAACTTCATGGGGGACTGTAAATGTAAATATATAAAAGCGATAAATATATATATAGATAGACACGATCAACCACCACGAAGCACCTCCATGGGGGATCGTAAATGTAAATAAAGCAGTAAATGTGATCAAACACCACGGAGTAAACTCTAGGCGGGACGAAATGTAAATAAAGAGTAAAAACGATTAACAACCATGAAGTAAACTCCAGGCGGGACAAAATATAAATAAAGCAGTAAAAGGCCACAAAGTAAACTCCAGGCCTGACAGAAATATATAAATATAAATATAAATATATATATATATATATATAAGCGGTAAATGCACCGAATATTATATCCAGGCTTAATCAAACAGAGTTTGATGGGTATAATATATAAATATATATATATGTATATATACGTATATATATATATATATATATAAGTAGTAAACGCTCCGGATATAAAATCTAGGCTCATCGAACAAAGTCCGACAACAGTTTATATATATTTTTATATATATATATAAGCAATAAACGCTCTGGACGTGAGTGCAGGCTCAATCGAGGCATAACTCGATAATGTTAGTCCATATATATAAATATATTTATATATATACAAAAAGAAATAAAAGCCATGGATTGAAGTCCGGGCATACACAAGCAACACAACTCTCAACGTGAGGAACAATATGTGCAAAATGTGGAGAAAAGGCTTTGAAAGGTGTAAGAAGGCTTGCAGTGGACTGCCAAAGAAGACTTCTATAGCTTTAAATGGATGAACACTCGGTTCCCACTAGTAAAAATATATCAATAGATGAGCTCACAAGTGTTTAAAATGAGAAAACATTCAATTTAAAGTGTGTACAGAGAAAATTGGACAAGGCTTCCTCATCATTTTCTCTTACAAAATGGCCACCCCAAGCCCTCTATTTATAGAGGGGGGAGCCACAGGTGTGCCTGCGGCTGCCCGGGGTGCCCTAGGCAATGTGGGTCCCATCGTCTCGAAGTACGTACACTCGAACAATACGTTGTTCATTTGAACCTTTATAACTTTCAATCCGGGAGTCCAATGGAAGCGTGCCATACAATTCCAGAAAGCTCTTTCCGATAGCTATAAAATGACATAAAATTTTCCCATTTTTGATTCCAGGAAGATTGGTCCATGACCGAAATGGCATTTTTGGGTTTCCGTCAAGCAGTCTATTGAGCCATTTTGCGTAGTTTGCGCTCGGAAGTTAAGATATGGTTCATGTGGGACATATTTTAATGAAATTTACATTGAAATGAGTTGATTTGATTTGAGTAGAAGTTGAGTTGGAAAAATGATCATTTTACCCCTCCCGGGGTTATCTCCGGTTTTCGCATAGTTGTAGCTATCTTTTCCCAGGGTTATCTCTGAGATTGTCATTTTGTTGACTCTGAATGTCCTCAGGGTTATCTCTGAGGTTGGATTAACCACCTGGGGTTGACTTCAGGCATTGAAGTTGATGTCCTGGGGTTATCTCCTGGGTTGGAACTGACTTTCTTGGGGTTAATTCAAGGGTTGGAAATTGGATCTCCCACGGCTACCTCCGGGGTTGGGATTAACTCTCTCAGGGTTATCTTCAGGGTTGGATTTGATGTTGTGGTCTTCTAGGGTTATCTCTAGAGTATGAAAAAGACGCGTTTGCCCTCCTTCATAGTTAGTAACAGGAAAACAAAATTTCAAGTGTCTACATTATCATGTTGAAAATTTGGACATTATTGAATTCTGGATAAATTAAATTATAAATCTTTAAAATTTATCCTACTCTCATTTAATTGAATTCTTATATCATTGTCATCATCCTCATGCTTATATTGTGATGAAAGTCATCTTTGGCCCGTAGTGCATAGATGGACTGTTAATTGGTATGATTATGACCAGGGATTATTCGGTATAATCATGATCTATAATGTTACAAATGATGTGGTAAAAGTCCTCATTGGCCCATAGTGCATTAATGGAGAGTTGTTGGTATGATCATGATCATTGGTGATAACACAAATATCATTGGCCCATAGTGCATGGATAATTCATGGATGTGATACTAATGAATATCCTTGGCCCGTAGTGCATGGATAATTCAGTGATGTGGATTATTTATTGAGCTGAGTCTCAGCGATAAAATTGATGATAAACTTTTAAATCATAGAAGATAGTAGATATCATGCTCTACTTGACTCTTCTAATGGATTGTTTGTTTCGCTGCAGTTAAACTTGTTATCTATTATATTATATTAGTTTAACACTGTTGAAGGCTAAAGATAATTTATTCTACATTATCTTAGTCATAATATTTCTTACAGGACTAGTTGAGCTCATCCTTTTGCTTTTATTGTTCTCTTCAGGAAATAAGAACGTAGCCGGGACTAGTCAGGGAGTGGAGTGATGGTCCGAGATGGTGGTTGTAGTAGTCCTCACTATTCTATGAAATAGTGTGATAATAAATGTAATGAGGACTCCATTTGAGTCTGGATATTGTCTATGAGACAATATTCATGTAAAAACTCTCAACTATGCTTTTGTCATATTGTATAAATTAAATTTGTATTTTAATTATGTACCATGTATTTGGCGACTCAGAATTGGTGATGTATACCTATTTTGGGCGTCTCAGTTGGTATCAAAGTTTAGGGATATGATCCCTGGCTAAGATGTGTGACTAGAACTAGGAGGGGAGAGATGGGTAAATCCTTTGCTAGTATGACCTACCTAAGCTTATTTGTTATTTAATTGGTCGGTCAGAATATAGAGATAATATGTGGCATGTCAATTAACCCTTGTTTTGTGGCAGTGTTTGAAAATGACATCTGAAAATGTTGAGATAAGCAATGGAGCACAGGAGACCGTTGAGTCACCACAGATCAATAACCAGGATAATGTGCAATAGGAAGGCAACAATCCTCATGTAAACAACAACACCGACCAAATGATGAACGATGGGATGTTCAGAGGCTTTCTGCAATTCGTGCAACATCAGGCAAAAGAGACTCCTATTCAAAATGTAGGTGGAAACACTGGCAACTCTCGGACTTGGGATGCTCCAAGGAGCAAAAGTTTCCCTGTGCCACCTTCATGTTGCGAGGAGAGACAGATTATTGGTGGGAATCTGTAAAACGTACTATGCCTGCCGCATTAAAGATGTCTTGGGAGAAGTTCCAAGAACTGTTCAACGATAAGTACTTTCCCGAAAGTATTCGTCACATGAAGGAGGTGGAATTTATCAAGCTGGAACAAAACAATATGACTGTGTCGCAGTACAAGGCTAAATTTGCGGAGTTATCCCGGTTTGCATCCCATTTGGTAGATAATGAGGAGCATATGTCGCGAATGTTTCTAAGAGGTTTGAAACCCGAAATATGACAATACATCATTTCTAACCAACTTTGCTTATATTCAGATGTTGTGAATAGGGCTTAGTTATTGGAGCGCAATAATGAGTCAACCCAACCAAGAGAGAGCAGCCGGCAAATTGATAATATCAGTGGTAGCAGTCATCGAAGCGGTGACAACAAACATGGAGGGAATCAACATGCCAGAAATGGTAACCACTTTGGTGGTAATCATAGTCAAGATAATAGAAGTGGAAATTTCAAGAAGAGGAGATTCAATAATGATGGAAAGGCGTCAGCACCAGCACCCGTAGTTAAGGAAGGAGAACGACCACCGATCGTATGCTTCAAATGCGGAGGGGAGGGACACATCAGTCCAAACTGCACAATGCAGTCCAAAGCATGTTATAATTGCAGAAGAGAAGGTCACCTAGCTCAATTTTTTCGTGCAGTGTAGATGAGTCTGGTTAGGATGGTGACACCAAATGCCATCCCAGACAAGTCAAAACCGATAGTTCAAGGGAGAGCATTTTTCGTGACCTCCCAAAAAGTGAGGAACCCGAACGAGGTTATGTGACGACCCGAGAATTTTGATAATTTAATAAAATCTTAAATGATGGATTTAAGGTTGAATAATAGACCTAGACAGAAAATAAGTGAATGGATTTGACAATTCTGGGAAGGAATTTTGTGAATTTAAAAAGTTTTGGTAAAGGCTTGTAGTATTAAGTATATAAGTGTATATGATCTGTGTATGGTCATGTAGGTGTACAAATTATGGTTTAGGGTCAAGGGTTGACCAGATAAATTATATTAGTGTTCAAACCCTAATATTATATTAAGAACGTCAACGTTCAGTTAAAAAACCCTAGCGATTGATAAGAAACCCTAATACCAGCTCTGAAAACCCTAATTTCAGTTCTGAGAATCTGAAACCCTAATTCAAATTACGAAAACCCTAACTTGGGATCTCAGAGACTTAGTGTATTGATTACGAGATTAATTAAGGTAAAGCCTAACGAATTAGTTAAAACCCCTAATTTTAAAATTTAAAACCCTAAATGTTCCGTTAGAAACCCTAATGTACAATTATGGACCTAATTATTAAATTAGCAATTTTAATTAGGAAATATTAATCCTAATTAGCAAGCTTAAATTTATGATTACGAAATCTTAGTATCATTATAGAATCCTAATTATAATTTAGAAATATTAATTTTCTATTTTGAAAACCTAAACTGGAAATCCTAAAAAATTGATTTTTAAAAAACCTTAGGTTTTAACCCTAAGGGTCAAACCCTAAGGGTTGGATCAAATGACATCTTTGGAATTAAAATTGGAAGCAAAATGACTTTTGTGCCCTTTTTGCATTCGTTAATAGTTGGAGTATAGATTTTATCCTAGTTTGGTTGTTCACCAACCCTAGCTCTAGCTATGTGCCTTAAATTCACAAAAGCAACCACCATATCAGCCAAAATACATTGAATCAAATTTTATTTAGATTAAAGAGAGAGAAAGGCTCACTTGATTTCTCATTTTTACCAAAGTCATTCTCTCTCTAAAATCCGGAAATGGGGAGTGAGAGAGTAAGATACAAAGCCAAGATCACCTCTTAGCTTAACAAGATCAGATCATGATGATCAAATTCAAGATCAAAGCATCAAAGTGGTATAAACCCTAAATCTTCAAAATCTTATGATCTGATGTTAGATGTTGTTGTTTATTGGTTAGAGTTGTGTTATAGGATGTCATTTAGTGATCTGGATTGTTAGATCCCAGATCCATAACTTCTAGATGCATGAGAATGGGTTTTTCAAAACTGATCTATCAACCCTAAAACATGGCCTGACAGCCGAATGTCAGGGCTCATAGATCATTACATGTTATTTGTTTTTGTGTTTTAAAGGTTTGTAGTGGTAGTATGTTGTGAGGGCTTTGATCTAGAACTTGAATCAAGCCTAGATCATGTATAGATTGCATGTTATTAAGAGTCAAAGGTCATTGACCGACCATGACCATCTGGTTTCAGGCGACTGTAAACCCGAAAAAATCCGACGACATTTTAAGTAACTTCGATTTGGTTGTTGTTTGATAGTTTGGTTATGTTGTTTCTTGGGATTTGTAGTCTGATGTATGGACTACACATTCATACCAATAGGTTACCCATATCATGGTCAGGATCGAAAATAAAGAGGGTTAAAGTAGGGTAGATGAAACTGCCGGATGAAGATTCTGGGTAACCCAGAAATCTTCATAAGCAGTTCCTGACCACTACTTTGACCGGCCATGATCTCTTAGATTTGTTGTTGTTAGACAACTTTGGTGATATATTATTGTACCCTATCATGAATAGTATAGAATTGAACCATTATATCCTAGAAACTAAGCCTGGAACTCAATGATTAAAGGCCTAAAAAGTAGACCCTCGAACTGTTCTTCATTTCTAGGTAACCTAGAAATGAAGAACAGCTCTGACAAGCTTTTCTGGGGCTTAGATCTCTCGGTTATTATGTTGTTTAGCTATGATCTTGATTTATAATGGTAGTATTACACTTATACTACAACAATAATACTTTAGCTGCCCAGAAAACATAAACATCACGAATTTAGAACCGGTCAAACCTCCTACCCTGCACACTGACATGAAGGTTCTGGACAGGTTAAAGAACACTCAAGAACACCTATAGCGACGGTTCTGTCGCTATAGAGCCATTTAGTGACACTTAATTTCTGAAAATTAATTATTTTATTAAATAAATAGAAAAAATAGTTTTAAATTATTAAAAATACATAATAAATTCCTAAAAATTATTTTAAAGCCCTACAAATGGGTTTTAATGATTTTGAATATATTTCATAAATATTTAATATTTTTGAAATAATAATGGTATTTAATTATAATGTTAAATAAATTATTTAAAAATGATTTTAATACAAGAAAAATCATTTAAAAATATATTATGGTGTTAGAAAATATTTTAAGTTATTTTGATGACTTTTAATATCATGTGATGAATTTCATTTATAATTTATTATTAATGGTAATTAATTTATTTAATAAATGAATTGAATAAGTTATGGAAAATAGAATTAATGATTTTAAAATCATATAAATATGGTTTAAGTGTTATAAAAATATTTGAAGTTATAAAATATAACTTTTGATATTTTGTCATAAAAATATTAATATTTTAATATTAATAGCAATTATCGGATAATGAATTTAATCATTTAAAAATCATATAAATATGATTTGAAGGTATTAAAAATACTTTGTGATATTATAAATATTTTATAATATTATGTTATGATTTTCATTAATATTTGATAATAAATAAATATTAATGATAATAGAATATTATGGTATTTATATCATATAAATACGATATTAATAATTGAAAAATTATGATAAATGGTAATAATTATCTGAAAATTATTACGAGTCTTTGAAAAAAAAAATTGACTGACAATAAATTATGTAAGATAATTGTTAAGTGTGTAGACCGAGTCTTTTGATTAGTAGGCTCAAGAATTGTCCGACTAGGCCGTCGGGATGTTAGAATTGTACCGAATTCAAATCAAACTGCAATAGTTTGACTTGATACTAGGTCTTATGTACTGTATAGACTGATAGGATTATGTGGAATGTGTTTAGGTTATTTTATACTATGATGATATTATTCTAATACTTGGAAATCAATATTATTAATATTAGGTCTTTAGTCAAAGCTATATAGGCTGTATAATGGAAATCAACGGTACAGGTAAGTTCTCTAACTCGACCTCGAGTTGTTCTTTCAATTGTGCTTGTGGTTAATCATTGCTGATAATCACGTCTATGAATTATTGATTCGCACTCTGTACATATTGTATGTGTTCATCAGGTATGAAAGGCTAATCACCTTTATTACCATCTGGTCCAGTTATTGTTGTTCATGTTCATTATTGATATATATTCATATCGCCCTGATCGTTCAGTTATGAAAATTTAATTCCTGCTAGTTCACAATCTTTATATTATTGAGCGTAGCCAGCCTTTTGTTCAAATTCTTTCAATCATGATATATCCTCAAATAAACTTTTACTTGCTGGGCAAACTTGTTGCTCACCCTTGCTATATCATGATAAACATTGTAGATTAAGTCGAATACGTCAGATACAGGAAAAGATCTAGACAAGTCTAGCTTATGATTATATGTGCAACTAGAATTGTAACAGTAATGTATGATAATAACATTGTTTGTTAGATAGGATATTGAATTGTGTATAAGTTAAGGTTACTCGAGCTTGGGGATTAATGTATAAAGTTTATTGTATAAACAATTTATGTTTATATCTTTCACAATAGTTGTAGAATTAGTATACCAGATCCTTGGTGATTAGGACCGGGATTTGGGGATGTTACAAGTTATCACAGGTAAGCTAATTATAAATTCTTGTGAAGTCTATAACTTATTTGATACCGGTTCTACCCATTCTTTTATTTCTCCTAATTGCGCTTAATGTTTAAATTTAACTCCGAAGAAATTAGACTTTGACTTATCTATTGAAACTCCGTTGGGAGAAACCTTCATTACATCCACTATTTATAAATCTTGTTTGATTCAAATCGGTACCCTCACTTTACCTGTCGATCTTATCTCTTTGAAAATATTTGCATTTGATGTGATTCTTGGGATTGATTGGTTAACTACTCATCATGCTAAAATTGATTATTTTCGTAAGGTTGTTAGCTTTCATATTCCTAACCAACCTATTATGCGAATTCAAGAACCAAACCACTAAAGTTAATCACTGTCATATCAAGCCATAAAGCCATTCGTTTATTGAAAAATGAATGTCAAGCTTTCTTAGCCCATGTCACGGATTTAAATAAAAATACGTCAGATTTGAATGATATTTCTATTGTTAATAAATTTCCTAACGTATTCCTTGAAGAACTTCTTGGCCTACCCCCGGAGCGTGAAATTGAGTTTGGTATTAACCTTGAACCCGGTATAAAACCCATTTCCAAAGCCCCATATTGAATGGCTCCTATTGAACTTCAGGAGTTAAAAACCCAACTGCAGGAATTATTAGACATCTGTTTCATTCATCCTAGTACGTCTCTTTGGGGTGCTTCTGTTCTGTTCATAAAGAAGAAAGATAGGAGTATGCAACTTTGTATTGATTATCGGGAGTTAAATCATGTCACAATCAAAAATAGGTACTCATTACCTCGTATTGATGACCTATATGACTAGTTACAAGGCGCCAAATTCTTTTTAAAGATCGATCTTCGTTTCGGATATCACCAGTTAAAGAGTAAAACTGATGACATTCAAAGACTGCTTTCAGAACTCGATACGAGCATTATGAATTCCTAGTCATGTCTTTTGGATTGACTAATGCTCCTGTTGCCTTCATGGATATGATGAACCGAGTATTCAAGAAATATTTGGATCATTTTGTGGTTATCTTTATTGATGACATCCTTATTTACTCCAAAAGTCATGAAGATCATGCGCAACACTTGAGGCTGATACTCCAAAAACTTGGTGAAAATAAGTTATATTCCAAGTTAAAGAAATGTGAGTTCTGGCTTGAGGAAGTAGCATTCCTTGGGCACGTGATATCAAATCACGGAATATCTTTTGACTCAGCGAAGATTGAAGCAATACAAAGCTGAGAGCAACCTAAGTCAGTGACCGAAGTACGTAGCTTTCTCGGCTTAGCTGGTTATTATTGGAGATTCGTAGAAGGGTTTTCTCGAATCGCTACTCCATTAACTCAGCTGACTCAAAAAGATAAAAAATTTGGTTTGAGCGAGGAATGTGAGAAGAGTTTTCAAGAACTCAAGAGGAGACTCATTTCAGCACCTGTTCTGACAATACCATCTAGTTCGGAGGGATTTTTCATCTACAACGATGATTCAGGCAGAGGGTTAGATCTGTTCTCATGTAGCATGGGAAAGTCACAGCCTATGCCTCACGACAACTTAAAAAATATGAGAGGAATTATCCTACTCATTATCTAGAGTTGGTAGCTGTCGTTTTTGCACTTAAAATCTGAAGACATTACCTGTATGGGGAGAAAGTGGAGATCTATACGGATCATAAAAGCCTCAAATATTTCTTCACTCAAAAGGAACTCAACATGCGGTAACGATGTTGGCTTGAGCTGTTGAAAGATTACGATCATACCATTCAATACCATCCTGAAAAAATAAACATGGTAGCTGATGCGTTGAGTAGAAGATCATATGCGGGTACGAGTGCGATATTGTCAACGCAAAGGCCCATTTAGTATGACTTACAAAGGATGGAGATAGAGTTAAAAACTCCAGGGACCCATGTGATGATGGCAAATATACGAGTAGAACCGACTTTAAACGATAAAGTTAAAGTTGTTCAAGCTTTAGAACTGGAGCTAATGCATATGAGGAAGAAAGTACAAGAATGTGTTATTTCGGAAGCAAGAGTCGATGAAGAAGGAATACTTCGAGTCAACTCTAGACTTTATGTTCCTAACAACTCTAACTTAAAGTATAAAATCATGATGGAGGCGCACAACACACCATTTGCAATCCATCTTGGGAGTACAAAAATGTATCATGATCTTCGACATTCATTTTAGTGGAGCAATATGAAGAGAGAGATAGCGGAGTTTATCTCAAGGTGTCTAACTTGTTAACGAGTCAAGGCAGAGCATCAAGTGCCAAAAGGTCCATTGTAACCACTTGAAATTCAAAAATGGAAGTGGGAGCACATTACCATGGATTTCATTACTGGTCTTCCCAAGGTTTCTCAAGGCATAGATGCATTTTGGGTCATTATTGATAGATTAACCAAGTCTTCTCATTTCTTACCTAAACGAGAAACTTATTCACTTGAACGTCTTGCTCGTATATACATAAATGAGATTGTAAGACTATATTGTATGCCAGTATCCATAGTTTCTGATCGAGACCTAAGATTCACTTCATGATTTTGGGTTAGTTTACAAAAAGCTATGGGCACAAATTTGTGATTCAGTTCGGCATATCATCCTCAGACGGATGGGCAGTTAGAGAGGACTATTCAAACTCTTGAAGATCTATTAAGACTCTGTGTCCTTGACTTTAAAGGAAGTTGGGTTAAGTTCTTGCCATTAGTGGAATTCTCCTACAACAACAGTTATCAAGAAAGTATATGCATGGCTTCATTCGAGGCGTTGTATGGACACAAGTGTCATTCTTCAGTATGCTGGGATGAGGTGGGTGAAGCAACGTTGTTGGGACTGGAATTAGTACGCATGACTATGAAAAAGATTTAAATGATCCGGCAACGTATAAAAACCTCACAAGATCAATAAAAGAGTTATGCAAATCTTCATCGAAGGGATGTGAAATTCAATGTTGGAGAGTATGTGTTGTTACATGTTGCTCCATGGAAAAGAGTTACAAGATTTGGAAAGAGAAAAAAGCCTAATACTCGATTCATTGGCCCATTTGAAATCCTTGATTGAGTACAAACTATGGCCTATAGACTCGCCTTACCGCCAAGTATGTCTCATGTTCATAACATTTTTCACATATCCATGTTTTGTAAATATGTGGAAGACCCGAACAACATTATTGAGTTAGAACCAGACAAAATAGCAGAAGATTTAACGTATGAAGAGGTACCTGTTAAAATCTTGGATAAGAAGGAACATATTCTACGTTCCAAGGTTACACCTTAAGTTAAAGTTTTGTGGAGAAACCACGATGTTGAGGAAATGACCTGGGAGTTAGAATTAGAAATGAAATCAAGGTATCCTCACCTCTTCGACATACAAGGTACGTACCCCAATTTCGAGGACAAAATTTCATAAGAAGGTGAGGTTGTAAGACCCCAACTTTTATGAATAAAGAATAATTTTCTCTAAATATCATTTTGAATATTATGGTGTGAATTTGATATAATGTTATAGTTGTGGGTAATATTTACAAATTATGAAAAGTAAGTAAGTTGTTATAAAATATTCGATTGGTCGGGAATATTCATTTTAACAGGAATATATTATTTATGACAAGACAATAATTAGTGGACCCCTACAAATTAAATTATTGCTTGGAGTTAGAAATGACAAAAATATCTTTTTATAAAAATAACGGCGAAAGTTTTACCATTAACTGTTAAAATACCCGGTGATAAAAGTACAGTAATACGCGTGGTTGCATACTAGCACACAATATTGATTATTGATTCTTACGTGAGAAGTCACTCAGTTATACTCAATTATTGCTACAGTAATTGCTGCATAGTATCTCACATTATTAATTCAATTATTGTCACAATATTTTATATTATTAGATCAATAATTGAGATGACAAGTTATTAATATTATTATTTGCATTATTGACAATGTCTAGAAAGTTCTGTCGAGAAAAAAGGTTTGGTCACCTAATTGCGCGCCAATAAGGAGAAATCCTTATCGGAAAGCCTTCTCTTTCCTGGAAATGATCTGGTTGTTAATATTGCAAGTTATATTATTGATGAATAATGGTTGTTTAAAAATGTGTTTTGTGAAGCCAAGTGAATTAAGATAAATAAAGGGGATTTTTATGAAGTATTTGTTATAAATTTTGCATATTATATGGACCCCCCATTTACTCATTTTTCAAAACTGTCGGTAGAAAGATATCTCAGATTATATATATATATATATATATATATATATATATATATATATATATATATATTATAAGTTTTGTTTTTTATGAAAAATAGAATATATTATATTATATATAAAGTTATTTGTTTTACTTGAATATTATATTCTTATTTTTTTTAAAAACGGACGTTTGTGATTTTCAAATTCAGCCCGTGAATCCCTTTACTGTTTGCCTGTGAACTTTTTTTCTAAATAGTATCCTTCCATTCTCCTATAAATAGGATGCTTAGTTTAGAAATGAAAATCACACCGAAATCAAAGAATTCTTCTTCTATAATATTGGGCGTATTTCTTTCGAGTTTTAGGAAGCTTTAAGGGTAGAAAATGGTACAAGTTTTTTTCAAGAATATCCCCACCCTACCAGTCAAAAATACTCTCCTTAAGGGATATTATTTTTGTTCAATATTCGTAAAAAATAATATTTTATTCCAGACTATGTAGTATGTAAGTAATATTATTTCATTTCAGATTCTGAATTCTACACTCATTTTGTTAAAGTATTGCTTCTATACTCCTTGAAATTAGTAGAATATCCTTGAAATTTGCGTTTCATCTAGTATCTTTTCACGAAAATATTATTCTGAATATTCTTGATAATTTTTAATATTTTCATGCCAGGGTACTATTCACGGGGTACTATTAATGACAAAAATTGATTTCTTTTCTGTCTAAATCTTTTTTGATACAATATTATTCTTGAATTTTACTCCATAAAGTAGTATCATGTTGACAATTTGGACATTATTGAATTCTCGATAAATTAAATTATAAATCTTTAAAATTTATCCTTGCTCTTATTTAATTGAATTCTTATATCATTGTCATCATCATCATGCTTATATTGTGATGAAAGTCATCTTTGGCCCGTAGTGCATAGATGGACTGTTGATTGGTATGATTATGACCAGGGATTATTCTGTATAATCATGACCTGTAATGTTACAAATGAAGTGGTAAAAGTTCTCATTGGCCTGTAGTGTATTGATGGACAGTTGTTGGCATAATCATGACCATTGGTGATAATACGAATAATCTTTGCCCATAGTGCATGGATAATTCGTGGATGTGATACTAATGAATATCCTTGGCCTGTAGTGCATGGATAATTCAGTGATGTGGATTATTTATTGAGCTGAGTCTCAATGATAAAATTGATGATAAACTTTTAAATCATAGAAGGTAGTAGATATCATGCTCTACTTGACTCTTCTAATGGATTTTTTGTTCCGCTATAGTTAAACTTGTTATCTATTATATTATATCAGTTTAACACTGTTGAAGGCTAACGATAATTTATTCTGCATTATCTTAGTCATGATATTTCTTATTGGGCTAGTTGAGCTCACCCTTTTGCTTTCATTGTTCTCTTCAGGAAATGAGAACGTAGCCGGGACTAGTCAGGGAATGGAGTGACGGTCCGAGATGGTGGATGTAGTAGTCCTCACTATTCTATGAAATAGTGTGATAATAAATGTAATGAGGACTCCATTTGAGTTTGGATATTATCTATGAGACAATATTCGTGTAAAAACTCTCAGCTATGCTTTTATCGTATTGTATAAATTAAGTTTGTATTTGAATTCTATATTATGTATTTGGTGACTCAGAATGGGTGATGTATACCTATTTTGGGGGCGTCTCAGAATATCATTTATTGTTGAACCTTGTAAGACTAGAGAACCCTTATTGATTCGACTAGTTCATAGAGTATGAACGTTCTAAATTTCAGAACCCTTGGGCTTATCCAAACCAAACTTCCTTTGATGTGGACTCTAATGTCAAACTGAGATGAACAACCCTGTTATAGGGGATTTATTATGCTTTAGCATTAAGATATTGTTCACGGTATAGCATTAAGAAGAGTCAATAGTCTTAAGACTGTTAAAGGTTTCAAGTATAAACACTTGACAACCTAAGACAAAGTTTAAGGTCTTATGACCTTCAGAAGTTCTTTTGATTCTTGTTATTCATTCTTGATTCAAAAGTCGAGTTTCTTATTTCAGAAGTCTTTAATTCACTCGCATGTTATTATATTATTGTTATATTATTATATCTGTGGGCAACCGTGCTCACTCTTGCATAATAATAACATTGCAGTTAAGCACAAAAGGTCCAACGAGCCTTCTTCTAGCAAGGGCAAAGGCAAGGTTAACAAGTGATGAAGACTTGTTGCTTATTTGATATATTTATATTTCAGACTTACGTTAAAGTTGTGTAAGACTTAATATTTGCTTATGTTTCCGCATTTGAGATTTAAGGTTAGTATGACCTGGGATTGATGTAATTACATTAAGATGTTGTAACCCCATAAGGGGAGAATTTATTTCTATCTATTTTATAGTTTTCATTTATTACGGGAATTGAAGTACCCGGATTTGGGGGTGTCACAGATTTAAGTTGAATGTGGAAATGATTTAGAGGTGAACTAGTACCTGAGGATGTAACAATCTGGAATTTTAAATTGTAATATTAAATATTTATTGAATAATATGAATATTTATTTGATGTGTCTATTGTTGAAGTTGATGAAATATATATTTATATTTTATTGATGTAATGGTTGCTAGTAAATAATTATGAATCTAAATTCATTAGATAATATTCTAAATTAAATTAATTTATAATTTAGAGAGTTGTAATATGACATGAGGTGTTATGTTGTTGATTAATAATTTAAAATGATATGTTAAATTATTAAATAAAATTATAATGAAATTATAATTTTGTGTTATTTGTTTAAATGGTATATTTATTTAAAATATAGTGTGTATAATTAAATTATTTGATTAATGTTGGGTATGGAAATCTAAATAAATAGTATGTGACTATAACGCTCTGTTTCTGAGTTTTAAAATGGACAGAAAAGAAAAGAAATGGACAGAAAAGTTAAGTTTTCTTTCCAATTCTTATGTTTTTGAGTTTTTTAATAAACGGAAAAGAAAAGAAATGGATAGAAAACTTGGTCACTTTTCACGCTTGAAAGTTTTCCTCATTCAAAATTGGCCTTGATTTGAATTAAAAGAAATTAGAATAAGTAATATTTTATAATTCTCATATTATCCTTAACTTTTAATATAATAAATTTTAAATTACAACTCATGTCCTCAATTTTAAATTTTCTATTCTTTTTCATTAAAAACTCAGAAACAACACAAAGGAAAACTTCAACTTTTCTATTCTTTTCTTTTCTGTTTTAATTTAAGTTTTCTATTCTTTTCTTTTATCTTCAAAACTCAGAAACAGAGTGTAAATGATAAACTAAATTGTTTATAAAAAAATAAATTAAAGGAGTTTAATTTAGAAATTTGCCAAACAAGGCTTAGATATATTAAGTCTTTAAATTTTAAAAGGGGTTTTGCCAATCAAAGCCATAAGGCTTTTGGATTTTTAATTTTTGAGTTTAAATAAAATAAAATAAAATAAATAATAAATATAATATATTTATAACCTAAGCGTTATAACTGATATTGTGTTTAGTAGCGTATTAAGATTATCAATTAATTTTTTTTTTGCATACTTGGTTAAGTCTGAGAGTTTATAGAGAGTTTGATAGAGCTTGACAAAGAGAATTGAGAGAGATTGAGAGGAAGCTTAAGAAATTTCCAGCAATTCCAGTGAGTTTAGCAAGGATTGTTCGACCAATTGAAGGTATGTTCTATAACCTTATTGTACATATATGGGTTTCACAGCAAAATTCTATATACTCTGTGAATTCAAATTGTTTAATTGTTGATATAAATAACTAATAATTGTGAGTATATGTGTTTATGATGCTAGAGTTTATGTTTAAACAAGGAAATTGAATGCTAATTTCGGACAACAGTAGGAAAAATTTATGACAGTGTATGCTTGTATGAATATTTTCTCATATGGCTTATGAAGTACCAATTTTGATGGTCAATTCGTAAGTTAAACTGTAAATTGTGGCTAGTTTATGCTAGCTCATTAAGAAACGAAGATAATGTAATTTAAACGAAGTAATTTGGACAAGAATTTTGTTCACAGTGATGAATTCTATGAAGGATGTCAAAAATGAAGTTTTTGTATGAAAATATGAAATTTAAGGATTTAAATTAGTTAAAATTGTTGTTAAATTGTTCTAAGTGGTTGAATATGTGAGGAAACATGTTTGTAATTGTTCTATAACAATTGTTTGTGTTAAATTCACTATTTGGTGGGTTAAATTCGTGTTAGTTGGCTTAAGAATACTGCCGTATTTGTAAGACCCCAACTTATTATTAAATGAAATCGAATTTCCTCTATTTATTATTTTGAAATAGTAAGGGTTAATTTGATTAATGTGGTTACTTATGGATAAAATGCGCAAATATTTCAAATAAGTAAGTGGTTATAAAATATTTATTGTTGTCGAGGAATATTTGTTTGGTCGTAGAATATTCTTATTGTCGGGGAATATTCATACGATGGCGCAGCCTTGTGTGGGCCCCATAACAGAAAGCGATTAGATAAAGAAAACGACAAGTATAAGTTGTTTATAAATAATCTACGTAGTTATTACCAATTAATATTGTTGGAATACCCAAAGGTTTAAAACACGAAGAGTATTACAGTATTGCACCAATTATTGATTCTCACGTAAGAAGGCACTACTCAATAATTGTTACAGTAATTACTGTTCAATATTTTATTTTATTGATTCAATAATTGCTACGTTGATATTTTATATTGTTGTTGTTTCAATAATTGTCACTACACAGTATTTTCCATTATCAGATCAATAATTCATATTATTTGAATAATATTAGTAGATAACATTATTGGCAATGTCTAGAAAGTTCACATCTTAAGGAGAGGTTTGGTCACCTAATCAAGCTGCCAAGAAGGAGGAATCCTTATTGGAAAGCCCTCTCTTTTCGTGGAACTACTGGTTGCCAATATTGTGATTCTGTAATATTATTTGTGAATAATTAATTATTGATTTATATGATAAGAAAAATATTCATTTTATGTGGATATAGATGGAGAAAATTTTAAAGTGACAATTGTTGAAAAATTGATATTTTATCTTTTCTGATAAATAATTCATTTAAATATATTATTATATTATAATAATATAATAATGGTGATATTTTAACAATGAATGTGGGATATATGAATAAATGAGGAGGAAGAGTATTTTTGTTACTAAAAATATTTAAAACATGTTTTTCATGTTTGTGGACCTCATTTCTTAACTGAAATTTGATTATAGCCTGTAAAATCGTCCGTTTGTGGATTTCGGTCAATTTCTATTTGGAATTTGGAAAAACTTAAACTTACAAAGTTGTAGAGAATGGAATTTCCTATGGAGAAGACATAAGGTTCAAATTTTTATGATAAAAGGGCTATTTATTATGAATTATTGAAGTTCCGCAGTTCCAGAAAAATTGATTTTTGAAGTTTTAATTATTTTTTTAAAGAAAAACATTTTTGGAGAGAGTCCCACATGTGATATAAATGTGTTAAATGGCTGAAATCAGATTCAAAGGTGTGCGTAGGAATTTTGATTAAAAATAATATTATTTTATTAAATTTTCTGCTTTGGTGTTCTAAGCATTTTCCTATAAATAGGGTGCTTAGGTTAGAATTGAAAATCACACCGAAACCCAAGTTTTCTCTCTATATTATCGAGCGTATTCTTGTGAGTATTTTGATACTTTGAGTGTTGCTTATACTATGCAAAGTTCCTTCAAATATTATATCTCGATATTCCACCGTAAGTACTATTCTTTTCGAGGTAAGGGTTATTATTTTTCTAAAAATGATATTATTTCTTTCAATATTATTATGCCGGAACATTGATAGTATTTTTCTTGTGAAATTCTTATCTTTTAGTGTCGGGTTTACTATTCACGTATACGATACTATTCACGTATACGACACTATTCACGAATACGACACTATTCACAGAAAAATTAAATTTTCATTTTTTGTCCAAAATATCTATTATGGATACTAGCTTTGATTTTATCCATGTTTTGATCATTCTTGAATTTTACTCCACTATGATTATTTATGAAGTATTTTTGAACTCGGATTGTTTAAAGTACGAATCCTTAATATTTGTTCTTTTGTTTCACTGGATTCGTTTTCTTTAGAATATTTTTCATCATTCTCAGTCCTAAATGATGATATTACTGAATATCTTTGGCATGTAGTGCAAAGATGGTTGATTTTCTGATGAATATCTTTGGCCCGTAGTGCAAAGATGAACAGGTGTTAAGATGAACATGACCAACTGATGAATATCTTTGGCCTGTAGTGCAAAGATGAATATTTGATTTAAGATGAATATTGATTGATGTTACAGGGATAAAATAATGATGATGGACTTTTAAATTCATAGATTATAGTAGATTTCATTCTCTACGTAACTCATCTATGAATTATTATTTTCTTCTTGAATATTGATCCGAAATTTGTTGTCTATTGTATTTTATCGATTTTTCCTCAATGAAGACTAACGATAATTTGTTCTATATTATCTTAGTCATAATATTTTTTATTGGGCTAGTTGAGCTCACCCTTTTCCTTTTTGTTCCATTTTTCTTCTTAGGAGGCGAGAATGTAGCGAGTTCTAGTCGGGGTGTGGAATGATGGTTCTAGAAAGTTGTTTTAGTAGTCCTCACCATTTTTGCAAAATAATGTACCAATATTTATAATGAGGACTTATTTGGGTGTAAATATTGTCTAGATGACAATATTTGTATTTAAACTCACAGTTTTTATGTTGTATTAATAAGTTGTAGTTGTTTCTGTATCATGTTATTGATGACTCAAAATGGGTGATTTATACCTATTTTGGGGGCGTCACAGTATTCATGTTCTACAAAACTGAACTGAAAGCGTAGTCTTGGTCAAGAATGACCTTGCAAGTATGACCAGCACCATCACGCTGCATGCAGCGTTGTAATTCATTCGATAATCTTGGCCTGGCCAAGTGCCGAGAGTCGATCCTGTAGCATGTGAAGTTGGCTACTTATGCAGACTTTGGACATCCAATGTAACCTAACTTAATGTTATGATCCATGTAACAACAAGGTTATAACAGAGTCATGCTATGTGTGGTTAGTAAATTTAAAGTTATAAAAATGATTAGTAAGTTACGAACGCATTATGTGATAACTTGGTATACACAATGAATGTTAGACAAGTGTTGTGAAGTCAACACTTGGAATTTCTGAAATGTGAATGGTAATGTAAGACTTGTACTAAAATAACAAGTTTAGCTAGAAATGCGTGTTATGTTAAAAAGTGAATATTAGTATGTCTAATGAATGTTGTGGTTTTAATACTATGTATAGGTTGTAAAGCCCCCAAATCCAGGTACTTGAAACCCGAACTCGGTGCTTCACTATACCATTTTTATAAGCAGAATAATATTAATAATAATAACAATAATATAAAGATCAACTTAATTTACATATCATCAGAGTCTAATCCCCAAGTACGAGACCTTTAAACATTCAATACATAGCATGATAGATAATATATCATTGTCTTAATAATATCAAACTATTAGGGATATGATCTCTAGCAGAGATCGGGGAATAGAATTAGGAGGGGAGAGACGAGTAAAACCTTCCCTAGTGTGTCTTACCTAAGCCTATTTGTTGGTTGGTCAGTATATAGGGATATTATGTGATATGTTGATTTCTTTAATTAACCTTTATTTTATGGCGAAGATTTGAGAATGTCGATCGAGAATGTTAACAAATGGAGTAAATGAGACCGTGGAGACTCCTTTACTCACCAATAAGGAGAACGCGATACAGCAGTAGACAATGTTCCTCCTATAAACAACACCACTGATCAGACGATGAACGACGGAATGTTTAGAAGCTTTTTGCAGTTCATGTAAAAATCGACGAGGGAGAGACTCGTGCAAAAAATACAGTGGAAATGATAACAACGCATCGGTTTGTCACAAAAGCAAGCGCTTTAAAGAGTTGGGACCACCAGAATTCTGGGGAAAGCCGGATCCGATTAAGGCAGAAACGTGGGTCAAACAAATTACCAAGATATTCGACATCTTGGGATGTACGGAGGAATAGAAAGTTCCATTCGCCACCTTTATGTTTTGTACTGAGGTAGATTATTGTTGGGAATCTGTGAAGCGTACCCATCTAGCCACACTCAGCATGTCTTGGGAGACATTTCAGAAACTGTTCAATGACAAGTACTTTCCTGAAAGTATTCGTCATATGAAGGAAGTGGAGTTTATTAGATTGGAACAAAACAATATGACGGTGTCCCAAAGACGAGGCGAAGTTTGCGAGTTATCCGTGTTTTGACTCATTTGGTGGAGAATGAGGAACGTATGACGCGGATGTTTCTGAGAGGTTTAAAACCCGGCATACGTCAATATCTCATTTCTCATAAATTTTCTCTCTATTCAGATGTTGTCAACATGGCTCAATTATTAGAGCGAGATAACGAGTACGTTCAATCGAGGGACCACAACCAGGATTATACCGGTGACAACAGTCATCAAAACAACGATAATCAGCGGAAAAAGAAAAATATAGACAAAAATGGTAACCACTCTAGTGGTAATCATGACCATAAAAATAGAAGAAGCGAGTCGGGGGGAGATTTTAAAAAGAGGAGTTTCAATAATGACCATGTGAAGACGTCAGCACCAGCAGCAACTGGTTCTAAGGGAGGAGAACGACCACCAGTCATATGTTATAAATGTGGAAAAGAGGGACATATTAGCCCAAACTGCCCACAACAGTTCAAGGTATGCTATAATTATGGAAAAGAATGACATATCGCTCGAGATTGTACGGTAGCGAAACTAAGTCCAGCGGGGATGGTGACTCAAAAGGTTGTCCAAGAAAAGTCAAAGTCAACGGTTCCTGGAAGAGCGTTTGTTGTGACTGGTCAAAATGCGAGGAACCAAAACAAGGTGATCATGGGTAAGCTAATCATAAATTCTTGCGAAGTTTATACCTTACTAGATACCGGTGCTACCCATTCATTTATCTCTCCTGCTTGTGCTCAATGTTTAAACTTAACTCCGGAGAAATTAGACTTTGATTTATCTGTGGAGACTCAGCTTAGAGAAACTTTCATCACATCCACTCGCTTATAAATCTTGTTTGATCCAAGTTGGCACCATCACATTACCTGTTGATCTTATCTCTTTAAAGATACTTGCTTTTAATGTGATTTTAGGGATTGATTGGTTAACTACTCATCATGCCAAAATTGATTGTTTTCGTAAGGTTATTAGTTTTCATATTCCTAACCAACCTGTTGTATGAATTCAAGCAACTAAACCACTAAAATCAATCACTGTCATATCAAGTCATAAAGCTATTCGTTTATTGAAAAATGGATGTCAAGCTTTCTTAGCCCATGTTATGGATTTGAATAAAGACACGTCGGATTTGAATAATATTCTTGTTGTTAGTAAATTTCCTGACGTATTTCCTGAAGAACTTCCTGGTCTACCCCCAGAACGAGAAGTTGAATTCTTTATTGATCTTGAACCTGGTACAAAGCTTATTTCTAAAAACCCATATCGAATGGCTCCTATTGAACTTCAAGAGTTAAAAGTCCAACTACAGGAATTGTTGGACATCGGTTTCATTCGTCCTAGTACATCTCCTTGGGGTGCTCCTATTTTATTTGTAAAGAAGAAAGACGGGAGTATGCGACTTTGTATTGACTACCGGGAATTGAACCATGTCACCATCAAGAATAGGTATCCTCTACCTCGCATTGATGACCTATTTGACCAGTTGCAAGGAGCACAATTCTTTTCAAAGATCGATCTTTGTTCTGGATATCATCAGTTGAAGATTAGAACTGAGGATATTCCAAAGACTGCCTTCAGAACTGGGTACAGGCATTATGAATTCTTAGTTATGTCTTTTGGATTGACTAATGCTCCTGCGACTTTCATGGATATGATGAAACGAGTATTCAAGGATTATTTGGATCAGTTTGTTGTTGTCTTTATTGATGACATCCTCATATATTCCAAAAGCCGTGAAGATCATGAACACCATTTGAAGCTAGTACTCCAAAGGCTTCGTGAAAACATGTTATATGCCAAGTTGAAGAAATGCGAGTTCTGGCTTGAGGAAGTAGCATTCCTTGGGCACGTGGTGTCAAAACATAGAGTATCTGTCGACCCGACGAAGATTGAAGCAATATAAAGTTGGGACCAACCAAAGTCGGTGACCGAAGTACGTAGCTTTCTGGGTCTAGCTGGTTATTATCAGAGATTCGTGGAAGGATTTTCTCGAATCTCTACCCCGTTAACTCAACTGACTCAGAAGGATACAAAATTCGTATGGAGCAAGGAATACGAGAAGAGTTTTCAAGAGCTTAAGAGGAGACTCATTTCGGCACCTGTTCTGACAATACCATATGGTTCGGATGAATTTGTTATCTACAACGATGCTTCAGGTAAAGGGTTAGGCTGTGTTCTCATGCAACATGGGAAAGTCATAGCCTATGCCTCACGACAACTTAAAGAATATGAGAGGAATTATCCTACTCATGATCTAGAGTTGGCAACAGTCGTTTTTGCGCTAAAGATTTGGAGGCACTATCTATATGGAGAGAAAGTGGAGATATATTCAGACCATAAAAGCCTCAAATATTTCTTCACCTAAAAGGAACTCAACATGCGGCAACGACGTTGGCTCGAGCTGTTGAAAGATTACGACCACACTATTCAATACCATCTTGGAAAAGCGAACGTGGTAGCTGACGCATTGAGTAGAAGATCATATGCGGGAACAAGTGCAATGTTGTCAACACAAAGGCCCATTTTGTGTGATTTACAAAAGATGAAGATAGAATTCAAGACTCCAGGGACCCATGTGATGATGTCAAGTATACGCATAGAGCCAACTTTAATAGAAAAAGTTAAAGTTGCTCAAGCCACCGACCCGGAGCTGATGCGTATGAAGAAGAAAGTACAAGAAGGTGTTATTCCGGAAGCGAGAATCGATGAAGAAGGAATACTTCAAGTCCACTCCAGACTTTGTGTTCCTAACGACTCTGATTTGAAATACAAGATCATGGCGGAGGCGCATAATACACTGTTTGCAATCCATCCTGGAAGTACCAAAATGTATCGTGATCTTCGACATACATTTTGGTGGAATAATATGAAGAGAGATTGCAAAGTTCATCTCGAGGTGTTTAACTTGTCAACGGTAAAAGGCGAGCATCAAGTACCTAAGGGTCCATTGCAACCACTTGAGATTCCAAAATGGAAGTGGGAACACATTACCATGGATTTCATTACGGGTCTTCCCATGGTTTCTCAAGGTATAAATGCTATTTGGGTTATTGTTGATAGAATAACCATGTCTGCTCATTTCTTGCCGATACGGGAGACTTATTCCCTTGAACGTCTTGCTCATATGTATGTAAATGAGATTGTGAGATTGCATGGCATGCCAGTATCCATAGTTTTGGATCGTGACCCAAGATTCACTTCACGATTTTGGGTTAGTTTGTAAAAAGCTATGGGCACAGATTTATGATTCAGTTCGGCATACCATCCTCAAACGGACGGACAATCAGAGAGGACTAGTCAAACTCTTGAAGATCTATTAAGAATCTGTGTCCTAGAATTCAAAGTGAGTTGGGATAAGTATTTACCATTGGTGGAATTCTCCTACAACAATAGTTATTAGGCAAGTATAGGGGTAGCTTCATTCGAAACATTGTATGGAAGAAAGTGTTGCTCTCCAGTATGTTGGGATGAGGTGGGTGAAGCAACATTGTTGGGACCAGAGTTGGTACGTATTACTACAGAAAAGATCCAAATGATTCGACAACGTATACAAACGGCACAAGATCGACAAAAGAGTTATGCGGATCTTCATCGAAAGGATGTGGAATTTAGTATTAGGGATCATGTATTGTTGCGTGTTGCCCCATGGAAGGGAGTTACAATATTCGGGAAGAGAGAAAAGCTCAATCCACGATTTATTGGTCCATTTTAGATTCTTGACCGAGTAGGAAATGTAGCCTATAGACTCGTGTTACCTCCAAGTATGTCTCGTGTTCATAATTTTTTTCATATATCTGTGCTTCGTAAATATGTGAAAGACCCAAACCACGTTATTGAGTTAGAACCAGATGAGATAGCCGAAGACTTAATGTACGAGGAGGTACCACCAAGATCTTGGATAGGAAGGAGCATGTCTTACGTACAAAAGGTCATACCACAAGTCAAAGTTTTGTGGAAGAACCATGCTATTGAGGAAATGACCTGGGAGTTGGAAACGGAAATGAAAGCGAGATATCCTCACCTTTTCGAAACACCAGGTACGTACGTCAATTTCAAGGATGAAATTTCATAAGGAGGGGAGGTTGTAAGACCCCAACTTATTATTAAATGAAATCGAATTTCCTCTATTTATTATTTTGAAATAGTAAGGGTTAATTTGATTAATGTGGTTAGTTATGGATAAAATGCGCAAATATTTCAAATAAGCAAGTGGTTATAAAATATTTATTATTATCGAGGAATATTCATTTGGTCGTGGAATATTCTTACTGTCGGAGAATATTCGCATTTATGGCGCATTGCTTGTGTGGGCCCATAACGGAAAAGCGATTGGATGAAGAAAATGACAAGTATAAGTTGTTTATAAATAATCTATGTAGTTGTTACCAAGTAATACTATTGGAATACTTTATTGGTTAAAACACACGAAGACACCAGATTGCACCAATTATTGATTCTTACGTAAGAAGCAAGCACTACTCAATAATTGTTACAAAGAATTACTGCTTCAATATTTTATTTTATTTATTCAATAATTGCTACGTTGATATTTTATATTGTTGTTGTTTCAATAATTGTCACTACACAAAATATTTTCCATTATCGATCAATAATTCATATTACTTGAATAATATTATTAGATAACATTATTGGCAATGTCTAGAAAGTTCTTGCTTAAGGAGAGGTTTGGTCACCTAATTGCGCGCCAGTAAGGAGAAATCCTTATTGGAAAGCCCTCTCTTTCCTGGAAACGGCCTGGTTGCCAATATTGTGATTCTGTAATATTATTTATGAATAATTAATTATTGATTTATATGATAAGGAAAATATTCATTTTATGTGGATATAGATGGAGAAAATTTTAAAGTGACAATTGTTGAAAAATTGATATTTTATCTTTTCTGATAAATAATTCATTTAAATATATTATTATATTATAATAATATAATAATAGTGATATTTTTACAATGAATGTGGGATATATGAATAAATGAGGAGGAAGAGTATTTTTGTTACTAAAAATATTTAAAACATGTTTTTCATGTTTGTGGACCTCATTTCTTAACTGAAATTTGATTATAGCTTGTAAAATCGTCCGTTTGTGGATTTCGGTCAATTTCTATTTGGAATTTGGAAAAACTTAAACTTACAACGTTGTAGAGAATGGAATTTCCTATGGAGAAGACATAAGGTTCAAATTTTTATGATAAAGGGCTATTTATTATGAATTATTGAAGTTCCGAAGTTCTAGAATAATTGATTTTTGAAGTTTTAATTATTTTTTTAAAGAAAAACATTTTTGGTGAGAGTCCCACATGTGATATAAATGTGTTAAATGGCTGAAATCAGATTCAAAGGTGTACGTAGGAATTTTGATTAAAAATAATATTATTTTATTAAATTTTTTGCTTTGGTATTCTAAGCATTTTCCTATAAATAGGGTGCTTAGGTTAGAATTGAAAATCACACCAGAAACTGAAGTTTTCTCTCTCTATATTATCGAGCGTATTCTTGTGAGTATTTTGATACTTTGAGTGTTGCTATACGGTGCAAGTTCCTTCAGCGTTATATCTGATATTTCAGCCAGAAGTACTATTCTTTTCGAGGTAAAGGATATTATTTTTCTAAAAATGATATTATTTCTTTCAATATTATTATGCCGGAACATTGATAGTATTTTTCTTGTGAAATTCTTGTCTTTTAGTATCGGGTTTACTATTCATGATACTTATTACTTATTCATTCACGTATTTGCACTATTCACTAATACTAAGACTATTCACGTAAAATTAAATTTTCATTTTTTATCCAAAATATCTATTATGGATACTAACTTTGATTTTATCCATGTTTTGATCATTCTTGAATTTTACTCCACTATGATTATTTATGAAGTATTTTGAACTCGATTGTTTAAAGTACTAATCCTTAATATTTGTTCTTTTGTTTCACCGATTCGCTTTTCTTTAGAATATTTTTCATCATCCTCAGTCCTAAATGATGATATTACTGAATATCTTTGGCATGTAGTGCAAAGATGGTTGATTTTCTGATGAATATCTTTGGCCCGTAGTGTAAAGATGAACAGGTGTTGAGATGAACATGACCAACTGATGAATATCTTTGGCCTGTAGTGCAAAGATGAATATTTGATTTAAGATGAATATTGATTGTTGTTACAGGGATAAAATAATGATGATGGACTTTTAAATTCATAGATTATAGTAGATTTCATTCTCTACGTAACTCATCTATGAATTATTATTTTCGCTGCGAATATTGATCTGAAATTTGTTGTCTATTGTATTTTATCAGATTTTTTCCTGTTGAAGACTAACGATAATTTGTTCTATATTATCTTAGTCATAATATTCTTTACTGGGCTAGTTGAGCTCACCCTTTTCCTTTTTGTTCCATTTTTCTTCTTAGGAGGCGAGAATGTAGCGAGTTCTAGTCGGGGTGTGGAATGATGGCTCTAGAAAGTTGTTTTAGTAGTCCTCACCATTTTTGCAAAATAATTTACCAATATTTGTAATGAGCACTTATTTGGGTGTAAATATTGTCTAGATGACAATATTTGTATTTAAACTCATAGTTTTTATGTTGTATTAATAAGTTGTAGTTGTTTCTGTATCATGTTATTGACGACTCAAAATGGGTGATGTATACCTATTTTGGGGGCGTCACAGTATTCATGTTCTACAAAATCGAATCAGTGCGTAGCAGGTAGCTGTGACCCCTTGGCGCAAGATCGCAGCATGCATGCATGCTGCTAGTAATTCAGATGTAATATCGGCGCTGGCCGTAGTGCAAGAGTCGATCCTGAGCAGTGAAGTTTGCTACTTATGCAGACTTTGGACATCCAATGTAACCTAACTTAATGTTATGATCCATGTAACAACAAGGTTAAAACAGAGTCATGCTATGTGTGGTTAGTAAATTTAAAGTTATAAAAATGATTAGTAAGTTACGAACACATTATGTGATAACTTGGTATACACAATGAATGTTAGACAAGTGTTGTGAAGTCAACACTTGGAATTTCTGAAATGTGAATGGTAATGTAAGACTTGTACTAAAATAATAAGTTTAGCTAGAAATGCGTGTTATGTTAAAAAGTGAATATTAGTATGTCTAATGAATGTTGTGGTTTTAATACTATGTATAGGTTGTAAAGCCCCCAAATCCAGGTACTTGAAACCCGAACTCCGTGCTTCACGATACCATTTCTATGAGCGAAATAATACTAATAATAATAACAATAATATAAAGATCAACTTAATTTACATATCATCAGAGTCTAATCCCCAGGTACGAGACCTTTAAACATTCAATACATAGCATGATAGATAATATATCATTGTCTTAATAATATCAAACTATTACATAAACTACCACAAATCTTATTTGGTTAGCTTTCCTTTTCCTTTGTTTCCGCATGAGCCTTCTGGTTGTTCACACTTAGCTGAAAACATTTAAATGAAGCTAGGATGAGCATTTGAGTGCCCATCAGGTATTAACAATTATATACATATAAGCTGAAAGAATTTAAATATTTTCTTTATACTATCCTTCTACAACAAATCAGTAGTTGTGAAATAATCTAAACCGATAATAATAACATAACAACCCTCTTTCAAATTTTTGAAACTACGTACTGACTATAAATAGGGTTATGGTGACATACTATGAACATTGTTTTCATTTTTGAAAAGGTTAAACAGAACTTCATCTGTAAATCGTCATAACTTACGGGCACGAGAGTGATTAGCCCGTTGTACCCTGTATTGATCGATACTACATGCAAGAATGATGTTATCGTTCACTATGTCCACGTTGGGTGCATAAAAGTTTTCTCATGTAAGGGATGTTCATACTTGTCGGGGTTCCAAACCAAAGTAATTCGGTTGGATAATAATAAGGTTTTATCTTGTTCAACAATAATCTATAATTCAACACATATATATATATATATATATATATATATATATATATATATATATACGGGTAATTAACAAAGGTGTATCAACATGTGATTAAATACAATGATTATCCAAGTGGGGACACTTGTATAACCATTTATAGAAATTAACGAACAGAATATATATCTGAATTACCATATACTAATATCAACATATACTAACATGTTGATAATCAATGAGTGTATATATATATATATATATATATATATATATATATATAATAGGGTTAATAATTTGTACAGTAATAATATAATTCTGAAACATTCTTACTCATGTCCATTGCATAAAGAAAATGCAAAGGTAGGATACTTTCCTGGTCTGCTGCTTACAAAATGCAACTTAGTTTTATCTTTTATATCACAACCTATCATTAATCAGATCATTCGTTCGATTAGAATAATATATTATAACATATAGTACTACATTTCGCAGTCAGCACATAACCTAATCACCTTGTCACACATATCTAACAGTCATTGAATCACAAACAAACACTAATACATTCAAATTATCTAAGTCCGGATCAATTTTTGAAACATGTCGGTGTACCGACGGCTTTATCGAGTAATTATCGAGTCTAAGACTCTACACCGAAGTTCAATATAATTTAAACATCGGACAAATTATTTTTAAATGACTTATAATAATTTTTAAACAATTATTATAATCTATCATGAATTTTCAAACATTGGAATCATTATTAAATAATTTAAATATCAAATAATTCTATTGTCATTAACATTTAATTAATATTAAACTATTAATGAAACCATTGCCAAAATATTAAAGTTATTTAATAATAACTTATAATATTTTTAAAGTATTAATATTATCCTTAAATGATTTTTAAAACATTTAAAATCATTTTAAATAATTATCATTAATATTAAAATATTAATGTATTATTTATCCAAATATTAAAAGTCATTAATTATAATTTAAAATATTTTCAATTTATTTATATCCTTTTAAATGATTTTTAAATCAATAAAACCATTTTTTAACCATTTATTTAATGTAATTAATAAATAAATTTAATATCATTAATATTAAATTATTAATGAAATTATCCTTTAAATATTAAAAGTTATATTTTATAACTTAAAATATCTTTAAACACTTTATTTTCATTTAAAATAATTTTATAATATTAAAATCATTTTTAAACTAATTTATTTAATATAATTATTAAATAACCTTAATATCATTAATAATAATTAATTAATGAAATTTACCTTTAAATATTGAAAAGTTATATTTTATAACTTAAAATATTTTTAAATACCTTATTATAATTTAAAATGATTTTTAATATAATAAATCATTTTTAATTTATTTATTTAATTCATTTATTAAATATCTTAATTATCATTAATATTAATTTATTAATGAATTTCATCACAAAATATTAATAGTCATTAAAAATAACTTAAAATATTTTCTTATAACATAATATAATTTTAAATGATTTTCAAATATTAAAATCATTTTTAAATAATTTATTTAATATAATAATTAAATAAATTAAATACCTTTTAATATTTCAAAAATATTAAATATTTATGAAATATATTAAAAATAATTAAAAACTAATTTTTGGACTTTAAAATAATTTATTATGTATTTTTAATAACTAAAAACTAATTTTCTATAATTATTTAATAAAAATATAATTTTTATAAATAAACTGTCGCTAAAGACCACCTATAGCGACAGAACCGTCGCTATAGGTGTTCTTCATGTTCTTCACACAAACCCAAAACATCAAGACAGTTATTGAGCTAGCTAGTTTGACCATGATTAATTCTTAACACAAGGTGTTTGTGGACTTGTTTTTGGTCAAATCGTGTAGTACAAATGCACCACTACAAGATCCAACAACAAACATGATCAAAACATGCACCAATTGAAAGATCTAAGGGCCTAAAGTAGCTGTCAAATATGTTCATTTCTGGGTTTGCCCAGAAATGAAGAACAGTACGACTTGCCTACTTTGGGCTTCCACAACTTGAAATTCGTGTAATGCTTTTATGATATAATGCTTTCATGTTGTAGACCGCATGTAACTTAAGAGATCTATCACCAAACATCATCAAAACATCAACAGAATCAATGGATTCAAGCTGATCAAACCATGTCAGATGACATGATCATGAATTTTCTGGGTTACCCAGAAAATGCATTTCATGAGCGTCTGGCTTGGTTTGACCGGCCACTAAGATCTATCTGATTGCGTTTTTAGTGATCTAGTGCCATAATTTTGCAGTCCAAACAACAGACTATAACTTAGATGCAACAACAGAACCAAAACATCAACACACTTGTCAGATCTAAAGCCATAAAAACTTGTCAGACACAATTTTATACTTTCTGGGTTGCCCAGAAATAGCCCGGTCATGGTCGATCAACGACCTTTGACCAACAATATCATGCAATATAGACTAGATCTAAGTCTGATTCTTGATCCAGATCAAAGACTACATATCAGACTACATATTTAAACCTTTAAACAACAAAAACCCAACACAAAAAGAGATCTACAAGGCCTGACATTTGGTTATCAGACATCAAAACTAAATTTCCAGATTTTAAAAATCTTCAAATCCGAGCCTCTAGATGTTATGGATCTAACATCTAGCAACCCAGATCATCATTATACACTACTAACAACATGTTTAACACATAAAAACTAACATCTAACACATTGATAAGATCAGATTTCAAGCTAGGGTTTTATACTTTCTATGATCAATTTCTGATTCTGGCTTCTGAATCTGTTAAAGATGTTTGTGGGGCTTGAATATGTGACTGAAATACTTCTATATTTCGTTGGTTTTAGTGAGAGAGAGGATTGGTTGGGTGTTTGAGCAAAATGAGCAAAAATGTGACTTTCTCTTTCTCTTTGATCGTTATATAATACTAGTATGCAATGTATATAGCTGGCATTAGGTTGATATGTGTTGATTTAAGGCACATGGGGTTAGTAAGATTTGGTGAACAACTTCACCTAAGGTCAAAACCTACATGCTAGCTTCATTAATGTATAAAAGGGCAATATGGACATTAGGCTTGCAATTTTAATGGCTTAAATGTAATCTTATCAAACCCTTAGGGTTTGACCCTTAGGGTTTAGCATATAACATTTGTAAGATTTAGCAATTAGGGTTTGAAAAATATAAAATTTTAGTTTCTAAAATTTGTAATCAGTGTTTTCTTAATTAGATTAGGGTTCTAATTATACATGAACATTAGGGTATTATTTACTAATTATAATTGTCCTTGCTAATTTAGCAATTATGGTTTATAATTTTGGTAATTAGGGTTACCAAATCACAATTAGGGTTTCTAATTAGGGTTCTAGTCATTAAGGTTTTAAATTACTAATTAGGTTTTCCTTAATTAACAATTATAATTTTAACACTTGCTAATTAATAACATTAACACATGTACACACAATATTTAACTCGAAATTTGAGTTTCAAGTTAGGGTTAAGCATAGTAGAACTAGGGTTTTCAAATACTGCACCATAATTAACCGATCATTATTAGTACGTACATACCGTACATATTTATAGCACTGAAAAATCAAAATATAATTAATATTATATTATTATTCTCATGCCTTGATCAAAATCCAAAATTAGGGTTTGGATTCCATATCTGATTTATCCGCCATACTTAACATTATTAAATAAGTTAAAATAATTAACTTAATAATCAGATTAAAATTCATATAATAAAATAATTATTATAATTATTAAAATCTATATACGCACAACACGCAAGTATACGTGGTCAACAAGTAATAGAGTGATAAGTAGAGTATCGCTCCCACAGAGACTAACTAGCAATAATCTTAACTTACAATTACCAATTTCCTATTAACCCTAATTTTATTAAACAATTCAACTCAATAATTAAAATTAAAGAATCTAAATTAAAGAATAATTAAACTATCACAAAATAATCACAAATATCAAAATCTGAATTTCAAACAATTAATGGAGAATTAGACTTATGATTTCACCCCAAGCTTCACTCTATCGATTTTAACACCTTTATTCCACTTCAATTTACTATCCCAATTTATTAATCAAGAACACGAATGTAGTATTAACCACCTCTCGATGCACTAATACCATATTAACTTAAATCCACAATTAAGATAGAAACAAGTTAAACACCTTAATTAACTAACTCACTATATCTCTATGTGAATTACAATTAAAGAAGGTTTAAGAATAAGTTCTCTATCCGATTACATGCGATGTCAAGCATATCTCTACCTTAACATTCATCAAGATTCTCGCTATTCACAAAATTCATGAACACATGCTATATTAATTAGGTCTAGATTTGAATATCCTCTCGATTCCAAACAAATCCACAAAGAATTGTTGATCGTGCAATTCATAGATTCAAGCTCAAATCAATATAGATAAACCGAAATAGATTATCGAAATGGAAATCAAAGTTTACAAAATCATCGCTTTCACTTAAAGATCCATCATAAGCCTAAAAAGTGAATTAGTTCATACTAAACAAAATAAACACCTAATAAATCATAGAAAACATTCTTTTGATTACAACAAATAATAGCCTAAGACGAAGAATATTGAAAACACCCTTCACGTAGCCTAGAATCGCAATCGCCTTGAAAATCTCTCTCAAAATACTCCTCCAAAGCTTGCTATCAAAAACTCGAATTAATCTTCGTTATATGCCTTGTTGTATTGTTGAAGTTGTTATTGATAGAGTAATAGATGTCTAAAGATACAAGCTCCAAATTAAATTCCTTCAATTAGAGTTCCATTGTCATGCAAATTGCTAGAAACCATGCCCAAGAAGAATTTTAATCATAACAGACACTTCAAATCGATTACACACCTCACCCTACGGGGTTCATATGTGTATATATATACGCCACCTCGACGGGCATCCTTTTCTGTCTAGCTCGAATGAAGACCCCACCCTTGCTGGGGTGTAAAGGCAAATATACGCCCACCTCCTACGGCTACCTTTCTCGCTAATCGAGATTAAGACCCTCGCCCTTCGGGGGGTGTATAGTTAATGATGCCATCCCTCGCAAGGCATGTCTTCTCGCCAGATGACTTTTGCTCAACTTCTAACTTTCTTCCAATTATGCTCCAATTGACTTCAAATCACACCAAATAGTTCCAAATGTACGCTGAATGCTACAACCACCATCCTACACATGAAATAACATAAAACAAGTAAAATGAACATGATCACAAGAATTTAGCAACAAATAAGCATGAAATGGACATCAATCGCCAGATATAAAATCCACTTATCAAAATCCCCAAAACTTAAACCGCTATAGTCCTCGAGCACAAAAAACTACACTACATGCAATGCAATGCAATGCAATGAAATGAATATGACCTAACTTATATGCTTTCAAATCCAACAATATCGCAGAATCAAGATTATCTTAACTACCAAATAAAAACAAGCAACTATACAATATCAACCACCAAAACCAATCTACAATTCCATTTTAATCCTCAAATCTCAAGCCATCATCACCGTATAGTAGTGTGTGTGTGTGTGCAACATCCATGATAACCGATACCGACTCAAATTTCAATACATAACCAATCTCTTAGAAGGAATCATGCAAAGGCAAACTTAAAAATTTCAAAAATGCATAATTCCAACTAAAACTAAACAATCACTAATCTCTGGGTTCAAGCAAGGTACTTATACTTTATTTATATATTTTTTTTTTTTTTTTTTTTTTTTTTTACATACGGGGGCTTTTTGCTCTTTTCCCGCTTTTTTCATTTTTTTTTTATATACATACATGATCGCAAATGTCTCATCCCATTAGGGTCGATAAAGGTTACCCCTTAGCGAAGCTTTCAACCAACGACTCCTGCACCATAAAAGACCTTAGGGCGCTTAGGTGTAAAGACAATCCCCAGCGCATTTCGTTTTCAAGTAACAAAGGCCCCAAACAAGACTAGTCATTATATATATATATATACTTTTTTATATAAAGCTTATATACCCCACCTATCATCCCCCAAACTTAGGTTCTTGCCTAATTTTTTGCCTTTTACTGCTCTATCCTTATCATTTTCTCATTTACTCTAGCATTATCCTTTAGAGACCATTTAGGTATCAATTTGAACTCGACTACCAACAACGATGTTATTATTCGTGCTATCCTTATTATACCAGCTTCAAATAAGCTCAAGATTCATTCATAAACAAAATTGTGATCATAGTTCTAATACTCAATATCAGATTTGTTAACTTATTGTCAATCACATCATCGGCCCACAAACAATATGAAATACAACATCGATGGACTTACGCAACACAAACTATTATATATATATATATATATATATATATAGATAACAAAATGCATTACAAGATTATCTACTATGCAATGACAAACATTAACCTAAGCTACTATGAATGCACCTAAGCTATCATGCAATACTGAAATTAAGATGCAATACAAAATTTAAATGACAAAATGTAAAATGCAACCTAAATGAGCTAAATGCATGCAAACATGTATTTAAATCCCCAAACTTAAGTAATACAATGTCCTCATTGGATGAATAGTCAAAATAAGTACGAGGACTTCCTCGCTATCGCTTAAGTCCGAGGAGGTGGTTGTTGTTCTTCTTCGTCCAATCACTTGTGGAAACCTCGGGCATCGGCATGGGTCGTTGATATGGAAATTGGGCCACGGGTTGAAGCTTTGTAGAGTTGTGTTGAGAGCGAGGCGAAAGATGCGCTCATAGCATCAAACATATGATCTTGCCTCATTGCCAATCGCCTCATTTCCGACGTGTCATGTTGTTGTGCATTCAATTGATTTTGAAAAACAAGGAATTGAGAACTGATATGGCCTCTACCGCAGACCGCCGCCATTCCTTTGATCGCCCATTGGTTCATCATCCTCCCCGATGTCTCCAGAAGATCCACGCTGCCTTCCTAATCCGACGGAAAAATAAAACCTGCACTACGCGGATGTGACTCACCCCATATATACGAATACCGCTATCATTCTAGAATCAAGCAATGCAAGCGATAATTGTGTGGGCTCATCGTCGACCATCTAACCCCTCAGATTGCTACACAACCCCACAAAATGAGTGATGGGTGTGGCAAGCCTCCGTAAAAGTTTCCACGTAAGTACCGACGGATGGAGGAACAAATAATGGCCCCGACATCGATGATGAAATCTTGCACAATGGCGCATAAACAAGAATGCCTTCTCTTTGTGACATCCGAGGTGTGTTGAGATGGAAGCAATTTAGCACATAGGAAGGCGCATCAAATTTTGCCATACCGCTTAAGGTCTTTTCTATGAAACACTAAGGCTCCCTTCCACCTCGATCCAAGATGTTCCCGCTTTGTCATCTCCGTGATTATAGCATCATAGTCCCGGGTCAAAATTATGGAGATGAGCATAATGGCAAAGTAGGTAAACCCGTAGTTGGTAGTAGGTGTTGATGGCGCCAACACCGAATGGAACCAACCGACCCTCGCACAAATGCGTGAATGGTTCTTTGTCCTCAACATTTGCATAAAATTCTTTGACAATGTTAACAACGGCGTTCCGCCCTCTATGAATTTGGTCCATCCTTTTGTAAATTTGAGGCATAAGCTCCCCATCGTTAGGATCCGGCACAACCCCCTCTCCCAAGTAAGGGCTTTGGTGAGCATGTAGTCATACCTATTTACCATATGCAAGGCAAGACTTGCAAATTTTCTACGATCGAAGGTGCGGTTGGTTGAGATGGTCGAACTTTCTCCCCTTTAGCGCTTAGAAGATGATTGTGAAGCCATGTCTCCCCTATTGTTGATTTCTTTTAGCTCTCCCCAAACTTTTCAATTTTATCCTCTCTAGCTCACAAGTATACTCTATGTTTGCTTTTATATCAATTGTTGTGGAGATTTGGTATGAGATGTGGTGATATATATAGAGGTAGAAGGATGGCTACCATCGGTGGAGTGGAAGAGGTGGGGAGATTAATGGAGTTAAGGTGGTAGTGGTAGTAATGGGTAGTGGTTAGAGAGATTTAATTATTGTAGTGGGGGAATTGGAGAAAGTGGGTTAGTGGTGTGTTATTGGAAGGGGAGAAGTCTATGTAATCGCCAAAGTCTGTTGTTTTTCAGACCCCACCTCCTACGGGGTATTGTATTAGGAAGGCCCACCTGGCTGGGCTAGTATTCTCATCAACTGATTCGGGGACCCCACCCCCATGGGGGTCAGAGGTAAAATGGCCCCGCCTTAATGGCATGCCTACCGTCATTTTGAGACCCCACCCCACGGGGTTATAGTAAAAAAGGGCTCACCCCGGGCTACGGGCATGCCTACCGTCAGTTTCTTTTTTGCTTCAATGTAGTTCACTTTTTGCTTCAATGTAGTGCTTGATCATCCTTCATCCATCCTCAAGGACATATAAAACATGAAGTTTAGTGGATTGTTTATAATGTGAAGTATTGATGAGAGATTAACTAGACTTTCAATGTATGCTACTAACTATTAATTGAATAAAATCTATATTAAATGACTATAAATGAAAAATACGAGAAATAAACTAAAGATTGGGTTGCCTCCCAATTAGCGCTTGATTTTAAGTCGCTCAAATTTCGACTACTTCCTCGCTCATGTTGTGTCAATCAATGTGATGGCGATCACGCTTGAGTCGGCTTTCTCCACCCCAATAATGCTTCAAACGGTGTCCGCTTACTTTTTGAACGATCTAGTGGATTTCAACCGTAGAGTTCCACCGCGCCATGAGAGAAAACCCGCTTGATAGTAAATGGTCCCACCATCTCGATTTTAAGCTTTTCGGGAACAATCGCAATGTGAGTTGAATCAATAATAGTACCGATTGACCCGCTCAATGTTCGATGCATAATTTTCTCGGTCGTGCCATCTTTTTTACCTTTTCTTTGTAAATTTTGGAATTCTCATAGGCGTGAAGGCTAAATTCATCGAGTTCATTCAATTGAAGTAGTCTTTTCTCCCCACAACCGCTTGATCAAAATTGAGTTTTTGCACCGCCCTAATATGCCTTATGTCAGAATCTACCCGTAAGTGACATGCCTTCCCATATAAGAGTTGATATGGTGACATCCCGATTGGTGTCTTATATGCAATCCGGAGATGCCCATAATGCATCATCCAATCTAAGCGACCAATCTTTCCGACTCGGATTCACCACTTTCTCTAATATCTTCTTAACTTCTCGCTTGATACCTCACCGTCCACTTGGTTTGAGGGTGATACGTCAGTAGCTACCTTGTGGTTGACCCCATACTTGGCCAAAAGAGCAAGAAAGGACTTATTGCGTAAGTGACTACCTTCACATCGATAATTGCTCTCGCGTGCCAAACCTCGTGAAGATGTTCTTTTGAAGGAACTTGAGGACCACTTTGGCATCGCTTTGATGGTAATGTCAGCAGCTTCAACCCACTTTGACACGTAGTCCACCGCGAGTAGAAATGTATTGATTGTTCAAAGACGAGGGAATGGCCCCATGAAATCGATACCCCATACGCCAAAAATTTCCACTTCAAGAATCGTTTGTAGAAGGCATCTCATTCCGCTTTCAAATGTTGCCCACCCTTTGACACCTATCGCATTGTTTGACAAAATGGTGGGCATCTTTGAATAATGTAGGCCAATAAAAACCAGATTGCAACACCTTAGTCCGTCATGTCCTCTCACTCCCATAATGCCCGCCATATGCATGATGAGTGACACTCATGCGTAATGTTCTTCACTTCACTATAGGGGACGCACCGTCAATCATTTTGTTTGCAAGACCGCTTGAACAAATATGGTTCATCCCATATGTACCATTTCACGCCATGAAGAAATTTCCTTTTTCGTTGTCTTGTGAGATCGTGGTAGAATGTTGCTCACAAGAAAATTTGCATAATCCCCATACCACGGAATCTCTCAATAAATCCCAAACAATTGCTCATCCGGGAATGACTCATTAATCTCACATCCGTCGCCTTTTTCTTTCCCCTTGGTTTTCCAACCTAGACAAGTGATCGGCTACTTGGTTCTCCGTCCCCTTTCTATCCTTTATTTCTAAGTCAAACTCTTGAAGTAGGAGAATCCACCGATAAGGCGTGGCTTAGCATCCTTTTTCGCTATCAAGTACCGAATCACCGCATGGTCTGTGTAGACTATCACCTTAGTCCCGATCAAGTAAGCCCAAAATTTGTCAAACGCATACACCACTGCAAGCAATTCTTTTTTCTGTGGTTGTGTAATTCATTTGAGTTTCTGTAAGTGTTTTGCTTTGCATAGTATATGGCGTGAAACACCTTGTCTCGACGTTATCCCAAAATAAATTTCAACCGCTGTAGTCACTTGATCACACATAAGCTCGAATGGCATGCTCCAATCCGGCAGACTATAATGGGGGTCAGAGTCAATTTTCTCTTTAATAAGTCAAAAGTCATCTTGCATTCTTCATCAAAGTCGAAAGTCGATCCCTTCTCTAAAAGACTCGCAGAGGTTTCACAATTTTAGAGAAGTCTTTATAAACCTCCCAGAGAACCCAAAGATGTCCCAAGAAACTCCTAATACCCTTAATCGAGCTCTGGGAGGCGCTTTTTCAATAGTTTCCAACTTTGCTTTGTCAACTTCCAATCCTTGAGCCGATACCTTATGGCCCAAAATTATGCCCTCTTCAACCATGAAGTGGCATTTTTCCCAATTTAGTACGAGATTCGTGTCCTTACATCTTTGCAACACCATGACCAGATTCTTTAAGCAAATATCGGTTATCCCCATAGACCGAAAAAAGTCATCCATGAAGACCTCAACATTTTTCTCCACCATATCCGAAAAATGGCCATCATACACCGCTGAAAGTTGCAGTGCATCAGATAACCCCAAATGACATCCTCCTCGAATGCAAATGTGCCGTAAGGGCACGTGAATGTGGTCTTCTTCGATCCTCCTGAGCGATGACTATTTGGTTGTAGCCCGAGTACCCATCCAACAAATAAGAATACTCATGTCCCGCCAATCTATCCAACATTTGATCAATAAATGGCAATGAAAATGGTCTTTTTCGGGTTGCTTTGTTCAATTTTCTATAATCCATGCAAACCCTCCAACCTCGCACACGTTTCTAGTCAGATTAATTCATTGTCCTCATTCTCGCACCACCGCTATTCCTCCTTTTTTTCTAAGACGCACCGCACCGACTAACCCATTTGTCGTCGAAAATCGTAGATGATGCCACATCTAACCACTTCAAAATTTCCTTCTTCACAACTTCCTTCATAATCGTTAAGTCGTCGTTGTTGCTTCACCGCTGGTTTTGCCTCATCTTCCATTAAAGATCTTGTGCATGCAAAATGAAGGGTCGATTCCCTTTATGTCCGCAATTGTCCATCCACCCAATAGCCGATTTGTGTTCCAAGCACCTCAACAACTTTTCTTCCCGCATTTCGCTAAGTACAAATTAAATAATAACAGTAAAGAATTTGAATTGCCTAAATACGCATACCGAGGTGTTTAGGGAGTGGCTTAAGTTCCAAAGTTGGTGGTTCCTCCAATGATGGTTTTAATTTTTTTCTGTGTCTCCTCCTCGTGCAAGGGTTCAAATGGTGCTCTAAATCGAACTCACTGTGGCAACGAATCTAGCATCCGTAAGTAGTCCACCAATTCCGGTCGTCAACCTCTTCATCTCCCAATAAAGTTGTTTCTAACGGATCGTTGACCAAACTCTTGCTCATATCTTCACCGATGATTTGCTCAATTAAATCCATTCAAAACATTCTTCCTCATCCGTGGGGAATTTCATGGCCTTGAACACATTGAATTTTATTTCTTGATCTTGGACCCTCATAGTCGCTTCTCCTTTTTGTACATCTACGAGTGTCCTACCCGTGGCCAAAAATGGTCTCCCTAGATAATTGGGATGTTCTTGTCCTCCTCAAAGTCCGTAATGATAAAGTCCATGGGGATATAAAACTTATCCACTTTCACTAAGATGTCCTCTACTATGCCTCTTGATATGTGACCCACCTATCCGCCAACCGTAATGAGATATTTGTAGGTCTTGGTGCACGGGCAAACCCAATTTCGTATATAACGACAATGGCATAAGGTTTACACTCACCCCAAATCACATAAACACTTGTCAAATGCATATTCCCGATCGTATGGAATAGTGAAGCTCCCCGTGTCCTTGAGTTTTGGTGGTAATTTCATCAGTAATACCGCACTACACTCCTCGCTAGTGCAACCGCCTCAAAATCTTCCCATTTCTTCTTCCTCGATGTAATCCCTTTCATAAATTTTATGTAGCTCAAGATTTGTTCTAGGGCTTCGCAAATGGTATGTTGATTTGAAGTTTCTTGAAAACTTCCAAAATTTTGCAAATTGCTTGTCTAATTTTTGTTTTTGAACTCTTTGTTGAATGGTGGGGAGGATAGACAACCGTTTATTAACTCAGTTTGTTCTTTTCCATTTGTTTTTCGTCCCCCGCTTTACCTCACCCAATCGTATTTTTCTTTCTCTCTTCAACCTCCTTTTCAACCGAAATTTTTCGCCTCTTTAGACCTCAAGTCAAGCTTTCCACTTCTCAACATAATAGCTTGACACCGCTCGCTCGTGATTACCCTTAGGATTTCTCTCTGTCACTTGGTAACGCCCCTCAGGGTCTATTATTCAATGCCAACGCAATTTGTCCTATCCGATTCTCTAGATTCTCGATCGCCATCTCTTGTGATTTCATAGCTATTGCTTGATTTTTCATAGCCACCTCATTGCTAGTTATGTATTTTGTCACCAACTCCTCTAGATCCGATTTCTTTCTTGATGTTGTGTCGGTTGTTGATGGTTCTCAAATCCTCGTGGATATGATGATCTTGGAGCTTGTTGTCACCGGTTATTATCGCTCCATGAAAAATTTGATGATTCCTATTCCCTGGTTATAAGTGTTTTGGTACATATTCTCATGAATTTCTATTAGAGCTACCTATAAACCGGATTTGATGTCGATTGATTACGCATTGATCCAGTAGGATGGTCACCCGCACACAATTCATATACCACCGCAACTCTTGCTGTACTCAGCCCCCTCGCATGGCATCCAACTTCTTTGAAAGTGCGTAAATCAGGTTGTATATGTCATCACACCATCTACTTCTAACACCCCAACGCTTTGCTTGTGTCATTCTTGTTGTGGGCCATTGGTAGTTGTTTGCCGCCATGGTTTCAATCAAATCATATGCTTCCTCGTAACTCTTGGCCATGAATGCTCCGCCCGATGTTGCATCAATACTAGTTCTGAGATTCCCATGTAGTCCGTTGTAAAATGTGTTCATTTGCAGCCACTTGGTAATCCATGATGTGGGCATTTTCTGAGCAATTCTTTATATCTCTCCCATGCCTCATATAACGACTCCCCATGTTGCTGCTCAAACATCGTTATCTCGTTCTCATCTTTGCGCTTTTCACGGTGGAAAGAATTTGGCTAGGAATTTCGAGCTAAATCCTCCCATGTAGTAATCGATCCAAAGCAGAGAGAATGCAACCAACTCTTCGCCTTGTCCCAGAGAGTGAATGGGAACAAGCGAAGTCTCACCGCATCATCCGACACCCCATTGTACCTAAAGGTGTCGCAAATCTCCGTAAAAATCGACTAGATGTTCGCTCGATCGCCATTTGCCAATCCCCAAACCGAATCGAATTCAATCATTTGAATCGTCCCAGCTTGATTTCAAATGTGTTAGCAGCTATCATGGGCCGGTGATGCTTGATCGCAGCAGCTCACCACTTGGGTGTGGCGAAGTCCCTTAACGCTTCGATCTTCTACCGCCATTTCTCTCTCCTTTTCGGATGTTTCAATTTTGCCTCGCTTCTTGATCCACTTACTCAACCTCTCAAACCTTTTCTCAATGTCGCCCTCAAAAGGCAAAGAAGTCCGATTTTTGACCGAGTTTGCATAAACCGCTTCCAACACCTCAAAATAAGAAGCACAAAACAAAATAAAATGTCTAAGTAAAACTGGATTAATTAAACCGATATTGTAAAACTATTAAGATTTATACTAAATAGTCCCCTAAGAACGCCGCCAAAAAACTTGTTGGGTAAAATCTATATACGCACAACACGCAAGTATACGTGGTCAACAAGTAATAGAGTGATAAGTAGAGTATCGCTCCCACAAGAGACTAACTAGCAATAACTTAACTTACAATTACCAATTTCCTATTAACCCTAATTTTATTAAACAATTCAACTCAATAATTATAATTAAAGAATCTAAATTAACGAATAATTAAGCTATCATAGAACAATCACAAATATCAAAATCTTGAATTTCAAACAATTAATGGAGAATTAGACTTATGATTTCACCCCAAGATTCACTCTGATTTTAACACCTTTATTCCACTTCAATTTACTATCCCAGTTTATTAATCAAGAACACGAATGTAGTATTAACCACCTCTCGATGCACTAATACCGTATTAACTTAAATCCACAATTAAGATAGAAACAAGTTAAACACCTTAATTAACTAACTCACTATATCTCTATGTGAATTACAATTAAAGAAGGTTTAAGATTAAGTTCTCTATCCGATTACATGCGATGTCAAGGATATCTCTACCTTAACATTCATCAAGATTCTGCTATTCACAAAATTCATGAACACATGCTATATTAATTAGGTCTAGATTTGAATATCCTCTCTCGATTCCATACAAATCCACAAAGAATTGTTGATCAGGCAATTCATAGATTCAAGCTCAAATCAATATAGATAAACCGAAATAGATTATCGAAATGGAAATCAAAGTTTACAAAATCATCGCTTTCACTTAAAGATCCATCATAAGCCTAAAAAGTGAATTAGTTCATACTAAACAAAATAAACACCTAATAAATCATAGAAAACATTCTTTTGATTACAAATAATAGCCTAAGACGAAGAATATTGAAAACACCCTTCACGTAGCCTAGAATCGCAATCGCCTTGAAAATCTCCTCAAAATACTCCTCCAAAGCTTGCTATCAAAAACTCGAGATTAATCTTCGCTATATGCCTTGTTGTAATGTTGAAGTTGTTATTGATAGAGTAATAGATGTCTAAAGATACAAGCTCCAAATTAAATTCCCTTCAATTAGAGTTCCATTGTCATGCAATTACTAGAAACCATGCCCAAGAAGAAGTTTAATCATAACAGACACTTCAGAATCGACACCCCCCCTCCTTGGGGTTCATATATATATATACCATTTTGCTTCCTGGGCATCCCTTTTCTCGCTCAAGCTCAATCGAAGACCTCTCGCCTTGCCGGGGTGTAAAGTAAAAATACGCCACCTTGCCTACCTACCTTTCTCGCTAATCGAGATTAAGACCCTCACCTTTACGGGTGTATAAGGATAATGATGTCCGCCTCCGACGCATGTCTTCTTCCCAGATGACTTTGTCAACTTCTAACTTTCTTCCAATTATGCTCCAATTGACTTCAAATCACACTAAATAGTTCCAAATGTACGCTCAATGCTACAACCACCATCCTACACATGAAATAACATAAAACAAGTAAAAATGAACATGATCACAAGAATTTAGCAACAAATAAGCATGAAATGGACATCGAATCACGATATAAAATCCACTTATCACTCTTTTATCGAGTTTTAAAGAAGAAGTAATAAAACACTTATGTGCTTATGTGATTATGACTTATGTGCTCGTGAGTGTCGAGTAGTAATGATTAGTAATTAAAACTAAAAATTTGGTTGACAGGATGTCTAATGTAGGAGGATCTAGTCAGGCTAGAGAGGAAGGATCCCAGATGCCTAGAGAGGAGGAGCCTCGAGATATTCAGCTGATTTGGGGACAATTCATCGCCATGGGAAACAGCCTGCTCATGTGCAGTGGTTGAGCGGAGAGAGTACCTGATGAGGATAATGAGATAGAGGCGGATGAGGAGGATCCCGTGGAGCTGCCACAGTTGGATGAGGAGAATGAGGAGGAAGAGATTCCACTTAACTCAATAGTTGCCCGTATGTACGACGAGGTATACGACCACAATGTGGAACTTCAAGATACCGTCGAGGAGTTGGAAGAGATATTAGCTGAACAACAGACCTCGATGGCACAGAAGGACGATGAGGTCTAGGATCGAGAGGAACGTCTGAATAATGTTGAAGAAAAGCTGGTTCACACTGAAGGAGAGAACGAGCAAATGATAGAAGAGATTGCAGAGTTGAAGAACAAGTTGAAAGAGGAATCTACAAAGAGGGCAAGAGCTGAAGACGTGTATAATGAAGCTTATCAAAGAGCCAGAATAGCAGAGAGGGACGCACAAGCAAAGAGGATGAAGATAGAAGAGATGAATAACGTATTCAACACCGTGATCAATCGAGCTCAAGATCGGGTCATGTGTTATCCTATTCAGTTCGAGATGCTGCCATCGTACATTTTAGATCGCCAAACAATGATTCAAATTATGGAAGAGGAGCGTCGTAAGGCTACACAGTATCGTAGTAGGATATCGTAGGGAATGTAATTGATATGTGATTTGTGGTGTGGTAAATAAAATGTAAATCCCGGATATGATGTAACCAATGGGATAGGATGATGATAAAGTAATCCTGCAACTTTTGTAGTTCAGGAAAAGTAATGGAAATAGCAGTGATGCTATTGTTTTGATATTTTTAGAAGATTATGAATGAATAAAAGTTATTATTTTATTCAAAGTGTTATGTGTTATGTGATAATCTTTTATGATGTGCAACTTAAGTATATAATACTTAAAAGGTTGACTAGAATCTAATGGGTGTATTTTAACAGAAAATGCCTCCAAGACGCCAACCACGACAAAGGAACCCTAAGAATACCAACAACGCTGAGGATAATCCAGTTCAACAATTCGTAACGCTACTAACAGGAGTATTACAGAATCAACCACAGAATCAAGCTGCGACTTTTAAAGATTTCAAGGAGGTTGGGCCACCAGAATTTCGTGGGTCCATGAATCCGGTTGAGGCACAGACCTGGATCATGGAAATAGAGAAAGTTTTCGATGTTGCTAGGGTAGAGGATAACCAGAAGACTGCTTTTGCAACATTCATGTTGAAAGCAGAAGCTAGTTATTGGTGGCAAGCCAATAAAACCCGAGGAGGTCAAGGGGTAATGTCTTGGGAAAGGTCCAAGGAAATATTCTTTGAGACCTATTTCCTAGAAAGTTCGAAGAATCAGATGTAGGTACAGTTTCGGGAACTGAAGTAAGGCACCATGACAGTGTCAGAGTATACAGCGAAATTTAATAAACTAGTGAAGTTTACGCCATATCAGGTGAATACGGATGAGCGCAAGGTAAGGAGATTCGAGCAGGGACTGAAGCCATGGTTGTACAGCAGAGTTTCCCTGTCCCAGCTAATGACGTTTGTAGTGGTGCTTGAGAAAGCAATTCTCGCTGAAAGTGGAGGCGAGGCTGTAACAAAGCACAACCAAGAGTAGAGGAAGAAGAAGAATGAAGGTGAAGCTAAGAATGGTGGAGGTAGTAACGGTGGAAATGGCAACAACAATTTGAAGAGAAAGCGGAGTGAAAATGTGGGAGCTAGAAATCAGCAAAGATAACCAGCAGAAGAAGAAGATGGATGCATGTGCTACATACGGAAAGTTTCACTTGGGTTTGTGCTTAAGGGGGAAGCGGGCGTGCTTTAATTGTGGGCAGGAGGGTCACGTTGCCCCAAACTGCACTCAACCCAAGAAGAATGTTTGCTACACCTGCGGGTCTAAAGATCATTTTGCTCGCGAGTGTCCAAAGAAGAAAACGGGTGAGACAAATGGAAGCAAGGGGAATGCTAATGGAGGTGCACTGACTATTGCTGTGCCAACGTCAACAAATAAGCCCACAGCCAGAACCTTCAATATGACAGTGCAGGACGCGGTGCAGTCAAAAGATGTCGTGTCAGGTATTATCCCAATCAATGATATAAATGCATATGTATTATTTGATTTGGGTGCTACTTGCTCGTTTATATCTGATGAGTTTGCTAAGAAGTTAGAAATACCTAGTGAAGAATTGAATTTCCCTTTAAACATAGAAATTACGAATAGGGAGGTAATTCCTGTTAGGTCCGTATACAAGAATCGTAGAGTGAATATAAAGGGGAATATTATGACAGTAGATTTAATTCCGATAAAACTTGGAGATTTTGACGTAATATTGGGAATGGATTGGTTATTCAATTATGGAGCGATAATTGATTTCCAAAAGAAGTGTGTAAACCTTATGACCTCGTCAAAGGTAGTTTTTTATGGTAGCAAATTGCCTAGACAAATGAGGTGTCTGACGGTTATGCAGGTCAAGAAATTGTTGAGTCAGGGCTGTATAGGGTATTTAGCTTCTATAGTTGATACTCAAAAGAAGGAGGGTGTAAAATTAGAGGAAATACCAGTGGTTAGGGAATTCGGGGATGTGTTTTTGGAAGATTTGCCAGGACTTCCGCCTGACTGAGAGATCGAATTCGTGATTGACTTAGTGCCACGAACCGCTCCGATATCAAAGGCCTCGTACAGAATGGCTCCGGTAGAGATGAAAGAACTGATGGTGCAATTGCAAGAACTGTTAGATAAGAAATACATTCAGCCGAGTGTGTTACCGTGGGAAGCGCCGGTGTTGTTTGTGAAGAAGAAGGATGGGTCAATGCGTCTTTGCATTGATTATAGAGAATTAAACAAAGTCACTATTAAAAACAAATATCCATTGCCAAGAATAGATGACTTGTTTGATCAATTGAAGGGTGCTAGATATTTCTCAAAAATAGATTTGAGAAGTGGGTATCACTAACTGAAAGTAAGGAAGGAGGATGTACCGAAGACGGCATTCTGAACTCGCTATGGACATTACAAATTTTTAGTGATGTCTTTTGGTTTGACAAACGCCCCTGGAGCGTTCATGGATTTAATGAACAGGGTGTTTAAACCATTTTTAGACAAGTTTGTGGTGGTATTTATCGATGATATTATGGTGTACTCTAAAACTCAAGAAGAACACGTGGAACACTTACGTCTGATGCTGGAGACGCTAAGAAAAGAAAAGTTGTACGTAAAATTCTCTAAATGTGAATTTCGGCTAGAACGTGTACAATTCCTTGGGCATGTAATCGATAAGGATGGAATTTCAGTGGATCCATCAAAAGTCAAAGCTGTGATAAATTGGGAACAACCATGAACTCCATCGAAATGAGAAGTTTCTTCGGATTGGCAGGCTATTATAGACGGTTTATCCAGGATTTTTCCAAGATTGCCACTCCGTTGACAAATTTGACGAGAAAATCTATAAAATTTGTTTGGACAGAGAAATGTGAAGAGAGTTTTAAAGAATTAAAAAAGAAGATACGTGCGGCACCTGTGTTGTCGTTACCAGATAATACAGGAAACTTTATGGTGTATAGTGATGCTTCACACAAAGGATTAGGTTGTGTCCTTATGCAAAATGGTAAGGTCATTGCGTATGCATCAAGGCAATTGAAAGACTATGAGAAAGGGTAACCAACTTATGATTTAGAGTTGGCGGCAGTGGTGTTTGCGCTGAAAATATGGAGACACTATCTCTATGGAAAGAAGTGTGAGATCTACACAGACCATAAGAGTCTGAAGTATATCTTCACTCAAAAGGACCTGAACATGCGTCATAGAAGATGGATGGAATTGATAAAAGACTATGATTGTGATATCTTTTATCACCCAGGCAAAGCTAATGTGGTTGCAGATGCCTTGAGTAGGAAAGGCCGAGAGAAGTTGATGTTGTTAACTGATAAGGAGGAGCTCATTTCAGCAATGGCAAGGCTAGAGTTGGAAATCAAATTTCCAAAAGAATTTGATGAAAAAGTATACAAAATGGAAGCTAGTCCAACTTTGGTAGACAAAGTGAAGAACGCACAACTACAAGATAAAGAATGCAGAAAAATAAAGGAAAGCATGGTCGAGGGTAAAGAAGTGAAGTACAAGGTTGATACTGAGGGAATGCTGAGATTCGAGGGACGAATTTGGGTTCCAACAGTACAGGATATTAAAGAAGACATCTTAACAGAAGCTCATAGCTCAAGATATTTGATTCATCCAGGAAGTATGAAGATGTATCAAGATTTGCGATGACATTTTTGGTGGCCAAATATGAAAAGAGACGTTGCAGAATGCGTTGCAAAATGCTTGACATATCAAAGAGTGAAGGCGAAACATCAGAGGCCAAGCGGATTACTCCAACCGTTGGAAATACTGAAATGTAAATGGGAGCATATCACAATGGATTTTGTGGTAGGTCTTCCATCGACTCAGAAAGGATACGATGCGATATGGGTGATAGTAGAAAGACTGACAAAAATCTGCACACTTTTTGCCAATAAAGATTAGATTTAATCTTGATCAGCTGGTGAAACTGTACATTAAAGAGATCGTGCCAAGACATGGAGTTCCAATATCAATTGTGTCAGACAGAGATCTGAGGTTCACGTCAAATTTTTGGAAGAGATTACAAGAATGCATGGGAACGCAATTTAAGATGAGTACAACATATCATCTGCAAACTGATGGGCAAAGCGAACGAATGATCCAGACGCTAGAAGATATGCTTAGACCGTGCATAATGGATTTCAAAGGAAACTGGGATGATCATCTACCGTTAGTGGAATTTGCATACAACAACAGTTACCATGCAAGGATTGGCATGCCGCCATACGAGGCGTTATACGACAGGAAATGTAGAACTCCACTATGCTGGTGATAAGTGGGTTTTACACCTACTTATTGGATATTAATTCATGCGAACTATGCCCATCTCAAGTACATTTTAGTGTGTTTTTAGTTGCATTTCATGTTATTTTGCATTGCATTTACTTAAAACTCCTTTGGTGTAAAAGTGTAGGATATGGCATAACTAGGCGATGGTGAAGGGCATGTGAGCAATGAAGGCACAACATGAGGATCAAGTGGAGCAAGGAGACTAAGCATGGATGGGCAAAGGAATGAGCAGCAGAACAGATCAATTGTAGCAGCAAAACCAGAACTCAAAGTTGCAGAAGCCGCGGGGTCAATTGGCTGATACAAAGCGAAGACACAAGGCATCGCGACCACCACAATGACCGGGCCGAATTGACATACGCGCGCCCGCGCAAGAATTACTAAAAGCGTGGCGTGTGCACGCACGATGATGGCGACCGATGTTGCTTAAGCTGTCATTTTATTTTAATTTTTAATTTTAAGGGTTGTAATTAATTAAAAACAATTACATCGGTGTCGATTTAGGGATTGATCGGTTTTTACGTATTTTCATATTGGTAACTAGGGTTTACACTCGAGAGAGATTCCAACGTAGAACGGCTTCAAACTCCATCTTTTCTAATTCTTCTTGGGATTTTCTATCATTGTGGATAACTATTAGTATTTTGCTGGATTTATATGAGGATTTGAACGTTACTAGTGGATTATAATCAGCAATTGGGTTTGATCGTTTCTATCCTTTCTCTTTCAATTGTTTGCTTATTAGCCATGTTTAGCTTTGATCCCACGATGTTTTTTTGTTCAGTCATGAACTAAACTCCATTATGGGATTCTAACGGATTTTAATATGTAGTTTAATTGCATACTTGATTGCTGGACTATTTTACATATTATAAGGAATTTCTATCATGGTTGTTTTGCATGCATGAATGACTGATCACCATTCATTTTCAGTACTTGTATGGAATTAAAAGATAACATGCGAGTATGGATTGTAATCATGATAGCATGCGTATATGGGGCTATTTTGGGTAGCTTTGTATTTCGTGAATAAGATAGACATATACTATTTCACCGTATGAGTTAAAATAAGGGCTTGTGCTTAAATTCAATATGGTTGCAATTTCACATAGACATATAGTGATTTTGGTTATATTAATGATAACATGGTATCTATCGCATGTGGATGCTATGTAAGTAGGTCATAGTACATTGAAAAATGGCTATGTCTATATTAGTGCTCTTGGCTACTTTCCTGTGATATGTGAACTTTCTTGCATGATGGTGGTAATTAGATAAAGTATTAAATGAAGTTAGGATCCCATTATTTCCAGATTTTTGATATATTTCGTTATTATTCTTATTTTAGTTATTATTTGCATTTAGAGTAATTTACAATAATAATATTTAGTTTAACCATATAAAAATAGTGATTTAGTTGATGCATAGTGGTTTAAATTAAACCACTTTCTCTTTGGGACGATACTCTACTTACTCTGTATTACTTGTTGACACATGTATGCTTGCATGAGTTAGAGCTCTTTTGTTAGAACTAAAAAAGAGGCAACAAGTTTTTGGCGTCGTTGCCGGGGAATTAGTTAATATATTTTTGCCAATATTCACTGCAATCAAATTAGTCTTAATTTAAACATTTTTTTTCTTTTTATTTAATTCTCTTCCTATTTCACTTTCTTTTCAGATACCATGGCAGAATTTAATTATCAATGGCCGTATTCGAGAATGACTCAACCAAGGGACACATGGATTGATGGACTCAATGAAATTTCTATATTATCAGCACAACTTGAGACACTTTCAAGGAGGTTGGATGTTGTTGCAGCCCAACATAATCGAAGGATAGCAGTTAGTTGCAATTATTGTGCTGGCAATCACCCGAGTAATCAATGCACCATCAGTCTTGGGCAGGTACAGTATGGTGGTAACTACCTCAATCAGTATGCATATGATAATTATCATCAAGTTTGGGGGCATCACCCGGATTCGTCATGGAGCTATACTTATGAAGACCAATACTACGCTCCAAATACAACATACACACCAGAATTCTTCTGTCCACCTCCACTGCCACAAAAAGAAAAGTTAAATTTGGAGGAATTACTGTCAAAGATCATAGCAAACCAAGAGGAGAGGATGATGAGTCAAGAAATATCTCATCACTACCTCAACCAAAGGTCCTCAATACATGGATTCCAAAACTGAGACAGATAATTCAAGGTTGGAGGAATTGTTTTCAAAGTTTGTATCATCAAATGAGGAGAGGAGAATTAATCAAGAGATATCAATTCAAAATCTGCAGAACCAAATGGATCAAATGCTCAGAGCCTTGAACAACTGTCCTCAAAATAATTGGTTTTATGATGAGGATTCCGAGATTGATGAAGTGCTCGAGCCAAATCTACAACTGGATGAGCCACGAGATGTTGAAAAAGAGGAGACAAGTGGGGATAATGAAAACAAGGTCAGCGAAGAACTAAATATGGCTACCAAAGATGATGAGCCTATGTTATTTATGCCCTAAGTGCCTTCTTCACCAAAGTTCAAGGATCCCAAGTAGATTTGCAAAATCGCGTTCATTGGTAGTCATAAATCGCTTAAAGGCTATTTATGACATGAGAGCTAGTACAAATATGAAGCCATGGTGGGATGAGGAGAAGAAGATAGAAGAAGTGCCCATTGTGCTTGACAAGCCTCAAAGCCTCAATCTAATCAATGGCTCAACGGACAGAAAAACACCTAGTTATTCAACATTCTCAATTTGGCACTTATTTAAATAAAGTATGCTAGGTGACTTTAATTCGAAAGCCATCATAAATGGGAACTTACCAAAAGTCACATTGTTTCTGATGGATGGAGGGTTCCTCAACTATCGAAGAGGAATTAGATAGCATTGACTAAACAAAGTCAGGCTGAAAGACTGTAAATCAAGCGCTGACTAGGAGGCAACCCATGAATTTTTTTTAATATTTATATGCTTTCCTAGTTTATTTAGTAGATAGGAATCACGTTATATTCCAAAGTGCTATTCTAATCCATGTTGTCTCTCTTGATTATAGGTATTAGAGGTTCAGTGGATAGGGAAATGATCGTCGCCGCCATCGCCACCATCACCTCATGCTTAGCTGATTACAGGAAAGTTCTCTTCTACTTATCGCTATATTCTTACAATGAGGACATTGTAATTGCTAAGTTTGGGGGAGTTTAGTTTAGTTCTTTATTGCATGTTTAGTTTCATGTTTATGTTATGTTATTTTGCATATGTTGTTTATTTAGTTTAGGTTCATTATGTTTGCATTCATGTAGTACAACCGCATAACTAGTTGCATAGTAGTACAGTTTGAATAGCATTATATTCAGTTTCTTGTTAAAAAAATTCAAAAATAATAGTTAGTTACTATGTTCATCTTACATGATTCCAGCTGTTAGATAGTTTAGTTTATTTTGGCCAATGATGAGGTTGGAATTGAGTAGACAAGTATAGTACTAATTATTAGAGCTTAGATGTGATTTCTTGTTATGAATTGAATCTTTTCCTGTTTGAAACTGGTATAATCAAGGTTAGCACGTTAGAAACAACTTTGTTGGCTGATTAAGTTTAAATTGATACATAATGAACTTCTTAAGGATAATATTAGTTTGAATAAATGAAAGACATGAATAGGCGGAGATGGCTAAATTTAGACAAAAACTTAAGTTTGGGGGAAAATTTTGGGATATATAAGCTTGAAAAAAAGAAAAAAAGAAAAAAAGAAAAAAAACAATAAAAAATGATGAAAAAAAATATCGTGGCTAGTCTTATTTCGGGGCCTTTGTTACTTGAGCAAGTATGCCCGAGGGGATTGTCTTTACACCTAGCGCCCTAAGGTCTTATATGGTCTGGGAGTCATTGGTCGAAAGCTCGCTAAGGGGTAGCACTGTTAGCCTAATTGAATGAGACATTGCACAGTCATGGTTAAAAAAAATAATAAAACGGGAAAAGAGGAAAAAGCCCCCGTAATGCAAAGTAAAGCAAAAGTATCCCGGATTGGACTCTTGAATTTGGTGGAAGTTTGACTTTAGTTTGATCTAGCTTGTTCATGAATTTTGTGAGTTTGCACTGTATGATGCCTTTAAAAAGATCTATTATGTGTTGTATTTAGCATTATATCAGTTAGTATGGATGTTGAGCACACACGCACTATACCAGTAATAACAGTTTGAGATTTGATGATTGATATGAATTATTGATTGGTTTTGATATGATGTATTATCATGTTTACTTGATTTCTCTAAGGCCGAGTGAATAGATTTGATTCTATCAATACTGCTGGATTCGTAGGCATATAGATTAGTTGCATTTCATTGCATTGCATTGCATTATGTTGTGTTGCTTGGGGACAAGCAACGGTTTAAGTTTGGGGGTATTTGATAAGTAGATTTTATACCTACTTATCCGTTATCTTTTACTTGAATGTGTCTTAGTTACTTTTCATGAATTTTATGTTCATTTTTTAGGTTATATGTTTGAGAGCGGTGTGAGCGACTATTGGTAAGGAAAAGAAAGGAAATCGCAAAGAATTGGTAGGAAAACGCAAAGAAAAGCAATCCAGACATCATTTGGGCTTTTATGTTCATTTCATGTTCTTGGCTTGGAACTTGGACTATTTTGTAGATCTTCTTCTTAGCTTTCCGGAACATCTTGAATCATTCCAATCGGAGTTCGGATGCAAGAGTTATGACATTTGTACCGACGGATGTTGAATTTCGCTGTTTTGGGTGGTCATTTGCATAGCAGTCACTTCCAGTCAAATTTCGACCTTTATCCGTTCGTTATTTCTCAAAACTCAAAGAATGAAAGTTGTAGAGGTCGTCGATAACTTCGATTTGATAGGTGGCAGGCCCCGTAAGTCCTCCCGGATCAAAAGTTATGGCCATTTTACCAAAGAATACTATAGCAGAAAAAACAACTAGCAGCTTGCACCCAAGTCGGGGCTTGCTATTTTATGCCTTATACCCAAGCCGGGGATTGGGGTCCTGAGCTCAAAATCAGTAGCATAGCAAGCCGGGGCTTGCTATTTATAAGGCAATACCCAAGCTGGGGCTTGGGTATGCGTAGAAAAGGCAATTTTAACTAGAATTTGAGTTCAAGAAGGATTGATTCGAGCTGTTTGATTCAAGGACTTCCAAGAGGACTTAAAGACATATAAAGATGCTTAAAAAAGGAGGAGATTTACAAGGATTAGAGGAAAGTTTTTAGAAGAATTCCATTAAATTAGATTAGAGTAGATTAGGAGCAAAACCCTAGTTCTTATTAGTTTTGGAGATTAAAGCAACTTGGAGACCATTGAAGATCAAGAACAGGAGCTTGAGGAGGATGGAGATTTGCTAAAAGCAGATTCAATTCTTTTCTCTACTCTTATTCTTATCTTTTAATGATTATTCAAGTGTGAATTATTAATTTTAATTCAATGAACTAATTCTTTGTTTGAGAAAATAATAGCAATAAACACCGCGGAAAAGTGCAAAAATCGCCCTCGTGAGTAGCAATAAAGCAGTTAAACCCATTGTAGAACTTTAGTTTATTTTGATATGTTGGAACAGTCTTCGTTGCATAAGTATACATGAGTCTTAATTTAGACTATAATTTTCTGTTTTGAGCAGTTTAGCATGTGTAGTCTTTGCTTAAATCAAGTTTTGGTGAATACAACACACACACACACAACATCTCTATAGCATTTATGAATTATCTAAGTATATGATGTTATGCTTATAGTTTGGTTTGAATTTATATTCTAGGATCTGGATAAGTCGCTGAGGCATTTTGGACTGAAATTCTGTTAGAGCTGGAACAATGTGAGACAAGTTTGCATATTAATTTAGTTGCATAGTAGTGTTTTTGCATTTTCATTGTTATTTAGCATGCATTGCTTGAGGGCAAGCAAATGTTCAAGGTTGGGGGTATTTGATAAGTGGGTTTTACACCTGCTTATTGGATATTAATTCTTGCGAACTATGCCCATCTCAAGTACATTTTAGTGTGTTTTTAGTTGCATTTCATGTTATTTTGCATTGCATTTACTTAAACCTCCTTTGGTGTAAAAGTGTAGGATATGGCATAACTAGGCGATGGTGAAGGGCATGTGAGCAATGAAGGCACAACATGAGGATCAAGTGGAGCAAGGAAACTAAGCATGGATGGGCAAAGGAATGAGCGTGAGCAGATCGATTCTGTGTGAAGCAGAGAACTCAACTCAAATTTGCGTGGTCACATGCGGCTATACAAAGCCCGACACGCGCCCATGCGACCACCACACGACCGGGCTGAATTGACATACATGCCCCACGCCGAGAATTACTAAGGCGTGACGTCTTGGGCCATGGCGATATTTATTCTTCTTGAGCTATTTATTTTAATTTTTAATTTTAAAGGTTGTAATTAATTAAAACGATTACGATCGGTGTCGGGACGAGGATTGATCGCTTTTACGTATTTTTTGATATTGGTAACTCGCTTTACACTCCCGAGAGAGATTCCAACATAGAACGAAGCCTAAACTCCAGCTTTTCTAATTCTTCTTGGGATTTTCTATCATTGTGGATAACTATTAGTATTTTGCTGGATTTATATGAGGATTTGAACCTTACTAGTGGATTATAATTAGCAATTGGGTTTGATCGTTTCTATCCTTTCTCTTTCAATTGTTTGCTTATTAGCCATGTTTAGCTTTGATCCCATGATAGCTTTTGGTTCAGTCATGAACTAAACTCCATTATGGGATTCTAACGGATTTTAATATGTAGTTTAATTGCATACTTGATTGCTGGACTATTTTACATATTATAACGAATTTCTATCATGGTTGTTTTGCATGCATGAATGACTGATCACCATTCATTTTCAGTACTTGTATGGAATTAAAAGATAACATGCGAGTATGGATTGTAATCATAATAGCACATCGATATAAATGCTTTTTGGGTAGCTTTGTATTTTGTGAATCAGATAGACATATATTGTTTCACCGTATGAGTTAAAATAAGGGCTTGTGCTTAAATTCAATATGGTTGCAATTTCACATAGACATATAGTTATTTTGGTTATATTGATGATTACATGGTGTCTATCGCATGTGGATGCTATGTAAGTAGGTCATAGTACATTGAAAAATGGCTATGTCTATATTAGTGCTCTTGGCTACTTTCCTATGGTATGTGAACTTTCTTGCATGATGGTGGTAATTAGATGAAGTATTAAATGAAGTTAGGATCCCATTATTTCCAGATTTGATATATTTCGTTATTATTCTTATTTTAGTTATTATTTGCATTTAGAGTAATTCACAATAATAATATTTAGTTTAATCATATAAAAATAGTGATTTAGTTAATGCATAGTGGTTTAAATTAAACAACTTTCTCTGTGGGACGATACTCTACTTACTCTGTATTACTTGTTGATACATGTATGCTTGCATGAGTTAGAGCTCTTTTGTTAGAACTAAAAAGAGGCAACAGCTGGGATGAAGTTGGTGAACGTCAAATGCTTGGTCCAGAACTGGTATAGCAGACCGCTGAAATTATCAAACTCATTAGAGCAAGACTAATAGCTGCTCAAGAGCGACAGAAGAAATATTCTGATCAACATAGGCAGAATCGTGAATTTAAAGCACAAAATTTTGTGTTCCTAAGAGTTTCTCCTTGGAAGGAGAAAATTCATTTCGGCAAGAAGGGAAAGTTAAGCCCAAGGTTTGTTGGACCTTTCGAGATTCTATGAAAAGTGGGAGATGTAGCTTATGAGGTAGCTTTACCTCCAGAATTAGAATATGTGCATAACGTGTTTCATGTATCGGTGTTGCGACCGTATAAACCCGATTACAAGCTTATGATCGAGTATGAACCGTTGCAGTTCAGTAAAGATTTGTCTTATGAGGAGATTCCTATCCAGATAGTAGACAGGAAAGAACAAGTGCTCAGGAATAAAGTGATACCTTCTGTGAAGGTGATATGGTGGAACCACAATGTCGAAGAGGCTACGTGGGAACTCAAAGCTGAAATGATAAAGAATTACTTTGAGTTATTTCTTTAGTCTATGTCTTAGATTTTGGGGACAAAATCTTTGTAAGGAGGGATGAATGTGACGATTTGATTGTTTGAATTGTGATTCTGGGGATAGAATCCTTGTAAGGAGGGAAGGATATAACAATCTGGAAATTTTAAATTGTAATATTAAATATTTATTGAATAATATGAATATTTATTTGATGTGTCTATTGTTGAAGTTGATGAAATAAATATTTATATTTTATTGATGTAATGGTTGCTAGTAAATAATTATGAATCTAAATTCATTAGATAATATTCTAAATTAAATTAATTTATAATTTAGAGAGTTGTAATATGACATGAGGTGTTATGTTGTTGATTAATAATTTAAAATGGTATGTTAAATTATTAAATAAAATTATAATGAAATTATAATTTTGTGTTATTTGTTTAAATGGTATATTTATTTAAAATATAGTGTGTATAATTAAATTATTAGATTAATGTTGGGTATGGAAATCCAAATAAATAGTATGTGACTATAAATGATAAACTAAATTGTTTATAAAAAAATAAATTAAAGGAGTTTGATTTAGAGATTTGCCAAACAAGGCTTAGATATATTAAGTCTTTAAATTTTAAAAGGGGTTTTGCCAAACAAAGCCTTATGGCTTTTGGATTTTTCATTTTTGAATTTAAATAAAATAAAATAAAATAAATAATAAATATAATATATTTATAACCTAAGCGTTATAATTGATATTGTGTATAGTAGCGTATTAAGGTTATCAGTTATTTTTTTGACGCTTGGCCATATCAATTTTCTTTACTCATACTTGGCTAAGTCTGAGAGTTTTGAGAGAGTTTGATAGAGCTTGATAGAGAAAACTGAGAGAGATTGAGAGGAAGCTTAAGAAATTTCCAACAATTCCAGTGAGTTTAGCAAAGATTGTTCGACTAATTGAAGGTATGTTCTATAACCTTATTGTACATATGGGTTTCACGGCAAAATTCTATATACTCTGTGAATTCAAATTGTTGAATTGTTGATATAAATAATTGATAATTGTGAGTATATGTGTTAATGATGCTAGAGTTTATGTTTAAACAAGGAAATTGCATGCTAATTTCGGACAACAGTAGGAAAAAATTATGACAGTGTATGCTTGTATGAATATTTTCTCATATGGCTTATGAAGTACCAATTTTGATGGTCAATTCGTATGTTAAACTGTAAATTATGGCTGGTTTATGCTAGCTCATTAAGAAACGAAGATAATGTAATTTGAACGAAACAATTTGGACAAGAATTATGTTCATAGTGATGAATTCTATGAAGGATGTCAAAAATGAAGTTTTTGTATGAAAGTATGAAATTTAAGGATTTAAATTAGTTAAATTTTTTGTTAAATTGTTCTAAGTGGTTGAATATGTGAGGAAACATGTTTGTAATAGTTCTATAGCAATTGTTTGTGTTAAATTCACTGTTTGGTGGGTTAAATTCGTGTTAGTTGGCTTAAGAATATTGTCGTATTCATGTTTTGCAAAAATCGAATCGTACGTAGCAGCGCTCAGTAATTCAAAGTAATCTTGGTCGGTGCGCCATGCCATAGTCGATCGTAGACGATGAAGTCTGCTATCACGCAGACTTTGGACATCCAATGTAACCTAACTTAATGTTATGATCCATGTAACAACAAGGTTAAAACAGAGTCATGCTATGTGTGGTTAGTAAATTCAAAGTTATAAAAATGGTTAGTAAGTTACGAACGCGTTATGTGATAACTTAGTATACACAATTAATGTTAGACAAGTGTTGTGAAATCAACACTTGGAATTTCTAAAATGTGAATGGTAATGTAAGACTTGTACTAAAATAACAAGTTTAGCTAGAAATGCGTGTTATGTTAAAAAGTGAATATTAGTATGTCTAATGAATGTTATGGTTTTAATACTATGTATAGGTGAACGTAAGTTTTAATATTATAGCTTACACTCGAGGCAAGTTTCCTAACTCTACATTTACGTTGAGCAAGTTTCTTACTTTAAAGTTTCATTAAGCGAACTCTTGTAGTCCTAATCATTATTTGAACAAGCTAGCTGTGATCTTATCTTTATTCAACAAGTTTTGAATTCCAATATTTATTGATGTATTCTAACTTGTTTATTGTTAGACAAGTTTCTTTATTGTCCTTCAGGTACTATGAGTGCAATTTTCTTGAATTTTAATTTCTAATGTTGAACTATCTTAGTTCATTTACTTGACACAAGCTATTCTCATAATGAACAAGCTTTATTTTCAGCTTGTTATTACTTAATGTATATTCAATAATTCATAGTCCTATCTTAATATTATTCAAGCAAGGTTTATTGTCATTCAATACTTATGCTTTGTAGTTGTTTCTAAGCATGAGTTCAAAATATACTTAGTTCGCTTACAGTTATTCATTGTTCCATATTATGTTACTATTGATCAACTGTTGTGTTATCAAACACTATTGATTCAACTAGTCCTCTAGTTGATGATCGTTGAACTTCAAATTACCTTTGAAAGCTTATCCAAACCAAATTTTCTTTGGTGCGGACTTGTACTCTAAATACTGAGATGAACAACCCTATTATTTGTGCGGACTTGTACCAAATCTTGTGGGAATGAAGTACCTAGATTTGGAGGTGCCACAGAGGAAGCTCAAATCTTCAAGGGTATAATTCTTGCATGTTCTTCATCTTTTCGTTTAATTAATAATTGTGCATAAAGGATTATCCAGGTATATGGTTTGTAAAATTTTAAAACTCTGTTTTATCATGCTTTTGTTATTTTGTGCAATTTGATTGTGTCTATGAATCTTACAAACCTAACAGTGGTATTAGAGCCAAACCTTTATGCGACTTATTAATTGTTTTGATTTGATATATATGTTGATATGTGTTTAAAATAATTTAATTGGGCATTATTGTTGGTATAAAATTTTCTTTTAAAAAAACATGGATCTCTTATTTGGTTATTCAGTAGTTACCCAGTAGATTCACGGGTTACATGCTCACGCAGCTCAACGAAATAGTTAATTTTATATATATATATATATATATATATATATATATATATATATATATGTTCTTAATAATTCTATAATTAAAATAAAGAGTTTATTTTAATCTTAAAATTGAATTTCATGCTAACTAATTAGAATTGGAATTGGATTACATGATAACTAATTGGAGTTGAAATTGGATTCCATGTTTCCTAAAATAAAGGAGTTTATTTTTAAATAAGAAAGTGAATCCATATTTTCTTAAATAAAGGAGTTTATTTAGACATGGAATAAGATTTTATAGTATTCAAAATAAAGGAGTTTATTTGTGAATAGGAAAGAGAATCCGTGTTTTCGTAAATAAAGAAGTTTATTTTGAATTAGAAATTGGATTCCTTGTTAATTAAAATAAAAGAGTTTATTTTAATTGGGAATTTGATTAAAAATAAAAGAGTTTATTTTTATTCAAAATTGGATAAAATAAAATAAAGAAATTTATTATGATTTTGATTAAAAACAATTAATAATAACAAAGGAGTTTATTTTGTTTCAAAATTAGATTTTATGCTAATTAAAATTGCCCATTAAATCGATATCAATATATATATTGAATGTTTATTTTTCATGAGATAAATTTATTTATTGACACATATGTTGATGTGTATGATAATGAATAGGATTGATTATGGACTATTGACCAATGTGATTTTATTTTATTTTAATTTGATGCATGAATGTATGAGTTTTATTAAATGGGGTTTGCGTACCTCGTCTTCTCTAATTTTTTTCTTAATGTAAATTCTATCATCCTCCTATGTACTTCCCCTTGACTGCTGATCAAGGTTTCTATTTATTTTAAATAGTTTTGTAATATGAATAGTTAGAATTAATTTTGAAGAATTGGTGATCAAAGAACAAGGGGCACTTGAAGACCCGTTTGTAATGGAGCTCATGTTTAAATGTAATAGTTATATTTAAATTTAATTATTGCACCCTAGGTTTGACCTCTTGGTTCACTTGGTGGCTCTAGTGAACCAAACAAGAATAAAGTCCATAATCAATCTGGGTAGAATATAGTAATCTATATGTGCATGCTTATACTATATATATATATATATATATATATATATATATATATATATATTTGTGTGTGTGTGTGTGCATGCGCGCTAAACAAGATGAGACAAATTAATAACAAACTCCTCAAATATTTTATATTAAGTTGTAACGTTCAAAGATATTTGGAATATCGAACATCGCCTTCTAGCATAATAGAAACAATAGAGTATTAAATATTTAATATGAGTTTGTTGTGCACACACAAGGCAAATATTAAATATTTAAGATGTTGTTTGTATTACATATGATGTTTATAAGGAATTGAACATTATTACTTTGTTGTGCACACACAAGAGCTGTAGTTTTCTCTTCACTTATATGGAAATGCTGGATCTAACTTAATTAACTTAAATTATTTTAGTTCGGATGTGCACAAACTTAACCATTATGATTTAAGAGGCAAAATACAAGGAATTGCATATTTGATGTAATTGACAAGAGTTGTCTACCTATTTATTTATATATAGTTTGTTGTGCATACACAAGGCTATATACATTTAAAATGGGATCCTTATTCTTTCTAGCCTATCTTTAATTAAATATTTTCGGACTATATATATTGAGGGTAATATAGTTTGAAGAAAATATTGAGAGATACCAATTTAAAACAAGACCTAATTTATTTTGGTAATTAATAAGAGAATATATGATAAAATGTTGTTAATTACAAATTCATTTATATAATTTTATAATGTCTAAAATTACTATCATTGCGTAACATATTAGATGCTAAATTAACCGGATCGAATTAAACAGATTGGTTAAGGAAATTGAGAATAGTTCTCACGGCTGAAAAACTATCTTATGTCCTTAATATCCCTGCAATGGTTGTAGACAATGCCTCTGAGGAAGAGATTGCAACTTTTAGAAAGTGGAAAGATGATGCACAATTTACTCAATACATCATGCTCGCATCCATAAGTAACAAGCTTCAGTGTCAACATGAAACTGTGGATGCTCCTATTTTATTCCTGCACATCAAGTAGTTGATGGTGAGGAAAGTGAGACTGATAGATATCAGATATCTAAGGAGCTCTTCCGATCTAGAATAACCGATGACACTACAGTACAGACACAAGTCCTTAACATTATAAATTTGATTGAATAATTAGGACAACGGGTTTTATCATGGATGTAGAGTTGAGCCAAGATTTGATCTTGCAGTTACTCCCTGACTCCTTCTCACAATTGTTGTGAATTTTTTATATGGACAAGCTAGATATCAGCTTGGCTGATTTGCTTAACATGTTGAAAAATGTTGAGAGTCACTTTTTGTTGGGTAAAATCTAATTACGCACAACACGCAAGTATACGTGGTCAACAAATAATATAGTGTAAGTAGAGTATCGTTCCCATAGAGAAATTAGTATGAATTTCAACCTCACAATTACCAGTTTCCTATTAATCCCAATTTTATTAAACTATCCAAATTAATAATTAAAATTATAAAAAATAAAATTATTAAAAATACTAAGATCACAAAACAATCACAAATCTCAAAAACTGAAATTCTAAACAAGTGTTGGAGAATTAGGCTTACAACTTCACCCTAAGCTTCAATCTGATTATTACACTTTATTCCAGTTTAAATCACCATCTCAGTTTATTAATCAAGAACATGATAGTAGAATTAGCCACCTCTCAATGCACTAACTCCATATTAACTTAAATCCACAATTTAGATAGAATTAAGTTAAACATCTTAATTAACTAACTCACTATATCTCTATGTGAATTACAATCAAAGAAGGTTTAATTTCAAGTTCTCTATTCGATTACATGCGATGTCAAGCATATCTCTACCCTAACATTCATCAAGATTCTGCTCAAACACAAAATTCAAGAACACATGCTATATTAACTAAGTCTGGACTCGTAATTCCTCTCTCGAATCCATACAAGTCCACAAAGAATTGTTGATCAGACAATTCATAAATTCAAGCAAAAATTAATATAGATAAACTGAGGAATAGCTTATTAAACTAAAAATCAAAGTTACATAACCTTTGTTCCACTTAAAGATCCATCATAAGCCTACAAAGTGATTTAGTTCATTATAATTGAAATAAAAACAGAATAAATTAAAGATATCATCCTTCCAATTATAAATAGAAACTAAAAGAAAATAATAAATCCAGAACCAGCCTTTTCTTCAGCCCAATTCGCAATTGATACGAAAATTCTTCAATTATCTTCTCTATAATGCTTGCTCTAAAAATTTGTCTTCTTGCTCTGTTAATTTCCTTGCGCATTATCCATCTTGTGTTTGTTGTTAATTATATGCTTAGACACGTATTCTGATTACAATTCCATGCCAATATGAGTCCCACACTATTGCCATCACTTAAGCTCCACGTTTGAAGCATTATAAACCAACTAGGAGATTACTCTTCCCCTGCATTCCCTTCTTCAAGCGACGGGTGTTAGCTTGAAAAGCCCTCGCTTCTACGAGGGTGTAAGGCATAAAAGACCCGCCCCGGTGGGCATGGCTTCTGTTAGATGATCTTCTTAAGCTCCAAACTTACTAAGTTATTGCCACAAGTGCACCCTTTTCGATCAAATGTCACACCACCAAACATACACACAAAATAATAATAAACAAGTAAAAACAAACATACAAAATAAGGAATTAACACCGATTAAGCTTTAATAAGAACCGATTCGTGGGTATAAAACCCACTTATCAAAATCCCCCAAACTTAAATCGTGCTAGTCCTCGAGCATAAAACAAACTAACATACTATGCAATGCAATGCAATGATATATAATGCATCTAACCTATATACCTACGCATCCAGCAGTCATCATAGAATCAAAGTATTTAACCGGCCTCCGAGAAATCAAGCAAACACGACGACATGTCATATCAAAACTAATCAATAATCCTTCACTAATCATTGAATCTTACACTTTTATTACTGGTATAGTGTGTGTGTGTGTGTGTGTGCTTAACATCCATGCTAACTGATACAAATTCAAATTTAATACATAACAAATCTATTTGAAGGCATAATACAGTTAAAACTCAAAATTTTCAAAAATAGACAAGATCCAACTAAAATCAAACAATTACCAATATTAAGGGTCCAAATAGGGTACTTATGCTTTCTTTTCTTTTTCTTTTTCTTTTTTTTTCAATCACGGGGGCTTTTTGCTCTTAATTATCGTTTTATTCCTCTTTTTTTCTTTTTTTTTTATAGATAGTGAGTGCATTTTACGCTCCATCTCACGCTTGTGTTTATGGGGAGTGCTTTTCATGATTCATCTCAACCCACCACAAGACTCAATTATTCACCTTTTTTAAGAAGCTTATATACCCCACTTTTTCCCCCAAACTTAGGTTCTTGCCTAATTCTTCGTCTTCACTGTCTATCCTCATTATTCTTTCATTTAAGCTAACATTATCCTTTAGAAATTTCTTATGTATCAATTTGAACTAATCAGTCGACACAGGTGTTATTAACGTGCTACCCTTTTTATACCAGTTTCAAACAAGCACAAGATCCAATTCATAACAAAAACTATATCAAGGCTCTAATAATCAGTATCGTACTTGTCTACTTAATCCCAATCTCATCATTTGCCGAAATAAAATGAAATACAATAACTGCTAGACATATGCAAAATAACACAATACTTAACTAACTTTTTTTTAATAGATGTGGTAAACATAACATGAGTGTAAAAATAAATAAAAACTATTTACGATCCTAAGCTACTATGCAACTACATGAATGAACTAACATATGCAAACCTAGCTAAAGAAATTAAATATGCAAACATTTAAATATACAAACAGGAAATGTAAACATGAAACTAAATCCCCCAAAATTGAAAATTACAATGCCCTCATTGTATAGAGATAACAATAAAATTATGAGGACTTCCATGTAATCACTTAAGCCTGAGGTGGTGGTGTGTGTTCTTCTTCATCGGAGTCACTTGGTGGAAACCTTGGAATTGGAGCTGGCTGCTGGTATGGGAATTGTGCATTGGGATTGAAGCTTTGGAGTGTCGCATTCAATGAGGCGAACGATAGATTCATGGCTTCAAACATGTGGTTCTGCCTTTCTGCGAGTCGTCGCATCTCTCTTCGTGCTTCCTTGTTGTGCTCATCCACTTGTTTTTAAAAGTTGAGGAACTGAGGGCTAGATATAGCCTCGGACTATGGTGGTGCCTCTGTTCCTTGCTCTCCCATTGGTGCCTCTCTGATGTAGGTTTAGATGCCATTTAACTGAGTAAGCTTTAACAACAATTTTCCCCCAAACTTCACTTATGTAATCTGTTGAACACTTGGTGTGCAAGATGTTCAATTCCCCCAAAGTTAATGATTTTGAAAAACAACTTACTCACTCGTAGTGTATCTCCAAATTGGCTGAAAAAATTCGCTCAAACTCTAACCTTGAACTTCTGAGTAGTGTAAATTAATGTTGTTAGTGAGTGGGGTGAAGGATTGGTTTGGTGAGGGGGTGGTTTTATAGACATGGGATGATGTATAGAGTTATAAAGTGGAGTGGTGGATTGAAGTAGTGGGTAGTTTAATTAAGTGGGGTGATGGAGATTTAATTTCCAAAACGTGGGTAGAGAGTGGAGAATATGGAGTTTTAGTTTTGGAATGAGGAGTTGAGGTTTAAGAGTAAATGTTGTAACTGCCACTTTGGGTCTCTTCAGAATCTAGACCCATACAAGCGAAGGTATCTACTAAAAAGGCCTTGACAAAGATACGTTATATTAATGAACTTGAGACCCCAAATTTTTACCATGGTATTAAAGCTTAGGAGCCACTTCCCGAAAGCATAGGTTCTGCTAATGCACCTTATTTTTCTCATTCCTTCCCTTTAACTCCAAACCACGATCATGTTGAGTTCCTGAAATACCATTAAACATAAATGTGAGTAGATTTTTAGCAATCTTAAGCATGGTGATAAGATTATCTAAAAAATGCAACTTAACTAATTAGTTAATGAACTTATTATATATTACCTAATCATTCTAAACTATAATTTGATGAACATGAATAAAAATTCGAAGAATAAAAGTACGATTGGGTTGCCTCCCAATTAACGCTTGATTTTAAGTCATTCAGCCTGACTACTCCTTGTTTATGGTACGTCGGCTAGTGTGATTGCAATGACATCCGTGTTTGGATCGCCACCCCAATAATGCTTTAGCCTTTAACCGTTGACCTTGAACGTTTCCAATGGATTCCTACTGTAGAGTTCAATGGTGCCATGTGAGAAAACTCTTTTAATGGTAAATGGTCCCGACCACCTTGATTTTAGCTTCCCTGGGAATAACCTCAACCTTGAGTTAAACAGTAGTACTGATTGCCCCGGTTCGAATGTTCTTTGCATGATTTCCTGGTCATGCCATTTCTTGACCTTTTCTTTGTATAACTTAGAGTTTTCGTAAGCTTGAAGTCAGAATTCATCGAGCTCATTTAACTGAAGTAGTCTCTTTTCACCCATAGCTGCTTGATCGAAGTTAAGTTTCTGAATAGCCCAGTAGGCTTTGTGTTGTAACTCCACAGGCAGGTAACATGCTTTCCCGTAGACCAATTGATATGGTGACATACCAATTGGTGTTTTGTACGCAGTCCGGTAGGCCCATAATGCATCATCCAATCTAAGAGACCAGTCCTTTCTATTCGGGTTTACCACCTTTTCTAAGATTATCTTCACCTCCCTGTTTGAAACTTTAGCTTGCCCACTTGTTTGGGGATGATATGTCGTTGCCACCTTATGGTTGACCCCATATTTTTCCAAGAGAGCTGTAAATGATTGGTTGCAGAAGTGACTACCTTCATCACTTATAATAGTTCTTGGCGTGCCAAATCTTGTAAAAATATTCTTTTGCAAGAATTTAAGAACCACTTTAGCATCGTTAGTTGGGAGTGCTACTCAACCCATTTCGATACATAGTCAACCGCAAGCAATATGTACTGATTGTTGAATGAGGAAGGGAATGGCCCCATAAAATCCATGCCCCATACATCAAAAATCTTAACTTCTAAGATTTTTTATAGTGGCATCTCATTCCTTATCGATATGTTGCCCACCCTTTGGCATCTATCACAGCTTTTTACAAACTGGTGAGCATCTTTAAATAATGTAGGCCAATAGAACCCAGCTTGAAGAACTTTCGTCGCTGTTCTCTCACTACCGTAATGTCCCCCTTATGAAAACAAATGAGATTCATGAAAAATATTATTCACCTCGCTATATGGCACACACCTTCTAATCATCTTGTTGGCGCACTATTTAAATAGGTATGGCTCATCCCACATATACCACTTGATGTCATGTAGGAATTTCTTTTTCTGCTGACGTGTAAGATCAAGGGAAAGGATGTTGCTCACTAGATAATTAGCAAAATTCGCATACCATGGAAATTCCGCATTGACTCCAAATAGTTGCTCATCCAGAAATGAATCATTGATTACACATTTATCATCTTCATCTTTACCCTGATTTTCCAGCCTCAATAAATGATCTGCAACTTGATTCTCCGTCCCCTTTCTATCTTTTATTTCCAAGTAAAATTCCTGTAGAAGAAGATTCCATCTGATAAGGCGTGGCTTAGCATCTTTTTTTGAAATTAAGTACCGAATAGCCGAGTGATCTGTATAAACTACCACCTTTTTTCCGATTAAATATGCCCAAAATTTATTAAAGGCATATACTACTGCAAGCAATTCCTTTTCCGTAGTTGTGTAATTCATTTGGGTCTCCGTAAGTGTCTTGCTTACATAGTATATGACATAAAATACCTTCTCTCGGTGTTGACCCAAGACAGCCCCAACCGCATAGTCGCTTGCATCACACATTAACTCAAATGACATTGTCTAATTCGGTGCGATGATAACTGGAGCTGTAGTCAACTTCTTCTTCAATAGGTCGAATGCTAACTTACAACCCTCATCAAACTTAAAAACTGAATCTTTTTCAAAAAGACTGCACAGTGGCTTTGCAATCTTAGAGAAATCTTTTATAAATCTCCTATAAAACCCGACATGTCCCAGAAAGCTGCGGATTCCCTTAACTGAAGTTGGTGGTGGAAGCTTTTCAATCGTTTTTAGCTTTGCTTTATCAACCTCTAAACCTTTTGCTGAAACCTTGTGTCCCAAAATTATTACTTCCTCAACCATAAAGTGGCACTTTTCCTAGTTAAGAATCAAATTTGTTTTTGTGCATCTCTTTAAAACCATCACCAAGTTCTCCAAACATGCATCAAAATCATCCCCATAGACAGAAAAGTCATCTATGAAGACTTCCACATTTTTCTCCACCATGTCATAGAAGATGGCCATCATACACCATTGGAAGGTAGCGGGTGCATTACACAAGCCAAAGGACATTCTCCTGAATGTGAATGTGTCGTATAGGCATGTGAAAGTGGTCTTCTCTTGATCTTCAGGAGCAATGACTATCTGATTATACCCCGAATACCCATCCAATAAGCAGTAAAACTCATGGCCCGCCAATCTATCCAACATCTGGTCAATAAAATGCAAAGGAAAATGATCTTTGTGGGTCGCCTGTAATCCATGCAAACCCTCCAACCAGTCACTGTCCTTGTCAAAATTAGCTCGTTGTCATCATTTTGTACCACGGTCATTTCTCCTTTTTGCGCCACACATTGAAGCGGACTGACCCATTTACTATCGAAAATTGGGTATATGATATATGCGTCCAACCATTTCAGTATTTCTTTCTTCACAACTTCCTTCATAATTGGGTTGAGCCGTCTCTGTTGCTCCACCGTTGGCTTTGCATCCTCTTCCATTAGAATTTTATACATGCAAAAGGATGGGTTGATTCCTTTGATATCTACAATCATCCATCCTATAGCCGATTTATGTTCTCTAAGCACTCTCAGCAACTTACTTTCCTGCAATTCATTAAGTGCAGTAGAAATAATAACAAGTAAAGTATTAGAATTGCCTAAATACGCATACCTGAGGTGTTTAGGTAGTGGCTTTAGCTTAAGAGCAGGTGGCTCCTTCAATGATGGTTTCATCATTGTTATGGCTCTTTCCTCCGTGTGCAATAGTTCAAATGGTGCTTTAAATCTGCTAACTCGTGGCAGGGAGTCTAGCATCTGTAAGTAATCCACAAACTTCGGATCATCTAAATCTTAATCTCCTAATAATGTCGTTTCTAATGGATCATTAGCCAAACTTTTACCCATGTCTTCGCTGATTATCTAATCAATGATATCCATCCTAAAACACTCTTCTTCATTTGTAGGGAATTTCATGGCCTTGAAAACATTAAACTTTACTTCTTGATCTTAGACCCTCATAGTTAGTTAATCTTTTTGTACATCGATGAGCGTCCTACCCGAAGCCAAAAACGGTCTCCCCAGGATAATTGGGATGTTCTTATCTTCCTCAAAATCCAGAATTATGAAATCCGTGGGGAATATAAATTTGTCAACCTTGACCAAAATGTCCTCCACAATGCCTCTCGGGTACGTGACTAACCTATCCGCCAACTGCAATGAGATGTTCGTAGGCTTTGGAGTAGGTAAACCTAATTTTGTATAAACTGATAATGGCATAAGGTTTATACTTGCTCCCAAATCACATAAACACTTGTGGAATACCATGTTCCCAATTGTGCACATAATGGTAAAACTCCCCGGATCTTTCAACTTTGGTGGCAATTTTTGTTGTAAAACTGCACTACACTCCTCTATTAATGCCACTATTTCAAAATCTTCCAACTTCTTTTTCCTAGACAGAATACCCTTCATAAATTTTGCATAATTTGGCATCTGCTCTAGGGCTTCTGCGAAAGGGATGTTAATCTGAAGTTTCTTAAAAATTTCCAAAAAATTTGCAAATTACTTATCTAATTTCTGCTTTTGGACTCTCTGCTAAAAAGGCAGTGGAGGATAAACAACCGGTTTGTCATCTAAGTTTGTTTGCTCAACTGGCTTTTCATCACCCTATTTTTCGTCAACCACTTTGTTCTCATCAACTTTGTCATCTGGTCTAACTAAAATTTTTGCACTTTTCCCATCTAGATGTTTTCCACTTTTCAAAGTGATTGCCTGACACTGTTCGTGATTTCCCTTTGGATTTCTTTCGGTGTCACTTGGTAAAGTCCCTTGTGGTCTATTGTTCAATGCTAAGGCAATTTGTCCCATCTGATTTTCTAAATTCTTGATGACTACTTCTTGTGATTTCATGGCTGCCTCATTGTTCGTTATATACTTTAACAATAACTCCTTTAAATTTGATTTCCTCTCTTGATGTTGAGCTGGTTGTTGATGTTGATTCTAAAATCCTGGGGGATAAGATGGTCATGGAGCTTGCCGATGCTGATTATTGCTCCATGAAAAAATAGGATTATTCCTATTCCCTGATTGTATGCATTCTCGCACATGTTCTCATGGAATCTGTCAGAAGCTACCCACAAATTGCATCGACACTGGGTTGATTGCACATTATTTTATAGGATGTTCACCCGCGTACACAATTCACAAATAATTGCAACTCACTGAGTCTGCAGTACTCGACAAAGCATCCACCTTCTTAGAGAGAAATCAAATCTCTGTACCGCTAGTGTCATAACTCCATCTAACTCTAACACTCCAGCTGCCTTAGCTTGTGTCATTCTTGTCGTGGGTCACTGGTAGTTGTTAGCTGCCATTGTCTCTATAAATTGATATGCCTCCTCATAACTTTTTGCCATAAATTCTCCACCCGAAGCTGCATCAATACTAGTCCTGAGATTTCCGTTCAACCCATTGTAGAATGTATTCATCTACAACCACTTAGGCAATCCATGATGCGGGCACTTTCTGAGAAATTCCTTGTATCTTTCCCATGCCTTATACAGTGATTCCCCATGTTGTTGTTCAAACATAGTTATTTCATTCCTTATTTTTGCAGTTTTCACTGGTGGGAAAAATTTTGCTAGAAATTTTTGAGCGAGGTCTTCCCATGTAGTTATTGATCCCGGCGGTAGAGAGTGTAACCAACTCTTCGCCTTGTCCCATAAGGTGAATGGGAACAAGCGAAGCCTTCCTGCATCATTTGACACCCCATTATACCTGAAGGTGTCACAAATCTCCAAGAAGCTGACTAGGTGTTCATTCGGATCATCATTTGCCAAACCACCAAATTGAACCGAATTTTGGATCATCTGATTAGTCCCAGGCTTGATTTCAAATGTGTTCACAGCTATAGCATGCCTGGTGATACTCGACTAAAGCTCAGTCACCTTGGGTGTAGGAAAGTCCCTCAACGCTTTCTAATATTCGGCAGCCATTGCTTCTTCTTTTTCAGAATTCTCGAAGTCTTCCCTTGTTTCCTTAATCCACTTACTTAGCCTTTGGAACCATCTCTCAATGTTGTCCTCTAAAGGAAGCAAGTCTGGATTTTTGGATCGAGTTTGCATAAACCAACTTCAAAAACCTGAAATAAGAACGAACAAAACAAAAAGGAAAAATGTGTAAGTAAAACTGGACTAATTAAACTGATATCACAAAATATTAAAATCTATACTAATAATCCCCAGCAACGATGCCAAACACTTGTTGGGTAAAATTTAATTACACACAACACGCAAGTATACGTGGTCAACAAGTAATATAGTTTAAGTAGAGTATCGTTCCCACAGAGAAATTAGTATGAATTTCAATCTCACAATTACCAGTTTCCTATTAATCCTAATTTTATTAAACTATCCAAATTAATGATTAAAATTATAAAAACTAAAATTATTAAAAATACTAAGATCACAAAACAATCACAAATCTCAAAAACTGAATTTCTAAACAAGTGTTGGAGAATTAGGCTTACAACTTCACCCTAAGCTTCAATCTGATTATTACACTTTATTCCAATTTAAATCACCATCCCAGTTTATTAATCAAGAACACGATAGTAGAATTAGCCACCTATCAATGCACTAACACCATATTAACTTAATCCACAATTTAGATAGAATTAAGTTAAACACCTTAATTAACTAACTCACTATATCTCTATGTGAATTACAATTAAAGAATGTTTAAGTTCAAGTTCTCTATTCGATTACATGCGATGTCAAGCATATCTCTACCCTAACATTCATCAGGATTCTGCTCATACACAAAATTCAAGAACACATGCTATATTAACTAAGTCTAGACTCGTTATTCCTCTCTCGAATCCATACAAGTCCACAAAGAATTGTTGATCAGGCAATTCATAAATTCAAGCAAAAATTAATATAGATAAACTGAGGAATATCTTATTAAACTAAAAATCAAAGTTACATAACCATCGTTCCACTTAAAGATCCATCATAAGCCGAAAAAGTAATTTAGTTCATCATAAATGAAATAAAAACAGAATAAATTAAAGTTATCATCCTTCCAATTACAAATATAAACTAAAAGAAAAGAATAAATCCAGAACCACCCTTTTCTTCATCCCAATTCGCAATTGATATGAAAATTCTTCAATTATCTTCTCTCCAATGCTTGCTCTAAAAATCTGTCTTCTTGCTCTGTTAATTGCCTTGCGCGTTATCCATCTTGTGTTTATTGTTAATTATATGCTTAGACACGTATTCTGATTACAATTCCATGCCAATATGAGTCCCACACCATTGCCATCACTTAAGCTCCACGTTTGCAGCATTATAAACCAACTAGGAGACTACTCACTGCACTCATTACCAAGTGGGGCATATCTTCCGACTCTGAAGTTTAAGACCTTCATGCTCAAGGGGTGTAAGAGCATCAAAAAGTCATTTTGCTGGCAAAGCTTCATGGTGATCTTCTTAAGCTCCAAACTTGCTAAGTTATTGCCACAATTGCACCCTTTTTGATCAAATGTCACACCACCAAACCTACACACAAAATAACAATAAACAAGTAAAAACAAACATAAAAAACAAGGAATTAACACCGATTAAGCTTGAATAGGAACCGATTCGTGGGTATAAAACCAAATTATCACTTTCCAACCAAGAAAGACCAAGTCTTACTGGTAGGGGCCAAAGAATCTTCTAAAAAGAAGAACGATTCAAAGAAGGTAAATAGAAAGGCAAAAACAAAGGATAATAAAAACAAAACTGATACGGATAGCAAAGGAGTTTGCTTTCACTGCAATATGCCAGGACACTGTAAATGAAACTGCGAGAAACATCTTACAGAGCTAACCAGAAAAAGCTTAGTGAAGCTTCGGTTACAAATGCAATTTTGTTCATGATTAAAATAAATCTTTCTATAAGTTAAGGTTCTACTTGGGTATTAGATACCAGTTTTGGTTCTCATAAATATAGATTTATGAAGGGACCAAGCAGAAGTAGAAAGTTGAACAACGGATAAGTAATCTTATATGTTGGAAATGAAGCAAAGGTTGCTGCATTAGCCATAGGAATTTATAATTTAGCACAACTTATGGGCAAATCTATTAAGTCAATAAGTTATTATTTTATTCCAGTTCTCGTTAGAAACATTGTTACCATTTTGTTGTTGGACAATGAAATCTTTGGTATTATATTTAAGAACAATTGTTGTTCTATTTATAATAATATTAATGTTTTGTATAGAAATGGAATATTACTAAATGGATTTTGTAAACTTGACTTACATGAAAATAATTTTGCATATTGAACAAATTAGTATAAGAAAAGAAAATGATCATTCAAAGAGTTGAATATTTGTATTTGATGAAATACAAGTCTGAATTATTTGAAAGGTTCAAAGAATTCAGAAGTGAAACAAATCAGAAAAGTATTAGGATTCTTTGATCGGATCAAGGAAGGAATACTTTTGCAATGAGTTTCTAGATCATCTCAAATGGTTTTCTCACAATGGACACCTCCTGATACACAATAATTGATTGATGTATCTGAAAGGAAAAATTGTACCTTATTAGACATGGTGCGGTCCATAATGATTTTATCCACATTCCAGTATCCTTCTTGGGTAATGCCTAGAAATGGCTGTATATCTACGAAAAGGTAACCTCAAAATCCGACCCAAGACTTTATAAGAGTTATGGACAGGGAGGATTCCTAATCTTAATTATGTTAAGACAAGGGGTTGTCCAGCTTATGTGAAAAAGGTTTCAAAAGGATAAGTTTGGGACAAGATTTTACAAGTACATATTTGTGTAACATCCTAAAGTAAGTTTAGGGTATATGTTCTATAATCCTACTTAGCAAAAGGTGTTTGTTTTGAAACACACTGACATCTAAGATAAATGTGTTTATCATTGAAGGGGTTAGTAGAAGGATAATAGATCTTGAAGAGTTCAAGAACCACAAAGTACTATAAGTTAAATAAGAGGAACCTATAGAAAGACATATTGTACCACAACCAAATTGTAAATTTGGAATAGTACCGAAGATACCTGGGAGGTATGGATTCATCATAGATGATGATAAAGAGGTACGCATCATAGAAGATGATGATCCAGTTACATACGATGAGGTAAAAGTTGTAGACACTCAGAGAAATGGATTGAAGCAAGCTTCTCAAAAATGGAACATTCATTTTGCTGAGACAATCAAAAGAGTTTGATTTTATCAAAAACAAGAATGAACCTAGTGTGTACAAAAGGGTCAGTGGGAGCGCCGTGACATTCCTAATATTATATGTTGATATACTATTGATAAGGAATGATATACCAATGCTACAATCAGTAAAGATAAAGTTGTCTAAACATTCCTCCATGAATAATTTTGGAAGAGTGTCTTAATTGGGGATAAAAATCTATATAGATAGATTTAAAAGGATGTTTGGCTTAACCCAATGATCGTATATTCATTTAATGCTAAAGTTGTTTAGCATGGCAAAATCCAAGAGATGTCTCATTTGATGAGCCCTAGAGTGTATCTCTCTTAATAATTCTCATAGACTCCTAAAAGAGAGATCGCATGAGTAACTATCATATATGTAATGAAATGTACGAGACCTATGTTGATCAGTCATATTCTAGAGAAGATCACTGTAAGACCATGAAAAATATCTTAAAAGCACTTAACTGGTACTAAGGATGCGATAATATCATGGTGAGTCTGAATTAAAACTAGAGGGCTTAACAGACATAAGTTATTTTTTTTAGACTGATCAAGATGACGTCAAATCCCCTTTAGGGTAAGGTGTTACCTTGAACAGTGGTGCAGTGAATTGGAAAGATTTCAAACATCAAAGAGTTGTTGGTTTAGTGATAAAAACAAAGTATATATCTGTAAATGAAGCTGCAAGTTGATTGTTTGGATGAAAAGTGCATTACAGAACTAGAAATAGTTCCTAAGTCTCATCTTAGATCTAAACATGTGTTGCAGCACTTTCATTTGATTAGAGGAATCATTGAAAGATGAAAAATCACTATAGAGATAATGGACTCTCAAGAACAACATTACATATCCATTTACTAAAGCTTATCCAATAGTAGGATGGTCGTCACTTAGAGAATAAGGGTATGAGATACCATAACGATTGACATTAGTGCAAGTGGGAGATTGAAAGTAGTATACACACAAGCAAATCATTTTGATGGTAAAGCATATACTTTGTAAGAATCATATTCGTTTATTAATAAAAGTATTTATTTACTAAAGGCTTTAATTTATCTATATGGTGTTTTTTTAATAATATGTGATAAACCCATAGTTTTAAGCAATGCTTTTAGAATCATGATGAGATAATGCTAATGAGATCTAAATTCTTAGATAGCTTAAAAACTAAAATGTTCCCAATTGATGGATTACTAAAAAGGGGATTAGTGAATCTGGATAGATTGGTACATACGTTGCTTGCTCATTAAATGAGGATGATTGATCTCATGATCATTTGTGTGGAGACACTAAAGCAAGTTTGTAGGTGTTTATTGGAGAATAATTTCACTAAACGTGGCTCGCTAAGGAATACCTAATGGAGTTTTACTTGCCTATCAATAGGAATTCCTGTAGTGATAGTAGTACAAGTGATCCTTGGACTTGAGACCATCATAGTATCTTGTGTATGATGAATTATACTTTAACTTATTCCTTAAGACCCTTAGGGTATATCAAAAGGTATGCTTGGGTATAATAAGTTGTACATGGAGATAATGTATGATCAATAAAGAATCTACCACTTCTAGTAAAAGAAGAGAAATGTCTTATGTGATTCGATAAATGACAACACAGTAGTCCTTGGCCAAGACATAATGAAATTAGAAAGGAGTTTCTAATTTGCATTATTTGGAGTTGTGCATTTAAGAGTCAAAATATATATAATTAAATAAAATAATACTTGACAATAATTCCATGTCTTATATTTAAATGGGACATTGTATGGTGGAAAGATTAAATTGTATGGTAACTATTTACTCAAAGGTTCTTTTATGATTAATGTTGAAATCTATATTATCTAGAAAGTCGTTAATCGCTAGGGAGGCTTATCCCTATTGTAGAATAAATATTATTTATTTAAATAAATTAATAGTTTAATTTATTTATTTAAAGAAGATTAGAATTATTCTAATTGATTTATTCACAACCGGTTTAATATGAAGAGCCTAAATGGTCACACCATAAAAGGAAGAATAATTATTTAAGAAGTTAATAGCATAATCTTAATAATATGTTAAGTGTATTTAATTTAATCTATGGTGATAGGTAAATTAAATACCTTAATATTTATTATTTAATATTTTGGAAATATTAAATATAAATTGATAAGAGGAGTCTTATTAATATTATTACAATTATTATTATTTTAATTTCTAAAGGAGTTTGTGAATTAATTTAATATAAGTACTCTCATTTATTCCTAATAAGATTAGGAGGTAAATTAATTAAAAGAGTATTATTAATTCCCTAATAAGATTAGGGAGCCTAATTAATTAAAGGAGTTTAATTAATTAAATAATACCCTATTTTAATAATATTAAAAGGGTTAACTGGTATCTTTATAAGAGGAGTCTTATGCTATATATCAGTAGACGTGATTTCAATTATTGGAGAGTACGCTCTTTTTCTACAGAGATAGAAAACTAGGGTTTAGCCAACCACCCTCTTTCTTGAATCTTTCTACCTTCTTGATGGATCACCTCTAAAGGCCAAACACTTGAGTGGCTAACGTTGATCAAAGGAAGGAATCAAAATCGGTGGATTCAAGTTGAACGTGAAAAGAATTTGGAGGTGAACTAGTACCTGAGGAAGCTTGAATCATCAAGGGTATAATTCTTGCATGTTCTTCATCTTTTCGTTTAATTAATAAATGTGCATAAAGGATGATCTGGGTATATGGTTTATAAAATTTTAAAACTTTGTTTTACCATGCTTCCGCTATTTTGTGCAATTTGATTGTGTCCATGAATCTTACAAACCTAACAAAATCATACCCTTGAAGATCCGAGCTTCCTCAGGTATAAGTTCAACTCATATTCCTTTGTGGTCTTCTTGAATACGCAGATTTGGTTCCTTCCTTTGATCAATGTTAGCCACCCAAACATTTGGCCTCTAGAGGTGATCCACCAAGGAAGAACAAGAATCAAGAAGAAGGGTGTTTTGGCTCAAACCCTAGTTTTTCTATCTGTATAGAAAAAGGCGTACTCTCTAACTTTTGGAATCACATATTTCACACACGCTGATATCTAATATAAGACTCCTCTTATAAAGATATCAGTTAACCTATTTTAATATAATTAAAATAGAGTATTATTTAATTAATTAAACTCCTTTAATTAATTAGGCTCCCTAATCTTATTAGGGATAATTAATTAAACTCTTTTAATTAATTTGCCTCCTAATCCTATTAGGAATAAATGAGAGTACTAATATTAAATTAATTCCCAAACTCCTTTAGAAATTAAAATAATAATAATGTTAATAATATTAATAACTCCTTTTATTAATTTATATTTAATATTTCCAAAATATTAAATAATAAATATTAAGCTATTTAATTTATTCTATTACCATAGATTAAATTAAATATACTTAATATATTATTACGATTACGCCATTAACTTCTTAATTAATTATTCTTCTTTTTATGGTGTGACCCTTTAGGTTCTCCATATTAAATTGGTTGTGAATAAATCAATTAGAACAATTCTAATCTTATTTAAATAAATAAATTAAACTATTAATCCTATTATGAATAATAAGCCAAACTTATAACAAACGCCTTATGACAAATCCCTTTGTTTATATCAAAAATTGAATAAATATTTACCACAAATCATTTATCTTTATTCAACACATTTTTAATCTTTCAACAATTATTCATCATTTACTATTATAACTCATAATATTAACAACCAGATCGTTTCCAGGAAAAAGGGGGCTTTCCGATAAGAATTTTTTCTTACCGGTGCACAATTAAATAACCAAACCTCTTTTCTCGACAGAACTTTCTAGACATTGTCAATAATGCAAATAATAATATGAATATCTGTGTCGTCTCAATTATTGATTTAATAATATAAAATATTATGCAGATGATACTGACAATAATTGAATCAATAATATGAGATACTATGCAGTAACTACTATAACAATTATTGAATAAAACTGAGAGACTTCTTACGTAAGCATTAATAATCAGAGATACTGTGCAGTACAGTATGCTACTGTTCAACAACACGTATTCTTGTTCTTTTATCACCGGATATTTCAACAATTTAACTGTAAAAGTCATGCCGTTATTTTTAAAAAAATGTTATTTTTGTCACTTTCTATATCCGACAGTTATTCCGTTATGTGGTCCACCAATGATTGTGCCTTCGTACGGATATTCCCCGACAAAAATAATATTCTCTGACCAAACGAATATTTTATGACCACTTTCTTTATTTGCAAACTTTTCACATATCACCCTTAACTTTAACCTTTTATCAATTTAACCATTTACTGAATAGAAAAAAGAGTAAAGTTCATATCACTACCCGGGGTTTGGAGTTTTTCCTACTTAACCACCTGTAGTCAGTAAAGCTACATTTAAACTCCCAACTTTTTGAGTTGAAGTGAATAAATGCTTTCCGTCTTAACTCCATTACTTGAGTTGGCTAAAGACTTAATTACCCTCCATATATATATTGAAAACGACAGATGAGATAGGGTTTTGTTTCATTTTATTTCAGTTTTATATCTAGGGCTAGGTTCCATCTTCACAATATCAGGTCATGCAAATTCTAGACTGACCAACTAAGATCACAAAGTCACAAACCATGTTCTGCCCTTTCAATTTGTTCATTTTACAGTCTTCTTATTCATCAGATCAGGTCTAGGTTCCATGTTCACAGGCAAAGGAGTAGAGAATACAAAGCTTCCATCTTCCTTCTCAATCGGATCATGCATACTCATTTCATTATATATATTATCTCTACACCGGAGCAAAAACACCCTCATCGGAACCCTAATTTTTCACCTGAAAACATACAACAGTGATAACAGAGTTTATTTACAAAAAAAACAAAGATCGACCTAGTAATACAATCATGATCTGCTCTGTTCTCTAAACCTCACTTTTAAAAAATAAAAAATATAATATAATTCCAAAAAACTAATGAAATTCATCGGAGAATGAATTAAGCAGATCTTGAACGTCCGTGATCACGTCATCGACTCAAAGCTTCCAAAGATTTTTTTTCAAAAATGAGCACACGACAAGGGATCTAAAGAATGCCTTTTTTGTCAGATACGCATCTACGCCGATTTATTGAAAGCGTGATTGATGAAAATTGGGTGATTTAGTAACTCGACGGTGACAAAAAATCGTTCCATTTCCTCACCAACGATACCGAAGGTGTCCCTCCGACACGTTGCGGGATTGCTACCGCTTGAGTGCAAAAAAGTGTTCGAATTCAAGCAAGGTAGGAGTACTTAGATGATCGTGATTCGATTTGGAGAGAGAAAGTCTGCGATGAATCAGCAACTCGTGAGAGTCTTCGAATCAATTTCTTTATTATGTTAGCGATTTTACTAATAAATAAAGATAATTTTGGATTTCAGAGAAAATGATGAAATGGGCGAAGACGCATAAACTTACAGTAAACGAAACCCATCAATTCTAATTTACAATAAAAAAAAGCCCCAAAATGAGAAGAAACAAACACCCAAATTCCACAACAAAATAAACCCAGTGCCCATTTGTTCTCCAATCAAGCCTCCATTTGTAATTCCCTTTTCAATCAAGAATCCAAAAAGTTTAAAGATCCTTTATTTTCTTTACTTTTTAGATCACCACCACTAGTACAAAACTATAAAAAGATAACACTTAAAAGATGACGTTTTATTAAAAAATATTGTTATATTTTTTTACAATATTTTTTAACAAAATATTGTAGATACATATAAAAAAATGTTATGTATTTATAACGGTAATTTTTTATTTTAAATAAATAGCATTTAAAAAAAAAAAAGTTATCTATATAAAAAACAGAGCAAAATTCTCTTTTCAAAAAATCCTCAAACCCTCTTTTAAAAAACAACGGAGTCTTGGGAGTCGGGTAACAAAAAAAAATTGGGTTCCTTTGTTCCCTTCCCCTTTTCAAAATCCTCAAACCCTAACTCCACCATTTTACTTGTTCACTTGAGTGCCTGTAAGTCAATTTCGAAGAAGAAGCTGAGGACCGCAGTGGATGTCGAGAACGTTCACCGGGAAGTGGCGATAATGTCGAGTTTGCCGGAGCATCCAAACATTGTGAAGCATAGGGCAGCTTATGAGGACAGCGAGGCGGTGCATTTGGTGATGGAGTTGTGCGAGGGAGGAGAATTGTTTGATCGGATCGTGGCGAGGGGGCATTATAGCGAGAGAGCGGCAGCTGCGGTTGCGAGGACGGTGGCAGAAGTGGTCAGGATGTGCCACGACTGCGGCGTTATTCATAGACTTGAAGCCTGAGAATTTCTTGTTTGCGAATAAAAAGGAGAATTCGCCTCTTAAGGCTATTGATTTTGGGCTTTCAGTGTTTTTCAGGCCTGATATGATATTTATGACATGGTCTTAAATTATGCTTCTGTTTTCTGTGTGTTTTATTACTTCTTTGTGCTCCTACTCTCCTTCGTCTTCTTCTTCTTCTTCTTAAGGTTTTGATTATGCGAGTGTATTTTATTTTTATTTTTTTCCCTGATAATTTTGTTTTTCTGAGCTTCGGCTAATTTTTGATTGGACCTTGTATTGTAATTTATCTAATATTAATCTACTTTCACAAGATATGGTTTATTATTTGTTACGATTGAAGCCAAGTTTTATTTTTCTTTCTTTGATTTGGGTTTCAAGGTTAGCAGGATTTGTTGATTACTTGATTCGAGTAAATCATTTTCACTGGAAAAATGGGCGGGGTTAGGTTGACTGGATGTTTTTATTTTTTACCATTTTCATAATTATGTTGTATAACTAGAAGAATTTTAATCTCTATTTTTAGTATGGTGGTATAGATTATTCATGAGGTATTTGGTAATTGATTCATTGAAAGCTGAATTTTAAAAAATTTTACTCCTTGATATGGGTTTTGAGTTAATAAGCCAATTTTCACCTGTTGTTTTGTTTCAAAATAAAACTTGTTCATACGGGTTTTAAGATTTTATCATTTTAAGCATGTAGATTTGAATTTTTACTTTTCTTTTTAAATTATTGATTTCAGCAGATTTTTAGTGTTTGCATTTTTACAATAAAACTTGAAAATTGCTTTTGTTTAAAAATGTTTACCCCTACTATCTCAAGTTTTCACTTGTAAGTTGTTAATTTGGTGATTAAATTTGTATTTCTGGTATGGCTTTTATTGTTGTTCTGTTTGAATGGTTATTGGTAGGTTTGATGATGATTCACTGATTTCTTTTTTCAAGGTGAGAAGTTTTCTGAGATTGTGGGAAGTCCTTATTATATGGCCCCGGAGGTTCTAAAGCGAAATTATGGTCCAGAGGTTGATGTATGGAGTGCTGGAGTGATTCTTTACATTCTGTTGTGTGGGGTTCCTCCATTTTGGGCAGGTATACCTATAATTTAGCATGTAAGCAATTTCTGGATGTATATTACGCAGCTTTTTGATGTTGGATTCTTTTTGTCTTTTTTTAATAATGGTTATGCTTCATCTCTTTTGGTTGCAGAAACTGAACAGGGTGTTGCTCTAACAATTTTGCGTGGTGTAATTGATTTTAAGAGGGAACCCTGACCTCAAATTTCTGACAATGCCAAGAGTCTTGTCCAGCAGATGTTGGAGCCAGATCCCAGAAAGCGTTTGACTACCAAACAGGTGCTTGGTAAGTGTTTATGAAGTGTATGACACATGAGTCAAGTAATCTAGTTAATATTTGCACATTTATTTATTTTTTGACAAAAATACTTGCATTTTGATAATTGTTTTCAGTTATGACGATCATATGTTGAGGGAGGGAGATGATATACGAGAGTGCCAAATAGTATCCTAGAAATGGTTTGTGGTCATATAATTCTGCATCAGATGTGTCGTACCTATGTTAAAAAAAGATACTTTTTTTTTGCTAAGATCTCTTTTTATGGATTTGGTTACCTGACGTATGGTAACTTAATCCTTTTATTATTTTTGAAAGATCCAGATCATTATCAAGCTTAAGTTCTTATAAGTTGGCAAGGGTTCACATCTTCCGTTTCGTGTTTCATGCATCTACTTCTATCCATTAGTTTCTTATTTTCCATCATCTATCCATTTTTGAGTGTCAACTAATACATCAATTAGAAGAGTTCCAGAGTTTATTAATCAGTTATAGTACTTTCAGAAAATCTTTGGTTTAGTATTTCATCATTTCAATCAACCTCTGGAGATTGATATGAATGAGCAGTTAGTTTAAATAAAGGCTTTGCTCACATAGAATTATAATGATAATGGGGTTTAGGATGTGATGTATGGGTTGTAAACTGGAGATTAACTTCCCAGCAACTGATAGAGTTGATAGGTCACTGATAGAGTTGTTGCTGTTGCAGCTGAAAATATGGGTGCTGCATTTGTAGCATCTGCTGCTGATACTGTTGTTGTAGAAGCTGTCGCTTGGAAATGATATTGCAACATCTGATTGTATGCTTGGCTATGCTTGTGGGTAAGGAGTCAAAAGCTGAAAGTCTAAGTCCAAGGGAGAGGGCTGTAAGTTCCATAAACTATCATTGTTACTTTCCCGTAGGTTAGGGCGTGTTTGATTGAGTTGATTTATTCTTTCTCTCATTTTTTTCGTTCTTTTTCTTTTTTTGTTTGCAAGGGTTAAATAAATGATTTGGTTAACCTACTAGGTCCTTGGAAAAGGAAGAATCTATCTGAATATGGAATTGTTACACAATGTATTGCTCCAACCAGAGTCAATGATCAGTATCTAACTAATGTGCTCCTTAAGATAAATGCAAAGGTATGATAACTATATGATGGCTTTCTAAGCTGGCAATCTATTCTTATGTTTTCCCCTAACCCGGAGTTATTAAAAATCAGACAAGGTATGATAACTGTTCTTATGGAAACTTAAAATTGCAATGGGTTATTTGTCGCCTGCTGCTTAAGGTGTTTGGAATTGGTTCACATATACTCAATTTCTGAACAGTTGTTATCCAGTCCTTTAGATCCAAAGATATTCTCATACATTTTATATGTTGTTTCCTATATGTTGTTTCTCATTTCTCTTAACAAATCTGAAATTTAATTTGGTTACAATCGAATGCAGCCTCCAAGGTATGATGAGAAAGAAACCGCAGAGCGGGTTGCAACCCTGGGAATATTTGTTGGACTGGTGTGGACTGTGTTTGGTGGAGAGGTTCAGTTTGTTGAGGCTACATCAATGGTGGGAAAGGGTGATCTACATCTCACCGGGTAACTTGGTGATGTTATTAAAGAATCTGCACAGATAGCACTGACTTGGGTAATGATTTACTGAAAAGTGTTTGTTCTGTACACACTAAAAAAATGTATGATGAAAATTTTGTTCTACTATTTTCATGAACAATGCCTTTTAGGATAGAGCTAGGTATTGTGTTTGAATCCTTGCACAGAAAGTAGCGTGTCATTTTAATATAGAAAATAGTACTAAGCTTCAATAACTGATACACAAGTCTTTCAAAATTTATTTATTTACTAAAAAGTACTGGAGAGAATACTAACAAACATGCTTATAAATAGTTGGGTAGGGAAAACATGGAGGTATGATATGATATGAATAATGCACGACACAAATGGACTTTTGAGTCAGGAATGACTTTGGAGGTTATGGTTGATGAGATGGCTAATAATCTTATGACTGGAGTCACAAATAACTATTCTGTTTTTTCAGTTTGGATGTACCCAACCCCTGTGAGTTGCTGCTATGAGTGTTTCTGCTAGTCTCTCAAGAAATGGGTGTCAAACTTGGACATGAGGTATGCCTTATTTATACAAGTTATTAGTTCTCCAGAAGATAACTCTGTGTTGGCGTTTTAGTCAATTTACCTATAATGTGGTTCATATTTGAATACTACTTTAACATTTTTTAAATGAACTGTTTTGGTGTTGTATGCCTTAACATTAGAATATCTATAATTTTGTGCTAATAATGGAGTGGCCCTATGAGATAGTTGCATGTAATACTGATGTTACATCCATGGAGTTTTTATTACCTAAATGATCAACCTACATGTCACTGCAATTCCAAAGCGATTTCAACTGTGGCTTTCCCATGAATTGTTAAGTGGTATTAGAAAACTTTTAGTATTAGGTTTGTCTGTGGTGTCATATATCGTTGCACTTGTTTATCAAATCTGATATTGCACTTGTTTATCAATTCTGATATTGCACAGCCAGACAAGCGATTCTCTAACAATTGTCGTATCCGATTTCAGGTTGGTTACTCCATACGATTTGAAGATTGCACTTCTGAGAAGACAGTTATCAAATATATGACGCATGGAATGTTATTGCTGGAGTTTCTAGGGGAACCTTGACCTATCAAGTTACAGGTAGCACATCACCCGACTAGAGATGAGCAATAACATAGGAAATGATTAAACATAAGTTATCTCCTAATTACTACTAAAAGAGTGAAATCTGTACTGGCTTTGGAGATGTTAAAATCATATTCATTTATTGGTTGTGGCTGCCCACATGCATATCTGTCTCTCACTTGAATGTGCTTATTACAGCTGCAACCTGTGATCATTTATATCATCCTGCTTAGTAAGTAGTAACACTCAAATTTTTTTTATTTTGCAGATCTTGGCCTCTTGTATACCTACCACTGTTAGTTCCACTTATTAAGCCTTTCTTCAGTAGTGCACTTCCCCCAGGTGTAGACACTGTATGGTTTGACTACAAAGGATTGCCCTTGAAATTGTAAGCATCCTTGCCACAATAAAAGAAAATTTTCTACATCGTTCTCATTATCTAAGACCATTTTGGATACTTATACTGCGGTTGTTTCTTTCAGGTATATACCGACCGGAGTCCTTTTCAATCTTCTATGTGCAGAACTATGATATCTTCTATGATAAGTTCTGCATGCATTGAAGCACTTGAAGGTTTGGATTAGTTTTGCAAAGTTTGAGGCACCTGTTATGTTAGAGGATGAGCAGGGGTCGGACTTGCCTGGATGAAGTTTAGGAATCTCTTCGTCAACAGCAACTGCAATGCCTTCAGAATACTAGAAGTAAATTATCTGATATTATTTACCATTGGTTTATTTTGTGGATGTAATCAAATTCACAATTCAATATAGTAGTAATTTATATTGAAAAGAGAATTTGAGATGTATATATGGATAGTTTGGTATATATTTTGTGGATGTAGTAATTTGAAACTGTAAACTAATGGTATTATTGGGATATATTTTGAATGGTTGATACATTTTGGCTTTAAATTTAAATGAGAATTGAGACCTTTTAACTATATATCATGGCATTAGCATATTGCAGGTGCATTGGTAATATAGGTGAACTACAACTTTTTTTTTTTTTTTTATCTACAACATTTTAAAAATGTTGTATATTTGTATAAATAGATGACACCTTCTAAATAGATGACATATTATAAATGTTGTGTAAATGTGCTTAAACGTTTTATATATTAAACTACAACATTTTGTCAGAACGTTGTGGAATCATATCTTCTATAACGTTTTCAAGCATTTACTAATTTATGAAAAATAAATCTACAATATTTTTTTCTTAAAAAATGTTGTATAATGTGTTTAACTACAACGTTTTAAAAGCGTTGTGTAAGGGTGTCAATAGATGACACCCTTAACCACGACGCTTTTTCCGATTGAAACCACAACGCTTTTTTTCGTTATCTATTTATTTGTTTCTGGAGTTTAAATATAGCTTTACTCGACTCACAATGTGGTTAAGTGGGAAAGACCCCAAACCCCAATGTGGTGATCTCAACTTTACTTTAGAAAAATGAATACTTTTATTTCATAAAATTTATGGTAATACAATCTCCCCTCCTTATGAAATTTTGTCCCCAAAATTTATGTACCTGGTAGTTTGAAGAAGTGAGAATAACTTGCTTTCATTTTAGATTCTAACTCCCAAGTCATTTCCTTAATATCACGGTTTCTCCATAAAACTTTGACTTGAGTTATAACCTTTGACCGTAGAATATGTTCCTTCTTATCCAAGATTTTAACAGGTACCTCTTTATACGTTAAATTTTCTGCTATCTCATCTCATTCTAATAAAATAATGTGGTTCGGGTCTTCCACATATTTATGTAACATAGATATGTGAAAAATGTTATGAACATGAGACATACTTGACGGTAAAGTGAGTCTATAGGCCACAGTTCCTACTTAGTCGAGGATTTCAAATAGAACAATAAATCGAGTGTCGAGATTTCCTCTATTCGTCGATTCTTGCTTCTAGAATAGCACCTTCTTCTTTATATTCAATAGCTCTGAGTCTGTAGCTGGAGCAGGTTTAACTATATAGATTAAAGTCGGTTCTACTCGTATATTTGACATCATCACGTGGGTCCTTGGAGTCTTTAACTCTATCTTCATCCTTTGTAAGTTATACGAAATGGGTCTTTGTGTTAACAACATCGCACTCATACCTGCATACGATCTTCTACTAAACGCGTCAGCTACCACGTTCGCTTTTCCAGGATGGTATTGAATGGCATGGTCGTAATCTTTCAACAACACGAGCCAACGTATTTGGTGCATTTTTAGTTCATTCTAGGTGAAGAAATATTTAAGGCTTTTGGAGTATATTAGGATGTCATCAATAAAGACAACCACAAAATGATCCAAATATTCATTGAATATTCGGTTCATCATGTCCATAAAGGCAACATGGGCATTGATCAATCCTAAGGACATAACTAGAAATTTGTAATGCCCGTATCGAGTTCTGAAAGCAGTCTTTGGAATGTTATCAGTTTTAATCTTTAACTAATGATATCCGGAACGAAAATCGATCTTTAAAAAGAATTTAGCACCTTGTAACTGGTCAAACAGGTCATCAATACGAGGTAACGGGTGTGAGACCACAAATTTTATGAATAAAGATTTAAATTTCTCAAAATATTTTTTTTGAATATTAAAGTGTGGATTTGATATAATGTTATAGTTGTGGGTAATATTTATAAATTTTGCAAAGTAAGCAAGTTGTTATATAATATTCGATTGGTCGGAGAATATTAGTTTTAACAAGGAATATTCGCATTTACGACACAATCATTGGTGGACCCCTATTAATTCAAGTATTGTCGTAGTAAGAAAAGCAGCGTAATTATCTTTTATTAAAATAATAATGGCAAAAGTGTTAACGTTAAAAGCTGCTGAAATATCCGTTAGAGTAAAAGTACGATGTCTGGCATGTGGTTGCATAGTAGCACCATTATTAATTATTGATGCTTACGTGAGAAGTTACTCGATTATACTCAATTATTACTACGATAATTCACGTTGTCATCATATCTCTATTATTAGTGATTCGATTATTGTCACAAAGATCATCTGCATAATATGATATATTATTAAATCAATAATTTAGACGATAAAGTTATTCATATTATTAAATTGCAATATTTACAATGTCTAGAAGTTCAGTCAAGGAGAGGTTTGGTCATCTAATTGCACGCCAATAAGGAGAAATCCTTATCGGAAAGCCCCCTCTTTCCTGGTAATGACCTGGTTGTTAAATATTGTGAGTTATAATATTAACGATGAATAAGTTCGTGTTGATTAAAGATGAAATTGATAGTTCCATTGTGTTGGAATTATTAGTGTTAGTAAAAATCGACATTTATTTCGATATTAATTGATGTCTGGAAGTTATACTGACCAATCGAGTAATTAATCGGATAAATGAGCAATTAATTGCTATTAATTCACATGATTATAACTATTTGTTCACATGTGTGAACTATTGATTCACATTCATTACTATGAGGGGAGTTGGTGCAAGATTGATAATACTTGCATGACTAAGTTAAAAATGGAGGTATAGATGGAGGTACTATACTGTAATTCGTATTTTCACATGATTATAACTATTGATTCACATGATTGAACTATTGATTCACATTATTTACTATTAGGGGAGGTGGTGCAAGTTTGATAATACTTGTAGGACTAAATTAAATATGAAGAAAAAGAGGGAGGTATTATACTGTAATATTTCGAGCCCCAAAACGTGCAATTATCGAAACTATATTTTTCTATAAATAGAAGCTCATTCTTCTTTCATTTCTCACCAATTCACTAAAGCTATAGAGCAATTATTATATAGAGAAATTATAGAGAGAAAGAAGAAGAGAAGTCTACTACCTCACTATTCCAGTATCTAGTCTTCTTTTGAGGTAAGGGATATTATTTCTTTCGTATTCATGAAGAGAGCTTCATTATTCCATTCTTTATTATTATGTTGGAATAACTCATCTATGCAAGCGCACGTATACATGGTGAAATTCTTCATTATTCCATTCTTTATTATTACATTGGAATATCCCGTCTGCGGATTACACATTCCATTCTTTATTATTCATTGGAATATCCTGCAGCAGGTGCGTATTACGCATTTACCTAGTTCCATTATTTATTATTACATTGGAATAACTTATGTCATGCGGCTCTATCGCATGCATGGTGAATTCTTTTGTTATTTCATTCTTTATTATTACATTTGGAATATCACGCCTGCATGCGTATTGTGCATGACTGATTCGATTCCATTATTATTATTCATTGGAATAACTTTTATACTGCATGCGGTTTATCGCATGCATGGTGAATTTTTTCTCATTATTCCATTCTTTATTATTACATTGGAATAACTTTTGTCTATGTGGATTACCACATGCATGATGAATGATCCTTCGTATTCATTCCTTATTAAATTATGGAAATGATCTGTCTCACGTGGATTACCGGCAATGACGAAAATCCATTTGCGATTTCATATATATTCTATGATACTCATTTGGTTAAAGTTTTGGCTTCTATACTCCATAAAATTAGTGGCATATCCTTGATATTTGCGCTTCATCCAGTATCTTTTCATGGAAATATTCTTCGGAGGATTCTTGAATTTTACTCTACAAAGAAGTATCATGTTGACAATTTGGACATTATTGATTTTTGGATAAATTAAATTATAAACCTTTAAAATTTATCTTTGAACTTGTTTTATTGAATTATTATGTCATTGTCAGCATCCTCATGCTTATTGTAGACACTCAAAATTTTCTGCACTCCTATTACTAACATTGCAGGAGGGTAGATTCGTCTTTTGGAGATAACCTTGAAAGATAGCTTACATCCATTCCGGATACCACCGGAAGTTCAGTTCCAACCCGGAACACAAACCGGGAGTGTCATGTCAACCCGGAACACACACCGGGAATGTCATTTCCAATCTCGGAGATAACCCCGAGATATGTAGATAAAAAGACCGAAAACAACACCGGAGAAGACATTTCTGTCTCGGCGATAACGGCTATGACGCTCGGTTCGATCCGGAGACAATCTCGAGTAGCAACCCCATCCTTGGTGATAGCCCCGAGGATGCCATTGCGATTCGTGATAACCCCAGAATTGCTTGTTTCAAACATGTGTGATCAGCTTCAATCCAGATGATAGTGAGGCATACAAACAAGTAGCCCAATCTTAGATGTAACCCTGAGTAATGTCGCTGCCTTAAACCCATGATAACCCCGTGAGGAGTCACAACGCGTCATCATCCACGTCAACAAGATGATATCGCGGCATACCAACAAGTAGTCCAATCTCAGCTGTAACCTGAGCAACGTCTACTTTCAACTCAAACCGGCGATAACCCCGGCGAGGAGCCAAGCATCATCTTGTTCCTTCAATAATGGCACGTCATCTCAACACTTCATACATACATCCAGCAATGTCCCACAAGAGCTGAGGAATGACAATCCCGAGTGACTATTACGTGTGGTAGTACTTTGGATAGAATTTGAAGCTTGAAGACCATGGGCATAGACCCCTCTTCCTGACTTCGTACAACCTCTAATCCATGTCATTCGTAACTCTCGACACCGGTGATCCAAGAAGGTCGAGATATACCTCGTTCGGATGCTCGAATTGAAGTTCTGAAGTTCGAGTGGACATTACAGGTGCATGAGTGCACGTCTTTACGAACGACGGACTCACTGCGAGGCTCGGATCCACCACTGACCACCCTGCTAGTGTAAGCTGCATGCTCTGCAAGTGTACTGCGCCATCGATCTATAAATATAAAATTTGGGGGTTAGCCATTTGAAAGGAGGGAGAGAAGGAAAAAGGCGAGGAAGCCCTGTCCATTTTACTCTGCATACACATCTTTTGAGTGTTTCCTCTTCTTTAAACACTAGTTAGCTCACATATAGCTACTTTTTATCCGGCGGGAGTTGAGTGTTTATCCATTTTAAGTCAAAGAAGTCTACTTTGGCAGCCCACTGTAAGCCTTCTTACATTCTATAAAGCCTCTTTCTCCTATTATCACACACTGTTGTACACGTTGATAGTCGTGTGAGTGTGTTTGCTTTGACTTGATCGGTCTGTAGTTTTCATTACATACGTATATATATACTAATATATGTATATATTTCATATATATGGACTAACATTATCGAGTTATGCCTTGATTGAGCCTAGACTTCGGTCTGGAGCATTTAATTGCTTTTATATATATATACTTATATATATAAACTGTGGTCAGACTCTGTCTGATGAGCCTGGATTTTATATCTGATGCATTTAATTGCTTTTATATATATATATATATATACTTATATATATAACTGTTGTCAGACATATCTGATGAGCCTGGATTTTATATCTTGTGCGTTTACTCGCTTTTATATATATATATACATATATATAATTGCTGTCGGACATATCCGATGATCCTGGATTTACATCCATCGTTCTTCGCTTTTATATATATATATATATATTTTGTACATATATATATATATATATATATTTATATTTCATCAGGCACAGGTTTACTTCATGGCCATTTACGACTTTTTATTTACATTCGATCCTCGCTTTGGAGTTTACTTCGTTGCAGTTGATCGCTTTTACAACTTTATTTATATTTTGTCCCGCCTGGAGTTCACTTCATGGCAGTTGATCATGTCCATATATATATATTTACAACTTTTATATATATATATAACTGCTTACTGCTTTCCATACAAATTGTAGTATCATGTGAGCCTAGGAATCATGTGATCACAGGTTCAGTTTACTGAATCTAGATTCGGTTCCCATGATGGACATTCTTCAGCTGTAAGCAGCCTGTACATTATTTTATAGTGTCTGAATTTCTTTGGATGGCTGTCATGCCCATAAGGAGTTCGGCACTGCTGTATATTGTTTTCTCGAGAATGCTTCGCATCTCGAAAATAAAAGCAAACAAGCCGAACATTTAACAATAAAAATAGAAGTATGAAAAGGTTTCAATTCCTATTGAGCACAGGGTTTGAAAAACCTCTTTTACAAAATTTCATTGCTATATCTTGGTTAAAACTGAATTTTCCTATAAAATTCAAACCTTGTGTATATAGGTGCGAATGAGGCCTCGCACTACTTTTAAATAATTGCACATTGATCCACACACACACACATTCATATAATAATTTCTTTTAAAAGTGGCGGTCCCCGTGGTAACACGGATGTCGGGGGGTGCCTAACACCTTCCCTCCGCATAATCAAGCCCCCGGACCCAAAATGAATCTCGATTTCACAGACCCGTTTAGCAGTGTCGAATCACTGGGTCAACGTGCAAGCCTTTTCGGTTGCGTTGGTGCAACCAGTTAAATACACCAACTGGTGACTCTTAAAGTCCAATCGTCGACATTATACATGTCGGACCTTTTTCACTTGTTTTTTCAAACAAATCTCACATTAACATGGGAACACCAAAGAACAAGTAACGAAAAGGACACTAAAAATCCCGACGTTGACGAATAAGCGACTCATTGGGATTCCAAAGAAGAGGGCTTAAGCCGCTATTACAAGCTCTTCAAAATTATTATATGCTTGTGTGTGAATGTTGCATTTACATTTCTGATAAATGTGTACGAATGCATTTTTTTAACTCCTGCACTGCTAAATATCTATCTGTGATATTAGTGCTTCGCATATGTCATCATTCTGCATAAACGGTGAGACACGTTGTATGTGAATGTATATTGTGTGGTTCCTCCACTAGGAGACTATCCTGTCGATGTTTGATTACTGGACTCGTGGGAAGAATGATTCCCCGAGGCTCAGGAAAGGCACCACCCAAATTCGCTCCAGTTGAACGATAGGATTAACTTCACGTCAAGTAGATTGCGATGATCTGGGAACCTTCATGTCGAAAAGTCGCGAGAGAAACCCTAGGATAGGTCAACCTCTGATAAACCAAACGCGGAGGAAAGTTTCTTCATACTTTCCATTTTAATTTACTTGTAAAAGCATTTACTTGTAATTTTATTCCATGTTCATTCATATGAAATAGAAAATATGAAGAATATCTGTGCATGTATGACATGTTATCAATTAACAACCGGTTTTGCAGGACAAATTCCTAAAACGGACATGTTATGATAACATTTATATTACCCTAAGACTAAACTACGTAAGTATTTTGTAGAGAAGCAATTGGGCCTATTACCCGGTCAAAATCCAAAAAGGCTGCGAGCCTACAACCAATCATGTCCTCTTTCGAACAGTCTAATCCTGTTTCTCGAGAAGAATTTGACGGATTGAGTAAACAAATCACAGACTTGGCCGTTCTACTGAAAGAATTGCACCAGTCTACTCAGGGTACGAAGATACCTATATATACAGAATCTTCTACACAAGGGGGAGTTCAAGGTCTGGAAAAAACAATTCCAGAATAACAGTTGGATATAACCAACCCAGACCCTAAAGGCACCCATCTCAAAGGAGATCTAGACACAGGTGACATAAGGAAGAAGGTCCTTCAAATGGAGGAAACCATTCACGTTCTCAAAGGGATTGGAACACATGGCAGTGTTTCATATGCCGACCTTTGTATATTTCCTGGTGTGCATTATCCAGAGAAATTTAAGACCCTTGATTTTGAAAAGTATGATGGATTAGGGAATCCTTACACACATTTAAAGGTGTTTATTGGAGAACTCGGATCTTACGCAGAAAATGAAAGGCTCAGAATGCAGCTGTTTTAGAAAAGTCTGACTGGAGAAGCCCGTTCATGGTATACCAGATTAGACAACTCTAAGATCCATAGCTGGGAAGAGCTGGCTCACGCCTTCCTCACTCAATACAGTTTCCAATCTCAGATGGCTCCTGACCGGTACCAAATCACCAAGGTCAAGAAACAGTCAAATGAGTCATTTAGAGAGTATGCTCAAAGGTGGAGGCGCCTTGCTGCTCAAGTTATTCCTTCCATGACAGAATCAGAAATGTTCATGACCTTCACAAATGTACAGGAAGCTCCTTTCTATGAAAGAGTTCTAGCTGGTATTGGCAAACCACTTTCTGAAATGATCAAACACGGCGAGATGGCTGAGATGGGATTGAAGTCCGATAAAATTCAAGACCTAGCCGCTCTTAAAGCTGTTGCTGAGCACATCTAGTCCGGATCTTATGGAAACAACCCCCAGAGGGTCCATAAAAAGAAAGAGGAGGATTTTTCTTGATACTATAAGGACAAAAAGGCAATCCAAGCATGCCTATACAGAGGAGAAATTACTCCCCTTTTCCAGCACAACCTTCAAACCCTACATTGCCTAAAAGTGGAGTAGTAAAGCTACCTCGAATGTTCACATCCTTAGGGGATTCGCTCGAAAACATTCTTGCCCTTTTGACTGCTCAGAAGAAAATTACACATCTTCTTCCACCAGCCAGCCCTAATGGGAGGGGTTTTAATGCTACTCGGAAGTGTGCTTATCATGCCGGGGCACCTGGACATGGTACTCAAGATTGTTGGGCCTTGAAACATAAGATTCAAGATCTAATAGATAACGGTGAGATTGTGGTCACTAAACCAGATCAACCTCATGTGCAAGACAACACTCTTCCTCAACACAAAGAAGAAGAGGTCAACATGATCAGTTGGAGCAATGTACAAGGTTCCAATTCTAACGGCGAATCATCCCAACCCATCAAAGATGGTGTTGGCAAATGGGATTATGAAAAGTTCCAGTTTACCATGGAACGAAAGATGAAAGCTCTTTACAAACAAATTGAGCAATTGGCAGAACTGGTGACCCACCAGCATCAAATCACACACCAATTAATTAGGCAGGAGCATGCTTATCTCCTTTCATTTGTTATAAATGCTCCATCAACACCTTCAGAAAGCGAAGCTATGGAGGATAAGGTTGCAAAGCGAGAAAGTGCTAAAGCCCGTCGGGATTTTGCCAATCAAAGGGAATTCACCTATCTGGGCCAGTCTATGGAGGAGATACTTCAAATGTTGATCAATGAAGGAAGAATCACGTTCCTTCTCCCTCTAATCAATCCCCGCTCGGGGCAGTTCAATCCTGATGAAATGTGTCAATATTATTCACATTCTCATGGTCACAACATAGAAGAATGCTGGGCACTCCGCCATCTTATTTAGAATCTTATTGATAGCGGTGTCTTGCAAATAGCAGATGATTACACTGTACAACTCAAGGGTGGGAATGTATGCCCTACCCAATGGAAGGGATCAGTAGCAGTTATCTCCACAGTGGATGAGGAAACTGTCAAAGTATTTCCCATACAACTAATTCAACTCAAAGGAGCTGACAATCCTTTGAAAGTGGCCGCACCAGAGCTAATTCCTTTACCTTGCAGACCACAACATCCTGTTGTCATTTTGCATAAAGTTCCATGGAATTATGGAAAAGCTGAAGGATCCATGTCTCATACTACTGCTACAGTGTCAAAATAAAATCCACTGTACCTACCTCAACGGGTTATTAAACCTACTTGCGAAGCAAAGGGGAAAATGCCCATGGAGAAGATTGAAAAATTCCTCCGAACTATGGGTCATAACGAAGCCAAAGTGGTTTTAAGCTTGCGAGAAGCTCCACACCAGATTTCGATACTGGATTTAGTTTTCTCTTTCGAGGACCATCGGAAGATCTTGCTAAAGGTTTTAGAAGAAGCCTATTTACCAAAATCAGTGGATGTGGAAAAATTTTAACATTTGGTTGATCACATTTTCAACAACAATGTGATATCCTTCACTGATGACGACATACCTCCCGAAGGAACCGGTCATTGCAAGCTATTGCACATCGCAATGTTGTATTCTGGGTACATGCTAGTAGGAGTATTGATAGATGGAGGCTCATCTCTGAATATTTGTACTTATGCCACCTTGGTAAAGATGAATATCAATGTCAAGCGGATCCAAAGCAGCCATACGGTCATCCGAGCTTTTGATGGATCTCGACAAAATGCCGTCGGAAAGATTGAATTTCCAATTGAGATTGGTCCAAATACATTCCATGTATCTTTCCATGTCCTCAAGATCGACTCAGGATAAAACCTGTTACTGGGGAGACCATGGATACACATGGCTGGAGCCGTTCCCTCCACGCTACATCAACAACTCAAATACATCATCAATAACAGTTTAGTCACTATTAATGCTGAGCCGGATTGTCCTGAACAAGGAATTCTACCAGTTATCAGCTTCAATTCAGAAGTTGAACCAGCCAGTTTCCATACAATACCATTCTATGGGAGTGCCACTTCCTGTACCCAAGATTTCTGCCGAGGTTATGTCAGCCACTCAAGAAATGATGTTATTGGGTCATCAACCTGGACAAGGGCTTGGTAAGGATCAACAGGGTATTAAGCACCCTATCCAACTATCCAGTCAAATTGGAACAGCCGGGCTAGGCTATTCTTCTAATTCCAGATACAGGAATCCTCATAAACACGAGCAGGTTCCTCAAGCTTCCACCACACGGCGATTTTCTATGCCTTTATCTCATGAGCTAATGCAATCTCTAGTAAAGGTGCCAGCCCATGCTGTGGCTATGCTATTTTCGAAACCAGTGCCAATAAAAGCTAAAGAGGTGCTGATTCCTAATCCCGAAGTGGAAGAAAAAGAACGGAAACGTAACCATGACCTTGCCTTGATGATGGCAGGCATTCGCGTCATTGTTCATGATGAACATACAAACAAATATACCCCAGACGATGATTGCCCAGATGTCATGGTTATCATTCGGGAGAAGGAAGACAATCGATGATCCTTCCATTATCGCGATCCTTCAGACTTTTCCTCGACAATTGGGCGCAAAGACTCCATGCATTGGTCGACGAGGGTAAAATGGGCAGAAAAACCCTCTGCCCTGTAGATAACTTTAATTTCTTGCTTTCCTTTACAACACTAGCAGTTATTTTATCAAGTACATGCTAACACTTTTGTATGATCGAACAATTGTATATATTAAGTGAAAACATCTTTTGTTTCAGGACTCTGAATTTAGATGTGCCTGTCCTTGCTGATGACATGCCTTCTCTCCACAAGGGCTGTAAGTTTGATGCAAAGTTGGACTCAGACTTGATGGACATCCAAGAGGACATTGAGACACCTCAAGAGATTAGGGAATGGGTCACAGACAAACCCAAACCCAATCTTGATCAAACCACTCCTTTCAATCTTGGAACCTTAGACAACCCTAAGCTAATCTAGATTGGTTCAGACCTTACCACAAATCAGCGGAATGACATGGTTGCGCTATTAACCCAATTTCAGGATGTGTTTGCATGGTCTCATGAAGACATGGTGGGTTTGTCCACTGACATTGTTCTTCATTGCCTTCCCATTAAAGAATGATTCAAGCCAGTTAGACAAAAACTCAGGCGATTGAAACCTGAGTGGAGTTTAAAAGTCAAAGAGGAAATTGTGAAATAATTTCAAGCTGGCATCATCATGGTGTCTACATATTCGGAGTGGATATCCAACATTGTTCCCATGCCTAAACCAGGGGGAAAGGTGCGAGCCTACATGGATTACAGGAATTTGAACAAAGCTTGCCTTAAAGATAGCTTTCCCGTGACTTTTATCCACATTCTTATTGACAATACTGCTCAATACGGCATGTACTCCTTTGCTTTGATTGCTTTCCGGGGTACCATCAAATTATGGTCGCTGAGGAAGATCGTGAGAAAACTGTTTTCATCACACCTTGGGGAACTTTTTGCTACAGACGGTTGTCATTCGGTCTCATCAACGTCGGGGCAACCTATCAGCGAGCTATGATGGCTATTTTCCATGATTTAATGCACAAAGAGATAGAGATCTACGTGGATGACATCATTGTCAAATCCCGGAAGGAGGATGACCACTTAGACCATCTCACAAAACTTTTCAACAGGTTGCATAAGTACAACTTGAAGTTGAATCCCGCTAAGTGCGCCTTTGGTGTTAAGTTAGGCAAGTTGCTAGGCTTCCTAATCAGCCACAAAGGGATTGAACTGGATCCTACCAAAATCCAGGCAATCAAGGAAATGCCCATTCCTCAGACAGAGAAGGAAATACGGGGATTTTTGGGAAAGATCAACTTCATTAACAGATTCATTTCTCAACTCACAGCAACCTGTGAGCCTATCTTCAAATTGTTAAGGAAGAACTCATCCATTAAATGGAACGATGATTGTTAGAAAGCCTTCCTTACCATTAAAGGGCAACCGATTAACGCTCCTGTTTTGGTACCTCCCAGGGATGATGTTCCCCTGTTCATGTACCTGTCCATAAATGACAATGCTATGGGCTGCATGCTTGGGCAAAAAGACAATAGAGGCCAAGAACGAGCTATCTATTACCTCAGCAAAAGATTCAGCATCAGTGAACACAAGTACACTTTGATCGAGAAGACTTGTTGTGCTTTAGCATGGGCTTCCATAAGGTTACAACATTACCTCCATGGTCACACAACCCATCTCATATCCCGCGTGGATCCTCTCAAATATGTATTCAGTAAACCTATACTGAATTGTCGACTGTCTAGATGGAAGTTGATCCTACAACAATTTGACATCGTTTACGTGATGCAAAAATCTGTCAAAGGTCAAGGAATTGCAGATCAACTGGCCGCCGCACCTGCAGGGGATTACAAACCCTTGGAAACATACTTCCCCAATGAAGGGGTAATGACAATTCAGCTGCAACATCAGTACGATACATGCCGTAAGTGGAGAATGTATTTTGATGCAGCTGTTAACACAGAAGGCTCTGGAGCTGGAGCACTTTTAATATCCGGTACGGGGGAGCAGTATCCCGTCGCCGTCAAATTGAAGTTTGTCAGCACCAATAACACATTTCGAAGAATGAAGGTCAGATCATGGGGGCTAAAACTTGCTGTTCAATAGGCATCGGTGATTAAGCGCTTTTGGGGATTCCGAATTGGTAATCAAGCAATCCACAAGAATCTATCAAACCAAAGAATTACATTTGCTGCCTTTCCATCGACAAGTTCTACAGATGGCTTTGGAGTTCGAAGAAATCTCCTTTCTACACATTCCTCATGACAGGAATGATTTTACAGACGCATTAGCAACGTTGGCCTCCTTGGTTTACATACCTGACAAGGAAAACATGCCAAGCATCACGTTTTCTCTACAAAGAGCCCCAGTCTATGGGAATTACAATGGAGAAGTATAGGATGAGTTACCTCCCATCCACAACCCTTGGTATCAATGCATCAAGGAGTATCTACGAGATGGATCTACACCCGCTGAGGCGAGCCTAACTAAGAAGAGGCGGATTCATCGACTTGCTATGAAATTCTACCTGAGCGGAGATGCACTCTACAAAAGAGATGCATGATTAGGTCTCCTCAGATGTTTAGACAAAGACCAAGCTCAGAGACTCATGGATAAGATCCTTGGTGGAGTATGTGGCCCACACATGAGCGGACTCCTACTTGCTAAAAAGATTCTCAAAACGAGACATTATTGTCTTATACTCAAAGATGACTGTGATGATCACGTCAAGAGATGCTATCAATGTCAGATTCATGGGAATGCTATCCACGCCCCTCCAAGGGAACTCCACAATATGAGTTCGCCATGGCCCTTCTCAATGTGGGGAGTGGACGTGATCGGGCCCATCGAGCCCAGAGCCAGTAATGGTCATCGATTCATATTCACCATGATCGACTACTTCACCAAATGGGTAGAAGCAGCATCCTTCCCCAAGGTCACTAAAGAAGTTATTATTGTTTTCATTAGAAATAATGTCATCTGTCGATATGGACAATCAGAGGTCATTGTGTCAGACAATGCTAAGAACCTCAACAACAAAATGATGGAGGATTTATGCAGAAAATTCCACATCAAACATCTCAACTTCGTCATCTACCGACCAAAGATGAATGGTGCTATTGAAGCGGCTAATAAAAACATCAAAAAGATCATGCAGAAAATGTCCGCCAACCACAAAGGATGGCCTAACCTCTTGCCTCTAACTTTATTAGCCTACAGAACTTCCATGTGAACTTCCACTCGGGCAACCCCCTACTCATTAGTCTATGGGATGGAAGCAGTGCTCCCTATAGAAGTGAAAATGGAATCCCTCAGAGTATTGATGGATGCTCAGTTGGATGAAGACCTATGGGTACAAGACAGGTATCACCAATTATCTCTGATAGACAAAAGGCGAACCGCAACAATCTTCCATGGTCAGTTATATTAGCAAAGGATCGCACGATCCTATAATAGAAAAGTTCGACTACAGCAATTCAAACAACATGACTTGGCTTTGAAGAAGATCATTGACAACCAAGATTAATCTAAGGGAAAATTCACTCCTAACTGGGAAGGCCCATTTGTTGTCAAAGAAGTATTGACAGGAGGTGCTCTCAGATTGCAGGAAATGGATGACGATGAATTTCCATAGCTTATCAACTCGGACACCGTGAAGCGGTACTATGTCTGAAGTTACCATCAAACAAAAATCCTGGTTTTGATCCTCAAATCACCAGTCATTACGGTTTTGAACCCTTTCTACATACTTTCCGCCCCTCAGGAAAACATACACTTCAAGCCAGGAGCCTGGTTTCACTTCATTTCAAACCTTTCATACGTCGGTTATCTGGAAGATGGGATTTAACCTTTCATGATTTCGGTTATCTTGAAGACGGGATTTAACCTTTCACACCTACAGTTTATCATGAAGACGGGATTAAACTTTTCTACGCATGCAGTTTGTTTTGAGGACGAGATCAAACTTTTTACACACTTGCAGTTTATCCCCATTATGGGATCAAAATTTCCTCTCCCCCCAGTATAGCCTGCACATGGGATTTATACTTCTCTTTGTCTTCAATTCGTCTGAGGGGCGAACTACGTCGACCTGGTCTTCCTTATACCCGTGGGTACATAGGCAACCATATGCTATATGGCCCGGTCTCAATAAAGAAAAACAACAAAAACATTTCTACCTTTTCTCTACAAAACAACAAAAACAACAAAAATACTTTTACACCCTTCTGCCTTCCGCATTCAGCGTTGAACCTCCTACACTAGGTTCAAACTATGCAGACTTGATCTCCTCTTCAATAGGAGTACGTAGGCAGCCATTCATGGTGCAGTCTAATCCCTACCAGAACAACATACTTGTCACACGATACTGGGATCAATCTTTAATTTGCCCCATTTCATCGGTTTCAGATCAAAGGGATGGAATTACCCAACCTCTTTTCACAAATAGAAGATTCGGTGACCATCTAAGCTGCGATCGTGCCTCAAAGAGAAATACTAACCCATAAGAGATGGAATTAACTAGGCTTCTTATAAATAGAAGTACTGGCGACCATCTGTGGTGCGGTTAATCTCAGAGAGGAAGAAACCATCCTCCTCTCCACTTTTCCATACAGATACCAGTCCCAAGACACCAAAGATGGTAGGGATATACAGAAATCAATGATCCATTCTGAGAGATCTTGCGACGTCTCAATGTCCATCTATCAAGGATAAGTTTAGAATGCATCAAGATCACAAGGCCCTGGAGAAATAGGCAAATATCAAGCAAGTATCAAGGCATAACTAAATTGGAATTGAATCAAAATATATTTCCCTGCCATATATAATACTGTTTGATATATACATCTGTGCTGTACATGACAAAATGGTTAAACTAGTCTGTGCAGGAATATATAAAGCTATCTACAGATCTGTATGTATGCGGACTATCAGATCTAACATAGCATCCCTCTCTGAAGACGGAGGTAGCACTGCAAGCTCTTGCCCAAGGGTATCTACACGAGCTAGCAGATCAGAGGCTAATTTCATGGTGTCAAAATGCTCATCAATGTAAGCACTCATGTCGGCCAGACTGATAGTCATCTGGGATCTAATGGAAGTGCTATCTCCAATGGCCACATCCCTAGTAGATAAGGCGGTATCCCGCTCTCCAACCAATACATCCCTGGCTGATCTAGCCTCATCCCTCTTTAACAGCAAGATTCTCTCATCAAGAGTCACAACATCAGCGGCCCTAGCCCTCGATCTCTATCATAGGTCATCGATGTAAGCTCTGCTCCAAATCTTGTGCCAAATCTTTGTAATGCTGATGGCACTCGGGGTGGAAGAATCCATCACAAATCTTTGGCGACCAACAATTCGAATCATCGGTGGGAATAACTTGACCTCCTCTATAGGCTCCTCATCGTCAAGATTAGTCCCACACTGCGTGAATCTTGCCGCGTGATGCACGATCTCTGTCTCCATCCATGCGAAATACTCTGCAGAATAACCTGGATGACTGACAGAAAACTCAGACAACTCTCGCTGATCCCAACATGCATACAACCTGGATTTGTACACCGTTGATAAATGGTGTGACGCGAAGCGCTGACTCACTGTGCCTTCATACGGATGAAAATCCTGGAACTGGTCAAACTGACACATCACGGCCAGTGGGTGGTAAGTAATCATGCCCCTCAATTTAGCCAGAGGGAGATATTCCATGCCCGGAGCATGAGTAATGAAGCTGTAGGGTGAACTAAGCCCTGAACACGGTAATATGGCAAATGGATCTCTAATCCCTGCTAGAAAAGCTGACCATGATGCAACATCTATACACTCCGCAGGCTGAAAGGAGTATGACATGGCTATATCATGGGTGAAACAAAACCCCTGCCGTCTAAATGTGCCAATCGGTCTCAAGTGTGATATAAACCACACATACAAAGCATGACTGAAAGCTACACAGAAACACTCATCTTTGGATAAGTGCAGCAATATGTAGCTGATCTCAAGGTCTCTGCGATGATCATCGGTATAATGGTATGACCCTCCCTGAGAGCTCTCACTGCCATAATGACGCTGATATTTATGTACCGCGACATGTAGACGTATGACAATACACATAGAAGTAGTACATCTACTTTGGCTGAACGCCAATGATCCTCTGGTGTGGTGAAATTCCCGGAATGCCGTGCATAACTGTCCTCAGAGCCAAACCTGTCAAACAGGAAATGCTGGGATATAACATGGCCAGATGTGATCTCATCCTGCACCACTCTGCGCCTCAATCCTGTGAGAGTCATTAACTGTCTACTCATGTCTCCCGTCACCATATGCACGCAAGGTCTATCCAGAGGTAGCATCGTCAATCGTGCATACTCCTCCAAAGTAGGAATCAACTCACGGGGCCCAAATCGGAATACCTGTTTGTCCGGTACCTAGTGCTCTAGCATGCCCTCTACAAATCCTGGAGGAACCTGAAACATCAGTAAGGTCATAGTATCTCAAGCAAAGAAATCATCTACGATCACCATATCGATGGTGATATACTATCATACCATGAAATATACCCGGCTACCACCATAAATGGTGGGGTATGATCAATCTGCTAACTATAGAAGAAGACATCTCATGCGGCCGTGTCATAAGACCATCCAGGGTCAATCTTTGAATATCTCTGGACATACATATGCATAACATAATAACATGCATGATACAATAGATGACAATATGATATAGGGAATGGAAAACTGTACATACATTCCTAAGTATATCATCATCTAATACATCTCCGTACAGCTAAAATACAGGGAAATGGGGTGAAGCTACCCAACATACAACAGAGGCCTATCAAAAGAGATAACAAGAAATACATCAGAAAAAGTCAAGAGTGTCGATGTTCACATCATCGATCATCGTCCACTTGATGTAACTCCTCCCGAGTCACTAGATCTCTATCTACTGGGGATGTCGGTAGATACAAGGGAGGATTTGCGCCGACAAAACCATATGGGTCACCTGAGGGACCAGCGCCAGAGCTGGAAGGATCAAAAATATCTACCTCTGCAGGATCTCTGCCCAAATACTGAATAAAAAGATGTGACCGGTCTAGCTGCCGAGTTAGTCTGTCAATCTGTGTCACATGAGTCGGATCACTGACACAGGCTAGCCAATTCGTCATCATCACGGATCCTGGAACCATATCCCCCATAAGCTGTGTGGCGCGGGTTTGAGCTCCAATCGTACGAGGGATCCACCAATGCTGGAACATGTCCTGAGAACAGGGGCCTTCTGACAATGTAAAACCATCAATCCCCATCAATGGGATGTCAATGACGGGTGACTGCAAAATAGGCCAATAACACCTGGCAGGAGGCAAGATCGGCATACGGATCTCTCCTGTAGTGCTCCTAATAGCACGCTCTCCTAAATAGAGCTCCCATCCTCCATCTGTGAAGAGAGAAAATTTGCGGGTGGAAATGACGTACTCTACTCCAGTCGGGTACCCATCCTCAAAACCAACTCCCAAATGCTCTCCAGAGTAGGGAATCCATGTGATGACATCAGGTATCAATAGCTCCAGCTGTAGGTGACAATGAGTGAAACCCTCAGCAACAGGGACCTCCGCCAGTATGGAATGATGCCATCTTCGTCCTCATGGATAGGTATCTAAACCTAACACGCTCACATGACGTAAACAAGGAAGCCTCTCATAGGCCCAAAACGGCCAACATAAAGGCAAACATCTACTGTTAGTCAACACTCTTAACCCATACACTGGAAAAGACAAGAGAAACATTCACCAGCAGAAATGGGTAGAATCCTAACCACGCCTCGGTCAAGCCCTGCGATCGCATGCGCATTCCCCTGAGGAAATAAGAAAAGGTGTAGGAACCCCAATTATACTCTTCTATACGGTCCACGTGTCGAGTGGCGCTGATCAAAGCGAAAGACACCGTAGAGGAATAATCTGCTATGAAGCAGCCCCTAATGATCATCAGGAACAATCGCCAATGAATGCAGTCCCTGACTCTCACATCATCGGGTATGGGCTCACTTAACATCCTGCTCATAGCATCTACGCTCAAAGGACCTGTACGAACAGTCCTGCCCTTGAGCGCCTCCGCCGGAACTCCCAACAAGGATCTGACGACAGTAGGGGTGATATCCGCCATTGCAAGGCATCGACTCCCCTCCAAACTCCATACCTGTGATAAATCGCCAATCCATCAGCGTCATCATCACCTCGCATGATCCAAAGAAATGGAGTGATCGAAGTCTCGTGAAACCACCGCTTGACAATGCCCCGAGGTAACCCTGGGACAACGACGGGTAGAATGGAGAAGAACCTCCGAATCCCCACCATTGACGATCGCTCTGTAGTCATCATGCAAAGCCTGATACATAGAGTGGATGCTAAACCAGTTCTCTCGAGACTGTGTGAAGCCGGGAACCTACATAAAATGCAGATCAACATCAGACTCCTTGACTCCTCATCAATAGGAAATAAGGAAGATTAAAGATCTAACTTCATACCTCGTTTGCGTGCAGGTATACTGAAGGATGCCTACTCAAGTCACCCAGAAGATCTGGGTTCGCCACTTCAATACTTGGCAATTCCCTATGGGGAACACGTATAGCAGGAACAGGAACCTCGATCAGTGCATCCTCCTCCTCCCCCTCCCCCTCCTCGACATTCGGCACTTCAACCCGAATAGGACGTACCACCGCCTCTCCAAGACGACGAGGTCGCCTAATGAATCTGCTACCGAGGCTCTTCAAAAGCCCTCCTACGTACACCAGAAGTGGTCCTGTGGGAACTACTCGGCTGATCCGGATCCATGATATCTGGACAAAGAGTCTCTAAATCACCTTAGAAAGGGTGTGGTAATTTCTTACCTGGAGTCTTTTCAAAATGCATTCTATGATTACATGCATGCATGCATTACTTTAACATACATCAACAATAGAGTTAAAATGCATGACTACCCAATACCTACATTTTGGGAAAATTTTTCCATAGTCCCCTTTGTAAATGGGACTATCCACATGCACATAGGTATGACTAGGTGGCCATTCAGTAGCACACCTATACACAGTCATATACATCCTGTATGCCTCAAAACATTGCAGTAAAAAATCCCTAAGTGTAGTCTAATTACCAAGATTATTTTGTTTGTCTACCTTTACTCATTTGTCCTCAAATAGGATAAGAAATGACAGTAAAAGGTGTCAATTTGACTGTTTTAAAATTCAAATTTTTTCACATCATTATATTCAGCATGGTTTAATACTAACATTTGCTATGTTGAATATTTTTTATCAAGTCATATCAGCATGCATATTCAGTACTATGTGTCTAAATGCATTTCATGCGATAAGTCATTTTCCAACGGACAGAAATTGGAAAAAAATACATGCATGTGTTACCAGGACAGTGAAGAACTCTTGTACGATGACAAAATATGCAGAAATTTGCCCGAACTTAGCAGATCTGAAGAAGAGCTCTCATATTTCCTTCGATACGCAACTTAAAAATGACTTATGATAGCAACTAGCCACCTATACATAGGCACGGCTGGCCGCAGGCTAACCTGCGACTCCTGCAGGTACACCTGGGGCCCCCCTACAAGGGTTCCACACCTCCAGTTTGCTCTAGTTAGAGTTGCAAAGGAGGTCTCACAAGCTGAAAAGGCCAAATCAGGAATAAAAATGCTACGCGATTAAGCGGATTAACACGAAATCTGGTTTCTTGTGGATCGAGTTAAACTCCGTCAGCTCAACGATATTCACCTGAATGTAGGGTATGCTATACCAATGAGCTCAGCTTTTATAAACCATGCTTGGCAATACCCCACAAAGGTCCGATGCCGTCATAACCCTAACCTCCCCGTCGGGGGTTACAACGCGAAAAACCACAAAATATCAAACCTCCCCAGCGGGGGTTACAACGCCGAAGTTATCAACATCTACGTATCCCCGGCGGGGGTCACAACGCATATCTTTCAAACATCTACGTATCCCCAACAGGGGTCACAACGCTTATCCTTTCAAGCATCTACGTGTCCCCAGCGGGGGTCAAAACGCAATGCAACAATTGATACACACATCAATGAAGGTCAAACAACCTTGACGTCATATCAGCCGATGGCAAGTAAACCCATCGAAGCAACTTTGCCCAGCAGGGGTTACAAGATAATGCTACCATTGACACATACATCAATGAAGGTCAAGCAGCCTTGACAATACGCCCAGCAGGAATTTATCCGGTGATACACACATCAACGAAGGTCGAGCAACTGGCGGCAACAACAACACCGTTGGCGATGAATTCCGAAGAAAGATGAGGAAAATGTTATACACATCCTCAAATAGACAAAGCCTTATCCCCACAGATCTCTTTCACACAAGAGGCTCCTCTATAGAGTATAAGCCAGTGTTTAGGATTCAAGACTTTGGTGGTAGTCCCAACGTCAACATCCTTGGGAACTTGGATTGAATATCCAGGTCATCACTGATTGTCATCCCAGCAGGATTACATGACAATCATTCATGCATTCTACATGCATTTGCATCATGTTGCTACATATAGCATCATGTTTATTTTGCTTGCATTTCAAGTGTCTAGGATTCTTTATCCTATCCATGCCTTTCATTGCATGAATATGATAAAGAGGGGCATCTGTAGACACTCGAAATTTTTTGCACTCCTATTACTAACATTGCAGGAGGGTAGATTCATCTTTTGGAGATAACCCAGAAAGACAGCTTACATCCATTTCGGATACCACAGGAAGTTCAGCTCTAACCTGGAACACAAACCGGGAGTGTCATGTCAACCCGTAACACACACCGGGAATGTCATTTCTGATCTTGGAGATAACCCCGAGATATGTAGATCAAAAGACCGGCAACAACACCGGAGAAGACAGTTCTATCTCGACAATAACACCGCGACGCTCAGTTCCAGTCCCAGAGACAATACTGGGAGTAGCAACCCCATCCTTGGTGATAGCCCCAAGAGATGCCATTACAGTTCTGGCAATAACCCAGGAATTGCTTGTTTCAAACATGTGCGATCAACTTCAATCCAGATGACAGTGAGGCATACAAACAAGTAGCCCAATCTCAGATGTAACCTTGAGCAACGTCTGCTTTCCATTTAAACCGACGATAACCCCGGTGAGGAGTCACAACCTCATCTGTCCACGTCAACAAGATGATATCGCGGCATACCAACAAGTAGTCCAATCTCAGCTGTAACCCTGAGCATCATCTACTTTCAACTCAAACCGGCGATAACCCCGGCGAGGAGACAAGCGTCATCTTGTTCCTTCAATAATGGCACGTCATCTCAATACTTCATACATACATCCAATAATGTCCCACAAGAGCTGAGGAATGACAATCCTGAGTGACTATTACGTGTGGCAGTACTTTGGATAGAATTTGAAGCTTGAAGACCATGGGCATAGACCCCTCTTCCTGACTTCGTACAACCTCTAATCCATGTCATTGCGTAACTCTCGACACCAGTGGTCCGAAGAAGGTCAGATATACCTCATTCGGATGCTCGGTTTGAAGTTCTGCAAGTTTGAGCGACACATTAAGGATGAGAGTGCACATACTACGAGATAACGGGACCATGAGGCTCGAATCCACCACGACCAAATTGCAGTACAAGTCACGGTACCAGCCAGTGGTACTCAAGACCATCGATCTATAAATATAGGTTGGGGGGTTAGCCATTTGGGAGGAGGGAGAGAAGGAAAAAGGCGAGGAAGCCCTGTCCATTTTACTCTACATACACATCTTTTGAGTGTTTCCTCTTCTTTAAACATTAGTTAGCTCACATATAGCTATCTTTTATCTCAAGTGGGGTCGAGTGTTTATCCATTTAAAGTCATAGAAGTCTACTTTGGCAGCCTACTGTAAGCCTTATTAAATTTTATAAAGCCTTCTTCTCATATAGCACACACTGTTATACACATTGAGAGTCGTGTAGTGTGCGTTTGCCCCGACTTTGGTCCGTGGTTTTCATTTCTGTCTGTATATATATATACTAATATAGGTATATATTTCATATATATGGACTAACATTATCGAGTTATGCCTCGATTGAGCCTAGACTTCGGTCTGGAGCATTTAATTGCTTATATATATATATACTTATATATATAAACTGTGGTCAGACTCTGTCTGATGAGCCTAGATTTTATATCCGGTGCGTTTAATTGCTTATATATATATATACTTATATATATAAACTGTGGTTAGACTCTGTCCGATGAGCCTGGATTCACATTCGGTGCATTTACTGCTTTTATATATATATATATTTGTACATATATATATATATATATTTATATTCCTGTCAGGCCCGGAGTTTCCTCCGTGGCTTTTTACAGCTTTTTTTACATTTCGTCCTGCCTGGAGTTCACTTCATGGTAGTTGATCGCTTTTTACAGCTTTATTTACATTTTGTCCTGCCTAGAGTTTACTTCGTGGCAGTTGATAGCATTTACTACTTTATTTACATTTCTGATCCACCATGGAGTTGCTTTGTGGTGGTTGATCATGCAAACACACATATATATATATATATATTTATCGCTTTTATATATATATATAACTACTTACTGCTTTCCATACAAATTGCAGTATCATGTGAGCCTAGGAATCATGTGATCACAGGTTCAGTTTACTGAATCTAGATTCGGTTCCCATGATGGACATTCTTCAAATTGTATGCGCGGCTGTACATTATTTTACATTAAAGGAATTTCCTTGGATGGTCATCATGCCCATGAAGAGTTCGACGCTCTTGTGATATTATTTTCTCGGGAATGCTTCGCATCTCGAAAATAAAAACAAACAAGCTGGACATTTAACAATAAAAATGGAAGTATGAAAAGGTCTCAATTCCTATTGAGCACAGGGTTTGAAAAACCTCTTTTACAAAACTTTATTGCTATATCTTGGTTAAAACTGAATTTTCCTATAAAATTCAAACCTTGTGTATATAGGTGCGAACGAGGCCTCGCACTACTTTCAAATAATTGCACATTGATCCACATACACACACACACATTTATATAATAATTTCTTTGAAAAGTGGCGGTCACCGTGGTAACACGGATATCGGGGGGTGCCTAACACCTTCCCTCCACATAATCAAGCCGCCAGACCCAAAATGAATCTCGGTTTCACAGACCCGTTTAGCAGTTTCGAATCACTGGGTCAATGTTCAAGCCTTTTCGGTTGCGTTGGTGCAACTAGTTAACACCAACTGGCGACTCTTAAAGTCCAATCGTCGACATTATACATGTCAGACCTTTTTCACTTGTTTTTTCAAACAAATCTCACATTAACATGAGAACACCAAAGAACAAGTAACGAAAAAGGGACACTAAAAAATCTCGACGTCGATAGATAACTTTAATTGCTTGCTTTCCTTTACAGCACTAGCAGTTATTTTATCATGTACATGCTAACACTTTTATATGATCGAACAGTTGCATATATTAAGTGAAAGCATCTTTTGTTTCAGGACTACGAATTTAGATGTGCCTGCCCTTCCGATGACATGCCTTCTCTCCCTGAGGTTGTAACTTTGATGCAAAGTTGGACTCAGACTTGATGGACATCCAAGAAGACATTGAGACACCTCAAGAGATTAGGGAATGGGTCGCAGACAAACCCAAACCCAATCTTGATCAAACCACTCCTTTCAATCTTGGAACCTTAGACAACCCTAAGCTAATCCAGATTGGTTCAGACCTTATCAGCGGAATGACATGGTTGCGCTATTAACCCAATTCCAGGATGTGTTTGCATGGTCTAATGAATACATGGTGGGTTTGTCCACTGACATTTTTCTTCATCGCCTTCCCATTAAAGAAGGATTCAAGCCAGTTAGGAAAAAGTTCAGGCGATTGAAACCTGAGTGGAGTTTAAAAGTCAAAGAGGAAATTGTGAAATAATTTCAAGCTGGCATCATCATGGTGTCTACATATCCGGAGTGGATATCCAACATTGTTCCCATGCCTAAACCAGGGGGAAAGGTGCGAAGTCCATGTGGATTACGAGGATTTGAACAAAGCTTGCCTTAAAGATAGCTTTCTCGTGCCTTTTATCCACATTCTTATTGACAATCTTGCTATATCTAAATGTACTCCTTTCTTTGATTGATTTGCGGGTACCATCAAATTATAATCACGTTGAGGAAGATCGTGAGAAAAACCGCTTTCATCACGCCTTGGGAAATTTTTTTTGCTACGATCGGTTGTCATTCGGTCTCATCAACGCCGGGCAACCTATCGATGAGCTATGATGGCTCTTTTCCACGATTTAATGCACAAAGAGATAGAGATCTACGTGGATGACATCATTGTCAAATCCCAGAAGGAGGATGACCACTTAGACCATCTCAAAAAACTTTTTAACAAGTTGCATAAGTACAACTTGAAGTTGAATCCCGCCAAGTGCGCCTTTGGTGTTAAGTCAGGCAAGTTGCTAGGCTTCCTAGTCAGCCACAAAGGGATTGAACTGGATCCTACCAAAATCCAGTTAATCAAGGAAATGCCCATTCCTCAGACAGAGAAGGAAATATGGGGATTTTTGGGAAGGATCAACTTCATTAACAGATTCATTTCTCAACTCATAGCAACCTGTGAGCCTATCTTCCAATTATTAAGGAAGAACTCATCCATGAAATGGAACGATGAGTGTCAGAAAGCCTTCCTCACAATCAAAGAGCAATAGATTAACGCTCCTATTTTGGTACCTCCCAGGGATGATGTTCCCCTGTTCTTGTACTTGTCCATAAATGACAATGCTATGGGTTGCATGCTGGGGCAAAAAGACAATAGAGGCCAAAAACGAGCTATCTATTACCTTAGCAAAAGATTCAGCATCAGTGAACACAAGTACACTCTGATCGAAAAGACTTGTTGTGCTTTAGCATGGGCTTCCATAAGGTTACAACATTACCTCCATGGTCACACAACCCATCTCATATCCCGCGTGGATCCTCTCAAATATGTATTCAATAAACCCATACTGAATTATCGACTGTCCAGATGGCAGATGGCAGTTGATCCTACAACAATTTGACATCGTCTACGTGACACAAAAATCTGTCGAAGGTCAAGGAATTGCGGATCAACCGTTGCCGCCCGCGCGGGATTACAAACCCTTGAAACATACTTCCCGATGAAGGGGTAATGACAATTCAAATTGCAACATCGATCACGATACATGCCATGCGTGGAGAATGTATTTTGATGGAGTTGTTAACACAGAAGGCTCTGGAGCTGGAGCAGTTTTAATATCCGGTACGGGGGAGTAGTATCTCGTCGCTGTCAATTTGTAGTTTGTCAGCACCAACAACACAGCTGAGTATGAAGGCTGTATCATGTGGCTAAAACTTGCCCGTTCAATGGGCATCAGGCGGTTAACTATCTTTGGGGATTCCGAATTGGTAATCAAGCAATCCACAGAATCGACATCGCCCACTGATGTAACTCCTCCCAGTCACTAGATCTCTATCTCACGGGGATGTCAAATACAAGGAGGATCTGCGTGCGTGAAAACCATATGGGTCACCCGAGGGACCAAAGCGAGTGGGAAGGATCAAAAGTATCTACCTCTACAGATCTCTCGCCCAAATCTTGAATGAAAAGATGTGGTCTGTCTAGTGCCGAAAGTCATCATTAATCTATGTCACATGAGTCGGATCTCGACACAAAGAAGCTAATCTGTCATCATAACGGATCTCGGAACCATATCCCCATAAACCGCTGTGTGGCGCGGTCCGAGCTCGAATCAGATGAGAATCCACCAATCTTTGGAACATCTCCTGAGAATAGGGGCCCTCTGACAATGTAAAATCGTCAATCCCCATTAATGGGATGTCAATGACGGGTGACTGCAAAACAATCCAATAACGTCTGGTAGGAGGCAAGATCAGCATACAGATCTCTCCTGTAGTGCTCCTAATAGCACGCTCTCCTAAATAGAACTCCCATCCTCAATCTGTGAAGAGAGGAATCCTGCGGGTGGAAATGACGTACTCTACTCCAGTCGGGTACCCATCCTCAAAACCAACTCCCAAATGTTCTCCAGAGTAGGGAATCCATGTGATGACATCAGGTATCAATAGCTCCAGCTGTAGGCGACAATGAGTGAAACCCTCAGCAACAGGGACCTCTGCCAGTATGGAATGATGCCATCTCCGTCCTCGTGGATAGGTATCTAAACCTAACACACTCACAGGACGCAAACAAGGAAGCCTCTCATAGGCCCAAAACTGCCAACATAAAGGCAAACATTTGCTGTCAGTCAACACTCTTAACCCACACACGGGAAAAGACAAGAGAAACACTCACCAGTAGAAATGGATAGAATCCTAACCACGCCTCGGTCAAGCCCTGCGATCGCATGCGCATTCCCCTGAGGAAATAGGCAAAGGTGTAGGAACCCCAATCATACTCTCCTATACGGTCCACGTGTCGAGTGGCACTGATCAAAGCGAAAGACACCGTAGAGGAATTATCTGCTATGAAGCAGCCCCTAATGATCATCAGGAACAATCGCTGAAGAATGCGGTCCCTGACTCTCACATCATCGGGTATGGGCTCACTCAATAGCCCGCTCATAGCACCTACACTCAAAGGACCTGTACGAATAGTCCTGCCCTTGAGCGCCTTCGCCGGAACTCCCAACAAGGATCTGACGACAATAGGGGTGATATCCGCCGTGCAAGGCACCGGCTCCCCTCCAAACCCTATACCTATGATAAACCGTCAATCCATCGGCGTCATCATTACCTCACAGTCCAGTAAATGGAGTGACTGAGTCTGGTGAAACCACTGCTCAGACAATGCCCTGAGGTAACCCTAGGGACAACGACGGGGTAGAATGGAGAAGAACCTCCTGAATCCCCAGCCATGGACGATCGCTCTGTAGTCATCATGCAAAGCCCCGATACATAGAGTGGATGCTAAACCCGCTTCCCTCAAGGTCATGTGAAGCGGAACCTACATCAAATCTGATCAACATCGCACTCCTTGACTCTCATCAATAGGAAATAAGGAAGATTAAAGATCTAACTTCATACCTCATTTACGTGCGGTATCTTTGAAGGATGCCTACTCAAGTCACCCAGAAGATCTGAGTTTTCCACTTGAATACCTGGCAATTCCCTACAGGGAACACGTACAACAGAAGCAGGAACCTCGATTGGTGCATCCTCCTCCTCGTCCTCGACATTCGGCACTTCAACCCGAATAGGACGTACCACCGCCTCCGCCAAGCGATGAGGCTGTCTAACAGAATGACGCTGAGGCTCTTTAAAAGCCCTCTTCGATACACTAGAAGTGGTCCTGCGGGAACTACTCGGCTGATCCGGATCCATGATATCTGGATAAAAAGTCTCTAAATCACCTTAGAAAGGGTGTGGTAATTTCTTACCTGGAGTCTTTTCAAAATGCATTCTATGATTACATGCATGCATGCATTGCTTTAACATACATCTACAGTAGAGTTAAAATGCATGACTACCCAATACCTACATTTTGGGAAAATTTTGCCATAGTCCCCTTTGAAAATAGGACTATCCACATGCACATAGGCATGATTAGGTGGCCATTCAGTAGCACACCTATACACAGTCATATACATCGTGTATGCCTTAAAACATTGCAGTAAAAAATCCGTAAGTGTAGTCTAATTACCAGGATTATTTTGTTTGTCTACCTTTACTCATTTGTCCTCAAATAGGATAAGAAATGACAGTAAAAGGTGTCAATTTGACTGTTTTAAAAGTCAAATTTTTTCACATCATTATATTCAGCATGGTTTAATACTAACATTTGCTATGTTGAATATTTTTTATCAAATATCATATCGACATGCATATTCAAGATTATGTGTCTAAATGCATTTTATGCGATAAGTCATTTTCAACTGATGTAAATTGGAAAAAATACATGCATGTGTTACCGGGGCGATTGAAGAACGCTTATGCGGTGTGTAATATGCGAAAGTTACCCGAACTCAGCAGATCTGACCAAAAAGGGATTCTTAAGCCAAATTTAAGATTTCAGTTTAAAACTCATGTCATTAACCTCTTTTGGTTAACCCCCCAAAACGAGATAGATCTAAAGAAGAACTCTCGGATTTCTTTCGTTGCGCAACTTAAAAATGACTTATGAAAGTAACCAGCCACATATACATAGGCACGGTTGGCCGCAGGCTAACCTGCGGCTCTTGCAGGTACACCTGCGGCCCCCCTATATGGGTCCCACACCTGTGTCTCGCTCCAGTTAGAGTTGCAAAGGAGGTCTCACAAGCTGAAAAGGCCAAATCAGGAATAAAAATGCTACGCGATTGAGCGAATTAGCTTGAAATCCTGGTTTCTTGTCGGTCAGAGTTAAACTCCCGTCGCCTCAACGGTATTCACCTGAATGCAGGGTATACTATACCAATGAGCTCAGCTTTTACAAACCATGCTCGGCAATACCCACAAAGGTCCGATGTCACACAACCCAAACCTCCCGACAGAAATTCTGATCTGAAAAACCACGAAATATCAAACCTCCCTGACGGGGGTTACAACGCCGAAGTTATCAACATCTACGTATCCCCGACAGGGGTCACAATGTATATCTTTCAAACATCTACGTATCCCCAGCGGGGGTCATAACGCATATCCTTTCAAGCATCTACGTGTCCCCGGCGGGGGTCACAACGCAATGCAACCATTAATACACACATCAATGAAGGTCAAGCAACCTTGACGTCATATCAGCCGATGGCAAGTAAACCAATCGAAGCAACTTTGCCCAGCAAGGGTTACAAGATAATGCTACCATTTACACATACATCAATGAAGGTCAAATAGCCTTGACAATACGCCCAGCACGGATCTATTCGGTGATACACACATCAACGAAGGTCGAGCAACCTGGCGGCGACATAACACCGTTGGCGTGAATCTCCGACAAAGATAAGGGAAAATGTTATAAACATCCTTAAACAGACAAAGCCTTATCCCCACAGATATCTTTCACACAAGAGGTACCTCTATGGAGTATAAGCCAATGTCTAGGATTCAAGACTTTGGTGGTAGTCCCATCGTCAACATCCTTGGGAACTTGGATTGAATATCCAGGTCATCACTGATTGTCATCCCAGCAGGATTACATGACAATCATTCATGCATTCTACATGCATTTGCATCATGTTGCTGCATATAGCATCATGTTTATTTTGCTTGCATTTCAAGTGTCTAGGATTCTTTATCCTATCCATGCCTTGCATTGCATGAATATGATAAAGAGGGGCATCTGTAGACACTCGAAATTTTCTGCACTCCTATTACTAACATTGCAGGAGGGTAGATTCGTCTTTTGGAGATAACCCAGAAAGACAGCTTACATCCATTTCGGATACCACCGGAAGTTCAGCTCTAACCTGGAACACAAACCGGGAGTGTCAGGTCAACCCGGAACACACACCGGGAATGTCATTTCTGATCTGGGAGATAACCCCGAGATATGTAGATCAGCTGTAACCCTGAGCAACGTCTACTTTCAACTCAAACCGATGATAATCCCGGCGAGGAGTCAAGCGTCATCTTGTTCCTTCAATAATGGCACGTCGCCTCAACACTTTATACATACATACATCCAACAATGTCCCACAAGAGCTGAGGAATGACAATCTCGAGTGACTATTACGTGTGGCAGTACTTTGGAAAGAATTTGAAGCCTGAAGACCATGGGCATAGACCCCTCTTCCTGACTTCGTACAACCTCTAATCCATGTCATTGCGTAACTCGATACCAGCGGTCCGAAGAAGGTTAGATATACCTCGTTTGGATGCTCGGATTAAAGTTCTATAGGTTTGAGCGGACATTACAGTGCATGAGTGCACGTACTATGAGACAATAGGACCCGCGAGGCTCGGATCCACCATGACCGACATACACAAGCTGCGGTCATGCACCATGCAGTGTACTACGCTACCATCGATCCTATAAATATAAATTTGGGGTCAGCCATTTGAGAGGAGGGGGGAGAGGAAAAAGGCGAGGAAGCCCTGTCCATTTTACTCTGCATACACATCTTTTGAGTGTTTCCTCTTCTTTAAACACTAGTTAGCTCACATATAGCTACTTTTTATCCCATGAGATGTCGAGTGTATCCATTTAAAGTCAAAGAAGTCAACTTTGGCGTACCAATAAAGCCTTCTTACATTCTATAAAGCCTCTTTCTCCTATTATCACACACATTGTTGTACACGTTGATAGTCGTGTGAGTGTGTTTGCCCTGACTTCTATCCGTGGTTTTCATTTCATACGTATATATATATATACTAATATATGTATATATTTCATATATGTGGACTAACATTATCGAGTTATGCCTCGATTGAGCCTGAACTTGATCCAGAGCGTTTAATTGCTTTTATATATATATATATATATATATATATACTTATATATATAAATTGTGGTCGGACTACTTCGATGAGCCCAATTTTATATCTGGTGCGTTTAATTGCTTATATATATATACTTATATATATAACTATTGTCAGACATATCTGATGAGCCTGGATTTTACATCCGGTGTGTTTACTCGCTTTTATATATATATATATATATATATATGTATACATATATATAATTGCTGTCGGACATATCCGATGAGCCTGGATTTATATCTAGTGCGTTTACTGCTTTTATATATATATATATATATATTTGTACATATATATATATTTATATTTCTGTCAGGCCTGGAGTTTACTTCGTGGCCATTTATAGCTTTATTTACATTCAGTCCTGCCTGGAGTTTACTTCGTGGCAGTTGATCGCTTTTACAACTTTATTTACATTTTGTCCCTTTGAGTTCACTTGGCGGTTTGATCATCATCATATATATATATATATATATATATATATATATTTATAGCTTTTATATATATATATATATAACTCGCTTCTCGCTTTCCATACAAATTGCGATGATCATGTGAGCCTAGGAATCATGTGATCACGAGTTCATTTCTTGAATCTAGATTCGGTTCCCATGATGGACATTCTTCACTATAAGCGACTGTACATTATTTTACGATTATCGAATTTCCACGGATGGGTCATGCTATGCCCATGAGGAGTTCGACACTACTGTGATATTATTTTTTCGAGAATGCTTCGCATCTCGAAAATAAAAGCAAACAAGCCGGACATTTAACAATAAAATGGAAGTATGAAAAGGTCTCAATTCCTATTGAGCACAGGGTTTGAAAAACCTCTTTTACAAAACTTCATTGCTATATCTTAGTTAAAAATGAATTTTCCTATAAAATTCAAACCTTGTGTATATAGGTGCGAATGAGGCCTCTCACTACTTTCAAATAATTGCACATTGATCCACACACACACACACATTCATATAATAATTTCTTTTGAAAAGTGGCGGTCACCGTGGTAACACGGATGTCGGGGGGTGCCTAACACCTTCCCTCTGCATAATCAAGCCCCCGGACCCAAAATGATTCTCGGTTTCACAGACCCGTTTAGCAGTGTCGAATCACTGGGTCAATGTGCAAAACCTTTTCTATTAAGTTAGTGCAACCATTAAATACACCAACCGGCGACTCTTAAAGTCCAATCGTCGACATTATACATGTCGAACCTTTTTCACTTGTTTTTTCAAATAAATCTCACATTAACATGAGAACACCAAAGAACAAGTAACGAAAAGGGACACTAAAAAATCCCGACGTCGACACTTATATTGTGATTTTTGGATAAATTAAATTATAAACCTCATGCTTATTGATTTCATAGATGGACTTGGTATGATTATGACCAGGGATTATTCGGTATAGTCATGACCGTAATGTGACGAATGATGTTGTGACGCCCCCAAAATAGGTATACATCACCCATTTTGAGTCGCCAATAACATGGTACAGAAACAACTACAACTTATTAATACAACATAAAAATTGTGAGTTTAAATACAAATAATGCCATCTAGACAATATTCATACCCAAATAAGTCCTCATTATAATTATTGGTACATTATTTTACAAAAATGGTGAGGACTACTAAAACAACTTTCTAGAACCATCATTCCACACCCACTGTAGAACTCGCTACATTCTCGCCTCCGAGAAGAAGAAAATGGAACAAAAAGGAAAATGGTGAGCTCAACTAGCCCAGTAAAGAATATTATGACTAAGATAATATAGAACAAATTATCGTTAGTCTTCAACAGGGAAAAATCTGATAAAATACAATAGACAACAAATTTCAGATCAATATTCGCAGCAGAAATAATAATTCATAGATGAGTTACGTAGAGAATGAAATCTACTATAATCTATTAATTTAAAAGTCCATCATCATTATTTAATCCCTGTAACATCAATCAATATTCATCTTAAATCAAATATTCATCTTTGCACTACAGGCCAAAGATATTCATCAGTTGGTCATGTTCATCTCAACACCTGTTCATCTTTGCACTACGGGCCAAAGATATTCATCAGAAAATCAACCATCTTTGCACTACAGGCCAAAGATATTCAGTAATATCATCATTTAGGATTGAGGATGATGAAAAATATTTTAAAGAAAACGAATCCAGTGAAACAAAAGAACAAATATTAAGGATTCGTACTTTAAACAATCCGAGTTCAAAAATACTTCATAAATAATTATAGTGGAGTAAAATTCAAGAATGATCAAAACATGGATACAATCAAAGCTAGTATCCATAATAGATATTTTGGACAAAAAACAAAAATTTAATTTTTCTATGAATAGTGTTGTATTCGTGAATAGTTCCGTATACGTGAATAGTGCCGTATACGTGAATAGTAACCTCGACACTAAAAGACATTGGGGTGCTCCTATTCTATTCGTAAAGAAGAAAGATGGGAGTATGTAACTTTTCATTGACTATCGATAGTTGAATCATGTCACCATCAAAAATAGGTACACGTTGTGATGGCCCCAAAACAGGTATACATCACCCATCTTGGGTCGCCAGATACATGTTACATAAATTCAAATACAACTTAATTATACAACAGTCGTGTAAACTACGACAAAGCATAGCTGAGAGTTTAAACAAGAATATTGTCATCTAGACAATATCCACACTCAATGGTGTCCTCATTACAATTATTATCACATTATTCCGTAGAATAGTGAGGACTACTATCCTGGACCATCGCTCCATTTCCCGACTCCTCCCAGCTATATTCTCATTTCCTGAAGAGAACAGTGAAAGAAAAGGTGAGCTCAACTAGCCCAGTAAGAAATATTATGACTAAGATAATGCAGAATAAATTATCCTTAGCCTTCAACAGTGTTAAACTGATAAAATATAATAGACAACAAGTTTTAGATCAACAACTGTAGCAGAATAAGCAATCCATTAGAAGAGTCAAGTAGAGCATAAAATCTACTATCTTCTATGATTTAAAAAGATTTTCATCAACTTTATTGCTGAGACTAAACTTAATAAATAAACCACAACATCCCTGCACCACGGCCAAAGATATTCATGTAATCATCAATGGTCATGATTATACCGAATAATCCCTGGTCATAATCATACCAACAACTGTCCATCAATGAACTACAGGCCAATGAGGACTTTTACCACATCATTCGTCACATTACGGTCATGACTATATTGAATAATCCCTGGTCATAATCATGCAAGTCAATCTATGCACGTAAGCCAAAGATGACTTTAATGACAATATAAGCATGAGGATGATGACAACGACATAATAATTCAATAAAATAAGTTCAAGGAAAAATTTTAAAGGTTTATAATTTAATTTATCCATAAATCAATAATGTCCAAATTGTCAACATGATACTTCTTTGTAGAGTAAAATTCAAGAATTCTCTGAAGAATATTTCCATGAAAAGATACTGGATGAAGCGCAAATATCAAGGACATTCCACTAATTTCATGGAGTATAGAAACCAAAACTTTAACCAAATGAGTATCATAGAATATATGAAACTGCAAATAGATTTTCGCCCGCCATGCGGTAATCCACGTAGATAGATCATTTCCACAATTTAATAAGGAATGAATACAAAGGATCATTCACCATGCATGTGGTAATCCACATAGACAGGTTATTCCAACAGAATAATAAAGAATGGAAATGCGATAGACTGCACAGACAAGTTATTCCAATAGAATAATAAATAATGGAACTAGATCATGCGTGATACGCACCGACATGATATTCCAACAGAATAATAAAGAATGGAATAACAGAAGAATTCACCATGCATGCGATAGACCGCATAGATATGTTATTCCAATAGAATAATAAATAATGGAACCAGGTCATGTGTAATACGCACCGACAGGATATTCCAACAGAATAATAAAGAATGAAACCAGATCATGCGTAATCCGCACAGATAGGATATTCCAACAGAATAATAAAGAATGAAACCAGATCATGCGTAATCCGCACAGATAGGATATTCCAACATAATAATAAAGAATGGAATAACAGAATAATTTCACCATGTATGCGGTACTTGAGCATGGCGGAGTTATTCCAACATAATAATAAAGAATGGAATAACGAAGCTCTCTTCATGAATACGAAAAGAAATAATGCCCGCACCTCAAAAAGAAAGACCGGATCTTTGGAATAGTGGAGGTATCGACTTCTCTTCTTCTTTCTCTTTATAATTTCTCTCTATAATAATTGCTCTATAGCTTTAGTGAATTAGTGAGAAATGAAGGAAGAATAAGCTTCTATTTATAGGAAAATATTGTTTGATAATTGCACGTTTTGGGGCTCGAAATATTACAGTATAATACCTCCCTCTTTTTTTCATTTTTAATTTAGTCCTGCAAGTATTCTCAAACTTGCACCACCTCCCCTAATAGTAAATAATGTGAATCAATAGTTCAATCATGTGAATCAATAGTTATAATCATGTGAAAATATGAATTACAGTATAGTACCTCCATCCATACTTCCATTTTTAACTTAGTCATGCAAGTATTATCAATCTTGCACCAACTCCCCTAATAGTAATGAATGTGAATCAATAGTACACACATGTGAACAAATAGTTATAATCATATGAATTAATAGCAATTAATTGCTCATTTATCTGATTAATTACCCGACTGGTCAGTATAACTTCTAGACATCAATTAATATCGAAATAAATGTCGATTTCCACTAACACTAATAATTCCGACACAATGGAACTATCAATTTCATCTTTAATCAACACGAACTTATTCATCATTAATATTATAACTCATAATTTTAAACAACCAGGTCATTCCCAGGAAAGAGGAGGCTTTTCGATAAGGATTTCTCCTTATTGGCACACAATTAGATAACCAAACCTCTTCTTAACAGAACTTCTAGACATTGTAAATATTGCAATTTAATAATATGAATAACTTTATCGTCTCAATTATTGATTTAATAATATATCATATTATGCAGATGATACTGTGACAATAATCGAATCACTAATATGAGAGATATGATACATCAATTACTATAGTAATAATTGAGTATAACTGAGTAACTTCTCACGTAAGCATCAATAATCAATACCGTGTGCTACTATGCAACCACACGTATTACTGTACTTTTACTACCGGGTAGTTCAACAGTTTTAACGGTAACACGTTCGCCGTTATTTTTAATAAAAGATAATTACATTGCTTTTCTTTACTACGACAATACTTCCGTTGTGGGGTCCACTAATGATTGTGCCGTCGTACAAATATTCCCTGTTAAAACGAATATTCCCTGACCAATCGAATATTATATAACAACTTGCTTACTTTGCAAAATTTATAAATATTACCCACAACTATAACATTATATCAAATCCACACCTTAATATTCATTTCGAGAAATTTAAATCTTTATTCATAAAATCTGGGATCTCACAATCTCCCATTCTTGTCAAATTTTGCCCTCGAAATTTACTTACGTACCTGGTATGCCGAAGAGGCGAGGATACCTTGAATACCTTTATCATCGAAAACATTACACGTTGCATACGTGCATGCCCGATGTCCTCCGATTGCCTCTAAATGCACATCAGTTCCTAAAATAGCTATTTTAGGCCTTGATACCGACCTCAAATCTCAAAAAATAAAGAATGAAAGTTTTAGATCTACTCGTTATTTTTCCGAATCATCCTAAATCACCTCAATCGGAGTTCGTATGAAAACGTTATGACCAATTTACTAAAGGACGTCCAGACATATTTTGGCTTAACACTAGACCAGCGTCTAGGCGCCCAAATTTGGCCTTGGGCAAGCGCCTAGGCGCCCAAGAATAGATTCTAAACGTCGAGCCTAGTTCCTAGGCGCTCGACCTTTGGCACTTAACTCCAATTTTCCAGATTTTGTAACTTTTGACACATATACTTCAAATATTCATAACTTCTTCATCTGTTATCGGAATTAGTCCGTTTTCGAGGCTATGGAAAGCTTGTAACATGCTCTATAAAACCCCCATGATTTCATAATTTTTAGATTCATTAAGTATTCTAAAATTTGGCTCTAAAGTCCCCCAAGACTAAATTTTTACTAACAACGATACGTGAAAAACGTTATGAACACGCGACATACTTGGTGATAAAATGAGTCTATAGACCACAGTTTCTACTCGATCAAGGATTTTAAATGGGCCAATTAAATCAAGGGTTTAGATAACGCCTTCTTGAACCTTCTTCTTCACATTCATCAGATTTGGGTGTGTAGCTTGAGTGACTTTTACTTTATCGATTAAAGTCGATTCTAATAGTATATTCGTTATCTTCACGTGGGTCCCTAGAGTCTTTAACTCTATCTTCATCATTTTTAAGTTATACGAAATGGGTCTTTGTGTTAACAACATCGCACTTGTAAACGCATACGATCTTCTACTCAACGCGTCAGCTACCACGTTCACTCATCCACGATGATATTGAATGGTATAATCGTAATCTTCAACAGCTCGAGCCAACGTCTTTGGCGCATTATACGTTTGTTTTGGTTGATGAAATATTTGAGGGTTGAAGAAATGGGTTTTGTACTGGGGTCAATACAAAATTTGATTTCACACTCTAGGGGCAGGCTAAGAAGTCTTCAAGAATACGTTAGGAAATTTATTAACAATAGAAATATCATTCAAAACTATGACTCTCATCAATGACTTGGATAACACATGTAATGAAGGTTTCTCCTAACGAAGTTTCAACCGATAAGTCAAAGTCTAATTTCTCCAGAGTCAAATTTAAACGTTGAGCGTAAGCAAGAGAGATAAAAGAATGGGTAGAACCGGTATCTAATAAGGTATAGACTTCACAAGAATTTAGAATTAACTAACCCGTGCTAACTTCATTCTGGTTACTCGCTTTTTGAGAAGTCGTGAAAAATGCTCTCCCTGAAACCACCGACTTTGTTTTGTCCATATCCGCCTTTGGTGCCACCGTCCTAGTTGGACTTAACTTTGGTGCACGACAAAATCGGGCTAGGTGACCTTCTTTTCCACAATTGTAACATGTTTTGGATTGCATCACGCAGTTTAGACTGATATGTCCCTCCCCTCCGCATTTGAAGCATACAATTGGTGGTCGTTTTCCTTCCTTAACAGGTGCTGGTGCTGCTGTCTTTCCATCGTTGTTGAACCTTCTCTTCTTGAAATTTCCACTTCTATTATCTTGGCCATGATTACCACAAAAGTGGTTACCATTCTTGGCATGATAATTTCCCCCACGATGATTATCATTGTTCCGATGGTCGTTGCCACCGGTATGATTATTATCGTGTTGTTGGTCATTACCTTTTGGTTGGGTTGACTCATTATCGCGCTCCAATAACTGAACCCTATTCACAACATCTGAATATAAACAAAGTTTATGAGAAATGAGGTATTGACGTATATCGAGTTTTAAACCTCTTAGAAACATTTGCGTCATTCGCTCCTCATTATCGACTAAATGGGATACAAACTGGGATAACTCCATATATTTAGCCTCGTATTACGACACGGTCATATTATTTTGCTCCAACTTGATGAATTCCACCTCCTTCATGTGACGAATACTTTTGGGAAAGTACTTGTCGTTGAATAACTCTTGGAACTTCTCCCAAGACATCTTGAGTGCGTCAGGCTGGGTATGTTTTATAGATTCCCACCAATAATCTGCCTCTTCACGCAACATAAAGGTGGCAAAGGGAACCTTTTGCTCCTCGGAGCATCCCAAGACATCAAATATCTTGGTGATCTTCTTTAACCACGTCTCCGCCTTAAGTGGTTCTGGCTTTCCCAAAAACTCCGGCGGTCCCAGCTCCTTGAACTGCTTAGCAGTGACCAGCCGTGGGTTGCCATTGTTTCCTCCTGCATTTTGAACAGGATTCTCTCTTACTTGATGTTTCATGAATTGCATAAAGCCTCTGAACATCCCATCGTTCACCATTTCATCGGTGTTATTGTTTACATGAGGATTATTGTCTTCCTGTTGCACATTACCCTGGGTATTGATCATTGGTGACTCAATGGTCTCATGTGCTTCATTGCTTATCTCAACATTTTCGGATGCCATTTTCAAATACTGCCACAAAACAAGGGCTAATTAACATATCACATATTATCCCTATACTATGACCGACCAATTAAATACCAAATAAACTTAGGTAGGTCATACTAGCGAAGGAATTCCCCGTCTCTCCCCTCCTAGTTCTTGTCTCATATCTCAGCCAGTGACCATATCCCTAAGCTTTGATACCAACTGTGACGCCCCCAAAATAGGTATACATCACCCATCTTGGGTCGCCAGATACATGTTACATAAATTCAAATACAACTTAATTATACAACAGTTGTGTAAAATACGACAAAACATAGCTGAGAGTTTAAACAAGAATATTGACATCTAGACAATATCCACACTCAATGGTGTCCCCATTACAATTATTATTACATTATTCCGTAGAATAGTGAGGACTACTAAAGCCATTTATTTTGGACCATCACTCCACTCCCCGACTCGTCCCAGCTATATTCTCATTTCACAAGAGAATGAAAGAAAGAAAGGGTGAGCTCAACTAGCCCAAAGAAGAAATATTATGACTAAGATAATGCAGAATAAATTATCCTTAGCCTTCAACAGTGTTAAACTGATAAAATATAATAGACAACAAGTTTTAGATGAAAAACTGCAGCGGAATAAGCAATCCATTAGAAGAGTCAAGTAGAGCATAAAATCTACTATCTTCTATGATTTAAAAAGATTTTTATCAACTTTATTGCTGAGACTCAGCTTAATAAATAAACCATTGCATCCCTGCACCATGACCAAGGATATTCATGTAATCATCAATGGTCATGATTATACCGAATAATCCCTGGTCATAATCATACCAACAACTGTCCATCAATGAACTACAAGCCAATGAGGACTTTTACCACATCTGTAAGACCCCAACTTATTATTAAATGAAATCGAATTTCCTCTATTTATTATTTTGAAATAGTAAGGGTTAATTTGATTAATGTGGTTAGTTATGGGTAAAATGCGCAAATATTTCAAATAAGCAAGTGGTTATAAAATATTTATTATTGTCGAGGAATATTCATTTGGTCGTGGAATATTCTTACTGTCGGGGAATATTCGTACGATGGCGCAGCCTTGTGTGGGCCCCATAACGGAAAGTGATTGGATGAAGAAAATGACAAGTATAAGTTGTTTATAAATAATGACGTAGTTGTTACCGTTAATACTGTTGGAATACCCGGTGGTTAAAACACGTGAAGAGCACACGAGATTGCATCAATTATTGATTCTTACGTGAAGGCACTTTACTCAATAATTATTACGGTAATTCTTCGCTTCAATATTTTATTTTATTGATTCAATAATTTACTACGTTGATATTTTATATTGTTGTTATTTCAATAATTGTCACTACACAAGACTTTCCATTATCGGATCAATAATTCATATTATTTGAATAATATTATTAGATAACAATATTGGCAATGTCTAGAAAGTTCTGTCTAAGGAGAGGTTTGGTCACCTAATTAATTGCATGCCAGCTTAGAGAAATTCTTATTGAAAGCCCTCTTTCACAGGAACGGTCTTGTGGCGACCCCAAATCCGGGATACTTGAAACCCGACTTCGGTTCTCCACGATACCATTTCTTTAAGTCAATAATACTAAATAATAATACATTCGAACTTAATTTACATACATCAAAGTTTACTTCCCAGTGCACGTGACCTTCAAATACATTCCTTACAATACCGATAATAGATTCCATTGTCTTACTAACTATAACCATTAACTCATAATATAAACTCATTCGAATGCCTTTCCTTTCCCCCTTGTTCGTGCACGAGCCTTCTTGATTGCTCATACATAATAACGAAAACATTTAATTTAAGCAAGGATGAGCATTTGAGTGCCCAGCAAGTAATAACAATTATATATATAAGCTGAAAGAATATAAGTATTCTCTTTACATAACACTTCAACAACGAAGCAAAAGTTGTGAAGTAATCCGTACTGATAAAAGATTCACATAACAACTCTCTTTCAAATTCTTGAAATGAGGCTCCACCCATGAATAGGGTTTAAGAAACATACTATGAACATTCTTTTTCATTTTCGAAAAGGTTTAGCAGAAATTCATCCGCAAACCAGAAGCATAACTTACTTTACGGAGGGTGATCACCCCATTGTACCTCAGATTGATCAATACAACATAACTTGAACAAAATTCATCGCTCACCCTTTGTCCGCCGAAGCGCATAAAAATTTTCCCATTATCGGGATGTTCATACATGCCTGGTTCCAAACCCGAAGGTTTTTAATCTTGCTCAACAATAATATGTAAATCAACATATATGTATACGGGTAATTGACAAAGGTATATCAACATGTGAATAAATGCTACGATTATCCAAGTGGGGACACTTGTATAACCATTTAGAAATTAACTTAACAGTAATATATATCCGAGCTAACATGTTGATAATCAAAGCGTATATAATGCATGCAGAATATAATAATTACAAACTTCTTACTCATGTCCATTGCATAAAGGGAATGCAAAGGTAAGATACTTGCTGATTTCTTGATTACAAATCTCAACTTAGGTTTTATCTCTTTATCACAACCTATCAATAATCGGATCATTCGCTCGATTAGAACAATATATCATAACACATAGTATCGCATATTACAACAATCGATATAGTCTAATCACGCCATCACATAATCGCAGTGATCATACTTTTAGTTCATATTCTATACTTGAAATATTTTTATACATTTTTCAAATATCTCATCCATGTTCTTACAAAGAGCCTTTTCTTTCTATTATAGATTCCGACATTTGTTTGGCGTCATCGACTTTTTTATCGGCAAATACCGAGTCTAAGACTAAGTATCCTATACCTCAACATCTGTAAATATCAACCATTTTATTTTTAATCATTTTCGAATTTTCCAGAAATTAAAAAATTTAAAATAATTCAAATCTGTCACTACCGGGCCTATAGTGATATAACTGTTACTATAGGTGTTCCTCAAAACTTCATAACTTCATAATCGGTTCTCAAGTCAGCTAGTTTGGCCGGCTATAACTTTCAAACATCGGAATCATAATTAAATGATTTAAACATTAAACAATTCCATTATCATTAATAATTAATTTATATTAAACTATTAATGAAACCATTGCCAAAATATAAAAGTTATTTATAATAACTCAAACTATTTTTAAAACATTTATATTACCCTTAAATGATTTTTAAAACAATTAAAATCATTTTTAAATAATCACCATTAATATATAAATATTAATGTACTATTCATCAAATATTAAAAGTCATTAATTATAACTTAAAATATTTTTAAATCCTTAATATCCTCTTTAAATGATTTTAAATAAATAAAACCATTTTTAAACTATTTATTTAATAATAATTATTAAATAAACTAAATATCATTAATATTATCTTAATATCATTAATATTAAATTATTAATGAAATTATCCTTTAAATATTAAAAGTTATATTTTATAACTTAAAATATTTTTAAATACCTTAATTTCATTTAAAATGATTTTATAATATTAAAATCATTTTTAAACTAAATTATTTAATATAATCATTAAATAACTTTAATATCATTAATATATAATTAATTAATGAAATTCATCACAAAATATTAAAAGTCATGGAAAATAACTCAAAATATTTTCTTATACCATAAAATAATTTTTCATGATTTTCATGAATTAAAACTATTTTTAAATCATTTATTTAATATTATAATTAAATAAATAAATACCTTTTATATTTCAAAAATATTAAATATTTATGAAATATACTCAAAATAATTAAAAACTATTTTTCAGACTTTAAAATAATTTTTCATAATTTATTTAGTATTTTTAATAATTAAAAACTAATTTTTCTAATTTTTAAATCATTTTTCTAAAATCGAAATTAAAATAATTAAAAGCGTAAGCTAAAGGCCCCTATAGGATGTAAGTATCGCTTATATAGGTGTTCTTGAGCCTACCCAGATCTTCATAAAAGCGAACCAGGTGGCCTACTTTGACCGTGAATAACTCTCTCATCTTAACGAATTTGGACAATCTATAAATTGGGTCTTGTAGAGGAAATACAAGACTACAAGATCCAACAATCATAACCTCTAAACAAACATCGATCTGGATAAATCAGCCATCAAAGTAGCTACCAAAGTCGTTTCTTCACGAAGAACAGATTCGAGGTGCCTACTTTGGACCTCTATAACTTGATGATCGTGTAACGCTTATGTGATCTATCAATTCCAAAGTGTGTAGACAACATGTAGGACTACAACTCTAACACTTAACATCATCATAACAACAAGAAATCAAGCATCTAAAGTATGGTCAAACCTTGTCGGAAAAATGAACACTTAGAAAATTCTGGGTCGCCTGAATTTTTCAATCAATCTTTGGCCAACCCACTTTGACCTTAAATAACTCTTAATCCGTAATATATATGGACCTGATTCTTTTGGGAGGTTAAATACCACATAACAAGCTACACATATCAACCTTTAGAATACAAAACACATTAAAGATGACCGAGATATAAGGCGACATTTTCCAAAAAAACATTTTGGACACTTAGAATATTTTCTCGAGTTTGAAAAGCAATAGGTCAATGCTTGGGCCAACCCACTTTGACCGCTTATAAATCCTTATCTACAATAGATATAGACCTGATTCCTTTTGGAGTTTAAAGACCACATATTAGGCTACCTATAACAACTTTTAAACAACAAAACTCATGATCGAACAAAGAGTTATAGCCTCGACATTTGGTGAAAAATAATGAAATTCGGTTTTCCAACTTGCTCAAATCTTCAAATTCGTACACTTTGATGTTATGGGTTCATGATTTTACAACCCGAACATTAATAGACTCTCTATTACACTACTTTAAACAATCAATTGCATCAATTAACATCGAATCGAAGGATTTCTAGAATTTAGGATTTCCTACCTTTTCAAGCTTGATTTTTGATTTACGGCTTCTTGATGCTTCCGATTTGTTGTTTGTGATGGTTGGGCTTTGTTTAGGGGCCGATATGTTAAGAGAATTTCGTGAGGTTTAAGCTTGGGAGAATGAAGCTAAGTGCTTGTGAATAAATAGGCCAAAATGGTGCATTTCTCTCTCTTGATCCATAAAATAATGCATGAAATGATTATAATGGGTGATTGATGGTAATACTACATGTTCATAGGTGATTTCTAGATGGATTGGCCGGATTTTGTGGACAAGTGGTAGCAATAAGACATAAATAATGCATTTTCCCTTTTCTTTAATTTATAAAAAAATTTTAAATACATTGGATGCTAAAGTGGGATGATTCCCTTGTTTGATAGTTGATAGCATGTAGGGTAAGCATGTTGGGCATCCTTGTTGCAAGATCCCATCAACCATGTAAGTAATAATACACTAAAATGACAAAAAGGGTATTTTGGTCATTTCACATATAATTCCAAGGGCATTTTTGTAAAAGGCCATTAAATGTAATATTTAACCATTAGATTATAATTCTTACCATTTACCAATTAATTTCTATCATTTGGTAATTTAAAACATTTATACAATAACATCGTAATTAAACCCTAGAAATTTAAATTAGGGTTTTATATAGAAAAAAATTAGGGTTCTATAATTAGGGTTTCTTAACGTCATCAATTAGGGTTTCTAATTGACCATTAGGGTTCTCTAATTATCTGTGTATGTTCTAACACAGTCATTACGATCTCTGAACAATTCATATAATAAAATATATATTATATAAATTCTAATTATCACTTCATATATTATTTCCAATCATGTTTTCATGGAAAATAATTAATAAAAATATTTCTGCTTACAGAAATTAATTACCATAAAAATATAATTTGTAGTAATTAATAATTCCAAAATTATTTCTATTTTTTCAAGTAATAAATATATTCATATTTATCGTTCACATTACTAGACACTTATTCTCGTCATTAAATAAAAAAAAATTTATACGCAAATTTCTTATTTATTTTATATAGAAAATCTCGGGTTATTACAGGTCTGGTTGCCAGTATTGTGATTCTGTAATATTATTTGTGAATAATTAATTATTGATTTATATGATAAGGAAAATATTCATTTTATGTGGATATAGATGGAGAAAATTTTAAAGTGACAATTGTTGAAAAATTGATATTTTATCTTTTCTGATAAATAATTCATTTAAATATATTATTATATTATAATAATATAATAATGGTGATATTTTTACAATGAATGTGAGATATATGAATAAATGAGGAGGAAGAGTATTTTTGTTACTAAAAATATTTAAAACATGTTTTTTCATGTTTATGGACCCCATTTCTTGACTGAAATTTAATTATAGCCTGTAAAATCAACCGTTTATGTTTTTCGGTCAATTTTTGTTTGGAGTTTGGAAAAACTTAAACTTACAAAGTTGTAGAGAATGGAATTTCCTATGGAAAAGACATAAGGTTTGAATTTTTCTGATAAAAGGACTATTTATTATGAATTATTGAAGTTCTGAAGTTCTAGAATAATTGATTTTTGAAGTTTTAATTATTTTTTTAAAGAAAAACGTTTTTGGTGAGTGTCCCACATGTGATATAAATGTGTTAAATGGCTGAAATCAGATTCAAAGGTGTGCGTAGGAATTTTGATTAAAAACAATATTATTTTATTAAATTTTCTACTTTGGTGTTCTAAGCATTTTCCTATAAATAGGGTGCTTAGGTTAGAATTGAAAATCACACCAGAAACTGAAGTTTTCTCTCTCTATATTATCGGCGTATTCTTGTGAGTATTTTGATACTTTGAGTGTTGCTATACTATCTGAAGTTCCTTGAATATATATCCGATATTCCAAATGAAGTACTATTCTTTTCGAGGTAAGGGATATTTTTTATTTTAAAATGATATTATTTCTTTCAATATCATTATGCTAAAATGAGTTTTGTACCGGGTTCAAGGTCAATACAAAATTTGATTTTACGTTCTGAAGGAAGGCCAGAAAGTTGTTCAGGAAATACATCAAGAAATTTATTAACAATAGAAATATCATTCAAATTTGAAGTATTTTTGTTTAAATTGGTGACATGGGCGAAAAAAAGCTTGACATCCATTTTTTAATAAACGAATAACTTTATGGCTAGAGATGACATGATTGAATTTAGTGGTTTGGTTGCTTGAATTCGCATAACAGGTTGATTAGGAATATGAAAGCTAACGACCATACGAAAACAATCAATTTTAGCATGATGAGTAGTTAACCAATCACTCCCTAAAATTACATCAAATGCAAGTATTTTCAAAGAGATGAGATTAACTGGTAATGTGAGGGTATCGATTTGAATCAAACAAGATTTATAAATGGTGGATGTAACGAAGGTTTCTCCCAACGGAGTTTTAACCGATAAGTCAAAGTCTAATTTTTCCGGAGTCAAGTTTAAGCGTTTGAGCACAAGCAGGTGAAATAAAAGAATGGGTAGAACTGGTATCGAATAAGGTATAGACTTCGTAAGAGTTTATGATTAACTTACCCATGATAACTTCGTTCGGGTTCCTCGCTTGTTGGGAAGTCACAAAAAATGCTCTCCCTTAAACTACCAACTTTGACTTGTCTGGGACAGCCTTTGGTGTTACTGTCCCAACTGGACTTGACTTCACTGCATGACAAAATTGAGCTTAATGACCTTCCTTTCTGCAATTGAAACACACTTTGGGTTGCTACGTACAGTTCGGACTGATGTGTCCCTCTTGTCTGCATTTGTAGCATACGACCGGTGGTCGTTCTCCTTCCTTAAAAATGGGTGTTGGTGCTACTATCGATGTCTTTCCGTCATTGTTGAATCTTCTCTTGTTAAAGTTGTTCCAACTTAGTTCACCTCTCCTATTATCTTGGCCATGATTATCACTGAAGTGGTTACCATTTTTGGCATGATAATTTCCTCCACGATGGTTATTATTGTTCTGATGGCCATTTCCACCAGTACGATTATTATCGTGTTGTTGGTCGTTGTCTTTTGGTTGAGCTAACTCATAATCGTGCTCCAATAACTGAGCCCTATTCACAACATCTGAATATAAACAAAGTTTTTGAGAAATGAGGTATTGACGAATTTCAGGCTTCAAACCTCGCAGAAACATCCGTTCCATTCCCTCCTCATTATCTACCAAATGGGATGCAAACCAGGATAACTCTAAAAACTTTACCTCGTATTGCGATACAGTCATGTTGTTTTATTCCAGTTTGATGAATTTCACCTCCTTCATGTGACAAATACTTTCTGGAAAATACTTGTCGTTGAATAATTCCTGGAACTTCTCCTAAGACATCTTAAGTACAGATAGATGAATACATTTTACGGATTTTCGCCAGTAATCTGCCTCTCCACGCAACATAAAGGTTGCGAAGGGCACCTTTTGCTCCTCTGTGCATCCCAAGACATCAAATATCTTGATGATCTGTTTAATCCATGTCTCTGCATTAAGTGGCTTTGGATTTCCCAAAAACTCCGACGGTCCCAACTCCTTGAATTGCTTAGCAGTGACCAGTAGTGAGTTACCATTGTTTCCACTTGCATTTTGAACAAGAGTCTCTCTCGTTTGGTGTTGTATGAATTGCAAAAAGCTCCTAAACACCCCCATCGTTCATCATTTGGTCGGTGTTATTATTTATAGGAGGATTATTGCCCTCTTGACGCACATTATCTTGGTTATTACTTTGCGATGTCTCAACGATCTCATGTGCTCCATTGCTTATCTCAAAAATTTTAGATGTTATTCTCAAATACTGCCACAAAATAAGGGTTAATTAAAGAAATTGACATGCCACATATTATCCCTATATTCCGACTGACCAATTAAATAACAAATAAGCTTAGGTAGGACAAACTAGCGAAGGATTTACTCGTCTCTCCCCTCCTAATTCTAACCTCAGATCTCCGCTAGAGATCATATCCTTAAGCTCTGATACCAACTATGATGCCCCCAAAATAGGTCTATATAACCCATTTTGAATCACCAAATATATGGTACAAAAATTAAATACAAATTTCATTTATACAACTATTAATTATCATGTAAAATACGACAAAACATACGCTATGACTTTTAATACAAATATTATCTCGTAGACAATATCCAAACTCAAATAAAATCCTCATTACAATAATTATCACATTATTTTACAAAATAGTGAAGATTACTAAAATAACCATCTTGGACCACTACTCCACTCCCCGACTAGTCCCAGCTACATTCTCGCCTCCTAAGAAGAACAATGGAACCAAAAGGAAAAGGGTGAGCTCAACTAGTCCTGTAAAGAATATTATGACTAAGATAATGTAGAACAAATTATGCAATATCTGAGATTTTCTATATAATTTAATAATTATCAATAAACGAACTTATGTGAAACTCTTGTGTGATTTCATTTATTAGATGTATGTGTTATACATATATGTGTTATGTTAGGATATGTGATGTGATGTATTTAAATGGTTGGTTTAGTTTTATTTAACTATTTACATTGATTAGGTGGGGAATTATTCTTTTTATTACGTGGGTTGGTATTAAATCATGAGCTGGAGTTTGGAGTAGAATTTAGAGATGCGGACAACGTATTTGAGTCCGGAATGACGAAATTAGTCAAGATAGACTGTAGCCACGAAAAAGTGTGACGGTTGACTTTTTGGTCAAAGTCATCTAGTTGAATTTTTGGTCAAAGTCAACTGGTTGACTTTTTAAGGAAAAAAGTCAACCATGAATTTTGGAGATGATTTTGATGAAACGGATATTCCCATGACGTCCAGAACGTTGACTTTTGTAGGAATCGATATAAGTATCGAACACGTTTGGCTACGGAGGGTAAAATAGTCAAATAGCTTATTAATTGATTAATTGGTTAAAATAATTATTTTTTTTTAAATAGAAATCAGCTGGACTGATGGGACCCATGAGACTATTAATTTGGGAAAAAATAGAGGAGTATATTATGTGTATTACCAAATTGAAGAAGAGGGAGTATTTCATTTTCTTTAAACCCAAAATCTCTTCATTTTCTCAACTCCCGCTTTATTTTTTATTAAGTGATGAAACTTATGAATGGGATTAAATTGGATGCAATTGATGACTTGGGGATTGAAAGAGTGGGGGTTCATATGTTAGTAATTTCTATAAGTACTCCCCACTCGAAACACCATTCTTTTTTGCTAAAAAACTTCTTAACCGATAGAAAATTGTGAGCTTAAGAGAGTTAGTACGATTTCTGAAGGATTACTGAGGATTTGACAAGCGAAGAGAGATTAAACCAAGAAGGAATTCATCAAAAGGTAATCCATAAACCCATTTTTTTATATAAGAAAAATGAGAAGAAAATGCATATAGAATTGGTAAATGATTTGTTGTGGCTTTGTATTGCCATGTTACTGTTGTTTGATGATTATAGATTGTTAACAACAAAAGTTCTGGGTTAATCATGCATCAAATTCACATAAAATCAAAGAATTAAGCAATGGATGCTCTATGTTTGATAAAATGCCTCTAAGATGCTAATTAATCAAAAAGTGGAAATTTGTTGAAGTTTGATGTTGTGAAATGTGAAAACATGTGAGAGTAAATGATCTGGCCAGTAGGAATCGAATCCATGCATGCTAGAATCAAAATCATGATTTTTTCCAAAGTTGGTTAAAAAGTGTAATCTGTGATTTTTGAGTTTTTCGGAGCCTTGGATTCACGGTTTCTATGACCCAATTAATGTATGTAATAATTTTATAAAATAGTATGTAGCATGAGGTACAACCTTTCCAAATTTCATAAGAAAAGGAGTTAAATTGAGCAAGTTATGAAAATTGTAAGCATGCATGTTGGAAATAAAAATCTGCAGAATTCTGGAAATTTCCAGAATTTCTCCAAGTATAGAACTAGTGTTGGCACACTTTTCTAGGCATCCGTTTTGTGATCTTATTGTGTTAATTTCATGAATGTTATATTTTTGTAAAATACATTGCTGTATGAAGTTTATTGTGTCCAAGTATCATGGTCATATCATCTGTAGATTAGTGGGAATAAAATCGCAAAAGTGGCTGCAAGAAACGAAAATTCGATGTCTTTCTTGGGACTATTTTGGATCAGTCTGTCTCGGGGGAATTTTCGTCCACTTTTTTGTACTTTAAAAATTCTGAAAAAATTTGGAGTGTTAATATAAGAAGATATGAAGGTCCTGTAAAAATTTGAGAATTTTTGGCCATACGGTTTGAGAGTTATGGATTTTACGGCTAATGACACTATTTGAAAAGATACTCGGATAACTCTATGGGTATAAGTCCAAATATTACGAAATTTTTACTGAAAGTACATGTATATAACATGCGCTAACCCTGAAAATTTCAAAATTGTTGGAGCTAATCTCGATTTATGAAAAAACTGAGAATATTTGGCTATTATGGACTATTTAAAAATAGTAGATTTATTTTAAAATTTCTGGAAAAAATATATGTTCAATGTGGGACTATATTCTGCAAAATCCCAGAAAAGAAATATTTTTGAGACTGATTTGGTATTTTTCATATAAATGATGTTATATGGATAAATGAGTTTAATTAAATATGTGATGTCAGAAATAAGGAAAATAAGGTTTTCCGACTTGAGACCTCTAAGCATGTTTTATGCAGATTTTTTATGGAGGTTTTGGTCCATAAAATGTCAAAAATTTATGTTTTCCAGATTCTTTTATTTAACCACGTGGCCTATACGTAACAACATGTTATGTAATTGAATTGTATTCGAATACGTGCGAGTTTAATCATCTTATTAAAATAAAAGGGAACCATTACACTTCGAAGTGGTGTTCGAGAACCAAATTGCTTAACGTGACACATGTGAATAGGTTACGTGAAGGACTAGTAGATAGCGGTAAATTGTAGAAGACGTATCAGGCAAGTTTCCTACCCTAAGTTTTATTGAGCAATTATTCAATCCTTACTCATTGTTATTGCAATGAGGGTTAGTAACGGACTTGTGCTATTTACTTTTTCGTACAAGTTCCTTTGTCGTAAAGTTATATAACAACAATTTCTTTGCATGCATTATTGATGATTACTCAGTTATTATTACAACGGCTACACTTTAAAGTTCTACTTCTTTAACGAACTGTTTCCAAGGATGTTTTCTGGCTTTTTGTTTCGGCTAGATATTATTGATGATAAATGATATAACATTTGAAAAATTCAAATCCTTTGAAGCTATTTAATGTTTACCAATCCAAATTGCTTTTGTGAGGTCCCACATGAATACTAAGATGAACAACCCGAATAATCGGGCAAACAGATGTCGGGCATATAGTCCCATTTATGCTTATGTAGTTAAACTTTATACTTGTGCACAATGTAGGGTACGATAGGTTGACCACCTGGAGTACTTGCAAAGACTATTTACAATCTATTTTATTGTTAAACCGTCTGATGGTTTTTGATGAAACAAAGTAATGTTCAGGGTATGTAACACCCCTTAGTATGATATTAAGAATTCTTCAAATCTTATTGTTGATATTCCTGCCTAACACTTGATAATTCTTTCAACTGTTGAGATTTAGATATTCAGATGATTTTACTCTTGACATATGCTTTCCATCTATTCTATTTACTTGATGGGCAATTTGTGCTCATTCTTGCTTAACCTTTCAGTTAAGGATGAAAAGGCTGAGGGCTCGGGCAAGGACAAGGGAAAGTCTAAGATGAAATGTTGAGATTTAATTATTTAATTATGATGTAATGTAGCGATAAACGCTAAGTTTAAGTTTCAGTTTATTAAAGGTTATAAAGACTTGAGACTTTATTTTGAATAAGTATGTAATAGTTAATATTATTATTATTATTGTTAGAGTTACTTAGATAGATGATGATGTATGTGGTATCGTGAGCACCATGTCCTGTAATCAATGTTACACGGATTTGGGGGCGTCATAAATTATCCTTAGTCCTCAACAGGGAAAAATCTGATAGAATACAATAGACAACAAGTTTTAGATCAACAACTGTAGCAGAAACATCAATCCATTAGAAGAGTCTAGTAGATAATGATGTCTACTATCTTCTATGATTTAAAAATCCATCATCAATATTTTATCCCTATAATACCAATCAATAAACATTTCACATCAATGAATTATCCATGCACTACGGGCCAATGATATTCATATGTATCACCAACAAATTATCCATGCACTATGGGCCAAGGATATTTGTTTGTATCACCAGTGGTCATGATCATGCCAAACAACTGTCCATCTATGCACTACGGACCAAAGAGGACTTTCACCACATCATTTGTTTGTAATATTACAGGTCATGATTATACCAGCACATAATTCATGGTCATAATCATATCAGTCAATAGTCCATCTATGCACTACGAGCCAAAGATGACTTTTACCACAACATGAGCATCAGGATGATGACAATGATATAAAGAATTAATCAAGTGAGATCAAGGATAAATATTGGAGATTTATAATTCAATTTATCCCGAGTTCAAGAATGTCCAAATTGTCAACATGATCACCAATTTTGGAGTAAAATTTAAGAATGATATTCATGTATCAAAAGTAATTTGGACAGAAAAGAAATTAATTTTTGTCGTGAATAATACCCCATGAATAGTACCCCGAATGAATAGTATCTCAAATGAATAGTAACCCGATTGAATAGTATTCTAAATGAATAGTACCCCGACATAAATAGTATCCAGCCATTTAATAAGAAAGTTTGGACCAATAGTGAAATGATACTAGATGAAGCACAAACTATTAGGAATATTCCACTAATTTCAAGAGTTTTCACCATTTAATAATAAGGTTATGGAAATAAACAATAAATTTATACCATAAATGGAAAAATATGAAAGAAGATGATATCCCTTGATGAGTACAAAAGAAATGACATCTCATACGAGTATAAAAGTATATACGAAACTTCAATTGGATTTTCACCCGTAATGCGGTAATCCGCGTAGACAGATCATTTCCACAACTTAATAAAGAATGCATACGAAGGGTTATTCACCATGCATTCGGTAATCTGCGTAGACAAGTTACTCCCGTAGATTAATAAAGAATGAATACTATGGGTTATTCAGCATGCATGTGGTAATCCATGTAGACATATTACTCCCGTAGATTAATAAAGAATGAATACGAAAGGGTCATTCACTATGCATGTGGTAATCCTTGTAGACATGTTACTCCGTAGATTAATAAAGAATGAATACGAAAGGGTCATTCACCATGCATGCGGTAATCCGCGTAGACATGTTACTCCCGCATATTAATAAAGAATAAATATGAAGGGTCTTTCACCATGCATGCGGTAATCTGCATAGACAAGTTACTCCCGAAGATTAATAAAGAATAAAATGACAATCCTTATGAATATGAAGAAAATAACATTATTTACGAATACGAAAGAAATAATACTCGTTATCTTAGTAGAAGATTGGATACTGCAATAATGAAGTAGCAGAATACTCTTCTTCTTTCTCTCTATAGTTTCTCTCTCTAGAGATTCAGTGAATTTATAAGAAATAATGAAGGAATGTGTGACGCCCCCAAAATAGGTATACATTACCCATCTTGAGTCGCCAAATATATGGTACAAAATTCAAATACAACTTAATAATACAATTTTCGTGTAAGGTATGACAAAACATAAACTGAGAGTTTTAAAACGAATATTGTCTTCTAGACAGTATTCAACTTAAAAGGAGTCCTCAATACATTTATTATCACACTATTTTATAGAATAGTGAGGACTACTAATGCTATCACCTGGACCGTCACTTCGTTCCCCGACTAGTCCCGACTACGTTCTCATTTCCTAAAGAGAACAATGAAAGCAAAAGGGTGAGCTCAACTAGCCTAGTAAGAAATATTATGACTAAGATAATGCAGAATAATTTATCGTTAGCCTTCAACAGTGTTAAACTAATAAAATATAACAAACATCAAGTTTAACTACAGTGGAACAAGCAATCCATTAGAAGAGTCAAGTAGAGAATAAAATCTACTATCTTCTATGATTTAAAAGGTTTTTCATCACTTTTATCGCTGAGACTCAGCTTAATAAATAATCCACATCATCGAATCACCCCTGCACTACGACTAAGGATATTCTTTAGTATCACGACCACAAATTATCCATGCACTACGGGCAAAGGATATTCGTGTATTCATCAATGGTCATGATCATGCCAACAACTGTCCATCAATGCACAACGGGCCAATGAGGACTTTTACCACATTATTTGTAACATTACGGTCATGATTATACCGAATAATCCCTGGTCATAATCATACCAAATCCATCTATGCACTACAGGCCACAGATGACTTTCAACGAAATATAAACATGAGGATGATGGCAATGATATAAGAATTCAATAAAACAAGTTTAAGGGTAAATTTTTAAAGATTTATAATTTAATTTATCCAGAAATCAACAACGTCCAAATTGTCAACATGATACTGCTTTGTGGAGTAAAATTTAAGAATAATATTGTCCCAAAAATAATTTGGACCGAAAATGAATCAATTTTTATCATGAATAGTACCCCGGGTGAATAGTACTCGAGTGAATAGTACCACATGAATAGTACTTTGGGAATAGTAATCCCGTGAATAGTACTCTGGCATGAAAAAGTTAAAACTTATCAAGAATGCTCAGAATAATATTTCCATGAAAAGATACTGGATGAAGCGCAAATATAAAGGATATTCTACTAATTTCATGGAGTATACAAGCCAAAATTTTAACAAAACGAGTATAGAATTCGAAATCTGAAACGAAATAATATTACTTACATACTACAGAGTATGGAAGAAAATATTATTTCAAGTGAATATTGAACAAAAATAACATCCCTTACCTTGATAAGAAGAGTACTCCAACTGGTATAGCGGAGATATTTTTGAAGAAAACTTTCACTATTTTCTACGCTCAAAGCTTTCTAAAACTCGAAAGAAATACGCTCAAGATTATAGAAGAAGATTTCTCTGATTCTGGAGTGATTTTCAATTCTAACCTAAGCGCCTATTTATAGGAAAATGCTAGAACACCATAGGAGACTAAATTAATAAAATAATATTTTTTATTCATCTTTCTTTCTACGCCCACTCATTTTGAAAGTTGAGCAACCATCTTGGAAGAGTTTTTGCAGCCCACATGTTTTCAAACAAAAGTGGGTCCCACCAAATTTTAATAAAAAATTTTTAATTTTCAAAACTTCAACAATTCATAATAAATAGTCTTTTATCAGAAAAATACGAATTTTATGTCCATTCCATATGAAATCGAATTCTCTACAACTTTGTAGCTTTAATTTTTTTAAAATTACAAACCGAAAATATCTGAAATCCACAAACGGATGATTTTCAATACCTCATAAAATTCATAACAAATTATTCGTTAATTTTTAACGGTTCATAATTTGTGGACATATACTCAACTTATATATGTATAACATATCTAAAAATTACAACGATCCAACCGTCGGATCAAAAGTATAACTCACGCAATAGAGCTTTAAGAACACTGATTTGATTTTTAATACCTCCAATCCGACAAAATACTGATAAAACACCTCAATATTAATTCCTTCATTTATAACCACATATAATAAATATTTTCCTATCCATCATTTATGTCCACATAAAATAAATATTTTCTTATCATATAAATCAATAATTAATTATTCACAAATAATATTACAGAATCACAATTATAATAACTAGGCCGTTCCCAGGAAAGAGGGGGCTTTCCAATAAGGATTTCTCCTTACTGACGCGCAATTAGGTGAACAAACCTCTCCTTGACAGAACTTTCTAGACATTGCCAATAATGCTATCTAATAATATTATTCAAATAATATGAATTATTGATCTGATAATGGAAAATATTGTGCAGTGACAATTATTGAAACAATAATAATATAAAATATCAACGCAGCAATTATTGAATTAATAAAATAAAATATTGAACAGTTATTAATGTAACAATTATTGAGTAGTGCCTTCACGTAAGAATCAATAATTCAAAATATCATGCAATACCAAAGCTACCTTTGTAACCCCCAATATTACTATATTTTAACCACCGGGTATTCTAACAATTAACGGTACAACTTTCGCCATTATTTTATTTTTGTCATTTTCTCAATCCGAAAATAATTTTGTTATTCCCTGTTAAAATGAATATTCCCCGACCAATCGAATATTATATAACAACGTGCATACTTTGCAAAATTTATAAATATTACCCACAACTATAACATTATATCAAATTCACTCCATAATATTCAAAATGATATTTATAGAAAATTCATCTTTATTCATAAAAGTTGGGGTCTTACAACCTTCCCTTCTTATGAAATTTTACCCTCGAAATTAGGGTACATACCTGGTATGTCGAAGAGGTAAGGATACCTTGATTTCATTTTAGATTCTAACTCCCAGGTCATTTCCTCAACATCGTGGTTTCTCCACAAAACTTTGACTTTAGGTATAACCTTGGAGCGTAAAATATGCTCCTTCTTATCCAAGATTTTAACAGGAACCTCTTCATACGTTAAATCTTCCACTATTTCGTCCAGTTCTAACTCAATAATATGGTTCGGATCTTTCACATATTTATGTAACATAAATATGTGAAAAACGTTATGAACACGAGACATACTTGGAGGTAAGGCAAGTCTATATGCCACAACTCCTACTCGTTCGAGGATTAAAAATGGGCCAATGAATCGAGGATTGAGCTTTCCACTCTTTCCAAATCTCATAACTCCTTTCCATGGAGCAACACGTAACAACACATGTTCTCCAATATTGAATTCCACGTCCTTTCGATGAAGATCAGCATAACTCTTTTGTCGATCTTGTGAGGATTTTATACGTTCTCGGATCGTTTGAATCTTTTTCGTAGTTATACGTACCAACTCTAGTACCAACAACGTTGCTTTACCTACCTCATCCCAGCATACTGGAGAACAACACTTTCTTCCATACAAAACCTTGAATGGAGCTATGCCAATACTTGATTGATAACTGTTGTTGTAGGAAAACTCCACCAATGGTAAGAACTTGTCCCAACTTCCCTTGAAGTCAAGGACACAGAGTCTTAATAGATCTTCAAGAGTTTGAATAGTCCTCTCTGACTAACCCGTCCGTTTGAGGATGATAAACCGAACTAAATCATAAATCCGTGCCCATAGCTTTTTGCAAACTAACCCAAAATCTTGAAGTGAATCTTGGGTCTCGATCAGAAACTATGAATACTGGCATACCATGCAATCTTAAAATCTCGTTTATCTACATACGAGCAAGACTTTTAAGTGTATAAGTTTCTCGTATAGGTAAGAAATGAGCCGACTTGGTCAATCTATCAACAATGACCCAAATCGCATCTATGCCTTGAGAAACCTTGGGAAGACCGGTAACAAAATCCATGGTAATGTGCTCCCACTTCCATTCTAGAATTTCAAGTGGTTGCAATGGACTTTTGGTACTTGATGCTCCGCTTTGACTCGTTGACAAGTTAGACACCTTGAGATAAACTCCGCGATCTCTCTCTTCATATTGCTCCACCAAATGTATGTCAAAGATCATGATACATTTTGGTACTCCCAGGATGGATTGCAAATGGTGTGTTGTACGCCTCCATCATGATTTTATACTTTAAATCAGGGTCGTTAGGAACACAAAGTTTGGAGTTGACTCGAAGTATTCCTTCTTCATCAATTCTTGCTTCTGGCATATCACCTTCTTGCACTTTCTTCCTCATACGCATCAGCTCCAGGTCTGTAGCTTGACCAACTTTAACTTTATCGATTAAAGTCGGTTCTACTCATATATTCGTCATCATCACATGGGTCCCTGGAGTCTTTAACTCTATCTCTATCCTTTGCAAGTCATACAAAATGGGCCTTTGCGTTGATAATATCGCACTCATACCCGCATATGATCTTCTACTCAATGTGTCAGCTACTACGTTCACTTTACCAGGATGGTATTTAATGGTATGGTCATAATCTTTCAATAGTTCAAGCCAACGTCGTTGCCGCATGTTGAGTTCCTTTTAGGTGAAGAAATATTTAAGGCTTTTATGATCCGTAAAGATCTCCACTTTCTCCCCATACAAGTAATGCCTCCAAATCTTTAGTGCAAAAACGACTGCTGCCAACTCTAGATCATGAGTAGGATAATTCCTCTCATATTCTTTGAGTTGTCGTGAGGCATAGGCTAAGAAAGCTTGACATCCATTTTTCAATAAACGAATAGCTTTATGGCTTGAGATGAAAGTGATTGATTTTAATGGTTTGGTTGCTTGAATTCGCATAATAGTTTGGTTAGGAATATGAAAGCTAACAACCTTACGAAAAAAATCAATTTTTGCATGATGAGTAGTTAACCAATCAATCCCTAGAATTACGTCAAATGAAAGTATTTTCAATGAAATAAGATCGACAGGTAATGGGAGGGTACCGATTTGAACCAAACAAGACTTATAAAAAGTGGATGTAATGAAGGTTTCTCCCAACGGAGTTTCAACAGATAAGTCAAAGTCTAATTTCTCTGGAGTTAAATTTAAATGTTGAGCGCAAGTAGGAGAAATAAAAGAATGGGTAGAACCGGTATCAAATAAGGTATAGACTTCGCTAGAGTTTATGATAAGCTTACCCATGATGACCTCGTTCGGATTCCTTGCTTTCTGGGAGGTCATGGCAAACGCTCTCCCTTGAGCTACCGGCTTTGACTTTTCTGGGACGGCTTTTGGTGCCTCCATCCCAGCTGGACTTATCTTCGGTGCACGATAAAATCGGGCTAGGTGACCTTCTCTTCCATAATTATAACATGCTTTGGATGGCATCACACAGTTTGGACTGATGTGTCCCTCCCCTCCGCATTTGAAGCATATGATAGGTGGTCGTTCTCCTTCCTTGACAACGGGTCTTTGGTCTTGACGCCTTTCCATCATTGTTGAATCTCCTCTTCTTAAAATGTCCACTCTTATTGTCTTGGCCATGATTACCACCGGTGGTTACCATTTCGCATGTTGATTCCTCCACGCTTGTTATCACCGCTTGATGGATCGCTACCACTTTGGTATTATCATTTTACCTACCGCACTCTCTTGGTTGGGTTGACTCATTATCACGCTTCAATAATCGAGCCCTATTCACAACATCTCGAATACAAGAAAAGTTTGTGAGAGATAAGGTATTGACGTATCTTGGGTTTCAGACCTCTTAGAAACATCCGCGTCATTCTCTCCTCATTATCAACTAAGTGGGACGCAAACTGGGATAACTCAGCAAACTCGGCTTTGTATTGTGACACGGTCATGTTGTTTTGCTCCAGTTTAATGAACTCTACCTCTTTCATGTGACGAATACTTTCGAGAAAGTACTTGTCGTTGAACGCTTTTGAACTTCTCCCAAGACATCTTCGATCAAGGCGGGTTGAGTACGCTTTTGATTCTCACTAGTAATCTGCTTCGCGCCTTAACATGAAGGTGGCAAAGGAACCTTTTGCTCCTCGGAGCATCCCAAGACATCAAATATCTTGTTGATCTGCTTTATCCATGTCTCCACCTTAAGTGGTTTTGGCTCTCCAAAAAACTCCGGTGGTCCCAGCTCCTTGAACTGTTTAGCTATGACCGTCCGAGAGTTGCCAGTGTTTCCACCTGCATTTTGGACAGGAGTCTCTCTTGCCTGATGTTGCATAAATTGCAGAAAGCCTCTGAACATTCAATCGTTCATCATTTGGTCAGTGTTGTTGTTTGCATGAGGATTGTTGCCTTCTTGATGCACATTATCTTGATTGTTGATCTATGGAGACTCAACGGTCTCCTGTGCTGCATTGCTATTCTCAACATTCTAAGATGTCATTTTCAAATACTGCCACAAAACAAGGGTTAATTGACATGTCACATATTATCCCTATACTCGAATGACCCAATTAAATACCAAATAAACTTAGGTAGGTCATACATCACGAGGAATTCTCCGTCTCTCCCCTCCTAGTTCTTATATCACATCTTAGCCAGGGATCATATCCCTAAGCTTTGATACCAACTGTGACGCCCCAAAAATAGGTCTATATCACCCATCTTGAGTCGCCAAATACATGGTACAAAATTCAAATACAACTTAATAATACAACTGCTGTAAGGTACGCGACAAAACATAAATCGAGAGTTTTAAAACGAATATTGTCTTCTAGACAGTATTCAACTCAAAAGGAGTCCTCAATACATTTATTATCACACTATTTCATAGAATAGTGAGGACTACTAATGCTATCATCTAGACCGTCACTCCGTTCCCCGACTAGTCCCTGCCACGTTCTCATTTCACAAGAGAGAACAAGGAAAGCAAAAGGGTGAGCTCAACTAGCCCAAGAAGAAATATTATGACTAAGATAATGCGTAATAATTTATCGTTAGCCTTCAACAAAGGTTAAACCGATAAAATATAACAAACATCAAGTTTAATCAGTAGCGAACAAGCAATCCATTAGAAGAGTCAAGTAGAGAATAAAATCTACTATCTTCTATGATTTAAAAGGTTTTTCATCACTTTTATCACTGAGACTCGGCTTAATAAATAATCCACATCATCGAATCACCCCTGCACTACGGCCAAGGATATTCTTTAGTATCACGACCACAAATTATCCATGCACTACGGGCCAAGGATATTCATGTATTCATCAATGGTCATGATCATGACAACAACTGTCCATCAACGCACTACGGGCCAATGAGGACTTTTACCACATCATTTGTAACATTACGGTCATGATTTTACCAAATAATCCCTGGTCATAATCATACCAAGTCCATTACATATGACTTTCAACATAATATAAACATGAGGATGATGACAATGGTGTAAGAATTCAATAAAACAAGTTCAAGGATAAATTTTTAAAGATTTATAATTTAATTTATCCAGAAATCAATAACGTCCAAATTATCAACATGATACTGCTTTGTGGAGTAAAATTGAAGAATAATATTGTACCAAAAATAATTTGGACCTAAAATGAATTAATTTTTATCATGAATAGTACCCCGGGTGCATAGTACTTGAGTGAATAGTACCACGTGAATAGTACTTCAGGAATAGTAACCCTGTGAATAGTACTCCAGCATGAAAAAGTTAAAACTTATCAAGAATTCTCAGAATAATGTTTTCATGAAAAGATACTGGATGAAGCACAAATATCAAGGAAATAATATTACTTACATACTACAGAGTATGGAAGAAAATATTATTTCAAGCGAATATTGAACAAAAATAACATCCCTTACCTTGATAAGAAGAGTACTCCAACTGGTATAGCGGGGATATTCTTGAAGAAAACATTCACTATTTTTTATGCTCAAAGCTTTCTAAAACTCGAAAGAAATACGCTCAAGATTATAGAAGAAGAATTCTCTTATTCTGGTGTGATTTTCAATTCTAACCTAAGCGCCTATTTATAGGAAAATACTAGAACGCCATAGGAGACTAAATTAATAAAATAATATTTTTTATTCATCCTTCTTTCTACGCCCACTCATTTTGAAAGTTGAGCAGCCATCTTGGAAGAGTTTTTGCAGCCCACATGTTTTCAAACAAAAGTGGGTCCCACCCAATTTTAATAAAAAAAATTTAATTTCTGAAACTTCAACAATTCATAATAAATAGTCCTTTTATCAGAAAAATACGAATTTTATGTCCATTCCATATGAAATCGAATTCTCTACAACTTTGTAGCTTTATGTTTTTCAAAATTCCAAACCGAAAATATCCAAAATCCACAAACGGATGATTTTCAATACCTCATAAAATTCATAACAAATCATTTGTTAATTTTTAACGGTTCAAAATTTGTGGACATATACTCAACTAAAATATGTATAACATATCCAAAAATCACAACGATCCAACCGTCGGATCAAAATTATAACTCACACAATAGAGCTTTAAGAACACTGATTTGATTTTTAATACCTCCAATCCGACAAGATACTGATAAAACACCTCAAAATTAATTCCTTCATTTATAACCACATAAAATAAATATTTTCCTATCCATCATTTATGTCCGCATAGACTAAATATTTTCTTAGCATATAAATTAATAATTAATTATTCACAAATAATATTACAGAATCACAATTATAACTACCAGACCGTTCCCAGGAAATAGGGGGCTTTCCAATAAGGATTTCTCCTTACTGACGCGCAATTAGGTGACCAAACCTCTCCTTGACAGAACTTTCTAGACATTGCCAATAATGTTATCTAATAATATTATTCAAATAATATGAATTATTGATCTGATAATGGAAAATACTGTGCAGTGACAATTATTATAACAATAATAATATAAAATATCAACGTAGTAATTATTGAATCAATCAAATAAAATATTGACCAGTTATTACTGTAACAATTATTGAGTAGTGTCTTCTTACGTAAGAATCAATAATTCAAAAATCATGCATGTAATACCGTAAAGCTTTGTGCAATCCGCAGATATTACTATATTTTAACCATCGGGTATTCTAACAGTTAACGGTAAAACTTTTGCCATTATTTTATTTTTGTCGTTTTCTCAATCCGACAATAATTCCATTGTGGGGTCCACCAATGATTGTTCCGTCGTATGAATATTCCCTGTTAAAACGAATATTCCCCGACCAATCGAATATTATATAACAACTTACATACTTTGCAAAATTTATAAATATTACCCACAACTATAACATTATATCAAATTCAATCCATAATATTCAAAATGATATTTATAGAAAATTCATCTTTATTCATAAAAATTGGGGTCTTACAGAATGAGCTTCTATTTATAGGAGAATGGACTAAATAGTAACAAATTCATGAACGGTCCAGATTGATTTACTATTAAAACGGACGGTCCATATTAATTTACTATTAAAACTTCAACTGAAGGTCCATATTGATTTACTATTATAACTTCAACCATCGGTCCGTATTGATTTACTATTATAACTTCAACCAACAGTCCATACTAATTTACTATTATAACTTCATCCAACGGTCCTAAAAATTAGCACATCTCTCCATAGAATAATAAGTCAAACTTACAACAAACTCCTCATGACAAATCCCTTTGTTTATATCAAAAATTGAATAAATATTTACCATAAATCATTTATCTTCAATCAACACATTTGTAATCTTTCAATAATTATTCATCATTTAATATTATAACTCACAATATTGACAACCAGATCGTTCCCAGGAAAGAAGGGGTTTTTTGATAAGAATTTCTCCTTACTGGCGCACAATTAAATAACCAAACCTCTTTCCTCGACAGAACTTTCTAGACATTGTCAATAATGCAAATAATAATATGAATAACTGTGAGACCCCAAATTTTATGAATAAAGATTCAAATTTCTAGAAATATTATTTTTTATTATGGTGTGGATTTAATATAATGTTATAGTTGTGGGTAATATTTATAAATTTTGTATATGCAAGTTGTTATAAAATATTCGTTTGGTCGGAGAATATTCTTTTTGTCGGGGAATATCCGTACGACAGAACAATCATTGGTAGACCCCACAACGGAAGTATTGTCGTAGTAAGAAAATGACAGAACTATCTTTTTATAAAAATAACTACGAAAAGTTACCGTTAAAACCGTTGAACTACCTCTTAGTAAAAGTACGATAGAATACACGTGGTTGCATAAGTAGCACACGGTATTGATTATTGATGCTTACGTGAGAAGTCACTCAGTTATACTCAATTATTGCTATACTAATTGTTGCATCATATCTCTCATATTATTGATTCGATTTTTGTCACAGTATCATCTGCATAATATGATATATTATTAAATCAATAATTGAGACGACAAAGTTATTCATATTATTAAATTGCAATATTTACAATGTCTAGAAGTTCTGTCAAGGAGAGGTTTGGTCATCTAATTGCTCGCCAATAAGGAGAAATCTTTATCGGAAAGCCCCCTCTTTCCTGGGAACGACCTGGTTGTTAAATATTGTGAGTTATAATATTAATGATGAATAAGTTCGTGTTGATTAAAGATGAATTTGATAGTTCCATTGTGTTGGGATTGTTAGTGTTAGTGGAAATCGACATTTATTTCGATAATAATTGATGTCTGGAGGTTATATTGACCAATCGGGTAATTAATCGAATAAATGAGCAATTAATTGCTATTAATTCACATGATTATAACTATTTGTTCACATGTGTGTACTATTGATTCACATTCATGTACTATTAGGGGAGGTGATGCAAGATTGATAATACTTGCACGACTAAGTTTAAAATGGAGGTATAGTTGAAGGTACTATACTGTAATTCGTATTTTCAAATGATTATAACTATTGATTCACATGATTGAACTATTGACTCACGTTATTTACTATTAGGGGAGGTGGTGCAAGTTTGATAATACTTGCAGGACTAAATAAAAAATGAAAGAAAAGTTAAAGGTATTGTACTGTAATATTTCGAGCCCCAAAACGTGTAATTATCGAAACTATATTTTCCTATAAATAGAAGCTCATTCTTCTTTCATTTCTCACCAATTCACTATAGCTATAGAGCAATTATTATAGAGAGAAATTATAAAGAGAAAGAAGAAGAGAAGTCTGCTACATCACTATTCCAGTATCCATTCTTCTTTTGAGGTAAGGGGTATTATTTCTTTCGTATTCATGAAGAGAGCTTCTTTTATTCCATTCTTTATTATTATGTTGGAATAACCTGTCTATGCGAAGTACCGCATACATGGTGAAATTCTTCTGTTATTCCATTCTTTATTATTATGTTGGAATAACCTGTCTATGCGAATTACGCATGACCTGGTTCCATTCTTTATTATTCTGTTAGAATATCCTGCATATGCGTATTACGAATGACCTGGTTCCATTATTTATTATTCTGTTGGAATAACATGTGTTTGCGGTCTATAGCATGCCTAGTGAATTTTGTTGTTATTCCATTCTTTATTATTCTGTTGGAATATCCCGTCTGTGCGTATTACACATGACCTGGTTCCATTCTTTATTATTTTATTGAGAATAACCTGTCGGTGTGGTCTATCGCATGCCTGGTGAATTCTTCTGTTATTCTATTCTTTATTATTCTGTTGGAATAACCTGTCTATGTGGATTTTCGCATGCATAGTGAATGATCTTTCGTATTCATTCCTTATTAAATTGTGGAAATGATCTGTCTACGTGGATTACCGCATGGCGGGCGAAAATCCATTTGCAGTTTCATATATTCTATTATACTCAATTGGTTAAAGTTTTGACTTCTATACTCCATGAAATTAGTAGAATATCCTAGATATTTGCGCTTCATCCAGTATCTTTTCATGGAAATATTCTTCTGAGCATTCTTGAATTTTACTCCACAAAGAAGTATCATGTTGACAATTTGGACGTTATTGATTTCAGGATAAATTAACTTATAAATCTTTAAAATTTATTCTTGAACTTGTTTTATTGAATTATTATGTCATTGTCATCATCCTCATGTTTATATTGTGATGAAAGTCATCTTTGGCTACGTGCATAGATGGACTGGACTTAGATGATTATTACTTTAGGATCATTCGGTATAATCATGACCTCGTAATGTTATAAATGATGTGGTAAAAGTCCTCAATGGCCAGTAGTAGTGCGTTGATGGACAGCTTTTTGGTATGATTATGACCAGGGATTACTTGGTATAGTCATGACCATTGATGATTTAATGAATATCCTTGGCCCATAGTGCAGGGATGATTCGATGATGTGGTTTATTTGTTAAGCTGAGTTTCAGCGATAAAAATTGATGAAAACGTTTTAAATCATAGAAGATAGTAGGTATCATGCTGTACTTGACTCTTCTAATGGATTGCTTATTCCGCTACAGTTAAACTTGATGTGTATTGTATTTTATCAGTTTAACATTATTGAAGACTATTGATAATTTATTCTGCATTATCTTAGTCATAATTTTTCTTACTGGGCTAGTTGAGTTCACCCTTTTGCTTTCATTGTTCTCTTCAGGAAATGAGAACGTAGCTGGGACTCGTCGGGGAACGGAGTGATGGTCCGAGATGATGTATTAGTAGTCCTCACTATTCTATAAAATAGTGTAACAATAAATGTAACGAGGACTCTATTTGAGAGTGGATATTGTCTAGAAGGAAATATTCTTGTTTAAACTCTCAGCTATGTTTTGTAGTATATTACACGACGGTTATATAATTAAGTTTGTATTTGTATTCTGTACCATGTATTTGGTGACTCAAGATGGGTGATGTATACCTATTTTGGGGGCGTCACATAACAGTATCAAAGCTTAGGATATGATCCCTAATGAGATGTGAGACAAGAACTAGGAGGGAGAGAGAGGAATTCTTCGCTAGTATGACCTACCTAAGTTTATTTGGTATTTAATTGGTCGGTCAGAGTATAGGGATAATATGTGACATGTCAATTAACCCTTGTTTTGTGGCAGTATTTGAAAATGGTAGCTAAAAATGTTAACAATGGAGTGAGTGAGATCGTGGAGACACCTCTAATCACCAACCAGGATAATGTGATGTCAGGCAAAGAAGGAATTAGAGATATCCATGGGGTGAGTGAAGAATTGATAGTTGCACCCGAGATAGTCGCAGAGGTAGCAGCTGAGAGTGAGGAAGAAGAGGAACCTGAGGAGAATTTATTAGAAGAATTTTATGATCGAAATTTAGAATTGCAAAATCGTATTCATGAGTTAGAAGAGAAGGCTGAAGAATGACAGGCGGTCGTGGAGCAAAAGGATGCAACAATTCAAGCTTGTGTTACCTGATATGTGATGCTTGAACAAAAGCACTCTTTGGCAGAGTATAAAATGATAAAGCTGGAATCTGAGATGAAAGAAGAAAGAACTGAACGAGTGAGAATGAGTGATGCATGGGTAAAAGCCGCACGACACGTTGATATTGTGGAAAGAGATGTCCGATCTAAGAAGGCTAAAATAGATGATATGTATTTCTCTTTTTGGACAACAATTGAGAAAACCCAACATCGAGTTTTGAATTACCCCATATATTGCAATCAACCTCAATTTGATATGGATCAAGATTAATGATTCGAGATCATGAAATAGAGAGTACGATGAAGCGCTTAAGGGTGGAAAATGCCCTATAGAAAAGTCAATTTCAACGCTAGTGATGACACCAAATGCTGCCCCAGACAAGTCAAAGCCGGGTAGTTCAAGGGAGAGCGGTTGTCATGACTTCCCAACAAGTGAGGAACCCAAATGAAGTTATCATGGGTTAGTTAATTATAAATTCTTACGAAGTCTATGCCTTATTAGATATCGGTTCTACCCATTATTTTATCTCTCTTATTTGCGCTCAATGTTTAAATTTGACCCTAGAGAAGTTAGACTTTGACTTATTGGTTGAAACTTCGTTAGTAGAAACCTTCGTTACATCCACTGTTTACAAATCTTGTTTAATTCAAATCGACATTTTCACGTTACCTGTCGATCTTATCTCTTTGAAAATACTTGCATTTGATGTGATTTTAGGGATTGATTGGTTAACTACTCATCATGCTAAAATTGATTGTTTTCGTAAGGTTGTTAGCTTTCATATTCCTAACCAACCTGTTATGCGAATTCAAGCAACCAAACCACTAAAGTCAATCACTTTCATATCAAGCCATAAGTAAAGAGTCCCGAGCATTTATCTGGTGATTTCCTTGTGTGGAATGTAACGAAGCCAGACTTTCTGTAGGGGACATCGTAAATAACGATGGCAAGTTGATAGGTATCAATGTGACGTGCTATCCAAGTCTTGGATGAGAATCACAGTTTTGAATGATATTTCTATTGTTAATAAATTTCCTAACGTAATCTCTGAAGACTTCCTAGCCTACCCCAGAGCGTGAAATTGAATTTTGTATTGACCCCAGTACAAAACCCATTTCTAAAACCCTCAAATATTTCTTCAACTAAAATGAACGTATCATGCGCCAAAGACGTTGGCTCGAGCTGTTGAAGATTACGACCATACCATTCAATATCATCGTGGAAGAGCAAACGAGGTAGCTGACGTGTTGAGTAGAAGATCGTATGCGGTTACGAGTGTGACGTTGTTAACACAAAAACCCATTTCGCATAACTTACAAATGATGAAGATAGAGTTAAAGACTCTAGTGACCCAGATGATGATAACTAATATACGAGTAGAATCGACTTTAATCAATAAAGTTAAAAGTCGTTCAAGCTTCACACCCGAATCTGATGAATGTGAAGAAGAAGGTTCAAAAGGGTGTTATTCCAAGACTCGATGAAGAGAGGAAATCTCAACCCTTAATTTTATTGGTCTATTTGAAATCCTCGATCGAGTAGGAACTATGGCCTATAGACTCGTTTACCGCCAAGTATATCGCGTGTTCATAACATCTTTCACGTATCGATGTTACGTAAATATGTGGACGACCTGAACCACATTATTGAATTGGAACTAGATGAGATAGCAGAAGATTTAATGTATGAGGAGATACATGTTAAAATCTTGGATAAGAAGGATCCTATTCGACACTCAAATGCTATACCTCAAGAGTTAGAATCTGAAATAAAGTCAAGGTATCCTCACCTCTTCGGCATACCAGGTATGTACATAAATTTTGAGGGCGAAATTTCATAAGGAGGGGAGATTGTGAGTGTAAAACTCCAAATTTTACGAATAAAGATTTAAATTTCTCAAAATATTTTTTTGAATATTATGGTGTGGATTTGATATAATGTTATAGTTGTGGGTAATATTTACAAATTTTTTAAAGTAAGCAAGTGGTTATATAATATTCGATTGGTCGGGGAATATTCGTTTTTAACAGGGAATATCTGTACGATGACACAATAATTGGTGAACCCCACAACGGAAGTATTGTCGTAGTTAGAAAACGCATTTAATTATCTTTTTGTAAAAATAATCTACGAAAGTGTTACCAAGTAAACTGCTGAACTACCCTAGTAGTAAAAAGTACATGTCTACGCTGTGGTTGCATAGTAGTACACGTATTGATTATTGATGCTTACGTAAGAAGTCACTCGCTTATACTCAATTATTGCTACATGAATTGGCTGTGATCATATCTCTCATATTATCGATTCGATTATTGTCACAAAGATCATCCGTATAATATGATATATTATTAAATCAATAATTGAGATGACAAAGTTATTCATATTATTAAATTACAATATTTACAATGTCTAGAAGTTCCACAAGGGAGAGGGTCAATCATCTAATCATTACGCTTGATAAGGAGAAATCCTTATCGAAAAGTCCCTTCTTTCCTTGGAACGACTTTGTTGTTAAATATTGTGAGTTATAATATTAATGATGAATAAGTTCGTGTTGATTAAAGATGAATTTGATAGTTCCATTGTGTTGGGATTATTAGTGTTAGTGGAAATCGACATCTATTCCGATGATAATTGATATCTAGGGGTTATATTGATAAATCGGGTAATTAATCAGATAAATGAGCAATTAATTGCTACTAATTCCCATGCTTATATAATTATTTGTTCACATGTGTGTACTATTGAATCACATTCTTGTACTATTAGGGGAGGTGGTTCAAGTTTGATAATACTTGCAGGACTAAATTAAAAATGAAAGAAAAGTTGGAGGTATTGTACTGTAATATTTTGAGCCCCAAAACGTGCAATTATCGAAACTATATTTTCTTATAAATAGAAGCTCATTCTTCCTTCATTTCTCACCAATTCACTAAAGCTATAGAGCAATTATTATAGAGAGAAATTATAAAGAGAAAGAAGAAGTCTGCTACCTCTATTCCAAAGATCCAAACTTTATGCTAAGGTAAGGGGTATTATTTCTTCAGATTCATGAAGAGAGCTATTGTTATTCCATTCCTTATTATTATGTTGGAATAACTTGTCTATGCGAAGTACTGCATACATGGTGAAATTCTTCTATTATTTTATTTTTAATTATTCTGTTGGAATAACTTGTCTGTGCGGTCTATCGCATGCCTGGTGAATTATGTTGTTCTTCCATTCTTTATTATTCTGTTGGAATATCCTGCCTACGCGGGTTTTTATGACCCGTTCCATTCTTTATTATTTTGTTGGAATATCATGTCTGTACGATTTACGCATGACCTGGTTCCATTCTTTATTATTTTGTTGGAATATCCTCGTCACGATTTATGATTTATTTACCTAGTCCATTCTTTATTATTCTCGCTGAGAATAACCTATCTGCGGCTCTATCGCGCATGCATGGTGAATTCATCTCGTTATTCCATTCTTTATTATTCTGCTGGAATAACTCGCCTATGTGGATTATCGCATGCATGGTGAATGATCCTTTGTATTCATATGAATAGTATTTTCATTCAAAAGGGGTTTCGATAGGCGCTTTTGTAATTTTTCCTAATTTCAAAAATTTCGGAAAAATTTGAAATGATAATTTGATGAGTTTTCTAGATTGTATCCAAAATGGCGATTTTTGGATGTATAGATTAAGAGTTATGGATTTTATGGGAAAAGACTATTTTAAAAGTAAACCCTTATAACTCTTTTTGTGGTTAACTCCAAAATTGGTGAAATTTTTATTGAGATGATAGTATATAACAGAGTATACCTCAGAATTTTCTAATATTTGGACAAAAGTACAATTTATGATAAATATATAAATATTCGCGCTTTGGCCATATAAAAAATAGTAAATGAATTTTAAAAACTCCGAAAAATATATGTTCAATATGGGACTATATTCGCTAAATCCTGTAAAAAAAATATTTTTGGGACTGATTTGGTATTTTTTATGAAAATGAACTAGTTATGAGTAAATGAATTAAATATGTTATGTGAAGTAACAAAATCAGAAAATAGTATTTTATGGCTTGGGAATCCTATATAGGGTATATGCAGATTTTTGATTTGAGATTTGATCATTGGTGATGAAATCTTATAAGTATGACATTTTTTGAATGATTAAATGCATTATTTGGTAAAGTGTAAACAATTGAAATAAATTGTTTATAAGTTTAAGAAGTGATTAAAGTATTGTTATAATATTAACAATATTAGATTATGAGTTATTTAAGTGATGGATAATATTTGGATAAATTTAAAGTCTTTAATATTTATCCTTGTTTTCGTTTGATTAATGCTTATATTATTGTCATCATCCTCATGCTTATATTGTGATGAAAGTCATCTTTGGCTTACGTGAAGAGATGGACTTGGTATGATTATGACCAGGGATTATTCGGTATAATCATGACCGTAATGTGACGAATGATGTGGTAAAAGTCCTCATTGACCTGTAGTTCATTGATGGACAGTTGTTGATATGATTATGACCAGGGATTATTTGGTATAATCATGACCATTAATTATTACATGAATATCCTTGGCCGTGGTTCAGGGATGATTTGATTTTATTTATTAAGCTGAGTCTCAGAGATAAAGTTGATGAAAAACTTTTTAAATCATAGAAGATAGTAGATCTTATGCTCTACTTGACTCTTCTAATGGATTGTTTATTCCGCTGCCATTATTAATCTAAAACTTGTTGTCTATTGTATTTTATTAGTTATTATACTGTTGAAGGCTAAGGACAATTTATTCTGCATTATCTTAGTCATAATATTTCTTACTGGGCTAGTTGAGCTCACCCTTTCTTTCATTGTTCTTTTCAGGAAATGAGAATATAGCTGGGATGAGTCGAGAAATAGAGTGATGGTCCAGGATAAGTGGCTTTAGTAGTCCTCACCATTCTGTGAAATAGTGTGATAATAATTGTAATGAGGACTCCATTGAGAGTGGATATTGTCTAGAAGGAAATATTATTGTTTAAACTCTCAGTTATGTTTTGTCATATTTTACACGACAGTTGTATAATTAAGTTTGTATTTGATTTATGTACCATGTATTTGGCGACCCAAGATGGGTGATGTATACCTGTTTTGGGGGTGTCACAATTGGTATCAAAGCTTAGAGATATGATCCCTAGCTGAGATGTAAGATAAGAACTAGGAGGGGAGAGACGGAAATTCTTCGCTAGTATATGACCTACCTAAGTTTATTTGGTATTTAATTGGTTCATTAGAGTATAGGGATAATATGTGATATGTTAATTAACCCTAGTTTTGTGACAAGTTGTTTGAAAATGGCATCCGAAAATTTTGAGATCAAAGAATGAAGCACATACGAGACCGTTGAGTCACCAACGATCAATACCTGTGATAATGTGCAACAGGAAGATAATAATCCTCATGTAAATAACAACACTGATCAGATGATGAACGATGGGATGTTCAGAGGCTTTATGCAATTCATGCAACATCGTAAAGAGAGACTTCGCTCAAAATATAGGTGGAAATAATGGCAACCTACTACGGTCGCCATCGCTAAGCGCTTCAAGGAGTCGACCACCGGAGTTTTTGGGAAAGCCGAACCACTTAAGGCGGAGACATGGTTAAAGCAGATCACCAAGATATTTGATGCCTTGGGACGCTCCGAGGAGCAAAAGGTTCCCTTTGCCACCTTTATGTTGTGTGAAGAGGCAGATTACTAGTGGGAACCTTTAAAACATACCCAGCCTGACGCATTCAAGATGTCTTGGAAGAAGTTCCAAGAGTTGTTCAACGACAAGTACTTTCCCGAAAGTATTCGTCACATGAAGGAGATGGAGTGTATCAAGTTGGAGCAAAATAATATGATCGTGTCGCAATACGAGGCTAAATTTGCGGAGTTATCCCAGTTTGCATCCCATTTGGTCGATAATGAGGAGCGAATGACGCGAATGTTTCTAAGAGGTTTGAAACCCGAAATACGTTAATACCTCATTTCTCACAAACTTTGTTTATATTCAGATGTTGTGAATAGGGCTCAGTTATTGGAGCGCGATAATGAGTCAGGCCAACCAAAGGTAACGACCAATAACACGATAATAATCGTACCAGTGGCAACGACCATCGGAACAACGATAACCATCGTGGGGGAAATTATCATGCCAAGAATGGTGACCACTTCGGTGGTAATCATGGCCAAGATAATAGGAGTGTAAATTTCAAGAAGAGAAGGTTCAACAACGATGGAAAGACAGCAGCACCAACACCCGTTTTCAAGGAATGAGAATGACCACCAATTGTATGCTTCAAATGCGGAGTAGAGGGACATATCTGTCCAAACTGCATGATGCAATCCAAAGCATGTTACAATTGTGGAAAAGAAGGTCACCTAGCCCGATTTTGTATTACACTAAAGTCAAGTCCAGTTGGGGCGGTGGCACCAAAAGCAGATACGGACAAAACGAAGTTGGTGGTTTCAGGAAGAGCGTTTTTCGTGACTTCTCAAAAAGCGAATAACCCAAACGAAGTTAGCACGGGTTAGTTAATTATAAATTCTTGTGAATTTTATACCTTATTAGATACCGGTTCTACCCATTCTTTTATCTCTCTTGCTTGCGCTCAACGTTTAAATTTGACTCCTAAGAAATTAGACTTTGACTTATTGGTTGAAACTCCGTTAGGAGAAACCTTCATTTTATGTGCTATCCAAGTCTTAGATTAGAGTCACAGTTTTTAAATGATATTTCTATCATTAATAAATTTCCTGACGTATTCTCGAAGAACTTCCTAGCCTACCCCAGAGCGTGAAATCGAATTTTGTATTGACCCCAGTTCAAAGTACAAAACCCATTTCTAAAACCCTTAAATATTTCTTCAACTAAAACAAACGTAACGTGCGCCAAAGATGTTGGCTCGAGCTGTTGAAGATTACGACCGTACCATTCAATATCATTGTGGAAGAGCGAACGTTGTAGTTGACGCGTTGAGTAGAAGATCGTATGCATTTACGAGTGCGATGTTGTTAACACAAAAACCCATTTTGTATAACTTACAAATGATGAAGATAGAGTTAGAGACTCTAGGGACCCACGTGAAGATAACGAATATACGAGTAGAATCGACTTTAATCGATAAAGTTAAAGCCGCTCAAACTACACACCCAAATATGATGAATGTGAAGAAGAAGGTTCAAGAAGGTGTTATCTCAGCCCTCGATTTAATTGGCCCATTTGAAATCCTCGATTGAGTATGAACTGTGGCCTATAGACTCGTTTTACCGCCAAGTATGTCGCGTGTTCATAACGTTTTTTTTTACATATCGATGTAACGTAAATATGTGGACGATTGAACCACATTATTGAATTAAAACTAAATGAGATAGCAGAAGATTTAACGTATGAGGAGATACGTGTTAAAATCTTTGATAAGAAGGATCACATTCAACACTCAAAGGTTATACCTCAAGAGTTAGAATTTGAAATGAAGTCAAGGTATCCTCACCTATTCGGCATACCAGGTACGTACTTAAATTTCAAGGGCTAAATTTCATAAGGAGGGGAGAATGTAAAACCCCAAATTTTAAGAATAAAGATTTAAATTTCTCGAAATATTTTTTTGAATATTATGGTGTGAATTTGATATAACGTTATAGTTGTGGGTAATATTACAAATTTTATAAAGTAAGCAAGTGGTTATATAAGATTCAATTGGTCGGGGAATATTCATTTTTAACAGGGAATATTCATACGATGGCACAATCATTGGTGGACCCCACAACAGAAGTATTGTCGTAGAAAATGACAGAATTATCTTTTTATAAAAATAACGGCGAAAGTGTTACCATTAAAACTGTTGAACTACCCGAAAGTAAAAGTACAGTAATATGCGTGGTTGCATAGTAGTACACGGTATTGATTATTGATGCTTACGTAAGAAGTCACTTAGTTATACTCAATTATTGCTACAGTAATTGATGCATCATATCTCTCATATTATTGATTCAATTATTGTCACAGTATCACAGTAATATGCGTGGTTGCATAGTAGTACACAGTTATTCATATTATTAAATTGCAATATTTATAATGTCTATAAGTTCTGTCAAGGAGAGGTTTGGTCATCTAATTGCCCGCCAATAAGGAGAAATCCTTATCGGAAAGCCCCCTCTTTCCTGGAACGACCTGGTTGTTAAATATTGTGAGTTATAAAATTAATGATGAATAAGTTCGTGTTGATTAAAGATGAATTTGATAGTTCCATTGTGTTGGGATTATTAGTATTAGTGGAAATCGACATCTATTCCGATGATAATTGATGTCTGGGGGTTATATTGATAAATTGGGTAACTAATCGGATAAATGAGCAATTAATTTCTACTAATTCACATGCTTATATAACTATTTGTTCACATGCGTGTACTATTGAATCACATTCTTGTACTATTAGGGGAGGTGGTGCAAGTTTGATAATACTTGTAGGACTAAATTAAAAATAAAAGAAAAGTTGGAGGTATTGTACTGTAATATTTTGAGCCCCAAAACGTACAATTATCGAAACTATATTTTTCTATAAATAGAAGCTCATTCTTCCTTCATTTCTCACCAATTCACTAAAGTTATAGAGCAATTATTATAGAGAGAAATTATAGAGAAAAGAAGAATAGAAGTCCGCTACCTCTTCTATTCCAAAGATCCAGCTTTTATTCTAAGGTAAGGGGTACTATTTCTTTCGTATTCATGAAGAGAGCTATTGTTATTCCATTCCTTATTATTATGTTGGAATAACCTGTCTATACGAAGTACTGCATACATGGTGAAATTCTTCTATTATTTTATTCTTTATTATTATGTTGGAATAACCTGTCTGTGCGGTCTATCTCATGCCTGGTGAATTATGTTGTTATTCCATTCTTTATTATTTTGTTGGAATATCCTGTATGTGCGGTTTACGCATGACCTGGTTTCATTCTTTATTATTCTGTTGGAATATCCTGTCTGTGCGGTTTACGCATGACCTGGTTCCATTCTTTATTATTCTGTTGAGAATAACCTGTCTGTGTGGTCTATCGCATGTTTGGTGAATTCTTCGTTTATTCCATTCTTTATTATTCTGTTGGAATAACCTGTCTATGTGGATTATCGCATGCATGGTGAATGATCCTTTGTATTCATATGAATAGTATTTTCATTCAAAAGGGGTTTCTGCCAGGGGTCATTTCATAATTTTTCTGATCCTCAAAAATTCTAGAAAAATTTGAAATGATAATTTGATAAGTTTTCTAGATTGTGTCCAAAAATGGCGATTTTTGGATGTATAGATTAAGAGTTATGGATTTTATGAGTAAAGACTATTTTAAAAGTAAACCCTTATAACTCTTTGTGGTTAACTCCAAAATTGGTGAAATTTTTATTAGGAGTACATGTATATAACAGAAGTATACCCTGTAAATTTCAGAATATTTGGACAAAAATACAATTTATAATAAATCTCTAAATATTTGGCAGTTTTGGCCATATGAAAAATAGTAAATGAATTTTAAAAACTCTGAGAAAAATATATGTTCAATATGGGACTATATTCTGCTAAATCCCAGAAAAGAAATATTTTCGGGACTGATTTGGTATTTTTCATGAAAATGAACTAGTTATGAGTAAATAAATTAAATATGTTATGTGAAGTAACAAAATCAGAAAATAGGATTTTATGAGTTGGGAATCCTATATAGGGTATATGCAGATTTTTGATGAGGGATTTGATCATTGGTGATGAAATCTTATGAGTATGGCATTTTTTGAATGATTAAATGCATTATTTGGTAAAGTGTAAACAATTGAAATAAATTGTTTATAAGTTTAAGAAGTGATTAAAATATTGTTATAATATTAATAATATTAGATTATGAGTTATTTAAGTGATGGATAATATTTGGATAAATTTAAAGTCTTTAATATTTATCCTTGTTTTCGTTTGATTAATGCTTATATTATTGTCATCATCCTCATGCTTATATTATGAAGAAAGTCATCTTTGGCTTACGTGCAGAGATGGACTTGGTATGATTATGACCAGGGATTATTCGGTATAATCATGACCGTAATATGACGAATGATGTGGTAAAAGTCCTCATTGGCCTGTAGTTCATTGATGAACAGTTGTTGGTATGATTATGACCAGGGATTATTCGGTATAATCATGACCATTAATTATTACATGAATATCCTTGGCCGTGGTTCAGGGATGATTTGATTTTATTTATTAAGCTGAGTCTCAGCGATAAAGTTGATGAAAAACTTTTTAAATCATAGAAGATAGTAGATCTTATGCTCTACTTGACTCTTCTAATGGATTGTTTATTCCGATGCAGTTATTGATCTAAAACTTGTTGTCTATTGTATTTTATGAGTTGTTATACTATTGAAGGCTAGGGATAATTTATTCTGCATTATCTTAGTCATAATATTTCTTACTGGGCTAGTTGAGCTCACCTTTCTTTCACCGCTCTCTTCTTGAAATGAGAACGTAGCCAGGACTAGTCGGGGAATGGAGTGACGGTCCAGATGATAGCAATAGTAGTCCTCACTATTCTGTTAAATAGTGTGACAATAAATGTAATGAGGACTCTATTTGAGAGTGGATATTGTCTAGAAGGCAATATTCCTGTTTAAACTCTCAACTATGTTTTGTCGTATATTACACGACAGTTGTATAATTAAGTTTGTATTTGTATTCTATACCATGTATTTGGCGACTCAAGATGAGTGATGTATACCTATTCTGGGGGCGTCACAGTGAGTCCCCAAATTTTATGAATAAAGATTAAAATTTCTCGAAACATTTTTTTTATTATGTTATGGATTTGATATAATGTTATAGTTGTGGGTAATATTTATAAATTTTGTAAAGTATGCAAGTTGTTATAAAATATTCGTTTGGTCGGGGAATATTTTTTTTTCGAGGAATATCCATACGACGACACAATCATTGGTGGACCCCACAACAGAAGTATTGTCGTAGTAAGAAAATGACAGAATTATCTTTTTATAAAAATAACGGCAAAAATGTTACCGTTAAAACTGTTGAACTACTCGGTAGTAAAAGTACAGTAATACGCGTGGTTGTATAGTAGCACACGGTATTGATTATTGATGCTTACGTTAGAAGTCACTCAATTATACTCAATTATTGCTATAGTAATTGCTGCATCATATCTCTCATATGATTGATTCAATTATTGTCACAGTATCATCTGTATAATATGATATATTATTAAATCAATAATTGAGACGACAAAGTTATTCATATTATTAAATTGCAATATTTACAATGTCTAGAAGTTCTGTCAAGGAGAGGTTTGGTCATCTAATTGCGCGCCAATAAGGAGAAATCCTTATCGGAAAGCCCACTCTTTCTTGGAAATGACCTGGTTGTTAAATATTGTGAGTTATAATATTAATGATGAATAAGTTCGTGTTGATTAAAGATGAATTTGATTGTTCCATTATGTTGGGATTGTTAGTGTTAGTGGAAATCGACATTTATTTCGATAATAATTGATGTCTGGAGGTTATATTGACCAATCGGGTAATTAATCGAATACATGAGCAATTAATTGCTATTAATTCACATGATTATAACTATTTGTTCACATGTGTGTACTATTGATTCACATTCATGTACTATTAGGGGAGGTGGTGCAAGATTGATAATACTTGCATGACTAAGTTAAAAATGGAGGTATAGTTGAAGGTACTATACTGTAATTTGTATTTTCACATGATTATAACTATTGATTCACATGATTGAACTATTGATTCACATTGTTTACTATTAGGGGAGGTGGTGCAAGTTTAATAATACTTGCAGGACTAAATTAAAAATGAAAGAAAAGTTAAAGGTATTGTACTATAATATTTCGAGCCCCAAAACGTGCAATTATTGAAACTATATTTTCCAATAAATAGAAGCTCATTCTTCCTTCATTTCTCATCAATTCACTAAAATTATAGAGCAATTATTATAGAGAGAAATTATAGAGAGAAAGAAGAAGAGAAGTCTGCTACCTCACTATTCCAGTATCTAGTCTTCTTTTGAGGTAAGGGGTGTTATTTCTTTCGTATTCATGAAGAGAGCTTCTTTTATTCCATTCTTTATTATTAAGTTGGAATAACCTATCTATGCGAAGTATCGCATACATGGTGAAATTTTTTTATTATTCCATTCTTTATTATTATGTTGGAATAACCTGTCTATGCGAAGTACCGCATACACTACAAGAAAAAAGCCTTATTCCAATGGAATATTCCGTCGGACCTAAGCCTATTCCGTCGCACATACACTATTTCCGACGCAAATATCCGTCAGAAATTCGGTCGTAAATACTCGCGTCGAAAATAAGATCCGTCAAAAAAATTGTTGGATATTACTTATCTTCGACGCAATTATCTCCGACGGATTTTCGTCAGACATTAATTATTTCCGACAGAAGATATAGGACGAAACTTTTTCGTCGGATAAAATAGGCCCTATTTCCGACAGATTCATTCCCTCGGAATTATCTTATTTCCAACTAAAAATTAAAATAACCTAATATTTATAAAAAATGACTACTTATTAACTTCGACAGAATTTGCGTCGGACATAGAGCTTTTATGACGGATATGTTCCGTCGAAGATAGAGTATTTACGACTGAAATTAGAATATTTCGGTATTTATTAAAAATTGGTTATTTTTTATCTCCGAGGGAAGTTCCGTCGAAAATTCCTTATTCCGTCGGAATTAACTATTTTTTTTAAATACATATTTTAAAAGTTCAGTTTCCAAGTGTTTAAATCCATTAATGTACCTGTAACCTGTCACAACCCAATACACAGTAATATAAACCTGTATCTCACATTTAAATATGCAATGTAGCACTAAAACTTAATCTTCAACTCATTATCATTCACATTCACATTCAAATATCTACCAAAACGTATTATAAGCTAACCAATTACAAATATAAGCTAATGTTCCATAAATGTTAAACAATATTATTTACAATAGTTTTACAGATGCAATTAGACAATACAATATATACAAAAGTTCTACAATAACATGAATATATACAAATGAACTATAAACTAGTAAAAGTATCATCATCGGGCGAAGGTGAACGACGCTGATCTGGAATTTGGAATCAACTTCTGCATGAATACATGACAATCGTGACTCTTGAATCAAGAAATTTTCAATTGCTCAACCTTACTATGTTCGATGCATATTCATCTGGGAGCTTGAACCACTAACCCACTTACAAACGTCTTCAACTTGTTGCTTAGTAAGATAAAATGGAGCTTTAGGTTTCGTAGTGTTAGGGAAAAGCCACAATTCTGGCCTAATGTTCAATGCCTCCAAATCTCTTCGAGCATTGACATTGTCTTTAGTTATACCACTCACATCTAACACGATGTAAAACAAGTTCTCGAAAACATTCTTTTCGGTATGCATGACATCTATACAATGAAGAACTGAAAGTGTGCCCCAATATGACAACTCAAACCATATAGGCAAGTGTGTCCAATTATGAGTCTTCCCGTACCCAGCTGCTCTCAATTTACTATGTTCCTTCCCCGACAAAGGAAAATCAAGTTGATTCAACCAGCCCAAAACCTCACTGCCCGACAGCCGACCAACAACCCCCTTCTTCTCTATCTTTCTGTTGAACTGTGCAGACATCTTTCTGTAATTTTGATTAAGAGGCAAGAATCTACGAGCAATTTCAAAGAAACTACATTTCCTCCCATGCTGCAACTGGTTGCCTTGCACATCCCCCATACACACTGGACATGACAGCTTCCCGTGAGTTGACCAACCAATAACCATCCCAAGAGCCGGAAAGTCAGTGATAGTCCATAACAGGGCTGCCTTCATCACAAAATTCTCGCATATCGATTTATCATACGTCCAAACCCTGCCTCCCACAACATCTTTAGTTCATCCACTAACTATCAAGGTACACATTAAGGTCTTTTGTAGGACTTTTATCCCCGTAATGAGTAGTCAAAACAAATACGGATCCTCATGCACATTGGGTGGGTGGAAGATTATAAGTGACCATAATGACCGCCAAACCGAGTACCTACCGGCTAAAATTATTAAAAGGGCAAAAGCCATCGAGCTATGCCAAGCCTAACATTCCTAACTTCTTCCGCAAACTCGTGGATAATTTCCATCAAATCTCTTCCATTCATCTCCATCCATTGGGTGAGTCACCGACCAGTGCACGACATCCCTTGTTCGATGCCAACTCATATGTTGAGCCGTGTGATGAGACGATATGAATAGTCAAAGTCTCTTGCGCAAGTGGAAAGTACCGTAAGATTTTCCCGGGAACCTATTTCTCCTTCCCCCACGCTTTGTAACCTTGTAGCGCGATAAGTCGCATATATCACACTCGCCCTTATCTCTCGCCCTCCCATAAGATAACATGCAATCCTCGCCACAAGCATTAATTTTCCGATACCCCATATTTAACCCCTTAACCATCTTCTTCACTTCGTAATAATTCACGTGAAGAGTATGATCCTTGGTAAGAACTCATCCAATTATAGCGAGCAAATAATTGAAACCTCTCTCACTATAGTCGTGCTCATTCTTGAAGTGTAAGAGCTTCATCCATCGCAGTAAAGCTTGGTGTCCGATCATTTCCTAATACAACGCGACCCCTGATTCGGATAATGTAATCGTAAAAAGGCAAAGAATTGATCATTTGGCACTTATCACAAGACTTCTTGAAGAAGGTTCATATTCAAATTTTAATAGTAGTAGGGCCATAAGCATCGATTAACATCTCAACCGGATCATAGTGTTTGACGATAAATCCTGTGGAATTGGTTGTTCCACAATATTTTCAATCACTTCGATTCCCCGTGATGAGTCCATACGGCACCCATCCACAAATCCACGAGAAAATAAGTCAAATTTAATCTCGTTGACTTTCTTCCAAATTAGATTTTTACACTGACACACGGCATCGTGATCTTCCCGCTCGGATCATCCGCATGTTCTAGTGCTTTGTTCAAGAAATCTAAAACCCCAACACGATAAGTCGAGACTAATCCTCCCATCACTAGGTATCTTACTTGTACATCCAACTCCTATTTGGTTCGCATTTTTAACTACATGTATACGCATTAAGTTAATTTGGATATTCATGTGTGAATTAGATTTACCTAGTATCTCTACAAGATAGGGGTAAGGCATTTATCCCATTATTGGATGCATCTCGTCACTAATGCAAACACGCTTGAATACATTTCATGAGTTTCAAGAAAATTTCTAAGAAGATTTCCCCATGGTCTCCAAGCACACCTAAATAGACTAAGATAACTTAATCTAAGTATGTACTCGGAGAACATATAGAGATAATAATGATTAATCCTCAAAATAACAAAAAATGTACCGCTTCAGATTTGCACCTACTAAGTGAGAGACATAACATCCAATAACAAATTCCCAATCGGGGACCGCTCACATTCACCCCTACTGAGTGTATGTCAAACGGGTTTCTAAGTTTCAAAGTATAGTACATATATAATTGAAAATGCTACTTAGTTTACTGAAACTTGTGGCAAACTAAGCAAATGCTACTTAGTTTAATTATGAGAATTATTATGTGGAATTTCAACTTGAGTCGGCAACCGGGAAAAAAAAAGGGTCGTAGTTCCTGTTGTGTCCTATACTCGAATAATAAAGTTAATTCAATTACTGCAAACATTTTTCACTGTTCCATCATAACAGATGACAACATCCCGAAGGAGTTCCATTAAGCTATTGAACAAAGTTTTAGCTTAAGCAACCCTCTAGATGAACGAACGATCACTTCTCTACTAAGAATGAATCATCTCCCCATATGGGTCCAATCCATGATATAGATAGCTTCTCACCACTCCGGATTCCTCAAATGGATAGTTCTCATACAAGAGGTGAGACATTCTGTGAGAACTACCCATCTGAGGAATTCGGAGTGGTGAGAAGCTGTTTATATCATGGATTGGACCCATATGGGGAGATGATTCAATCCTATGAGAGAAGTGATCGTTCGCTCATTTAGAGGGTTGCTTAACCTAGAAATTTGTTCAACAACTTACTGGCACTCCTTCCGGATGTTGCCATCTATTATGACGGAATAGTGAGGAATGTCTGCAGTAATTCAATTACCTTTATTATTCGAGTATACGACACAAACAGGAACTACGACCCCTTTTTTTTAATTGTTGCCGAGGAACCGGTTGGAGTAATATTAGCTGCAACTGCTATGTCGAAACCTGCATACAAGAAAGAGTACATATATGTAGGGAGAATTGTTATTTGGAATCTATAAAGACTACTATTCGACATTCACTCCTACTTATTTTATTTTGCCATTGATAAACTAAGTAAGTGGTACTTAGTTTATGAGAATTGTTATTTGGAATCTATAAAGACTATTGTTCGACATTCACTCCTACTTATTTTATTTTGCCGTTGATAAACCAAGTAAGTGGTACTTAGTTTATGAGAATTGTTATTTGGAATCTATAAAGACTATTGTTCGACATTCACTCCTACTTAGTTTATTATTATATTTTCTTTTATTTTAATTTGTAGTATATTATATTATAGTATATAATTGGTTTATTTATTTATTTAATTTAATTTATTAAATTAAATTAAATTAAAGCATTTTATTTTATTTTATCTATTTTATTAAATCGAATTAAATTTATTATTATTATTTATTTTATATTGTAATATATTATATAAGTTCAAATTTAATTTAATTTAATTTAATTTAGCCTTAATTTAATTTAATTTAATTTAATTTAAATTATTTAAATTAAATTAAATTAAATTGAAATTATTTGATTATATTTTATTTTATTCTTTATTGAATTAAATTCTATTTGTATTATATTATATATTTGTAAATATTTTTTATTAAATTTAATTTATATATTAAATTAAATCAAATTTGTTTGATTTTATTTAATTTAATTCAAATTAGTTTATATTTTAATATTGAGACTAATTACTAATATTATCAAAATAATTACGATAAAATCTTGCAAATGCATACATCTCGATATAATTTCACACAAATTCAATTTAAATTGCAAATATATCAAAATTAAAAACAGTCCTAAAATTAGTTAAATTCAAGATTGAACACTAATTAAATTACATAAACAATGCAAACAATATATACTGCATAATTATCCATTCTCAATCAAAATATTTACCAAATTTTAGCCCCAAATTTCAAATTTCAAATCCAAATTTCACCAAATATATAACAAATTTTAACCCTATACCAATTTTCAAATTTCAAATCCAATTGCCAAAACCAAATTAATGCACATACAATAACCAATTAAGGAATTTACCAATTTTCAGACTCAAATTAATATATACATACAATATAAAAATTATTCAATCTACTGATTTTGTGCATCATCATCAAAATGAAACAATATTTGAACTCATACCTTTTGGAGCTAATAAACTGTCCGGCGTGTGGTGGTGGTGGTGGTGGTGGTCGGCGGCTGGTGGAATCAGAAATGGGTGGCAGCTGGAGGTGGCTCTTGGTGGTGGTGGTCGACGGCTGGAGGGAGAAGACAGAGAACAAAGATGGTTGTGGTGGTGGTCACACCAGAGGTACGTGGGCGCCAAGCAGGGGGATCGATCATGAGAGGGGGCGGCAATGGCCATGGGAGGTGTTGGTGGCAGGTGGGCACCAGAGATGAGAGAGATGAGAGTGAGAGAGGAGAGACTGAGATGAGAGAGTGAGAGAGTGAGAGAGGAGAGATATAAAATTGAGAGAATACGGGGAGACTCTGGCCAGAGTCAGTCGAATAGGTTTTATACGATATTTTCGACGGAATATCCGTCGGACCTACCTCCCTCGGAATTAACTTATCTTCGACGTAAATTCCCTCGAACATAACCATAATTTCGTCAACCTTAAGTTTCGCGCTGGCGGGAAATTTGGCGCCATATGAGGTTTTATATTCCCGACGAAATTTCCTCAAAAATAAACTATTTTGGACGGAATTATTTTTGACCTAATATTTCGTCGAAAATATATTATTTTCGACTGAATACAGTCTGTCGAACTTAGTTCCGTCGGGATTAGCCGGTTTTCTTATAGTGATACATGGTGAAATTCTTCTGTTATTCCATTTTTTAATATTTTGTTGGAATATACTGTCTGTACGGATTACGCATGACCTGGTTTCATTCTTTATTATTATGTTGGAATATCCTGTCTGTGCGTATTACGCATTACCTTGTTCCATTATTTATTATTCATTAGAATAACTTGTCTGTGCGGGCCTATCGCATGCACGTGAATTCTGTTGTTATTACATTCTTTATTATTCTCATTGGAATCTCCGTCCTGCATGTATTACGCATGACCTAGTTCCATTCTTTATTATTCTCATGAGAATAACTTTGCTTCGGCAAGGGCTCTATCGCATGCACGGTGAATTCTTCGTTATTCCATTCTTTATTATTATGTTGGAATAACCTGTCTATGTGGATTTTCGTATGCATGGTGAATGATCCTTTGTATTCATTCCTTATTAAATTATGGAAATGATCTGTCTACGTGGATTACCGCATAATGCAAGCGAAAAATCCATTTGCGCTTCATATATTCTATTATACTCAATTGGTTAAAGTTTTGACTTATATACTCCATGAAATTAGTAGAATATCCTCGGATATTTGCGCTTCATCCAAAGATCTTTTCATAGAAATATTCTTCCGAGCATTCTTAAATTTTACTCCACAAAAGAAGTATCATGTCGACAATTTGGGCGTTATTGATTTCGGGGATAAATTAACTTATAAATCTTTAAAATTTATTCTTGAACTTGTTTTATTGAATTATTATGTCATTGTCATCATCCTCATGTTTATATTGTGATGAAAGTCATCTTTGGCTTACGTGCATAGATGGACTTGGATGATTATGACCAGGGATCATTCTTGTATAATCATGACTTGTAATGTTATAAATGATGTGGTAAAAGTCCTCAAATTCTGTAGTGCGTGTTGATAGATAATTTTTGGTATGATTATGACCAGGGATTATATATTCGGTATAGTCATGACCATTGATGATTTAATGAATATCCTCGCCCATAGTGCATGGATGATTCGATGATGTGGTTTATTTGTTAAGCTGAGTCTCAGCGATAAAAATTGATGAAAACATTTTAAATCATAGAAGATAGTAGGTATCATGCTCTACTTGACTCTTCTAATGGATTACTTATTCCTACCGCAGCTTAAACTTGATGTCTATCAGATTTTATCGCTTAATATTGTTGAAGACTATTGATAATTTATTCTCGCATTATCTTAGTCATAATATTTCTTACTAGGCTAGTTGAGCTCACCCTTTTTGCTTTCATTGTTCTCTTCGTGAAATGAGAACGTAATTGGGACTAGTCTTGAGAATCGGAGTGATGGTCCGAGATGATGTATTAGTAGTCCTCACTATTCTATAAAATAGTGTGACAATAAATATAATGAGGACTCTATTTGAGAGTGGATATTGTCTGTAAGGCAATATTCCCCGCTTAAACTCATGACTATGTTTTGTCGTATATTATTACTTTACTATTGTATAATTAAGTTTGTATTTGTATTCTGTATGTATGTATTTGGCGACTCAAGATGAGTGATGTATACCTATTTTGGGGGCGTCACAATAACTGTGTCGTCTCAATTATTGATTTAATAATATAAAATATTATGCTGATGATACTGATAATAATTGAATCAATAATATGAGATACTATGCAATAACTACTGTAGCAATTATTGAATGAAACTGAGTGACTTCTTACGTAAGCATCAATAATCGTAGATATCGTGTAATACCGCTAAGCATCTTTACGGTAACAATGCGACATCGCTTCTTTATCACCGAATATTTCAAATGTTTTAACGGTAAAAAGTCTTGCTGTTATTTTTATAAAAAGATTATTTTGTCGCTTTCTATATCGTAAAGTTATTCCAGTTATGTGGTCCAATTAACGATTGTATCGTCGCATTTAATATTCCCCGATAAAAAGAATATTCCTCGACCAAACGAATATTTTATGACCACTTGTTTACTTTGCAAACTTTTCACATATCATCATTAACTTTAACCTTTTATCAATTTAACCATTGACTAAATAAAAAAATTGAATATTTTTATTTCATAAAATTCGGGCTCTTACAATATTATTTTTTCATTTTAATTCAAAAATACTTTTACTCTAGCACCACTTCCAAACAAACTCTTCAAAGATTCCCAAACATTAAATATTTATATATTTAATTTAAAAATATTTTTACCCGACCGCACAGTTACTCCAATCATTCACATTAAAACTTTGACATTCATGTAAATTTTGAAGCTAAACTTCCATTCTAAATGGTCCAAAAATTGATTCTCATGAAAATCACTGCCAATAAATTATCAAACAAAATTGCTTTAAAGTTTGAAGTCAACCATACTTGGGGGACCAGTAAAAAAATGGTTTTTTAATCTTTGTTATTTTGTATGGCGTTGCTTTTCTTTTCAACTCTGCCGCAGGAACTTAACCCCAACCGACCACATAAAATACATATTTTTATTAATCCATGTGTGCACTTAAGCTAAAATCATTATAATTTTGAAAATCTCAGTCAATACTCGCGCATATCGTGCCCTTTTTTTTCTTATTATTTCTCAGCTCTCCGTGTCAACATATCAAACAAACTACCTACATTTCTCTCACTCTTAATTTTTTTTATCACTCTAGAATTTTCTATATCTAAAAACTTCTCCCTCTTACTCTTATATATATTTCTCTTACCCTCTTGGCCTCTATTCTACAACTTACTTCTCTCTCTTTCACTCTCTAATTTATCTCTCTTCTTAGTCATGGCTATTAGAGTGATAAACATGACAAACCCTACTATCATGAACTGTGTTGCATTTTCTGGTAACCATGTTCCGAGACCGTTTTCTCTTCCTTTGACAAAAACAACTAAAACTTCGACTAGGCAATCCGTTGTTACCTCGGGTATTGCACCTAGGGCCGCAAAAAAGATTGCCCAGACGAGCTCGTGCCTGGCTCGTTTATGGAGAGAGGTCCAAGGGTTAAATAACTGGGAAAATCTCGTTGAACCATTGGACCCTCTCCTCCAGCATGAAATCATTCGGTACGGCGAATTTGTCACCGCATGCTACAAAGCGTTTGACCTAGACCCCAACAGCAAAAGATACTTGAACTGCAAGTATGGAAAAAATAAAATGTTGACTGAAGTTGGTCTGGGGAACTCTGGGTATGAGGTGAGAAAGTACATTTATGCCACCCCGGACATCAACATTCCTACGCAAAACGATGCATTTATTGGCCGTTGGATTGGCTACGTCGCTGTCTCGTCGGATGACGAGGTGAAGAGGCTTGGGAGGAGAGATATTATGGTTACTTTCAGAGGCACCGTCACGAATCCCGAGTGGGTGGCAAATTTAATGAGCTCATTAACTCCAGCTAGCCTCGATCCGCACAATTTGCGGCCTGAGGTGAAAGTTGAAGCTGGATTTTTGAGCTTATATACTTCAAAAGAAAATGACAATAAGTTTGGCCCAGGAAGCTGCCGTGATCAGCTACTTTCTGAGGTTTCGCTTTTGCTAAACAAATATAAAGGCGAAGAAATTAGTATTACTTTGGCAGGGCATAGTATGGGGAGTTCTTTAGCCATATTACTTGCTTATGATATCGCTGAGCTTGGAATTAATAGATACGATCTAAATCATGAAATTCCTATAACTGTCTTTTCATTCGGAGGTCCACGAGTTGGAAACTCCGGGTTTAAAGAACGGTGTGATGAACTAGGGTTAAAAGTTTTAAGAATAGTGAATGTAAACGACCCGATTACAAAATTACCTGGGGTCGTTTTCAATGAAAATTTTAGGGTTTTAGGTGGGAAATTTGAGTTTCCTTGGAGTTGTTCATGTTATGCTCACGTGGGGGTTGAAATAGCGCTTGACTTTTTTGTGATGAGGAATCCTTCTTGTGTTCATGATTTAGAAACATATATTAGGTTGCTTAAATGTCCAAAGACAGCTCAAATTTCGAAAAAAGGGTTTGACTTTTTGGATAAAGCTAGAGGGGTTTTGTTGAGGTCGCAAGAGATTACCACCTTGGACTGGACAAATGCTGCCATGAATATGGTGAACATTGTTCAGTCTCTAAGAACGTGATGAAATACATGTATGTGATTAGAAATAGTTGTAATATAGATATATAAGATAGTTTAAACATTTCTTGTTTTATGACCTCAGAGCTAAAGATTTCATGTGGTCGTGGTTCTATGTATTTCGACAAAAATATATTGCTTTTGTTGCCAATAGACACAGATAATGTTTGTAAATTAATCAAGCCATTATCAGAAATATACATACACTCTTTTGCTTTTGAACATGAATCAGAACACAATTGTAATACAGATATGATATACTTTAAACATATCCCGTCTATGACCTCTGAGAAAAAAGATTTCATGAGTCATTCTCCTATATATTGTAACAAAAATATGTCGATTTTTATATTGTGAATAAACACAACAACATAATATGTAAATTAATACAATACATGGGTAATTAATCAATTTGTCTACTAGCTCACAACAACAATCTACATCTTTAAGTAGCAACAAAAATAGTTTTCGTTTATGTATATACACAATTCTGTGCCATCGATATATAAATACCTGTGTTTTATAAATAATACCAGGAAAAACTAATTATCTGTGGATGAGATGTTGATTTTCAATTGAATATTACATTCATAAATACCAAATGTTTTTCTCCTTGATTAGAAATTAAGCTTTAAGATAGAACTTAGCTCAATTCTTTGCAAGATTTTCCACAACAGCTGGATTCTAGAAATCTCACTGTCTACTCAACACTCCAACTGAATTGAGAAAAATAATAAGAACACAACCACTGAAACAATATATTAATATATACAGATTTATTTTTATATTCTATGAAAACTTCAGATCATATATATATAACTATCGAAATTATCACATTCTTAATCATACACTTGATATCAGAAATTCATTTTAAGGATATGAATTACAATTTCAAACATGATGCATGTACTTGACTTACTTGAATGGGCCATAACACCTTCATTTCTTCTTCTTTGTTTACAGAATTCAGTTAAAGATCACAAATGAGATCACTAATGCCATAACTTTATTGACAACTTTACATTAACCATACACTTGACTTGTTCGGATGACTACGACATGGAAGTTTGCACAAGTATTTTCAAGGACTCGTTCTGATCAGTGATCACATATAGCAGCCCATTAGGCCGAAGACCAAGATAATAAAAAGCAAGTTTAAAAGATAGTGATTGAAAAGATATAGCGAGTAATTAATGCAACTGATATGATATTGGAGCAAACAAATGTCATAGTAACAAGTAGTCCCTCCGTCGCTTATATCTTAATATAAGCCGAGAAATATTTTTTTTTCTTAATATAAAACGTTTGAGAATTTCAAGTAAGCATTAATTGTTTAATTTTCAATATAATTCCAAATATTAAATATAACTTTGGTTTTATCACTATTTTCAGTTCAATAAATAACACTCTTTTTTTCTAATACAAGAACAATATAGACAATTGATATTATATTTAATGTTATACAATTATTTCTTTAATAGTTATGAATAATTTTAAAATGACTTATATTAAGGGACGAATAGTATCGTTTAAAGTCATAAATATTGCTAAAATAATTACTAAAATATCACAAAATGTACGTTAATCCTCTGCAGCGCTCGCTAAATACTCATATTTTGCTGAGGGATAGACTTTTTGCTCTAGACTTTAATCTTTTGAGAAGAGGGGTAGAGTGACCGGAGTCTACATGTGATCTTGCATAGTAAATATAGAAAGATCTTTACAACTAGCTTATCACATTTGGTCTTGTTCAGACAAAATCATCATAATTAATAGTAAAAGCAAACTAACTTCAAAGTTAGGTGTATATAAATACATAATTGTGTGTTTTTTTTTTATTTGTATCAGTATAAATCACTACAAGAAAAAGAATTAATTTCGATAGAATATTATGTTGTAAATGATTCTATTTCGTCGAAATTAATATATATTTGACAGAATATTCTGTCGATCATTTCTTCGAATATACAGGCGTCGGGATTAATTCCGTTGAAAATAACTTAAATTGAAAAAATAATTCTGACTAATTTTCTGTCAAAAATAGTCTATTTCGACCAACATTTTCGTCGTCATTATTGCGTCGATGTTAAGGCAAGTTACTTCCGACGGAATATCCCTCAGAAATACTCATTTTCTCATCGGAAATAGAAATTTTTTAAAAATTGTTAAAATAGAAATTTTTAAAAAAATTGTTAAACTATAATCTCGACGAAATTTTCGTCGACAATACCTTATTCTGTCAAATTTAACTGGAATTTTTTTTAACTGAATTTTTTAGCATGCATTTTTTAAGTTTTCAAACCCCATTTTTGTACCTGTAACATGCTTTATCCTAACAACACATACAGTAATGTATTTCACATCTAACATAACTATAAAAACCTATTTTATCTCATAATATCAAATGTAAACGAAGTAATTGTTGTGAATAGTAACTGATCAATAATAACAAATATACATCAATGTTCCCTAAATTATACAATATGATTTACAAAACTCGTATAGACTCAACTAAACTACATTTTTTATACACGGGATCACCTTGTCGCTTAATGCAACGAACTGCTCCTTCGGTAATCTCGTACTCTCGATGGTGGCCCCTGAAACAATATCCTGAGCTATCTTATGAAGGCGAGCACGACTAGGCAATTACTGATGACGAAAAACTGGATTCGTCTGAAACCTATCTGACATCGCCACTATAACCTTTTGGAATAGCCGTCGTCTAAGCTAGCATCTGTATGAGATGATCCAACATATGCTCTCGGACGCTGGCGTTGGTTAGAGCCTGCGAAAGTAAATAGAACATTACGTAGTATATATTAATTTATATTATTTTTATGAATTAAAATATAATGAGAAATATAGAAAATATATATTATTACCTCCAAGTACGGTATACACGGGATCCTCGGCAGGCCCAACACGCGATACCTGCCGGTACTGCTAGTAGGGGGATCCTGAGATACGATCCATAGTCTCAGATCATTATCCCGAGATAATACAATCTTGGGCGGGGGGATGGAAAAATCTAACAGCTCAGAATCCCCCTAGTAGCCTCAACTCCGTTATACACAGGTCTTGAAATTTATTTTGTATACGTCACTACAAGGAAAATGGTTATTTTTGACGGAATATTCTATCAAAATTAAGGATATTCTTTCAAAAATACATTAATTCTGACATATATTTCGTCGAAAATACGGTCGAATATAGATGCGTTAGAATTAAATCCGTCGAGATTTCGGTCGAAAATAACGAATGCCGATGGAACCAGTTTAACTTTAATACTCAATCAAATTAAGGTATTCTCGATTTTAATCCTTACGGTCGTAATAATCGATCGATGTTAATCTTCCACGTGGTACCACTGGTTGGTATGTTGGAATCCTTAAGTCCGACGGAATTCCATCAATTGTAACCTTATTCCGTCGACCTTAAGGTAATTTTTTAAATTTTTTTCTATTTTGGCAAAATCCAAGGTAATTAAATAACCCGTACTTTTATACCTGTGAACCTATTTTTTTCTAATAGCACATACAACATAACTATAACTATTCAATAACATGAATATAAATAACCAAGGCCAACAATAATAAAAATTCTCTTATTTTCCATAAGGTATACAAAAATGACATGTTAAACTAAAGTAAACGAGAAATTAAGATGTTAAACATCCCATTAAGATAAAGTAAATTATATCAAACATCTCATTAAGCTAAACTAAACTAAATATGTCAAACATAAACAAAACTAAATTAAAGATGTCAAAATAAAGTAATGACAAGGTTTAAACTTCAATACATTAAACATCAACTAAACTAAAAAATAATAACATCCCATGAAGCTAAACTAAAGTAAATATGTACTAATCACCTACAAAACTACGTCATACTAGTAATACTAGCCCCGGTGTGAGGAAGATCATCGGACAGGCGTTGAAGTTGCTGCTCTAGAGTATGAAAATCGTCGATGTCATGATCGAAGTGAAGCGACCTCCTTAACGATCGATGACCGCTTTCGAAATTAAGTTAACTGTTAATATAATATAATGTAACTCATTAGTCCATACAATATAATTAAAGATACAAATAAATGAAAATTAAATAACATACAAAATAGTTAAATTTAAAATGGATATTATACTTGATTAGTCAATTGTTGACTCAGCATCGGCCCAAAAGCGTCCATGAGTAAGGTAACCACATCCGGACCACCTCGTTGCGTATCGCGGTGAACTGCTCCGGAGGAATACACGTACTCTTGGCGGTGGCATCAGCTACAATGTCCTGAGCAAGGTGATGGAGTCGAGCACGACTGGGCATACCAGCTAGGATCAACTTAAACAATATATAAATAACTAGGATCAACTTTTTGATTTAATATATGTAATTTGTCTTACGTGAAACTCACGCAACACTGTCACCATAAACTCGGCATCATACTACGCATACTAGCTAAATCACATACAACCATTTGGGAGATGCGTCAGGCATATGGCGTGAACGGTTGCCTTAGTGACAGGGTCCATAATACTAAAATACAAAATTCTATCCGAAAGCTTTATCATAAGTCTGAACATTTATTTCCCATATCATCTTAAGTTCATCGATTAACGGCTGGTGATACACATTAATGTCTTTCATAGGACTTTTATCCCCCAGTATGAATAAAGTCAAGAAAAGATATGGATCCTCATGCACATTGACGATGGACAATTGTAAGCTACCATGATCACTGGCCAAACAGAGTAGAGCTGACTAAAATTATTAAGACAAATTCTAGAAAATTGGCATCAATATTCTTCCATTCATCTCCATTTGTTGGGTGAGTTAGTTGAACAGGCACGACATCCCTTGTTCTATGCCAACTCATATGTAAGACCCCAAATTTTATGAAAAAAGATTAATTTTCTCGAATTTTTTTTGAGTATTAAGGTGTGGATTTGATATAATATTATAGTTGTGGGTAGTATTTATAAATTTTGCAAAGTAAGCAAGTTATTATAAAATATTCGATTGGTCATGGAATATTCGTTTGAACAGGAAATATTCGTACAACAGTGTAATCATTGGGTAGACCCCACAACAGAATTACTGTCAGAGTTAGAAAACGACAGAAATATCTTTTTATGAAAATAACGGTAAAAGTTTTACCGTTAACTGTTGAAATACCCGATGATAAAATTACAGTAATACGCGTGGTTGCATAGTGGCACACAATATTGATTATTGATCCTTACGTGAGAAGTCACTTAGTTTTATTCAATTATTGCCACAGTAATTGCTGCATAGTATCTCATGTTATTGATTCAATTATTGTCACAATATTTTATATTATTATTTCAATAATTAAGACGACAAAGTTATTCATATATTATTTGCATAATCAATAATGTCTAGAAAGTTTTGTCGAGGAAAGGAGTTTGGTCACCTAATTGCGCGCCAATAGGGAGAAATCCTTATCGAAAAGCCCCCTCTTTCCTGGGAACGATCTGGTGGTTAATATTGCGGGTTATAATAATGATGAATAAATGTTGTTAAAAATATTGAGTGGATTTTTATGAAGTATTTGTTGTAAATTTGGCTTATTATTTGGACCCACCATTTACCCATTTTTCAAAATAATCGGTAGAAAGTTATTCTAGATATATATATATATATATATATATATATATATATATATATATTATTAGTTTTTTTTTTTATGAAAAATAGAATATATTATATTTTATTATGCATAGTATTTGCATAGTGCCTACATAGTGCTTGTATAGTAAAATCAATTTTTTTTTAAAATAACAGCCGACGCCCGTGAGATTTCTTTTGTGCGTCTGTGAGAAAAATTCAAATAGTATCCTTTCCATTCTCCTATAAATAGGATAGTCAGTTTAGAAAAGAAAATCACACCAGAATCAGAGAATTCTTCTTCTATAATATTGAGCGTATTTCTTTTGAGTTTAAGGAAACTTTGAGTGTAGAAAACAGTGAAAGTTTTCTTCAAGAATATATCCGCTATACCAGTCAGAAATACTCTTGTTTTGAGGTAAGGGGTATTAATTATTTCATATTCGCTTACGATATTATTTTTTTGTATTCGTAAAATTTTTTATTTCATTCAATATTCGCAAGAAATATTATTTTCGTTTAATATTCGTAAGGAATATTATCTTCGTTCAATATTCGTAGGAATATTATTTTCGTTCAACAGTTGTAAGGGATATTATTTTTGTTCAATACTCGTAAGAAATAATATTTTCTTCCATACTCTGTAGTATGTAAATAATATTATTTCATTTCAGATTCTGAATTCCACACTCATTTTGTTAAGTTTTGGCTTCTATACTCCATGAAATTAGTAGAATATCCTTGAAATTTATGTTTCATCCAGTATCTTTTCATGGAAATATTATTCTGAGCATTCTTGATAAGTTTTAACTTTTTTATGTCAGAGTACTATTCACGGGATACTATTCTCGAAGTATTATTCATGGGATACTATTCACTCAATTACTATTCACCTGGGGTACTATTTATGACAAAAATTAAATTTTTTCGGTCCAAATCATTTTTGATACATTACCTGAATCATCAGGCAAACACACTTACAAAATGCTCTAAAATGTTCTCTTCTTCAACTCTTTTCTTAAACCACTGTTGGAAATTAGCATTAGTGAATGCTTCCAACTCTGCTACAGTTAAAGCTGGGTTAGAAGCATACGTTTCCTCTTCGAATGAACTGGAAAAAAATATTAAAATGACTATAACATATAGATGACTACACTTATAAATTACGTTGGATGCGAACAATAATTACATACATGATGTATGATGATACTTCAGGCATATTTATAAGGACGTATATAGATACAACCTTCAAATCTTTGTCGCTTAAGTAAGTCACTGTCTCATGGCCAAATGGCTTAGCCGGATATGTGAATACAACCATCTCATCATCAACATAAGCTTGGGGACCGTATTCCTACTTAAACGGTTGTGCTTCGTTGAGATAACATCATCAAAATATAATAATCAGAAGTTCAGGCCTTATAGATCCTGCATCTATAAGATTAGGCAGCAAAATTGAAGAGGAAGGAACCGATGGATGCTTGTGCGGGTTCCGATGATTTGATCCAGAGGAATGGCCTAATCCTGCCTTCCCTGTTTGGCTGGGAATTTGAATTGGACTTCTGATTCCTTGCTGATTTTTTCCTAACCCTTGTCCAGGATGGAAACCCAAGGATATCATTTCTTGGGTAGACATTACTTTGGAGGAAACTCTGGGCTTCAGAACTGGGCCCCGATAGGTTGATAGTGAGTTTTCTCACCTCGAGGGCTTGGAAATTGATAAGCAAAACTCCTTCATTGAGACTGATTAGAGGCATATCACATTGGATATGGACAAGATATTCTGGTTCAACATAGACAGTGACCAAATTACCGTTGATGATGTACTTGACCTGTTGATGAAGATTGGATGGAATGGCTCTTGCCATATGCATCCTGTAACACCCCCAAATCTGGGTATCCGTTACCTCAGACTTGGTGCATCACGATACTATCTTCGTCTAACTATTAACAACTTTTATTCATAATTTAATGAATATAACTTAGCTTTGATACTAATTAATATATTAATTCCTTTTTATTTCTAGGGTCTGTGAATCGATCCCAAAATCTTCATAAGCTAATTCCCAATCTCGGTCATTAATCATTCTCGCCTTTACATCATATTCGATGTTATACTTAATAACATGCAGAATAATTAAAATATTTCTGAATTCTTTATTCATTTCCTTGAATCACAACCTTCATCATTTACATATCTTTGAATCCAATTTATTCTATGCTTCGATTCATCAGAGTTACATTATAGAATTTACATCTTAATTCGATGTTCTTTATATATTGAATAGTACGACTTTACAACTCTAAAAGAGTTAAACAACTATCAAATACATCATCTAAAACCTAAAGCATGGTTCAAAATAATAAATTCATGTAAACAAATCAATCTGCTTGTGATACTATTGAACTTTATCAATAAAGTAGCACATAACTTATCCGTGAGTCCTTAATTTGCATAAGTGGTTATTTACAAGGGTGAGCTGTGACACCCCCAAATTCGGGTTACCTGACCCCCGAGTTTGGTGTTCACGATCCACAATATAATACCATCTAACTACCCATTCAAATTATAAATAAGAATACATAACTTATTAACATATATTGTTAACATATAAGTCCCAGGTTTTCTAACCTTAACATAACAACTTTACCCTTCAGATAAACAAAAAGGGTTTACAATACAATACAACATAATAATATTGTTCATCATAACTAATTTAGAACTATGCCTTTTCCTTTGTTCTTCTTCGCAGCACCTTCTGCAACTTCGTCCCTAGCTGAAAAGTTTTATTTATATCAAGGGTGAGCAACAAGTTTGCCCCACAAGTTAAGACCTACGATAAAGATATAGAAATCAATATCAATTCTTCTCACATTCTACGAAACAATAATCTGATAATGAAAGAGTACAACGCTTTCAAGGTTTTCTACGATATTTAAATGAAAAATCAAGAATTAATTCTACGAAATAACAAAGTGGAATATTTTCCAAATTTATACTGAGCGATCCATTGGATCCTAAACTTCTCTTATCGAGTAACTATCAAAGAATTTACTTTGATATACCCAGGTGTATCAGATAACCATAAAGATTAAATCATACCCCTCTACAAGTATATAAAGTGATCAGCTTTATTATACCCTATATTATGTATAATACTTAATCGCATGTTCCCTTTACATAAAAGGTTGTTCTTCTCAGTCTCAGAAACAAGATTTTGATTTAACAACGAAATATTATGATTTTAATTTCAAAGTACTTCTCGATCTAGCCAAAATAATTGGCATCGATCTGTCAATAACAATTGAATTCTCTTCTTGAACCTATCAAGTTTTAACAAATATTCTTCTAGCCAGAATAATTGGCTAAGACATTTTTCCACATAATTCGACAATAAACAAGAATTATCTGTACTGTCAATACTAGCTTCTACGGATATAAATATCCAACAACAGTTATTCTACGAACGTATATTTTACGAATCAGTAATTCAATTTGAATTATTAAACATGCACTAACTGCGACTAAATAACAATAAATCCCTGGACGTGGTATAATTAGCAATAATTAACCACTATAATAATTGAATGAATATAACTCAAGGTTGAGTTAGGGAACTTGCCTCTTCCGCTGATTACAGCTACACAATAAAATTATCTGCTTTCGAAAGACCTATAACCAATAATATCGGTCTCACAATTAGCACAATAATTCACAACACGCATCACTGTATTCTACCATCAAACTTCTCCTAGACACATTACCACATAGCCACATCAGTGTTTATAATCTATATAAACACTTAACAAGTCTAACTATTTCGGTCTAGTTGGACTTCCGTCCATTCTCGGTATTCTGATCACCCTATCCGAGAATTAACACAGTTATTGCCAAGTAAATTTGGTTTCTAAGCTTCAATATTAATTTAGATAAGTCAATTATAATTTATAATATTTTTCAGAAGCTTTTAATAATTTATAAGCAATTATTATAATTTATAATAATTTTCCAAACATCTAATCATTTTTAAATGATTTAATTATCAAATAATCTTATCATCATTAACATTTAATAATATTAAAATATTAATGACATACTTGTCAAAATATTAAAGTTATTACTAATAACTTAAAATATTTTTAAATCAAAATATTCTACTTAAATGATTTTTAAAATAATAAAATCATTTTTGAATCATCGCCATTAATATCTAAATATTAACGAAATTATTATCCAAATATTAAAAGTCATTAATTATAACTTAAAAATATCTTTAAATCATTTTTCTCATTTTTAAATGATTTTTAAATCAATAAAATCATTTTTAATTCATTTATTTAATATAATAATTAAATAAATCTAACATCATTAATATTAATTTATTAATGAGAATTTTCCAAAATATTGAAAATTATATTTTCTAATTTAAAATATTTTCTAACACTTTATTCTCATTTAAAATGATTTTTAAATTATTAAAATCATTTTTATATTATTTATTTAATTCAATAATTAAATAACTCTAATATCATTAATATTAAATTATTAATGAAAATTCTCTAAAAATATTAAAAGTTATATTTTATAACTCAAAATATTTTTCAATACATTATTCTTATTTAAAATGATTTTTCATAATATTAAATTATATTCCTACTAATTTATTTAATACACTTATTAAATAAATTAAATACCTTTAATATTTAAATAATTATAAATATTAAAGAAAAATATTCCAATTGGTCAAAAATTATTTTTCATAATTTAAAATAATTTTTAAAACTATTTTTGATAATTTTTTTAATTTATTTTCTATTTTTAATCATTTTCCAGAATTTAGGAAAATAAAATTATTAATAACCGTCGCTATAGGCTATAGCGACACTTATCTGTCGTGTTAGGTGTTTTTGGCCTCAAGAACACTGACAAGTCAGTGTTCGAGGTGCCCTGTTTGACCGAATCTAATTCTTATCTCGAAATGTTTCTGGGTCATGTCAAATATTATTCATGTAGTGTTTATGTGACACTACAATTAACAATAAAATTCCAGGTCATAACATACAACACCATGAAAATCTGGCCCAGAAACCCAGGCAGTCACAATTGCCTATTTTATAGATCGATTCCTTCTATGTTCCGGTTATCAAATAGGTATTTTCTTGGTCTAATCATGTAGTCCATATTACAAATAACATTTATATACCATGATCTCGGTCAAACAACATCAAACCACAAATTACAGTTCGGTCAAACATGGTCAGTAAACAAGTTCCTCCAATTTCTGGGTTTTTCCAGAAACGCACAATCAGTGTGAGTGGTCTACTTTGACCACCTGCTACCTTGATTCTGATGATTATTTACACGATTTAAAACCATGGAATCAAAGAACATATAACAGGCTACAAGTATGTTACAACAACAACATCATAACATTAAAAATCTGACAGATCAAGAAGCTTAAAAATCTTGTCAGACAGATATTTTAAATTTCTGGGTTGCCCAGATTGTGCTTGGTCATGCCCGGTCAACGGGTTTTGATCGATTATATCTTCAAATCCAGACATCTAATGACCCTGATTCCACTTGCAGAGCAAAGACAACATAACAAGCTACCAATAAAAACTTTAAAACAACAAATAGCATAAACTAGCAAGGATATGTGGCCACTGACATTACTTGTCAGACCACAAGAATGCTCAAGAACAGATTTTGGAAAAATCACTTTTTACCCATTTTGATGCTATAGATCCATCATGGATCAACATAGATCATTTAAAAACATTCTTTAGCATCAATCTAAACACATAAACATAGAATTTCTCTTAGCATACAAGATCTAGAATGAGATAGGGTTTATACCTTCTCTTGAATATGCTTGATCTTGGCTTTATCAAACCTGATCTAGATGTGTTAGAAGGTTAATATGTGACTGATACACTTCACAAATTCGGAGGTTAGGGATAGAGAGAGTTGTTGAGAGTTGGATAACAATTTTTCAATTTTGGTGAACTTTCTCTCTCCAAATCTATTTATATTACTTTGATTCATTGCATGTTGTTTCGATTGCTAGCAAGATAGGCTGATTTGCTGTATTTGTAGGTTATACAAAGTCAATATTAGGTTACCAACTAAAGTGGATAGCAATTTCTACAAGTTATATATTAAAACATACTAAAAGGGCATTTTGGTCATTGTACATTAAATTTTAATGGCATTCGTGACATTGGCCAAACCCTTAGGGTTTAACCCTAAGGTCCTAACCCTTAGGTTTTACATTATTAGTTTCTAAAATATCCAATTAGGGTTTTAATTAGAAAAATAAAATTTCTAAATTACAATTAGGGTTTGTAAAATAGAAATTAAAATAACTAAAATATAATTAGGGTTTTCTAATAATATTTAAGTTTAACAAACACATTAGGCTTGCCAACTAGGATTAGGGTTGCCTAATTAGGGTTTAGGATTCCCGGATATAAAATTACGGTTTCCCGTTGTGCATGCATGGGTTTTTTAATCGTACATTTGGTTTTCTACATCTGAGAATAGGGTTTCTAATCCCTTATTGAGGTTTACAAAGTTTAAAACCTTATCCGATCAATCATTGGTCATTAAGTTTATACAAAGATCTGACATACTCTCACGCCATATATATTATAAATCGCAATTTCATTTAATCCCTATCCGTAAATTAGGGTTAGGGTTTCTAAAGTCATACATAACTCTACTCTAATTTCTCGGTCAATACACAAATTGACTAATTCTCGAGACTCATATCACGTATACACAAACGACAATATTAATAAATAATATTAAATATAAAAAAATTTATTCGTAAATTTTGGATTATTCAAAATCCCGGGTTATCACATTCACCCCTCCTTAAAAGGATTCCGTCCTCAGAATCACCACTTTCTTATTCTCTATAATCTTTTAAAGTTGTACCATCAATTCATTTTTATCAACACAATATTAATTTGTGTTTCAAATTCTAACCCGTGACTTTAATAGCTATAAAAGAAAATAGTTCACAGAAATATCTGACTCATAATATTCACTTAATTAAATTTCTAAATGAAATTGTTACCATCATCACCTCTGACGAGCCCATCGCATCTTGTCTCGTCATGTTGAATGTACTAAGCGGTTGATCTTTTGGTCGTCTAGCAGTCCTCGAATTGCCAAGGTTCCACCACTGGGTCCCTTGTTGACACTTTCCTTCTCAGCATTCCTCTTTGGACAGTTTCGTACCATATGGTCTGTCGATCCGCATGCAAAACAACCTTGAATTTTCTTCGGACTGAGACAATTGGGTGACATATTTCCCTCTTGCCCACACTTCAAACAGACTCCTTTTTTTTTCAAACAAACTCCTGCATGGTTCTTTCCACAAGTTGAACATGGTTCCCTCCCTTTCCTATTCTCTTCAGTCTTACTACCCGATTGGGTATTCTCACTCCACTTCCTCTTATTAGGGTTACTACCACCACTGCTTCCACCATCACTTGTCTTTTTCTTCTTATCTTGATGAAATTGAGAAACAGCCTAGCTCTCTCCTTCAGCAATTAATGATTTCTCCAGTAAAGCCGCAAACGTATTGATTTGTAATACTGCCACCTTGTTGAATATCCCCGGCTTCAGCCCATTCTCAAATCTTCTCGCTTTTCTTGCTTCTGTCTCCACCTGATGAGGTGCAAATCTCGCCAATTCGTTGAATTTAGCCGCATATTCAGAAACAGACATATTTTCCTGCTTCAGTTCCAAGAACTTAACTTCCATCCGAGCTTGCATACTCGGTAAGAAGTAGTTCTCAAAGAATAACTCCTTGAATCTTGTCCACGCTACCACCGCTGTACTGGCTCTTGCCTGATTAGTCTCCCACCAGTAATTAGCTTCTCCCTTTATCAAGTATGTAGCAAAAGCCGTCTTTTGCTCTTCTGCCACTCGCACAATGACGAATGATTTCTCCATCTCCTTCACCCAAGTTTGGGCTTCAATCGGATCCGTGGTTCCCTTGAATTCCGGCGGTCCTACCGCTTTAAAGTCCTTGAAGTTAGCCAATCTATCAGCTGGCTGATTTCTCACTCTTCCTCTTGCTGGAGCTCTATTTTCCATAGCTTCGGCTATCATATTTGCAAAGTTTTGCATTGGGTCAGCTTGACCTCCTTCGTTATTCACTGATTGTTCTTCTCTTTGGTTTCGATTCTGTCGTCTAGGCGGCATGATCTGATTTAAATAAAAATCTTATATTAATTCCCTTTCTCTATACAAATTCTTAACAGAATAAGAATTCAACACATAGATCTCATGTAATCGCATATATTTTCAAATAGCACATAGTACATATAGTACTTAACACATATTACTATCCCTTTTTAAAATAATTTTAGGATTAACATACTCAAGTTTACAAAAAGTTGCAATTCTCCAACTTTACACAAAAAGTTGCCATTTACCATATTCACACATCTAATTCCAGTTCATTAAACTTACCACACTTATGAGTTCAGAAACTTGCCACAATTATATGAGTGTATGAACTTATCCTAGTCAGACCTATGGCGTCCATTCGCTGAGGGGTTCATAACATTTCATATAATCACGAGTCATGAATTTACCATAAGTATGAGTTTTAAGAACACACAAATTATTATTAATCTTATATTCATATAGAAAATAAAGATTTCATTCATACAAACATATATATTTACATATGCTTATACATCGTTCTCGATATTACAACACATAATATCAAAAGCTTCTACCAAAAGATACTATCACATATATCTAAGTTGTCTACCGACCACTCCCTTCACCAGTCTTCTTCTTGTTGGGACACTTGTTGAATCTGTGACCCGTTCTACCACATGAGAAATACTTCCTCAAATTCGGCTTAGGACAATGCAAAGAAATATGTCCTTCTTGCTTACAGTTGAAACACACATTCTTCCACATCATGCATTCTCCCGCGTGAGTCTTTCCACACTTACTGCAAGCTTGCCTCTTCTTCGGGTTTGAATTTTCAGAGTTTTCACTGTCTTTTTCCATCTTTCTCTTCTTTTTGTCCTTCTTGCTTGTTCCTTCAGATGATCCACCACCTTCAGCCTTCATTCTGTCCACCTGCGCCTTCAGCTTGTTCCGTTCTTCAGTCATCTCGTGTAACGCTCACTCCATCTTCCAAAACTCCTCCAAGAGAAACACTTTACTCTAGAGTTCCTGAACTTCTGCAGATAGCTGATCTTGTTCTCCAACTTTGATATTATTCTTTAACTCCACTTTAGCTTCTTTAGACTCCGCCTCCTCATCACTACACAGATACATCTTAGGATAATCATCATGATCACTCCCGAGATTAACCATGGGTTCATCTTTTCCCATCTCCTCTATTGATTAGCTCTGTCTTTGGCACTTCGACTCATCGGCACTGGTCTGCGGACAAATTCTTGGCATCTCCGTACTCATCTTATCTTCTCCCGACATCCTACAATCAGTTTAAATAACTTGATTAGTACTTCTCCAATACAAACTTCTCACACCATGTGTCCACATATTTCACTATCGATACGTTTCAGCAATCTCTCACTTAGTACTCTAAATGAGTATTTTCTATCTCGCTTATGGTTATAATCCTAGGGTTTTTCCCCACTCCACTTAAGGTTTATAACCTACAACTTTGATACCAACCTGTGACACGCCCAAATCCGGGTTACATGACCCCCGAGTTTGGTGTTCACGATCCACAATATAATACCATCTAACTACCCATTCAAATTATAAATAGGAATACATAACTCATTAACATATATTGTTAACATATAAGTCCCAGGTTTTCTAACCTTAATATAACAACTTTACCCTTCAGATAAACAAAAAGGGTTTACAATACAATACAACATAATAATATTGTTCATCATAACTAATTTATAACTATGCGTTTTCCTTTGTTCTTCTTCGCAGCACCTTCTGTAACTTCGTCCCTAGCTGAAAAGTTTTATTTATAGCAAGGGTGAGCAACAAGTTTGCCCCGCAAGTTAAGACCTACGATAAAGATATAGAAATCAATACACTACAAAAAATAAGGTCATTGTTGATGACACGATGCGTTGTCATTAATGACCCTATGCCGTCGTCGATAAATGAGGTCATTAAGCGGCGACCTTTGTCTCGTCATCTTACTGTCATGCCAGTATGGGTCGTCGCCCGGACCTCCGATCGCTCACACCGTCGGCAAGTTGGTCATTATTAAGCGACGGGGTCATTCTTGACGACTTGCTGTCATGAATGACTTCATTGTTTAAACAACGTGGTAATCGCCAATTCCCCGTCGCCAATGACCCACTTTAAAAAATAATAATAAAATTGCAAAATTCCCTGTTCATTTACATATACATTGTACTGTTATAAAACTAAGAAAAATAAATAATGACAATATATCGCATATCAATAACAATTATATCTTTTACTATCAACAATTAATATAATTAGATACCAAACTAAAATCAGACAACTCAAAAAGCTAAATACATACATGAAAGTCAAAATATAAATATAAACAACTATCGCCCAAGATCGGAATCTACATCCCATCACGGCCTCATCCTCCATAGTCTCATCAGCATCAGCTCGGAGATCATCACCATCTCCTCCACGAGCATCACCTGTGCCGCCATCTCCACCTCCACGAGTCTCATCAACAAGACCATACAAAATTAAAATATTAATAACGGAGTCCCCAAAATAGATCATATTTATATTATTTTAGTTTGTGTTCTACAAGTGTTGTTCAGTTTTGCAAACAGGGCGATAACTCGGTCTCTGTATGTCGGAATCGAGTACCGTCAGTTGTAACGCGTGTCTAATACCTACGTGGTGCTGTCTGTGTGTTTGTGTGGCGTTCGGAGGGACGATGCGGGTTTCGGGCTCTTTTTCGGTTTTTTGGCTAAGTGTTGTTCGATTTTATAAGCAGGGACGATAACTTCGGTCTCTCGTATGTCGAATCGAAATCTCGTCAATTATAACGCGCGTGCCTAATACCTCTGGCGGTCTTTGTGTGTGTGTTTGTGTAGCGCGTTGAGACGAGACGATCTGCGGGTTTTGGGCTCTATTTGACTTTTGCCTAAGTGCTTGTTGATTTCATAAACTAAGCGATAACTCGGTCTCCGTATGTCGAAATCGAGTACCGTCAACTGTTATACGTGTCTAATACCTACGCGGTGCTATGTGTGTGTTTGCGTGGCGTTCGGACGGATGATACGAGTTTCGGGCTCTTTTTCGCTTTTTGCCTAAAGTGTTGTTGATTTTGCAAACTAGCGATAAATCGGTCTCCGTATGTCGAATCGAGTATCGCGTCGGTTGTAACGCTGCGCCTAATACCTCTCGCTGCAGTCTTGTGTGTGTGTTGCGTGGCGTTCGGACCAGACGATGCGGGTTTTGGGCTCTTTTTCGACTTTTGCCTAAAATCTTGTTCGATTTTGCAAACTAAGGCGATAACTTTCGGTCTCCGTATGTCGGAATCGAGTCTGCGTCGATTATAACGCGTACTAATACCTCTGCAGTGCTTGTGTGTGTGTTTTGCGTGGCGTTCGGACCAGACGATGCGGGTTTTGGGCTCTTTTTTCTTTTTGCCTAAAAGTCTTGTTTCGATTTATGAAACTAAGCGATAACTTCGGTCTCCGTATGTCGGAATCGAGTCCGTCGGTTATAACGCGTGTTCTAATACCTCACGCGGTGCTATGTGTGTGTTTAGGCATTGGACGGATGATGCGGGTTTGGGCTCTTTTTCACTTTTTGACTAAGTGTTGTTCATTTATAAACTAAGCGATAACTTTCGATCTCCGTATCTCGGAATCGAGTACCGTCAGTTGTAACGCGTGTCTAATACCTACGCGGTGCCGTGTGTGTGTTTTGCGTGGCGTTCGGACGGACGATGCGGGTTTTGGGCTCTTTTTCGGCTTTTTGGCTAAGTGTTATTCAGTTTAGCAAACTAGGCGATAACTCGGTCTCCGTATGTCGAAATCGAATCTGGTCGATTTATGTAACGCTGCCTAATACCTCTGTGTGTGTGCCGTGTCTTGTGTGTGTATAATGGTGTTAGGGTTTTATCTTATGTTTATCTAAGCAATACAATTACAAATTACATAAATTAAATAAGAAATCTGAAATTTAATTGTTTTTACCTGTCGAATATGTGGTGGGAAGATGTTGGCCAAGACAACTGCACACACGCGGATGGCCTCCTCCCGTACTACACCCATGAGATCGTCAACGGCAGCTGTAGGATCGATAGAGCCATGGACAACCTCCTGAGCCAGCTGATATATCCGCTCGCGTGATGGTGCGCCTGACTGCACAACACCGCTCGACATGCACCCCTCTATGATCCGCCGGAAGAAGTCATCGGATAATGAAGGGCCGGCGCCCGATCCACTCGCACCACTACCTCCAGTGGGTGGGCGTCGTCGAGATCTCGCAGCAGGGACTAGGGTGTAGGCTTTGGGACATGGGAATGCCCAAAACTCCACCTTCTTGGTCCCCACAGCAGCTGCGACCGATCCTCTATCTCCTCGTCTGCGCACACGTGAGCTAAAAATCTCTTGGAGTGTCACCTCTCAGGCTGCTCAGACCCCTTTGCAAGATCTTGAGCCGTCATTTGAAAAAAAACACATTAGTGGATGATCATAAAAGTATAAAATGAAATAATATAAAAGAATATCCGAATTTTAAATACATATTAAATAAGAGCATTAAATAACTTACAGCAATGCGTTCTGCCTCAGGTGAGATATAACCACCGTCACCTTTCTTTTGGTGGGCGTGCCACCAAAACTCAAGCGGAGGAGGTGCATGCTTTAAACTCACCTCAAGTCTCTCCCGATGCAATTCGTCAGACGACCCAGATCTTGATGTGTGGGAGGCGACTACTGTTGTCGAGGCGGTGAGCAGCTGTCTTGACATCTTCTTGAAGGTCTCACCATCCCAAATCTTTGCTCTGGTCCCACCGCAGCAGATATGAAATCTGGCCGGACATCCTTAAGTGTCTTCCATCAACCATCTTCGTCCTGGCCTTTTTCTTCCAGGTCGTAGACCCACTTGTGCCAATTCATCTCTAGGTATCCATGCAGAATAGTCATGCCATGGGCTTCCTGCCCGTCCTCAAAACGATAATATCTCTGCACATTACACATTAAGAAGTTTAGTAGACAACATAAATCAAAGAGATAACATAAATCAAAGAGGTAACAACATATTCAAATGTCTAATAAAACTAGCATATGAATGATTGGCATCCTACCTTAAATTCGGCAATAATCAACTGACGTGTACGATCATCCACATCTGCCCACCTCATCCACGGGCTTGAGAATCGGTTGCGGACGATCCCAAGCAACGTGTTCCTTGGCGTGGCGTCAAGGATACTACAATTGAAATTGCAAATTACAAAGAATATATAAGAACTAAATACTTATATTATAGTAATATTATATAGGATTATGAAATTACCTATGAGTCCCAACCACGACATATATAAGAGGCGCTGGGGGATTCCCTAGCAAGCCACGTCTTTAGTCCCCATGAGGAGGCTATGTCGATCACCTATGTATTGAAATACATCAATATTTATATAAACGAATATAATGTCAATACAATATAAAATAAAAAATAATAAGGTGTATCCCAATAACATATATAATTATACACAAGATCACTTTGATCATCACGCGTAGAATCTCCACATTGCCGACGACTGCAGCCGCCCACCACGATTGCTGTGGTGTGTGTGCGCGCCATATGTATGTATCTTGTCAACTAAAAGAATGCAACATACAATTAAAGAGGATAACATAGAGGATAACATACGAGATACAATTAAAAGAATGCAACATAAATAGTAACCTAAAAGTTCTGACATAAATAGTAACCTAAAGGATACAATTAAAAGAATGCAACATAAATAGTAACCTAAAAGGATACTGCATAAATAATAACCTAAAGCGACACAAATAGTACATACTCCTAAAATAACTCAACACCTTATTTAGTAGATTAATATAAGTTGAAGATAATGATTGCACTACTACAAACTATTACATTTGAATACAACTAAAATGACACAAATAGTACATACTCTAATCATTTATATCGTCAAAGCCATCAATATCGAGAATCGTCATCTTGACGTTAGATCTTCACTATCGTTGTCATCACCATCTTAAATAAATCTTCAACGATTTCTTCAATTATATTTACCTCCTCAACAACATCATCTTCACTTTCGGCGACGACAACATCATCATCTCTTCTTCACTAGACTCACTAATAATTGTCACATCGGCGGTGTGACACTAGTAGACTTCGACTTGTAAAGGTTCATCGTCTGCGGGCGAGGAGTTGTGCCTTGAAAACCACGGGCTTTGGTGGTTATAACGTGCCATGGGCTTGCGAGTCTTAACACTCATGTAGCGTAGTACACACATATGTAAACGCTTGACTTGCTAAAATAAAAGGCTCGTCCATACCACTCATCAGTCTTAGTTTTGACTTAACATTAACAGTCACCCGTCCTGAATTTTTATCTACTTTAACTCCATTCTGAACATCAAACCAATGACAATTGAAGCAAACTAATTCTTTATGACCCCAATATTTGAGAACGACAACTTCTAGCAATCGTCCATACCAGTCATCCCAAATGTTATCGTAGCAGCTACCTTTCACCACAACACCAGAATCAACAGAAGCGACTTCCCCAATATCGCAAACACTTAAATCTGTAACCGTTGACAATGCAACATGTATAAGTATCTACTGAGATCTTTGGGTAAATCGGCTATAAGCTTTAGTCGATTGTCGATTAACTCATCCAGTGAGGACCTAATGTACATTAACACAACATATTCTAAAGTTAATTACGCCATAAGAATAAGTCTATGATGGTAGATTCATTGAACGTTTAAAGGTTAGACTTACATGATCCTTAAACCATTGCACAAATTCTCCATTTCTCAAATTTTGCAAATCCTCGTCCGATATACTCGGATTAAACTTCACGTGCTTCAACATCATATTGATCTGAACACGGTTATATACTCGATGTGTTTGGAAAGGAACTTGACACAATTACACGAGGCATATATAGTTATGACTACTTACTTAATGTATGGCGGCTTACTTCATTCATATTGACAAGTGCATACAATGTGGCGACTCACATACTCACTTGTCGGTCGAGAATCGCCTTTTTACTGCCAGAATGGGCGTCTGGGGATGACTAAAGCGATTAATTCTCCATTTTCCTCGTCTGTGTAATGACTGATTAGGCGTGGCGATTGTGCTTCGTATGAACATTAAACTCAAAGTACAACGAGCGAAATTAACAAGTTCCTCCATAACATAACTTTCGACAATCGACCCCTCTACACGGGCTCTATTCTTCACCTTTTGCTTTAGGCGTCGCATATACCTATGTGATATATAGATTAACAAAAAATAATGAACATTTTACCGTATTAAAAACATTAATGTCATTACCTCTCGAATGGATACATCCATCTATATTATGCGGACCGCCAAACTTAGCTTCAGTATGGCAAGTGAATAGGTAAATGCTCCATTGAATCAAAAAAAAAGCGATGGAGGAAGATCATTTCTAACTTGCACATTATTTCCACTATCTGCATCTCCATTTTATCTATGTCTTTGACACGAAGCTCAAAATCAAGCATAGATCTCTGAAGAAATTAGAAAGCTCTGTCGGTTACTTCGACCACACGCGTTTTGGTAATAAGTCGATAAATGCCACGAGGATCGACTTACGCATGAATACGTGACAATCATGACTTTTGAGACCCCAAAACTTGACTCTTCAACTTTACAACACCTTGCTATATTTGAAGAATATCCATCTGGGAGCTTGATCCAGATCCAATTACATATCAATATCAACTGTTCCACTGGTCAAAGTATATTCGACTTTAGGCATTCTTAGTCTTACTACCCTCGATCTGACCCACAAATCTTCCCTAATGTTCATTTCGACCAAATCAAGCCTCGATTTGTTGTTGTCCTTTGTTCTACCAATGGCATCTATGGTTTGTATAAAAATATTATCAAATCGTTCTTCTCGGTATGCATCGGATCTAAACAATGATGGATGCAGAGTGTAGCCCAATAAAGCGGTCGAAGAACATGGATCTATGTGTCCGATTGTGAACCTTACCAGTAACCATAAGCTCGCTCTAATCATGATTCTTCCACAGGAGGTGGAAACTTCAAATGACTAATCCAACTCAACACTGTCTTGACCCGGAAAAGGCGGCGGTACTTGACGTTTCTCTGTTTTTTCGATTAAATTGTCTACTCATCCGTCGATAACGATGTTCAATCGGCAAAAAAGCTATCTGGATGTTCTTGAAGAAACTCATTTTCCCCCCATGTTTGAGCCGCATGCTTTAATGCGACCCCATGCACACGGGACATGATAAGCCCCATGAGTCGACCATCCATGATCATTCCTAGCAGGGAAGTCATTTATTGTCCTGATAAAAGCGCCCTCATGTCAAAGTTACGCTTAAGAGATACATCATAAGTTTGAACCCCTTTTTCCCACAACATCTTCAACTCATCAACTAACGGCCTGAGGTATACATTGATGTCTTTACTCGGACTCTTATCACCCAGAATCAGTAAAGGCATGAACATGTAGGGATCTTTCATGCACATCGAAGGCGGGGAGGTTATACACCACAATAATCAAGCCAAGTTGAGTAGGGCTTTGTGTAAGGCAGATTAAGCGGATTAAACCCATCCGTAGCAAGTCCAAGCCTAACATTGCGAACCTCTTGACAAGCGAGGGTGCTTGTTATCAAAATTTTTCCACTCAAGCCCATCTGCCGGGTGCGTCAGTTGACCTTCGACTATGTCCCGTGTAGAGTGCCACCTCATATCCTCGGCGGTATGTATTGACATGAACAACCGCTGAAGCCTCGGGGCAATGGGAAAGTAACGTAAGATCTTTCTCGGCACGTCTTTTCCCTTTTTCTTGCGCTGTTCATAGTATCTACTTGTACCACAAATATCACACGACCTCTTATCTTTATTGACATCACCGTAATACAACATCTGATCATTCTCACAAGCATCAATCTTCTCATACCCTAGATTGAGCCTTTTGACCATTTTCTTCACATCATAAATGCGACTCAGGTAACTTATTGCTGCGGTAAAACACTCCTTCACAATGCTTATGTTCATTAAAACCTCTCTCGCTTCTGATCATGCTCATTCTTGAAGTGTAAAAACTTAGTCACAATGAGATAAGGCGGTTGTGTTTTTAGGTGCCCGTCATACGATGGTGTCATTTGCTTCATGCAATAACTCATAGAAACCCTTAGCCCCATCATTCGCTCTTGCTTTCGCTCGCGCTCTTGCCATCCACATGTCGTATTCTACTTAAAATGCGAACCGTGACTTGACTATCATGTTAATACAGTCAAAGTTTTAAATCACCTCTGGATTAGGTTTACGATTCATGTTCATCCAACTAGGTTTCCCCATGATAGATCCATGTCGTATAACCACTGCTTGAACCCATACGCAAATAAATACACATGACATCACTCCTTTCCTTCCATATTTCATTCACACACCTCTTACAAGGACATCCGATCTCATCATGCATGACTTGCTCAAGCGCGAAGTTGAGAAACTGTTCAACCCCACTACGATACTCGAGCTAAGCCCACTCCTCCTATCGGTGGCTACCCTACGTTCCATCCAACTTGATCAATGACATCTCGGACAAGCTATGCGCTATATATATGGAAAGTTAGACAAACACAATCAAGTCTCCAAGTTAATGTATATGCAAGCTTATGAGTTTCTAACTTCATCTCCCACTCTAATGGGTTGAACTTCTATCCCATTCCGGATGTGTCGCCTCATTGATGCCAACAACTTGAACACATCTTTACATTTTTAGAATTTTTCGTGACACCTCCCCATGGTCTTCAAGTACGAAAAATAGACTAACACATCGTAGTCTAAATATGCACCGAAGAACATCAAGAGATATATCTTGATCGAAAATTCAAAAAATATAAAGGCGTGCTCAAGTCGTTAACAAAACCTAAGTGAGATCGAAACATACAAAACGATCCCAAAGCGGGGACTATTTGAGATTCACTCTACTAAGTGAATCTCAAGCGGGTTTCTAAGCTTCCTAAACTATATGAAAATATATGCACATGTCAAAGTAAGGATTATTCTATATAAATACACATTCACTTTTCAAACCATTAATGTCATCAATGTGAAACAAAATAAGTTTCATTATGTTAGTAATGTAGAGGGTGTGAGAGATTACAAAAACTCCATCTATTTTCTTTCCTTTTCTGTTCATTAAAAAATACAAAAAGCAACACTATTCAAATATTATCTCTATTAAAACCTAAAATCTTTCAACAAATCAAAACACATATGTATGAGCATATGTATTATCATTCAATACTCATATATATTAATTTACTATCAACTATGGTGGCTTCATCACATCGAAGATACAATAGCATGATCAAGCCATTATAAAAATTGTGGTCTATGAGGTTACATCTTCAAAATCAAATAAAATCCATATAAAAATATACAAACTTTCTACTCAACAATTTGGCTATATATACTTTGAGATATGTTATGACAAAAAAGGAAATTAAAGTTTATCTACAATGTAAAGAACTTCGAACTAGCTTGTGAGAACGTTACCAAGTCATTAAGAGACGTAATAATCAAGAAAACATTTGATTGCAGGTATAAAATGAACACCTATTATTGGGTTGAGCAGGTGCTTTCAATGAACCTTCACAATTTACACTATAAAATATATAAGAAATAACATGTATACAAAACAAAAAATAAAAATAAAAGAAATACTTTTAAGGAACACCAGTCTAACTATAAAGTTTTTTCTTTCAAATTTTTACTAATGCTAAGTATGTCACCAAATTTTATTACAAGTGAATGTTGACAAAACACTTCTACAGTATATCACATTCTTTTAGTTTCCAGTCCCTCATTCTTTTGGAGTTTCAGTTGAGCTGAAATGTAAATATTTCTATGACTAACATTTGGATCAATCCATAATACTGACAAGGAATCACTCCTCAACTGACACCCTTAACTGGTCTATAGTCTTGACAATTCCTACACGACCTGCAACATATATATTCTCTCTTTCAAAATTATTGAAGTATCTCATTCATATGCTCCCAAAAATGATCATTCTTACACATACTGATAAAATGAGCTCAAATTAACACATGATAAACACTAAGCAACTCAACATAAACAAATATTACAACTAAAATACATCTGAGAGACCAAATTTTGTACCTTTCGCAACCCACGGTGAGAGTGGCGGTTGAAAATGACAACAATATAGAGATGGAGGAGCAGTACCTCTAGAAGCTCGACAATACACCTCTCTCCACACACAGAGAGATGATGAAATGGCAAGAGAGAAGTGGCCAAAGTAGGAAAAAATGGGATCAAGTATTACTGGTAATTTGGAAAATGAAAGCGGTGGCGAGATGATGAAGGTGAAATGATGATGGATGGGGTGACAATCATCAATTGGAAAATCAATTGAAAGTTATGTTAATCTAGGCTAACAATCAATGGTGAGGAGTGGGAAGCGAGAGCGAAAAAAATGAAAAATAGAGAGGAAGAAAGAAAGAGGCGCGTTCGTTAATGCAAATCATTAGGGAGGATTAAAAATATAAAAGTTGTCATTCTCCAGCCCGTATGCGATGACTTTTCCACTAATAGTAACCCATCGATAATGACCCATTTTATCGACGGTGTTATCGTCGCCGTGATTACCCCTAGTCCCGAATGACCTTTTTTTGTAGTGATATCAATTCTTCTCACATTCTACGAACAATAATATGATAATGAAAGAGTACAACGCTTTCAAGGTTTATATCCAACAACGGTTATTCTACGAGCGTATATTTTACGAATCGATAATTCAATTTGAATTATTAAACATACACTAACTGCGAATAATCAACAATAAATCCCTGGACGTGGTATAATTAGCAATAATTAACCACTATAATAATTGAATGAATATAACTCAAGGTTGAGTTAGGGAACTTACCTCTTCCGCTGATTACAGCTACATAATAAAATTATCTGCTTTCGAAAGACCTATAACCAATAATATCGGTCTCATAATTAGCACAATAATTCACAACACGTATCACTGTATTCTACCATCAAACTTCTCCTAGACACATTACCACATAGCCACATCAGTGTTTATAATCTATATAAACACTTAACAAGTCTAACTATTTCTGTCTAGTTGGACTTCGGTCCATTCTCGGTGTTCTGATCACCCTATCCGACAAGTAACACAGTTATTGTCAAGTAAATTTGGTTTCTCAGCTTCAATATTAATTTATATAAGTCAATTATCATTTATAATATTTTTCGAAAGCTTTTAATAATTTATAAGTAATTATTATAATTTATAATAATTTTCTAAACATCAGAATCATTTTTAAATGATTTAATTATCAAATAATTTTATCATCATTAATATTTAATAATATTAAAATATTAATGACATACTTGTCAAAATATTAAAGTTATTACTAATAACTTCAAATATTTTTAAATCAACAATATTCTACTTAAATGATTTTTAAAATAATAAAATTATTTTTGAATCATCACCATTAATATCTAAATATTAATAAAATTAATATCTAAATATTAAAAGTCATTAATTATAACTTAAAATATCTTTAAATCATTTTCTCATTTTTAAATGATTTTTAAATCAATAAAATCATTTTAATTCATTTATTTAATATAATAATTAAATAAATCTAACATCATTAATATTAATTTATTAATGAGAATTCTCCAAAAATATTGAAAATTATATTTAATAATTTAAAATATTTTCTAACACTTTATTCTCATTGAAAATGATTTTAAAATCATTTAAATCATTTTTATCTTATTTATTTAATTCAATAATTAAATAACTCTAATATCATTAATATTAAATTATTAATGAAAATTCTCTAAAAATATTAAAAGTTATATTTTATAACTCAAAATATTTGTAAATACATTATTCTTATTTAAAATGATTTTTCATAATATTAAATCATTTTCCTCTAATTTATTTAATACACTTATTAAATAAATTAAATACCTTTAATATTTAAATAATTATAAATATTAAAGAAAAATATTCCAATTGGTCAAAAAATTATTTTTCATAATTTAAAATAATTTTTAAAACCATTTTTGATAATTTTGATAATTTATTTTTTATTTTTAATCATTTTCTGGAATTTAGGAAAATAAAAGAATTAATAACCGTCGCTATAGGGTATAGCGACACTTATCTGTCGTGTTAGGTGTTCTTGGCCTTAAGAACACTAACAAGTCAGTGTTCGAGGTGCCCTGTTTGACCGAATCAAATTCCTATCTCGAAATGTTTCTGGGTCATGTCAAATATTATTCATGTAGTGTTTATGTAACACTATAATTAACAATAAAATTCCAGGTCATAACATACAACACTATGAAAATCTGGCCAAGCAAAATTAATGTCAGACGACTCCTGGGTTTTCTGGGTAACCCAGAAACCCAGGCAGTCATAAGTGCCTATTTTATAGATCGATTCCTTCTATGTTTCGGTTATCAAATAGGTATTTTCTTGGTCTAATCATGTAGTCCATATTACAAATAACATTTATATACCATGATCTCGGTCAAACAACATCAAAACCACAAATTACAGTTCAGTCAAACATGGTCAGAAAACAAGTTCCTCCAATTTCTGGGTTTTTCCCGAAATGCACAATCAGTGCGAGTGGTCTACTTTGACCATCTGCTACCTTGATTCTGATGATTATTTACACGATTTAAAACCATGGAATCAAAGAACATATAACAGGCTACAAGTATGTTACAACAACAACATCATACCATTAAAAACCTGACAGATCAAGAAGCTTAAAAATCTTGTCAGACGGATATTTTAAATTTCTGGGTTGCCCAGATTGTGCTTGGTCATGCCCGGTCAACGGGTTTTGACCAATTATATCTTCAAATCCAGACATCTAATGACCCTGATTCCACTTGCAGAGAAAAGACAACATAACAAGCTACCAATAACAACTTTAAAACAACAAATAGCATAAATGAGCAAGGATCTGTGGCCACTGACATTACTTGTCAGACCACAAGAATGCTCAAGAACAGATTTTGGAAAAATCACTTTTTACCCATTTTGATGCTATGGATCCATCATGGATCATCTAAAAACATTCTTTAGCATCAATCTAAACACATAAACACAGAATTTCTCTTAGCATACAAGATCTAGAATGAGATAGGGTTTATACCTTCTCTTGAATATGCTTGATCTTAGCTTTATCAACCTGATCTAGACGTGTTAGAAGGTTAATATTTGACTGATACACTTCACAAATTCGGAGGTTTGGGATAGAGAGAGAGTTGTTGAGAGTTGGATAACAATTTTTCAATTTTGGTGAACTTTCTCTCTCCAAATCTATTTATATTACTTTGATTCATTGTATGTTGCTGAGATTGCTAGCAAGATAGGCTGATTTGCTGTATTTGTAGATTATAAAAAGTCAATATTAGGTTACCAACTAAAGTGGATAGCAATTTCTACAAGTTACATATTAAAATATACTAAAAGGGCATTTTGGTCACTGTACATTAAATTATAATGGCATTCTTGACCAAACCCTCAGGGTTTAACCCTAAGGTCCTAACCCTTAGGTTTTACATTATTAGTTTCTAAAATATACAATTAGGGTTTTAATTAGAAAAATAAAATTTCTAAATTACAATTAGGGTTTGTAAAATAGAAATTAAAATAACTAAAATATAATTAGGATTTTCTAATCATATTTAAGTTTAACAAACACATTAGGCTTGCCAACTAGGATTAGGGTTGCCTAATTAGGGTTTAGGATTCTCGGATATAAAATTAGGGTTTCCCGGCGTACAGTTAGAGTTTTTAACTGTATATTTGGTTTTCTACATCTGAGATTAGGGTTTCTAATCCCTTATTGAGGTTTACAAAGTTTAAAACCCTATCTAGTCAATCATTGGTCATTAAGTTTATACAATACAAGCATATACTCACAGTTATAGATATTATAACTGCAATTTCTGTCGAATCCCTATCCAGAAATTAGGGTTAGGTTTTCTAAAGCTGTTAAGCATAACTCTACTCTAATTTCTCAGTTAATACACAGATTGACTAATTCTCGAGACTCGTATAACAGATACACAGTACAATATTAACAGTTAATATTAAATAAAAAAAATTTATTCGTAAATTTTGGATTATTCGAAATCCCGCGTTATCACATGAGCTCGACAGCTCAGTAATTCTAATAGTTTTCATGCATCACATAACACATATGATCATACTCAGTTTATACAATCATAATTATTTAAACACATACACATGCTGCTTCTCACATAACGAGTATATAGATTAACTTACAAAACATATTATCGTAGATTAACTTTTAATCTCATACATATCTCATAGACATTTCCACATTTTATGGCATATCATAATTCATTTCATACATATCTCATATGAATTTCATATATAATTTAACGTTCCATATTATAGCGTAAATCAATCAATAATTATCAACATTATAAAACAATTAGAAACTGAAAGACTTGTCTGGCTCGTAGATTATCAACTACAACTTAACTACTTATCATTATCTGCACTTCGTGTATTCCTACACAATTGTATAATCATGGATTCATACCCATCAGTCATACATTTTTCGTATATTCTTAATGTAATAACAATTGTTACATTGGTTTCTAACTCGGTTCTTAAAACCTTCGTTTCACTTTCTTATCATATTCTTAGGATAGCTATGTATGTATAAGTATACTTGCATTTTGCAAACCTTAATAAAATTTATCCAATTTGGACTTTATATAACCATTACTTGTTCATATACTTAAAACATCACTTAATTCAAGCATTAAAGCTTAAGTCATTCATACACATATGCTTAAAGGTTAAGATTATAATTTAAGCAATCAATAACATCGCCTATAGTAGTAGTCGCATTGCGATTTATTTAAGATGGGCGCAATTACTGCACCGTCCCCTGGCCAGATCAGATTGAAATCTTTATTTCCCAGTTTACACCTCATTTCTTAACATGCATGAATGTTAAAACATAATATATACACATGTTAAGAGATCTTGGTCCATGCTTGGTGCCTCTTATGTTTACTTTAAGCTATATTCATACTTTATAGGCTTATTGCCATTTATTTCACGGCTAAGCGAGTTCATGCCACAAGGGTCTAACTATGTAACCAATAAAGATGTTAAACAACTTTAATACGCATGCTCACATGTATTCATCTTATTTACATATGACTAGCATAATTCATCACTTGAAAACTTACTTTTAAAACATGCTTGAATGAATTTTATTGTGTCAAACTAAATAAGTGCACTTATAGGCCACGTTTAATGACATAAATAGTAATAGCATGCCATCCTAGAAGTTCAAAGGGTAGACAACACAATTGTAACAATCGAGAAAATTGGATTATATGTAAAATATTTTTATTTGAATAATTAATGAATAAAATTATTATATATATTATTTATAACGAGTAAGCGTGATGAAGGTTATTCTATAACCTAAAAAAGGAATAATATCGTAGTATTCTGGCTAAGTGCTAGAATTAAGGTGTTTGAATTTCCAAGACAAAAATAAAAGCTTTCTGAGAAATTCTCCGAAAAATACTATTCATCCATTTCTGCTCGGGAATTATTTTTGAACTTTTGAGAAATATGTAACGATAGAATGATAAGGAATGATGGATTAGCTAATAATAATTCAATTGTGACAAACGTAATTTTTTGCCTGTGTACTAAGTTTGAGAATGTTAAGAAAAGTGAAGATTTGAATAAATGTTGATCGTATAATAATAAAGTTATTATAAGAGGTAATGAATACAAGTATAATACAAGGTATTGTACAAGAATATATGAAAGATAATATAATGTATATGATGAATGTTATACGAACTAGTATATGAGAAGAATGCGAGGATTATACTTTAAAAGCTTAAGCCATTTTAATGGATTAGTAGGATTTGGTTATGAATTTGGCAAGCCCAAATGAAATTTATGTTAAGGCCCAAAGATAAATAATGCAAGCCCCATGTTAGGCCCAAAGTAATTAAACCTAAGCCCGAACCAAGAACCAAACCCGTGGATCGAACCGATGGGTCACCGGGTAAGAAAAACCAATCGGGCATCCAATGTAGGCCCTCCATGGTGAGTCATGGCTGGCCACTTGGTGGCCAAATAAAGGAGGTGACTTTTTTAGCAAGTTAGGAATAGTAAGGAGATGGAATAGTAAGGAGGTGGGTGGCCTTTTTACCATTGAGCCCTCACTTTGAAATTCTATAAATAAGAAGCTATGTTGATTATTTGTTGGTTGTTTAAATTCCACCAACACTTAGAGCAATTTTATTGAGAGAAAAAGTGAGAGTTAGTTCAACTAATCTAAGAAGAAGAAGAAGAAGAAAGTTAGAACATCAAAGGTATTGAATCTTTAACCATTAATCTTTATCTATTCATTTGTAGCTATGATAGAGAAGTGGATATTTGTGGAGCATGTTTAATAAGGAGTAACAAATATGGATATTAGTGGACTTAAACATTAATAACCATGTTACAAGTGGAATAAAATTCATAGAAATATGAACTAATGAAGAAAACATGAAAATTTATATTATGTTGTTGATGGACAAGTTTAAAACCATCATATGCAGGATTAGATGATATATGTTGTGTTGTATGATGGATGTATGGATAATGGAATGAATCCATTTGTAACGGAGTAAAAATCTCAAGTAATGAAGTTATGACAAAATTTACGAGATTAGACGATAATCGTCGAAATCGTCAAATTCTTGGAATGAAAGTCAAAAGTCACCGTTTAACTCAGAAACCTTAGTTTTCAATGGCTTCTTATTGTAGAACTTTGCATTTAAGAGTTGTGGAATCAAGAATGGTTGAATTTTGACTTAAAACGAAGAAACGAGCTATGAACGTTCATGAACGTTTAATGAACGTGTAATAAGAATTTTAAACAGTGGATTTAATGTTAACGAATTTAGAAACGTAAGTTGTCCTAATGAAATCGTAGTATACAAGATATGTGAGATAAAGACTTTTGTACGAGCCAATTCTGACTTATAACGATTAAGTTACAAGCCCGGAAAGGATTTGATGAATTGAAAAACTTAAAAAAAATTCAAAGGCTCAGGGCCGGCGCCGCAGCGCCACCCAAGCCTATGAACATGGCGCTATAACGCCATGCCCGGATCCCAGACACTATTGAGTTGCTCTACAACGCGACATATAAGAAGGAAACTGGCACCGCAGCGCCGGAAAGGGGGACAAGATACTGGAGAGTTGCGCCCCAGCACAGGTTATACCAAAGGACACGGTGCCGCAACGCCGGTCCTAGACGTAAGGCAGAGATGAATGAAAATGAATATAAAGAAAGGGAAGTTGATTGAAGGTGAATTATAACCTTAATTAAACTTAATGTAACATCATAAAGGATGATTAAAACCTTAAGTTTAACAATTTAAAGTTAACAAAAGGTTACGAAAACGTAATCACAAAGTAATACAAAAACCATAAGTATGTTGAATGAATGTTTGAGTTTACTTAAAAATGTAATTGTTTAAGCATTTAATGAATAAGATTACTTATAACAACAATATGTTATAAAGTCATAATGAACGTTAACTAACCTAATGAATGTTAGTAAGTTAAGTAAATGAATAGTAAATCGAGAAGAAGGAGAAGATAGGTTAATGACAATACTTATCAATTGTTTATGCCCTAATGTGGTATGCTATGTAATTATGTGTTGTAGAATATATAAAGACTCAAAAGAGAAGTGAATTAATAGTAGAAGACGCTAAAGGCAAGTGTTCTAAACTCTTGTCTATGTTCATTTTGGACAAGCTTTATGATTCATGTATCTTATGCATGAATTGATGTACAAAGAAGTCGAAGCCAATTCCTTCGGCTAGACTTAATGTATTTTGTGGATTTTATGTTAATTTATCAAAATATTATTGATATTGCTATCTTATACCGACTGTTTTGGAATGGATTTTAAAGAAAGACTTAGTATGATTAAATAAATGTTTTTTCGTCAATCGAAAGGCACGTGAGGTTACCAAAACTTAAACGTAGATAAATTTAATGAAGTAGTGTTGTAAAACATAGAGTACTATAGGTTGATAACCTAGACGTGCTCATAAGAAATGTCATACTTACGGACTTGGTGCCGGGTTATCCTTTTTAAAGAAAGAATGAAATGCTCAAGGTCTTGGACCAAAACTAAGGTTTAACAGATGTTGTTCACTGTTAAACATTTTAAAGAAAAGAGAAGTGCTATTTTGGGAATTATCTATAGTACTTCATAACTATTGATTCAGTTATAGAAGATATATATATATATATATATATATATATATATATATATTCATATAATTCAATAATATTGCTTAAATGAAATTGTTATACTTGCTGAGCTAGTTATGCTCACCCTTGATTGAACCATATAAATGCAGCTAAGAATGACGGACCGAAGGATCTAGTAAGGATAAAGGAAAGGCTAAGGCGAATAAGTAGTCGTCTTTGTAATAGCATAGTATGAAATTATATTTATTTGATACTATGATGAAGAACATATGTAATGATTACAAAGAACAAGGGAAGGGAAATATTATGTTGTAATATATAGAAGACATATTCACTCTTTTAAGGTATTTTAATTGAATGTATGTGTGAATAGTAACACCATGTAGCACCAATTGTCATTGTGATGCCCCCGAATCTGGGTCCTCTGACCCCGGTTCGGTCATCACGATAAGCTACAAACATCCACCTCTAAACAACATATGATAACTAAAATGCGGAATATAATAAACATATGTTGTTCATTCAAAAGGTGTGACTAGTCCCAAGATACGATAACTTTAATATCATCTTACAAACATACCCTAAAATAAATATTAGGGTTCACATACATAATCGTAATTTAAACTAAGCATAAGATAAATTCTACTTCTCGCAATTATCCTACATCTTCCCTTTACCCCTGTCCCTTTCCTCGAGGTCTCTAAGGCTTAATGCAATATAATTCATGATATAGCAAGGATGAGCAACAAGTTTGCTCAACAAGTTTAAATACAACAATAAGGATATATCATGATGAATGGAAAAATATCTAGCAATGGATTCAACAATATGAATATCTGAAGGATTCAACAATATGAATATCATAAGCGAAGATAATGATTGCTTTTAGAATAACTGCTAGTCAAGTAGACTTTGAACTATAACACTCCAATAGAATCAATAGCTAATTGACCCTTTGGTTACTGGCTACAGAATAAGTACTTGAGGGGATCAGCCTCATGTACTTATTCTTAATGGTGACCTTGTTCAACTCTCGGTAGTCGATACAAAGTCTTAGCGACCCGTCTTTCTTCTTTATGAATAAGACTGGTGTTCCCCATGGTGATACGCTCGGTAGAATGTATCCCTTATCTAACAACTCTTGTAATTGAGCCATTAGTTCTTTCATCTCTACCGGTGCCATACGATACGGTGCTTTGTATACCGGTGTTGTCCCTAGTGCCAAATTAATGAAAAACTCAATCTCTCTATCTGGTGGCAATCTCGGAATCTCGTCTGGGAAGACATCAATGAAATCCATTACAATAGGTATCTGACTCAGTTCACTCTCGACTCGTCGAGTATCAACCACGTGAGCCAAATAACCTATACGTGACCCTTTCTAAGCAATCTACGTGTTGCACCATCGCCGAACAATGAGAGATTGTCTAGGCAATTTACTACCATAAAATACCACCTTTGACTTATTCGAGTCTTAAGGTATACACTTCTTCTTCATGATCCTATAAGCTGCTCAGTGAACCAATAACCAATCCATTCCAAGGATTACATCAAACTCCCCAAACAAATCGGTATCAAATCCACTTTGAGCTTAAATCCTCGCAATTAAGATAACAATTCCTATAAATGTATTCTACGGGATAATTTCCTTGTTCCTACTTCTTCGTTCATAGGGTGTTCTAATCTCTCACAGTGGTAAGTCTAATCATTTTAGCAAATTCTTTGGAAACAAAAGAGCAGGTAGCACCCAAATCAAATAATACGTATGCATCTATATCATTGATCGGAATGATACCTGACACCACGTCCTTAGACTCCACCACATCCTGTACGGTCATGTTGAACGTTCGTGCCGGTCGTTTGTTAGCTTGACTGGCTGGCCCTCCAATGTTCAGCCCATTGTTGTTGTTGTTGCGGTTGCCGCTAGCTGCATTGCTCTTTTTCTTCGGGAAGTCCTTAATTTGATGGTCCGTGGCTCCACACGAGAAATAACCTCCCTTCTGCTTATTCGGACACTGAGGAGCCATGTGCCCCAATTGTCCACAACGATAACAAACACTTTTTCCTTTCATGCACTCCCCCGAATGATTCCTCCCACAGTTATTGCACCTCATACTTTTCTTAGCTTCTCCCCCAGACTTATTACCTCCAGGGATTGGCTCTCTGTCCATTTACGCTTATTGGGGTTGCTGCCTCCGCTGCTTCCCCCTTTTTGTCCTTCTTGACCTGCCTCCTTTTCTTGTTTGAATCGAGCGAGGGCTTCATTGCCTCCTTTGGCAATGATAGCCCTTTCCAAAAGATCAAAGTAAGTCTTAATCTTTAATAAAACCACTGCTTTTTGCACCCATGGTTTCAGTCCTAATTCAAACCTTCTTGCCTTCCTGGCCTCCGTGTCAACTTGATGTGAAGCGAATCGGGCTAACTCATTAAATCTTGCTGCGTACTCTACGACAGACATACTACCTTATTTTAGTTCCAGAAACTTAACTTCAATATCTTGTTGCGTATTCTCCGAGAAGTAATTCTCAAGGAATATCTCCTTAAATATCTCCCAAGGAATAACTCCTTCGTCTGCTCAGCCCCTATTTGCTTTCCACCAATAATTAGCTTCGCCCTTCATCATGAAAGTGGCAAAACTTGTCTTCTGTTCTTCGGCCACACGTGCGACCTCAAACACCTTCTCCATCTCTTTTATCCATGTCTGGGCTTCAATTGGGTCCACGGTTCCCCATAATTTCGGTGGTCCTACCAATTTGAAGTCCTTAAAGCTAGCCAAGTGTTGTCTAGGCTGCCCTGCTGCTGGCGGGGGTCTATTTTGCATTGCCTTAGTTAACAGGTTAACAAAGTTTTGCATTGGATCGACATTTTCCCCTCCACCATTGTTAACGAATCCGTCCTCCCTCTGATTCCGCTGAATTCTCCTAGGCGGCATGATCTGAGGAAATGAAGAAAATTATTAGGCTTTATGTGATATGCTATTCATGTTAGCATTAAGAAGTTTAAGACGTCTATTAATCATTTTTGATTTAGATAAACAACTTCAGTATCACAATAAAACTCGATGGATTTCCCCAACCCATCACTTATATATTCTACTTGAGTTTTCTACTAAGGTTATAACCTAGGTTTTGCATTCCTAACGTTTATAACCTATGACTTTGATACCAACCTGTGATGCCCCTGAATCCGAGTCCTCTGACCCCAGTTCGGTCACCATGATAAACTATAAACATCCACCTCTAAACAACATATGATAACTAAAATGTAGAATATAATAAACATATGTTATTCATTCAAAAGGTGTGACTAGTCCCAAGATACGATAAGCTTAATATCATCTTACAAACATACCCTAAAATTAATATTAGGGTTCACATTACATAATCGTAATTTAAACTAAGCATAAGATAAATTCTGCTTCTCGTAATTATCCTACATCTTCCCTTTACCCCTGTCCTTTTTTGAGGTCTCGGGCTTAGTTGCAGTATAATACATGATATAGCAAGGATGAGCAACAAGTTTTTTCAACAAGTTTAAATACAACAATAAGGATATATCATGATGAATGGAAAAATATCTGGCAATGGATTCAACAATATGAATATCTGAAGGATTCAACAATATGAATATTATAAGCAAAGATAATGATTGCTTTTAGAATAACTGCTAGTCAAGTAGACTTTGAACTATAACACTCCAATAGAATCAATAGCTAATTGACCCTTTGGTTACTGGCTACAGAATAAGTACTTGAGGGGATCAGCCTCACGTACTCTATGTATATGCATAATATTTAAATCTGCTCTGTGTATCTTATATTAGATACTTGGGGTACTCCCCTATCATAGAAGGGGTGTTCTTTCAGTCTAAGAATCCTTACCATCAATTGTTTTGGATAGCTTTTATAAAACTTCATACGCTTGTCTGAACGAACAAAGGTTCAGACTTTATCTATCACAGTTCAAGAATTATTGAACTTTAAATGATGTACATGTCCAAGACTGTACGAACTCAAGTGCACTAAGTGCGAATATCAATAATATCGATGTGGAACAATTGTAAGGTAATTAAACCACATAATAACATGCTTGGAAATAAGATTCAAGCTTAAATGAATAACTTTCAATTCAACAATAACATACTCAATACAATATGAGAAGGATAAGAAACTTTCACAATAAACAAAGTTGTGTAAGTTAGGAAACATTTCAACACAATAAAATAGTGTTCAGATACTTGCTCAATATAAATTTGAGTAAGTTTAGGGAAACTTGCTCAATAAAAGTAGGGTTCAAGGAACTTGCTCAATAATAATTGGAGTAAGTTTAGGGAAACTTGCCTGTTTGCTCAGCTACAATTAATTTTAGCTTTAGTTAACTTGCGTTGAAATGACCTAACGTTATCAAGTCGATCATTTCAATTAGTATGTGTAAACTAATATGAGTCTACACTTACAAGAATCATATCCTCATATAGTATACTTCTTTACATGTATCATTACATTACACGATTAATTTCTAACACACCATGTCATAGTTGAAATCACAATTGAACTTTAAAGTTGTAAACACTGATTCATCATAGGATTCTTTCAATAACATGCTTATTATCATATGACTGCTATACTAGACATGTATTACAGATTAGAGTAACCATATAAGCATGCATCAGTTCTCAATTTAATAACATAACTCAGATCTCAGTGCAGGATCGCCTTTGGCAGCTTGGTTTGTACTAAGGAGTATGCGCGACCGCCTCTTGCTCCAAGTCAACCCAAGACATGGTTAAGCTTCAGAAAAACCAGTGCACACATGACTTGCACATAAATGAACAATCATGCACAACATACATGTTATTATATGAATAACTAACTTTAACCTTTTATCAAACATATCAAAGGTCATTATTCGTTTTTACTTAATCAAGACTTCACATGTTAAGCTATCAATCATGTAAGTCACTTTACCTACCATACATCATACTTTCATATATATACATGCTAGACATCAAAAACATACTTACAAGTTCTCAACTTAATGTATATATAGTTTATCAAGTTCATTTTCAAAACTTTAAGTCTCCATTAGTAAAATTCATTCAAGCATGCAAGATACATCTATATTGTCTAATTCATGCTTTCATATGTATTTGTGCACATACTTAAGTTATTTATATATGTTCGCAAGGTCAGAATGTATATTACTCCATGTATACAATTTTTAGATTTGAAATCTTTAAACCTTCTTTGATATTCCAAGTCAAAACAAACCTGTTATGGCTTACTACATACATAACTACCTTAGTCCACAAGTTCAGGTCATTTGTATGCATATAAAAATCAAAGTAACATGCTCAGAATATCTTAAGGAGCTAACATGAGCGACTATGATCTACTACCTGCGCGGCCGCATGGTGAAAGGCTAGGGAAGTGGCGCGGCCGTGCCACTTCCACCAGAAAGAAAAGAAATGGCCTCTACTTCTGCAGAGGTTCAACTCCAACATTGCCAAACATTTAATTGTTGTAACTCAACTACTTCTAATACTCCTAAGCATGCATATTAACTTAGATAACACACCTTTAAGCCAATTCATGCCACATTACAAGAATTTATGAGAATTACAAGAATTTGTCAAAAACCCAACTAAGAACACAATTAGGATTTTCATACCTCTTTGAAGTAATTGAGCTGCAATATAACAATTTACTCACTCTATATAAGCTCCTTAGCAACTAATTCTCAGCAATTGCAACAAGGAAGGATGAAGGTCTCATTTATAGGAGAATGGTTACCTAGATAATGGAATTACCTCCCAAATCAAACCAAAGGATTTCAAGAATGCATAAGAGTTAAGAGAGAGTTGGTGAGAGTTGGTGAATTCACTAATGAATCCCACTCCCTATCCACTAATTGATCTAGGTTTGATGTATTTGAGATGAAGCTAGGCTAGGCTTGCTAGCTTGTTCACGTGGGAAGAAAGAATTGGACTCTAATTATGGGACAAAGAAATACCAACATTTGCAAATAATGTAATACCAAAACAACATTTGGTTTATACTATACACATAATATATACTTTGGCTATATACTATGTTTACACAATTCATCTCATACAACATAGGTTATAATGATTTAAGGAGCATACAATGTATTTTCTAATTACAAGGCATCAAGTAGTGCACATAGAAATAATTCATGTACATTTTCTATTACCATGACTGTTATTATCATAATAACTTAATGAAATCATTATGAATTTAACAATTGATATGATTATATGTCAATAGGGTATACCTGAATGTTTACCCACACACTTCACATCATATAACAATATTATTATGCAACTCACATGAATGCAAATAACTCTTACTATATAGTCTATATATAATATATAGACATATTAATGTGCCACCCTGTACTATATAAAATATATAGTTAACTAGCATATAATAAAGGTTTACTACATTGCATGTTTGCACAAATTAATCAAGTAAATATATAATCGCTTTATAAATTATTAATCTCTTACACATTAATTATTATTTATCCAATAATAATTATTAATTAACACATTATCAATTAATTACTCATAATTGCAATTAATCATTATGTTCAACTCTTGCTACTATATTCAAATAGATTGAATATTTATACAATAAGAATCCTATCAATTTCTTGATATTAAAACTCTTAGGGTTAGTCCACTAATTTAAATAACTATTAGTGACTCCCTTTAATCATTTCATAAATTCACATAACCACATAAGGTTTTAATAGACTCACAAAACTAACTCATTAAAATTAAATCACATATTTAATTAATAAGGAGTTTAAAATTTGTGGACGTTACAGTCGTACCCGGATTTGGGGGCGTCACAGGTTGGTATTAGAGCTGTATCTTATAAAACTTAAGGGGGGGGGGGGGGAGAACCTTAGGTAATAACCTTAAGAAGAGTTGAAGAATTAAAAGATGAAGTTAACCCTAAAAATGAATTAAAATGTGATATGTGTTTATAATATTCTAATGATGTGTACTAATCAAGATAACTTATTTTATTGTAGATGTCAAGAGATAACATGATGTATAGAGATATACATGTGGTTAGTGAAGAGTCTGTGAACCAGATAGAGATTTTATCGACACCCGTAGCTGAGTTGCTAGTGGTGGTGGTTGAGTTAGAAGATTCTGAGAACCTAGGATTTACATCCGTGTTCGATGGTATGTCAGAGGAAGAGGTGTAGGTAGTATCGTTTAACACGGTAGTACCTACTGAGGAGATGACTCCGGGAGAGTCAATGAAGGCATTGTTCATGACGGTGTTGGATAGGAATATCCAGCTAGGGAAAGAGGTGAAAGAATTAAAAGAAGAGATCCATGACATCTTGGCAGACAAGAAAGACATGGAAACATTTTGGGAGGTAGAGCATGATGCGAAGGTGTTAACAAAGGACAAGGTCCATGAGCTGAAGCATGAGGCCTTTGAGCTTAGGGATGAGATAAAGGCCAAGAAGTAGAAGATTTGTAGGATGTCTTATGTACATAGGAGTTCCCATGAGGATTATCAATGACAAGTTGCTGATTATCCTGTGGAGGTAGGGCAAATTCGACATACTATCAATCGAGATGTGGTAGCCAGTCTTGTCGATGCAGATTATGAGAATGTCACTAGGAAAATGTAATCTAGTTAGTAACTAGAGTATGTTGAGATATGTAAATATTGTGTATCTAAGTAGTGACGTAAAATCCTCTTTAATATAATTAAAGGGTAGTCTTTTGCAAATCCCAATTTTTGGAAAGTAATTACGGGAAAGTTATGTAATCAGCCAAGGCTGTGTAATGATGAACGATGTAGTATTATACTACAAAGAAGAAAAACATATCAATATAAGCCTTTTATTAAACATGTTGTGCAATGAGTTAAGTTATTGTTAAAAATGAATAATGACTAATTAATAAGAAGAAAGTAATAATGAAGTGTTATTTATTTTTAACAGAAAGATACCGCCAAGAAGAAGACAACAAAATCAGGAAGCTAATGTTAATCAACCAGAAGGGGGACCGGTTAACCCGATGCAGGATTTTTTTAACTTACTAACAACTGCCTTTAATTAGACTAGCCTGCGGTAGTACGTTATACTACGTTTAAGGATTTTAAGAGTGTAGGTCTGCCAGAGTTCAAAGGAACTAGAGACCCTATAGAAGCCCAAACTTGGGTAAAAGAGATTGAAAAGGCATTTGTAATTGCAAATATCGAAGAGGGCCAGAAGACTTCTTTTGCCACCTATATGATAAAGGGAGAGGCCAACTTCTGGTGGGAGGCGAACTAGGCTAGGGATGGAGTAGAGAATATAACGTGGACAGGGTTCAAAGAGATCTTCTTCGAGAACTATTTCCCAACGAGTATGCAGGGTAGGATGGAGATGAGATTCTTAGAATTAAAACAAGGGGACATGACTATTCCCCAATATGCTGCCAAGTTCAATGAACTGGCAAGATTTGCTCCACATCAGGTGGATACGGAGGCGAGGAAGGCATAGAGATTTGAGTAGGGCTTGAAACCCTAGCTCTATAGTCGGATATTAGTGTTTCAAACTAATTCATTTGGAACCATTTTGGAGAAGGCGATAATTATCGAGGGTGGTAATGAGGCTTTAAGCCAATACCACATAGAGAAGAAGAACAAGAGTGAGGTAGATGGGGGAGTAAAAATAGAGGGAGCCAGCGGGAGTGGCAACGATCAGAAGTGGAAGGCTTTTAACTCTGGGAATACCAGGGTAAAGTAAGGAGATCCTAAGAAGAGGATGGAGGCGTGTAAGAACTGTGGGAAGACTCACTTAGGAGTCTGTCTAAAAGGTAAAGCAGTGTACTATAATTATGGACAAGAAGGGCACATTTCGCCTAACTGTCCAAGTTTGAAGAAGAATCACGGATTCTTCGTAACTGATCACATGGCGAAGAATTGCCCGAAGAAGGGGATGGATGGTTATAAGGGCAGTAATAGTGGTAAGTTAGCTATTAGTGGTCCAGCTTAGATGAGTAGGCCGATTGCCCGCACCTTTAATATAATGGTCTAGGATGAAGTTGCATCAAGTGATGTAGTTACATGTATTATCCCAATAAACGATATAAATGCTTATGTGTTGTTTGATTCGGGTGCTACTTTTTCTTTTATAACAGGTGATTTTGCTAGACGATTAGGATTACTTCCCAAAAGATTTCCTATACCTTTGAATATTAAGGTAGCAAATGAAGAAATAATTCCTATTGAACATATTCATAGGCTTTGTTGTGTAGAAATACGAGGTTATAAATTATCAGTAGATTTAATACCGATAAAGTTTGGAGACTTCGATGTAATTCTCGGGATGTATTGGTTGTTTAACCATGGTGCAATTATAGATTGTCAAAAGAAATGTATAAACCTTTTAACGTTAAAGCAACCTAAGGTAGTGTTTTACGGTAGTAAGTCACCAGGACGTTCGTGTTGTCTTACCATGACAAAAAATAGGAAATTGTTGAGGAAGGGATGTGAAGGTTATCTGTGTTATGTTGTTGATACCCAGAGAGTGGGAGCAATGATGGAACAAATACCTATAGTCAAAGAATTCGTGGATGTATTTCCAAGCGAATTACCAGGTCTTCCAACGGATAGGGAGATCGAATTTGTAATAGATATTGTGCCAGGAGCGACACAAGTTTCAAGGGCACTGTATCGTATGACAGCAGTGGAAATGAAGGAATTAATGGTTCAACTACAATAACTGTTGGATAGAAAGTACATTCAACTGAGTGTTTCGCCGTGGGGAGCACTGGTACTGTTTGTGAAGAAGAAGGATGGATCGTTGAGACTTTATATCGACTAACAAGAGTTGAACAAGTTAATGATAAAAAATAAATACCCATTGCTCAGGAGTATCATCAGGCAATGATAACACATGTGTTAAACTTAATCTTTTCTTTAATTCTTGAAAACTCCTCACACTTTTTCGTCCAAACAAACTTAAATGCCTTCTTAGTTAAATTCATCAACGGAGTTGCAATCTTGGAAAAATCTTGAATAAAACACCTATAGGAGCCTGCCAATCCCAAGAAACTTCTTACTTCTGACGGTGTCTTCGGCTGATCCCAGTTTATTACAGCTTCAACTTTTGATGATCTTCCGAGATTCTGTCCTTATCAATAACGTGCCCAAGAAACTATTCACGTTTGAACCAAAACTCACATTTCGAGAATTTAGCGTATAACTTTTCTCCCCTCAATATCTCTAACGTCACTCTTAAGTGTTCAACATGTTCCTCCTTGGTCTTAGAATACACTAACATATTATCAATAAACACCACCACAAATTTATCTAAAAATAGTTTAAACACCATGTTCATCAAATCCATGAACGCTGCAAGTGCATTGGTTAAACCAAATGACATAACTAGAAACTCGTAATGTACCGAGTTTTGAATGCCATTTTCGGTACATCCTCTGGCCTCACCTTTAGCTGATGATAACCACTCCTTAAGTCTATCTTTGAGAAATATCTTGCTCGCTTCAGTTGATCAAACAAGTCATCAATTCTCGGTAATGGATACTTATTTTTAATCGTGACCTTATTCAATTCCCAATAATCAATGCAAAGTCGCATCAATCCATCTTTCTTCTTAACAAACAACACTGATGCTCCCCATGGCGATACGCTCGGCTGTATATACTTATTGTTTAATAATTCTTGCAACTGCACCATCAACTCCATTAATTCTACTGGGTCAATTCTATATGGGGCTTTAGATATTGGGGTCGTTCCTAGCACTAAATCAATAACGAACTCAACCTCTCTATTCGGCGGTAGTCCAGGCAAATCGTCTGGAAATACATCTGCAAAATCTCTAATGACCAGTATCTCTTCTAATTTTGCACTCTTCTTCTGTTTATCGACTATGTAGGCTAAGTATCCTACACATCCTTGTCTCAGTAACTACTTAGCTTGCATCACCGTCAGACAACTTTCTTGTTGAGGTGACTTGCTGCCATAAAACACCACCCTTGATGGAGTCATAAGGTTAACACATTTCTTTTGGCAATCAATTACTTCCCCGTAATTAAATAACCAATCCATTCCCAGTATAACATCAAACTCCCCAAGTTTAATTGGTATCAAATCTACCATCATCTCGTGGTCCTTTATATCCACCCTACAATTCTTGTATATAAACCTAACAGGAATCACTTCCCTATTCGCAATCTCTATGCTTAAAGGGAAATCTAATTCTTCCTAAGGCAGATCTAAGTTCCTAGAAAAATCATCAGATATAAATGAACAAGTAGTACCTGAATCAAATAGAACATAAGCACTAATACCATTAATCGAAATGATACCTAACACCACATCCTTTGACTGCACAGCATCCTACACAGTCATATTGAAAGTCCTAGTAGTAGGTCGGCTTGATTGCACTGGCCCAATAATAGTTAACGTACCACCACTGTTGTTTCCCTTTCCTCCACTTATACTTCCCGCTGTCTTTTTAGGGCAATCACGACCCATGCGATCCTTTGACCCGCAGGTGAAACATTCTCCCTTCTTCGGGTTAAAACAATTTGGTGCAATGTGACCCTCCTAAACACAATTAAAATACACTCGTTTTCCCTTCAAACACACACCAGTGTGGTTCTTCCCGAAAGTAGCACAAGCTTCAAACTTCTTTTTTTGTTAACTTCCTTGCTTTCCTCCCGTATTCAAATTCTCAGTCCACTTCCTCTTCGGATTGTTACCTCTACTATTCCCTCCACCAGCCTTATTTTCATTCTCATTCTTTTTCTTCTTTTGCTCTTGATTATACTTAGTTAAGGCATCGCTTCCTCTTTCTGCGATAATTGCCTTTTCCAATACTGCTGTAAACGTGTTTAACTGGAGCATTGAAACCTGGCTATATAGCCAGGGCTTCAACCCTTGTTCAAACCTTCTCGCCTTAAGCTCATCAGTATTAACTTGATATATAGCAAACCTTTCTAGCTCATTAAACTTTGTAGCATACTCTGGCACATACACGGTTCTTTACTTTAGCTCCAAAAATTAAACTTCCAACTGGTTCCGGAAACTCGTTAGAAAGTACATCTCGAAAAAATATTCCTTAAACCTATCCCACACTATTACTCCCTGTCCCCCATGAACGTTATTCACCTACCACCAATAGCTAGCTTCAGACTTCAACATAAACATTGCGAATGCGATTTTCTGATCATCATTGACTCTAGCAACATCGAAAACCTTCTCCATTTCCATGATCCAGGTTTGGGCTTCAACTAGATTTATAGACCCTTGAAACTCTGGCAGTCCAACCGCTTTGAAGTCCTTGAAAGTCGTGACTTGAGCTTGCGGTTGATTCGCAAGTGCTCCCGTTAATAAAGTCACCAATTACTGAACCTAGTTAGCGTTGGCCTCGTTTTTGTTATTGTTAGTAGACCCCTCAAGAGGTGGTTGTCAGTGTGATTATCTTCTTCTATGAGGCATTTTCTGTTTAAAATATACACTTATTAGTTCATTACTCAATTTCTTGAATATTTAAAGTTTAACTTAAACATTTTAAGATTAAACCTTAACACATAACATTTCAATAAACTTTGACATTTTATTCATTTATAGTTTTCAAAATATAGTAAGGATAGCATCTCTGCTATCAACATCAACTTTCCTGAACTTGAAAAGTTTTAGGATACATACTCATCTTACCCCTTTATTTATCTCAAAATAAGGGATTTATAATTTATTTAATCATATATTATTGTTATTCTTCCTATCTTGGCATATTAAGACGTCGAGAGGCTTCTCTACGCTCTTCTTCTATAATACGATACGTTATCCTATGATCCATCATGTACCATGGAAAGTCTTCAAATTGAGGTGGGTAATAAAAGACTCGGTTCTGGGCCCTATAAATCGCAGAATGAATGGCATAATCCATTTCATTCAATTTTGCCTTCTTCATCTGAACCTTGGCTTCAGCATGATCTGCACACTGAGTAGCCTTCATCCAGGCGTATTCTGCTCTCGTACACTTAGCTGACTCCTCCTTCAAGTCATCTTTTATCTTTTCCACTTCAGTCTTCATCTTCTCATTCTCAGCCAATAGCTCCTCTTGATGTCCCTCTGTGTGAACTAGGTTCCATTCCGTATTCCCAAGTCGTGAGTTAAGTTCTTGAATCTTCACATCCTTCTATTCTATAGTAGCCTAAAGTATCTCATATAGCTCTTTCAACTCCTCAATCTTATCTTGTAATTCTATATTACGGTCATACAACTCATCATACATCTCAACCGATATGGAGTTTGGTGGAAACTCCACATGATCCTTTTCCTCATCCTCCACCTATATCTCCTCAGAGTCCTCCAACTCAAGATCAAACAAAGGCTCATTCTCCTGTCCTTCCTCAGCAACCAACAGAGAAGGCTACCTGTGGATTAACTGCTCCTGAACCACATAAACATCTAGGGGCTTCTCATCTCTAGGCACCTGAGGTATCTCTTCCCTAGCTTTCCCGGATCCTTCAATGTTAGACATCCTGACAACAAAATACTTTTAAGTTTTATTTATTACGTGACATTCTTCGATACTCACGAGCACATAAGTTATTAACACATAAGCACATAAAGTCTTTTATTATTTATCTTTAATGAATTCCCTCAATTCATTCCTTAGAACTCGATAAGAGTTTATCACCACTATGTTTTCTGTCTTCTTAAAGGTTACTTCCTAAGGTTTCCCCTACCTAAGGTGAATAACCTAAGGCTCTGATACCAACCTATGACACCCCAAAATTTGGTACTCCATTCCCACAGGATTTAGTGCTCACTATCCAAAATAATTACATCTAACTACCCATAAGAAAGGATAAAGACATAACTTAAATAACTTAAAACAATAATCTTCCCCATTAAAGGGTTACATCAACTTAAAAAAATCCCAGGTAATCTAACCTTAAACTATTACATAAGTTTGCGAAATACATCACAAAATAACATAAGTCTTTTAACATAAATTCAGTTAAGTAAATTCAAATAAGTCTTCATCACTTGGACATCTTGCCCTTTCCTTTGCTAGAAGATGACTCTTTAACTTTCTCAACTTTAGTTGTAGTTAATTGTAAGAGTGAGTAAACAATTGCTCACTAATACAAAGAATAATAATAGCAACAACATGAGGTTAAGTAATGAATACTAAATAATAGAGAACTTGTTCTACGAATCAAGAATAGAAAACAAGTTCAAGATTTATATCTGAGGGTCTTAAGACCATGAACTATGTCCTTGGTAATTAGGTATTTTTACCTCAACCTTAACAGTCATTTAGACTATATAGACCCTTCCTTACATACTTAGGGGGATTAGCCCTTTGTACCATGTATTGTGCACAAACATCTAAACACTAACGCGTACATAATACCCTATATTAGGGTTGTTCATCTCAGTTTGACTTTAGGATTTTTGCACTAAAGAAATTTTAGTTTGGAACTAGCTTATCAGTGATTCATAGTCACTAATTTGACTCAAAAGCAACCATTTTCTTGACATTTCCAAGAAATTCATAAATCTTGAAATGAAGAACATATTTATCAGTAATATTACCTCTAGGATGCTTGATTGGCTAACTATTCCTCTTCAATCATCTAATCTCATATTGCTCACACAAATAACAACTCACTCTTTATAAGAAACTTATCAGAATATCTCAGCAAATGGAAATGAGAAGGATGAGTCCCCATTTATAGAGAAATCATTGTCCATACAATGATTTTGCCCAAAGATTTAAACCAAGAAGAAGAATAAGAAGCCATTGGTTATTGAAGAGTTGGTTACCTACTCCTTCTTCCTCCATCCCTCCCTTCATCATTAGCTATATCTAGCCTTCTATATTTCCAGCAATTGTAGAATTAGGCCAATGGCCTATTAGACGGCTGTTATAATAAGTGTGACACTAATTTTGGGACAAGGCTTATAACTCTCTAATTTATTAGTAAAATGGGTCTCATTCTACTATGGTTAATTCCTGTTGGGCTTATTAAATCAATTATAATGATTTAACATTACTATATTAAATTAAGCTATGGACACATATACCCACATTTTCATAAATGTAACCCGAAAAGTATACTCATATTTAGATATATCGCAACACCTTTAATCGTGTATCTCAGTTACACTTAGTTAGCCCAAATAATATTTTAACTGGCTAAATATAATTCACTCGAGTACTCTCAACACATTATTTTCTATCATGTATAAATGTCATAATGATTAATATCAATCATATATTCCCTTACCATTAATTCTCTTTAAATAATTTTAGTTAAACCTGTAGTCTAGTTTAACTTTAATACTCATGCCACACAAGACTTATTTATCCCACTCACTAGAGTTATATAACTCAAGCTCATAATCTCAACAATAAAATGTAAGACCCCAACTTATTATTAAATGAAATCGAATTTCCTCTATTTATTATTTTGAAATAGTAAGGGTTAATTTGATTAATGTGGTTAGTTATGGGTAAAATGAGCAAATATTTTAAATAAGCAAATGATTATAAAATATTTATTGTTGTCGAGGAATATTAGTTTGGTCGTGTAATATTCTTACTGTCGGGGAATATTCGTACGATGACGCAGCCTTGTGTGGGCCCCATAACGGAAAGCGATTGGATGAAGAAAACGACAAGTATAAGTTATTTATAAATAACGGCGTAGTTGTTACCGTTAATACCGCTCGAATACCCGGTGGTTAAAACACAGTAGAACACGGTATTGCACCAATTATTGATTCTTGTGTAAGAAGGCACTACTCAATAATTGTTACAGTAATTACTGTTCAATATTTTATTTTATTGATTCAATAATTGCTACGTTGATATTTTATATTGTTGTTGTTTCAATAATTGTCACTACACAGTATTTTCCATTATCAGATCAATAATTCATATTATTTGAATAATATTATTAGATAACATTTCTGGCAATGTCTAGAAAGTTCTGTCTAAGGAGAGGTTTGGTCACCTAATTGCGCGCTAGTAAGGAGAAATCCTTATTGAAAAGCCCCCTCTTTCCTTGGAACGGCCTAGTTGCCAGTATTGTGATTCTGTAATATTATTTGTGAATAATTAATTATTGATTTATATGATAAGGAAAATATTCATTTTATGTGGATATGGATGGAGAAAATTTTAAAGTGACAATTGTTGAAAAATTGATATTTTATGTTTTCTGATAAATAATTCATTTAAATATATTATTATATTATAATATTATAATAATGGTGATATTTTTACAATGAATGTGGGATATATGAATAAATGAGGAGGAAGCGTATTTTTGTTACTAAAAATATTTAAAACATGTTTTTCATGTTTGTGGACCCCATTTCTTGACTAAAATTTGATTATAGCCTGTAAAATCGCCCGTTTGTGGATTTCGGTCAACTTCTGTTTGGAATTTGGAAAAACTTAAACTTACAAAGTTGTAGAGAATGGAATTTCCTATGGAAATGATATAAGGTTAAAATTTTTCTGATAAAAGGGCTATTTATTATGAATTATTGAAGTTCTAAAGTTCCAGAATAATTGATTTTTAAAGTTTTAATTAGTTTTTTTAAAGAAAAACATTTTTGGTGAGTATCCCACATGTGATATAAATGTGTTAAATGGCTGAAATCAGATTCAAAGGTGTGCGTAGGAATTTTGATTAAAAATAATATTATTTTATTAAATTTTCTACTTTGGTGTTCTAAGCATTTTTCTATAAATAGGGTGCTTAGGTTAGAATTGAAAATCACATCAGAAACTGAAGTTTTCTCTCTCTATATTATCGAGCATATTCTTGTGAGTATTTTGATACTTTGAGTGTTGCTATACGGTGCAAGTTCCTTCAGCGTTATATCTGATATTCCAGCCAGAAGTACTATTCTTTTCGAGGTAAGGGATATTATTTTTTTTAAAATGATATTATTTCTTTCAATATCATTATGCCGAAATATTGATAGTATATTTCTTGTGAAATTCTTGTCTTTAAGTGTCGGGGTTACTATTCAAGTATACGACACTTATTCACGATATCTGACTTATCGTAAATATTAAATTTTCGTTTTTTGTCCAAAATATCTATTATGGATACTAGCTTTGATTGTATCCATGTTTTGATCATTCTTGAATTTTACTCCACTATGATTATTTATGAAGTATTTTTGAACTCGGATTTTTTAAAGTACGAATCCTTAATATTTGTTCTTTTGTTTCACTAGATTCGTTTTCTTTAAAATATTTTTCATCATCCTCAGTCTTAAATGATGATATTACTGAATATCTTTGGCCTGTAGTGAAAAGATGGTTGATTTTCTAATGAATATCTTTGGCCCGTAGTGCAAAGATAAACAGGTGTTGAGATGAACATGACCAACAGATGAATATCTCTGGCCTGTAGTGCAAAGATGAATATTTGATTTAAGATGAATATTGATTGATGTTACAGGAATAAAATAATGATGATGGACTTTTAAATTTATAGATTATAGTAGATTTCATTCTCTACGTAACTCATCTATTAATTATTATTTCTGCTTTGAGTATTGATCTGAAATTTGTTATCTATTGTATTTTATCAGATTTTTCCCTGTTGAAGACTAACGATAATTTGTGCTATATTATCTTAGTCATAATATTTTTTACTGGGCTAGTTGAGCTCACCCTTTTCCTTTTTGTTCCATTTTTCTTCTCAGGAGGCGAGAATGTAACGAGTTCTAGTCGGGGTATGGAATGATGGTTCTAAAAAATTGTGTTAGTAGTCTTCACCATTTTTGTAAAATAATGTACCAATAATTATAATGAGGACTTATTTGGGTGTGAATATTGTCTAGATGGCAATATTTGTATTTAAACTCACAGTTTTTATGTTGTATTAATAAGTTGTAGTTGTTTCTGTACCATGTTATTAACGACTCAAAATGGGTGATGTATACCTATTTTCGGGGCGTCACATAAAATATTAGGGGTCTAGGCCACATTTGGCTTTTCCCCAATTCCACATTATTTTAATATTTATTTAATATAAAATTTGTGTGACACACTTTACCTTAATGCTAAATTATTTAGCTTACTTTAAATAATTGCACAATTATAATATGTAGAACTACTATACTAGGCTTTATGAATTTTATACTCATAACACCTTTATTTAAGATAACCATTTCCTTAGAATAATTAGTATGTACAAAACTAATTACTATTCCATAATTCTTCAATTTCTTTTCTTTCATAAATTGTCCTAACACATTTTTAGTTAGTCATAACTTAATTATTAACTTAATGCATAAATCTCTAACCAATATTTATTTATAATTATATTGGTTGTCTTCTTTTATTAATCACTTATCTTTCAAATATTAACCTTTTTATATATTACAATACTATGTAATATATTTAAAATATCAAATTTTAATTAACATATTCATTTCATCCTCTTTTGTAAAACACATATATTAATTCACTGTCTTATGTAAGTGAATTAACTCGTTTTCATTTACTATCACGCGACTACCACACAAGGCTTTATAATATAATATTCTATAATATCACTTAATTAATAAATATTTATTCCAGGTTAATTAATTAACTCTTATTCAAATCTTGTTTTTGCTAACTTAATCCATTCATGGATAACTTAATCACCAATTATGACTTTTGTTACACATATGAGTCCTTAATATACATGTCTTTAAATTCAAATTTCACAAACATACTCAGAACCTTTTGGAAACCGGGGTAGCTACGCTGGTCATAAGCTTGGAAGTGGCGCAGTTTTGCCACCTCAAATTCAAATGCATACAAGTTCTACTTTAGCATAAATATAATCTAAATTCCTAAATACTTTGCACATACGTCTTAAGTGTTAACTCATCTAAAATCAATCTCTTCTTTGATTTCACATCATCGATTACTACTTTCTTTAATAATTTAAAGATCAACTTAATGTTTTAAAATTTTATCTTTCCTTAATAGTTTAACCAACTATAAAATCTCATTTATGGATTTCTTTCCACCCATAACACAAAATTCAAAATTCAAAATATATAACACCTATATATATTTTTATTCAAACCTGACACATTCTATAATAAGAATTCTATTTACTAAATTCTTATTTTAATAATTTCTAAAAATTCAGGTTATTACATTCTCTCCCCCTTATAAGGATTCCGTCCTCGAAATCACTGGAACCTCTCTACTCGGTCCCATTCTGAAGATTACCTATTCTATTAAATAACTTGATCTTTTCTCTTTCAGAATTTGTATTCCTTTCTTGGAGTTTTTTTTATAGCTTGCTCAATTCATTCATTACTACATGTCGCGGTCTACCACTTTCTTCTTTCTAAGGAATATCCTCCTTACCACATTCACCCTTCAAAAGAATAAGAATCTTCCACAATCATTCAATAATTGGGAAGTAGTATGAATAACTCTGATTCTAAATTATGATGAGGGGTCACAAGACCGTGAACTCTTCTCTAGGTTTACTAGTGCCTCAACAAAATCCTTCACACTGTAAACCCATCCACAGAATGTTTATCAATCATAAAGATTGTAAACACCCTCTACAAGTACTCTTGGCGATCAACCTATCATACCACTACGTTGTGCACAAACGTAGCACATCGTAACAACTATATGCGTCACACTCGGAACCATTATCTCCGAAAATATGTCCCCTTTATAGGGTTATTCACCTCAGCCTTTCAACATCTAAATCCACACCAGAGCAATCTGGTTTGGCATAAATACTCAAGAAGGCTTGAATTCCATAAATATTTTTTGACAGCCGTCTAGCCGAATCAAATAGCTTAGACTTTCAATAACTCGGACTTCAATCGAAATAATTTAGCAAACTTAATGGATCTTCTTCATAATTTAAAAGAAAATTGAAAATTCTTTTATGACTTTATGTTACCGTACCAGATTTGTAGTACGTTGAGGATTCTGGCATTTATAACTTTGTCATATTACATCTTACCATAGTGGGCTGACGATCTTTTGATCACATCCAACACCAGGTTCGATTGCATTGATGACTCCATCTTTTACCATTTTCTACACCATATTAAATGATGCATATGGTCCAAAAATACATTTTGGAAATTTTCAAATCATTTTTGTCTTAGCTGCAACAAATAGCATAGACATACGAATAACGATATTGTTTTTAAAACTCATTGGTTCAATCATCTGATCCAATGTTTTTTTAAGAAAAAGAAAGTGCAATCATCAGCACGAATCCAATAGATGTTGAAAATCTAGCATAGCTAGAAGATTTAGAAAATCCATGTTTCTCCATCAACTTCCATCTTTACTCCATTGCCTCATTCTATCAATCTTCAACACCATCAATTCTCATTATACCAAAATTTCTTAATTATGATATATAACATATATATTCCCAATATAGTTCATCAAACTTACCACACCTTGGAAGTTCAGGAACTTACAACATTAATATAAGTTTAGGAGCTTGTCCTGCAATACGTAGTCCAAAAACCAATCAAGGATTGTCCATACGCTTAGGGGCTCAAAAACATATATACGATTATGAGTCACAAACATACCATAAGCATGAGTTTTAAGAACTCATGCATAGTCTTAATATTCTCTAACTTAATCGTAATAGTCTCTAACTATCAAATATGATATGAGAAAAGAATTACCTTCTCACCATAAGCATATTGATAGCACGACACCAACATTCCAATGATTATCACTATGAGGAACCGAGCATGAGCACAAAGCCTCGGCCCATATAAAGGTTTGTACAACTCCACCCTCTCATGAATCCTTAATTAAAATCCCACTTAACTCTATCTCACTCTTAACTTGGTCTTTGCTCTATACAAATTTTTTCTATCTCATCATTTATAACTCCTCATGAGTTTATCTCGTACCATTTCATAGTACCTTCTCTCTATAGCATCAAGCTATAATCATTCTGTCATTAAAGACCATCTATCAATTCATAGCTTAATCTGATCACATGGTGATCCTATTTTACCATCGATTTACCTTATGATTCTTCTTATTTTCGATCGTTTTAATATTTCACGACCTTCTTTCCTTTCTTTTTAATCACAATCTTTTTATTATTGACCTTAGGTGTTCCCTGGTCCTCTAGCTCTTCAGGTTCTTCTTTGAACCTATTATATTATCTTAACTTATTTCACATGAATTTTTTGAATTCATCAACTACACTCTTTTTGAGTTTATTCCCATTACTTTTAACATATTCATCTTATAGACATCGTCTTTTTAATAATATTTTTCATCTTTATTACTAGAGTCGGGTGACTCCTGATCCTCATCTTCTAAATACTTCAAAATTCTTCTTTGAACCTTCTCATATATATATTTTAATCTCTTTTTTATAAATTTTATTTCTTATCACTTCAACTCTATCTGAGTTTATCCTTTATCATCTTTACATTCCCTTTCTAAGGTTATAGCCTAAGGTACTCTTACCTAAGGTTTATAACCTACTACTTTGAACCAACCTGTAACGCCCCCAAATCCGGGTATTCGTTACCTCAGACCTGGTGCGCCACGATATTATATTCGTCTAACTAGTAATAACTTCCATTCATAATTTAATGAATACAACTTAGCTTTGATACTAATTAATATATTAATTCCTTTTTATTTCCAGGATCTATGAATCCATCCCAAAATCTTCATAAGTCAATTCCCAATCTTGGTTATTAACCATTCTTGCCTTTACATCATATTCGATGTTATACTTAATATGATGCAGAATAATTAAAACATTTCTGAATTCTTTTTTTCATTTCCCTAAATCACAACCTTCATCATTTACATATCTTTGAATCAAATTTATTTTGTGCTTCAATTCATCAGAGTTACATTATAGAATTTACGTATCAATTCGATGTTTTTTATGTATCGAATAGTACGGCTTTACAACTATATAAGAGTTAAAGAACCATCAAGTACATTATCTAAAACCTAAAGCATGGTTCAAAATCATAACTTCATGTAAACAAATCAATCTGCTTGTGATACTATTGAACTTTATCAATCAAGTAACACGTACCTTTACCGCGAGTCCTTAACATGCAAAAGTGGTTATTTGCAAGGGTGAGCTCGACAGCCCAATAATTCTAACAGTTTTCATACATCACATAACACATATGATCATACTCAGTTAATACAATCATAAGCATTTAAACACATACGCATGTTGTTTCTCACATAACGATTTTAGAGATTAACTTATAAAACATATAATCGTAGATCTACTTTCAATCTCATACATATCTCATAGACATTTCAACATTTCATGGCATAACTGTAACGCCCCCATATCTATACACCCACGATATCTGATATGGTGTTTATAGAAAATCAACATAATGCTTTTAAATCTATACACCCATGGTATCTGATTATAAGATTACATTAAATAGAGGGACTAGCAGATATAATTCCCATAGATCCAAAATTCACAGTATCCCATAACAGATGTCAATTCTCAAGAGAACTTTTACTGTGTTTGGATACCCTCACATGGATATATGAACTGTATATGTGACTAGAGTCTATCTATCTGTAATTCAGAGTATCAGCAATAACATGAGCAGTCCATATTACTAATACCCTCACCCAGATGTATAGTCTAAGCCAAACGAATTTATACTATCGTATCGATAGTAACTATCTATCTGAAATACAGAGTATCAATAACAACATGAACAGTGCATGCTATTAATACCCTCACTCAGATAAATAGTTCTCAAGGATCTCAACTAGATTCGAAGAAGTCTAATTTTACATCTATATGTGTAAGAAAACACGGTTGCGGAAATAAAAGATGTTGTATATATCATAATATTAATATTCAATTACATGATTCTTATAACGAGTTCTTATTACAGGGTATTCAAATAGACAAGAATATAATCTAATCTATGTAGGGACGCCTCCCTTTATCTACTCCAGAAGTTCCAGGATTACCGTTTAAAATTGCAAAGGGAATAATTTGTAAGGGTGAGCTATGACATGCTCAGCAAGTTGTGTATTTAGAACAATATAGGATTTGAAGAAATATAACAGTTCAAATTTTGACTGATAATTGTACCATTTCTAGATTTCTATTTATTTCAACCATTTCTGTAATATTTCTTTATTTCTGTTAGTCACACAGACTTAGAAATTTTGTTCAGATGTGAGATAGGGGATCAGCCTATTCAACATCTTAGGAGTATGCATATCATCCTACTAGTGCTCAAAATACACTAAATGTCAATATATGAATTGACTAAATTTCAATCCCTTACGGGATACCCAACTTCAGTATAAGATGTCTTACCAAAACAATTTGGTTTGACACAACAGTTTATGCTCAATAAACATTATCATCTGAATAAATAATTCATTTTTGAGTTATGCTGAATCTATAGCAATAACTTAACAATAATTTGGCAATTCAATTGTAGGATTGGTATAATATAACAAAGACAATTCAAGATATCAAGATATAAGGGTAGGGTTTAGGAAACTTGCTTTATAAGAAATTGAAGGATAGAGAACTTGCCTGAGCATAGATCAGTCAAGTTATGCTATTCAATCGTTAATAAATACCTACGAAGTTCATATATATAAATCTAACATGTTAGTATTGATAACAATGCTCAATTTTAACATTAGTATAATATCGGGTAAATTAATTGGGTTTGGTATTTAATACCTTTGATAAATGGACTAAATTTTATTTATAAAATTTAATTATAATTTAAAATACCTTTTTAGAAATTTTAAAGTATTTAAAACATTTATTTTAATTTTTAAATCATTTATTTCTATTTATAAGTAATTAATATTTACTTAAAATTTTACAAAAACATTGATTATTATTTTTAAATAATTTATATTCATTTATTATAATTTTTATATCATTAATAATATTTTTCCATAATTATTTAGTATTTATAAATAATTTATTCTAATTTCTTTATTAATAAGTTAATTATTAATAATATCAAAATAATATAAAATATTTATTAAATTTATGTAAAAATATCGAATATATTTATAATAATTTAATATAATTTTTAAAACTATTTTTATATTTATTTATATTTATTTATTAATTATTTCTAATTTTTATAATTTATTTTTAAAAAAATAATTTTTGTTTTTCGCTAAAGCCCTTCAGTGACAGAAAGTGTCGTTGTAGGTGTTCTTGAGTTTCTGGGCAGCAGTTTGGTCAAGGTCGAGTGACTAGTTTTGTAAGACCCTAACTTATTATTAAATGAAATCAAATTTCCTCTATTTATTATTTTGAAATAGTAAGGGTTAATTTGATTAATGTGGTTAGCTATGGGTAAAATGTGCAAATATTTCAAATAAGCAAGTGGTTATAAAATATTTATTGTTGTCGAAGAATATTCGTTTGGTCGTGGAATATTCTTACTGTCGGAGAATATTCGTACGATGGCGCAACCTTGTGTTGACCCCATAACGGAAAGTGATTGGATAAAGAAAACGACAAGTATAAGTTGTTTATAAATAACGTTGTAGTTGTTACCGTTAATACTGTTGGAATACCCGGTGGTTAAAACACAGTAGCACACGATATTGCACCATTTATTGATTCTTACGTAAGAAGGCAGTACTCAATAATTGTTACAGTAATTACTATTCAATATTTTATTTTATTGATTCAATAATTGCTATGTTGATATTTTATATTTTTGTTGTTTCAATAATTGTCCCTACACAATATTTTCCATCATCAGATCAATACTTTATATTATTTGAATAATATTATTAGATACCATTATTGGCAATGTCTAGAAAGTTCTGTCTAAGGAGAGGTTTGGTCACCTAATTGCGCTACCAAGAAGAAGAAAAATCTTTATTGAAAGCCCCTCTTTCTCTGAGCGGCTACGGTTGCCGATATTATAATTTTGTAATATTATTTGTGAATAATTAATTATTGATTTATATGATAAGAAAAATATTCATTTTATGTGGATATAGATGGAGAAAATTTTAAAGTGACAATTGTTGAAAATTGATATTTTATCTTTTTGATAAATAATTCATTTAAATATATTATTATATTATAATAATATAATAATGGTGATATTTTTACAATGAATGTGGAATATATGAATAAATGAGGAGAAAGAGTATTTTTGTTACTAAAAATATTTAAAACATGTTTTTCATGTTTGTGGACCCCATTTCTTGACTGAAATTTGCTTACAGCCTGTAAAATCGGCCGTTTGTGGATTTCGGTCAATTTCTGTTTGGAATTTGGAAAACCTTAAACTTACAAAGTTGTAGAGAATGGAATTTTCTATGGAAAAGACACAAGGTTCTAATTTTTCTGATAAAAGGGCTATTTATTATGAATTATTGAAGTTCCGAAGTTCCATAATAATTGATTTTTGAAGTTTTAATTATTTTTTTAAAGAAAAACATTTTTGGTGAGTGTCCCACATGTGATATAAATGTGTTAAATGGCTGAAATCAGATTCAAAGGTGTGCGTAGGAATTTTGATTAAAAATAATATTATTTTATTAAATTTACTGCTTTGGTGTTCTAAGCATTTTCCTATAAATAGGGTGCTTAGGTTAGAATTGAAAATCACACCAGAAACTGAAGTTTTCTCTCTCTATATTATCGAGCGTATTCTTGTGAGTATTTTGATACTTTGAGTGTTGCTATACGGTGCAAGTTTCTTCAGCGTTATATCTGATATTCCAGCCAGAAGTACTATTCTTTTTGAGGTAAGGGATATTATTTTTTTTAAAATGATATTATTTCTTTCAATATCATTATGCCGGAATATTGATAGTATTTTTCTTGTGAAATTCTTGTCTTTTAGTGTCGGGGTTACTATTCACATATACTGCCTTTATTCACGATATCACGACACTATTCACGAATCAAAGACTTGCTCACAAAAAATTAAATTTTCATTTTTTGTCCAAAATATCTATTATGGATACTAGCTTTGATTGTATCTATATTTTGATCATTCTTGAATTTTACTCTACTATGATTATTTATGAAGTATTTTTAAACCCGGATTGTTTAAAGTACGAATCCTTAATATTTGTTCTTTTGTTTCACTGGATTCGTTCTCTTTAAAATATTTTTCATCATCCTCAGTCCTAAATGATGATATTACTGAATATCTTTGGCCTGTAGTGCAAAGATGGTTGATTTTTTGATGAATATCTTTGGCCCGTAGTGCAAAGATGAACAAGTGTTGAGATGAACATGACCAACTGATGAATATCTTTGGCCTGTAGTGCAAAGATGAATATTTGATTTAAGATGAATATTGATTGATGTTACATGGATAAAATAATGGTGATGGACTTTTAAATTCATAGATTATAGTAGATTTCATTCTCTACGTAACTCATCTATGAATTATTATTTCCGCTGCGAATATTGATCTGAAATTTGTTATCTATTGTATTTTATCAGATTTTTCCTTGTTGAAGACTAACGATAATTTGTTTTATATTATCTTAGTCATAATATTCTTTACTAGGCTAGTTGAGCTCACCCTTTTCCTTTTTGTTCCATTTTTCTTCTCAGGAGGCGAGAATGTAGCGAGTTCTAGTCGGGGTGTGGAATGATGGTTCTAGAAAGTTGTTTTAGTAGTCCTCACCATTTTTGTAAAACAATGTACCAATAATTGTAATGAGGACTTATTTGGGTGTGAATAATGTCTAGATGACAATATTTGTATTTAAACTCACAGTTTTTATGTTGTATTAATTAATAAGTTGTAGTTGTTTCTGTATCATGTTATTGATGACTCAAAATGGATGATGTATACCTATTTTGGGGGCGTCACAGTTGGTATCAAAGCTTAAGGATATGATCTCTAGCGGAGATCGGGGAAGAGAATTAGGAGGGGAGAGATGAGTAAAACCTTCGCTAGTGTGTCTTACCTAAGCTTATTTGTTGGTTGGTCCAGTATATAGGGATATTATGTGATATGTTGATTTTTTTAATTAACCCTTATTTTATGGCAGTATTTGAGAATGTCGACTGAGAATGTTAATAGTGGAGTAAATGAGACTGTGGAGACTCCTTTACTCACCAATGAGGAGAACATGCAACAGGCCGACAATGTTCCTCCTGTAAACAACACCACTGATCAGACGATGAACGACGGAATGTTTAGAAGCTTTTTGCAGTTCATGCAAAATCAGACGAGGGAGACTCGTGCACAAAATACAGGTGGAAATGATAACAACGCACGGTTTGTCACAAATGCAAGATTCAAAGAGTTGGGACCACCGTGCAGGGGGAAGCCGGATTCGATTAAAGAAGCGGCGTGGTCAAAACAAATTACCAAGATATTTGACGTCTTGGGATGCACGGAGGAACAGAAGGTTTCATTCGCCACCTTTATGTTCCGTAATGCGGCAGATTACTGGTGGAAATCTGTGAAGCGTACCCATCCAGCCGCACTCAGTATGTCTTGGGAGACGTTTCAAAAACTGTTCAATGACAAGTACTTTCCTGAGAGTATTCTTCATATGAAGGAAGTGGAGTTTATTAGATTGGAACAAAACAATATGACGGTGTCCTAATACGAGGCGAAGTTTACAGAGTAATCCATGTTTGCACCTTATTTGGTGGAGAATGAGGAATGTATGACGCGGATGTTTCTGAGAGGTTTGAAACCAGACATACGTCAATATCTCATTTCTCATAAATTTTCTCTCTATTCAGATGTTGTCAACATGGCTCAATTGTTAGAGCGAGATAACGAAATACGTTCAACCGAGGGACCAAAACCAGATCATACCGGTGGATGGCGATCATCGAACAACGATAACCAAAGAAAAAAAGAAAAATACGGACAAAAATGGTAACCACTCTGGTGGTAATCATGGCCATGAAAATAGAAGAAGCGAGTCGGGGGGAGATTTTAAAAAGAGGAGATTCAATAATGACCATGTGAAGACGTCAGCACCAGCAGCAACTAGTTCTAAGGAAGGAGAACGACCACCGGTCGTATGTTATAAATGTGGAAAAGAGGGACATATTAGCCCAAACTGCCCACAACACTTCAAGGTATGCTATAATTGTGGCAAAGAAGAACATATCGCTCGAGATTGTACGGTAGCGAAACCAAGTCCAGCGGGGATGGTGACTCAAAAACTGTCCCAGAAAAGTCAAAGTCAACGGTTACTGGAAGAGCGTTTGTTGTGACTGGTCAAAATGCGAGGAACTCAAACGAGGTGATCACGGGTAAGCTAATCATAAATTCTTGCGAAGTTTATACCTTACTAGATACTAGTGCTACCCATTCATTTATCTCTCCTGTTTATGCTCAACGTTTAAACTTAACTCCGGAGAAATTAGACTTTGATTTATCTGTGGAGACTCCGTTAGGAGAAACTTTCATCACATCCACTGTTTATAAATCTTGTTTGATCCAAGTTGGCACCATCACATTACCTGTTGATTTTATCTCTTTAAAGATACTTGCTTTTGATTTGATTTTAGGGATTGATTGGTTAACTACTCATCATGCCAAAATTAATTATTTTTGTAAGGTTGTTAGTTTTCATATTCCTAACCAACCTGTTGTACGAATTCAAGCAACTAAACCACTAAAATCAATCACTGTCATATCAAGTCATAAAGATATTCGTTTATTGAAAAACGGATGTCAAGCTTTCTTAGCCCATGTTATGGATTTGAATAAAGACACGTCGGATTTGAATAGTATTCCTGTTGTTAGTAAATTTCCTGACGTATTTCCTGAAAAACTTCCCTGTCTACCCCCAGAACGAGAAGTTGAATTCTTTATTGATCATGAACCTGGTACAAAGCGTATTTCTAAAACCCCATATCGAATGGCTCCTATTGAACTTCAGGAGTTAAAAGTCCAACTACAGGAATTGTTGGACATCGGTTTTATTTGTCCTAGTACATCTCCTTGGGGTGCTCCTGTTTTATTTGTAAAGAAGAAAGACGGGAGTATGCGACTTTGTATTGACTACCGAGAATTAAACCATGTCACCATCAAGAATAGGTATCCGCTACCTCGCATTGATGACCTATTTGACCAGTTGCAAGGATCACAATTCTTTTCAAAGATCGATCTTCGTTCTGGATATCATCAGCTGAAGATTAGAACTGAGGATATTCCAAAGACTGCCTTCAGAACTAGGTACATGCATTATGAATTCTTAGTCATGTCTTTTGGGTTAACTAATTCTCCTACGGCTTTCATGGATATGATAAACCGAGTATTCAAGGATTATTTGGATTAGTTTGTTGTTATCTTTATTGATGACATCCTCATATATTCCAAAAGCCGTGAAGATCATGAGCACCATTTGAAGCTGGTACTCCAAAGGCTTCGTGAAAATAAGCTATATGCCAAGTTGAAGAAATGCGAGTTCTAGCTTGAAGAAGTAGCATTCCTTGGGCACGTGGTGTCAAAACATGGAGTATCTGTCGACCCAGTGAAGATTGAAGAAATACAAAGTTGGGAGCAACAAAAGTCGGTGACCGAAGTACGTAGCTCTTTGGGTCTAGCTGGTTATTATCGGAGATTCGTGGAAGGATTTTCTCGAATCGCTACCCTGTTAACTCAACTGACTCGGAAGGATACAAAATTCGTATGGAGCGAGGAATGCGAGAAGAGTTTTCAAGAGCTTAAGAGGAGACTCATTTCGGCACCTATTCTGACAATACCATCTGGTTCGGATGGATTTGTTATCTACAACGACGCTTCGGGCAAAGGGTTAGGATGTGTTCTCATGCAACATGGGAAAGTCATAGCCTATGCCTCACGACAACTTAAAGAATATGAGAGGAATTATCCTACTCATGATCTAGAGTTGGCAGCAGTCGTTTTCGCGCTAAAGATCTGGAGGCACTATCTATATGGAGAGAAAGTGGAGATATATTCAGACCATAAAAGCCTCAAATATTTCTTCACCCAAAAGGAACTCAACATGCGGCAACGACGTTGGCTCGAGCTGTTGAAAGATTATGACCACACTATTCAATACCATCCTGGAAAAGCGAACGTGGTAGCTGACGCGTTGAGTAGAAGATCATATGCGGGAACAAGTGCGATGTTGTCAACACAAAGGCCCATTTTGTGTGATTTACAAAAGATGAAGATAGAATTCAAGACTCCGGGGACCCATGTGATGATGTCAAGTATACGCATAGAGCCAACTTTAATAGAAAAAGTTAAAGTTGCTCAAGCCACCTACCCGGAGCTGATGCGTATGAAGAAGAAAGTACAAGAAGGTGCTATTCCTAAAGCGAGAATCGATGAAGAAGGAATACTTCGAGTCCACTCCAGAATTTGTGTTCCTAACGACTCTGATTTGAAATACAAGATCATGACGGAGGCACATAATACACCGTTTGCAATCCATCCTGGAAGTACCAAAATGTATCGTGATCTTCGACATACATTTTGGTGGAACAATATGAAAAGAGAGATTGCAAAGTTTATCTCGAGGTGTTTAACTTGTCAACGTGTAAAGGCGGAGCATCAAGTACCTAAGGGTTCGTTGCAACCACTTGAGATTCCGAAATGGAAGTGGGAACACATTACCATGGATTTCGTTACGGGTCTTCCCACGGTTTCTCAAGGTATAAATGCTATTTGGGTTATTGTTGATAGATTAACCAAGTCTACTCATTTCTTGCCGATGCGGGAGACTTATTCCCTTGAACGTCTTGCTCATATGTATATAAATGAGATTGTGAGATTGCATGGCATGCCAGTATCCATAGTTTCAGATCGTGACCTAAGATTCACTTCACGATTTTGGGTTAGTTTGCATATGGGCACAGATTTATGATTCAGTTCGGCATACCATCCTCAAACAGACGGACAATTAGAGAGGACTATTCAAACTCTTGAAGATCTATTAAGACTCTGTGTCCAAGAAGCATTGTATGGAAGAAAGTGTCGTTCTCCAGTATGTTGGGATGAGGTGGGTGAAGCAACATTGTTGGGACTAGATTTGGTACGTATTACTAAAGAAAAGATCTAAATGATTCGACAACGTATACAAACGGCACAAGATCGACAAAAGAGTTATGTGGATCTTCATCGAAAGGACGTGGAATTTAGTATTGGGGATCATGTATTGTTGCGTGTTGCCCCATGGAAGGGAGTTACAAAATTCGGGAAGAGAGGAAAGCTCAATTCACGATTTATTGGTCCATTTCAGATTCTTGACCGAGTAGGAAATGTAGCCTATAGACTCGCGTTACCTCCAAGTATGTCTCGTGTTCATAATATTTTTCATATATCTGTGCTTCGTAAATATGTGAAAGACCCAAACCACGTTATTGAGTTAGAACCAATGAGATATCTGAAGACTTAACGTACGAGGAGGTACCTGTCAAGATCTTGGAGAAGAAGGAACATGTCTTACGTACAAAGGTCATACCACAAGTCAAAGTTTTGTGGAGGAACCATGCTATTGAGGAAATGACATGGGAGTTGAAAACGGAAATGAAAGCGAGGTATCCTCACCTTTTCGAAACACCAGGTACGTACGTCAATTTTGAGGATGAAATTTCATAAGGAGGGGAGGTTGTAAGACCCCAACTTATTATTAAATGAAATCGAATTTCCTCTATTTATTATTTTGAAATAGTAAGGGTTAATTTGATTAATGTGGTTAGTTATGGGTAAAATGTGCAAATATTTCGAATAAGCAAGTGGTTATAAAATTTTTATTATTGTCGAGGAATATTCGTTTGGTCGTGGAATATTCTTACTGTCGGGGAATATTCGTAAGATGACGCAGCCTTGTGTGGGCCCCATAACGGAAAACGATTGGATTAAGAAAACGACAAGTATAAGTTGTTTATAAATAATGGCGTAGTTGTTACCGTTAATACTGTTGGAATACCCCGTGGTTAAAACACAGTAGCACACGGTATTGCACCAATTATTGATTCTTACGTAAGAAGGCACTACTCAATAATTGTTACAGTAATTACTATTCAATATTTTATTTTATTGATTCAATAATTGCTACGTTGATATTTTATATTGTTGTTGTTTCAATAATTGTCACTACACAATATTTTCCATTATCAGATAAATAATTCATATTATTTGAATAATATTATTAGATAACATTATTAGCAATATCTAAGGAGATTTGGTCACCTAATTGCGCGCTAGTAAGGAGAAATCCTTATTGGAAAGCCCCCTCTTTCCTAGGAACGTCCTGGTTGCCAGTATTATAATTTTGTAATATTATTTGTGAATAATTAATTATTGATTTATATGATAAGGAAAATATTCATTTTATGTGGATATAGATGGAGAAAATTTTAAAGTGACAATTGTTAAAAAATTGATATTTTATCTTTTCTGATAAATAATTTATTTAAATATATTATTATATTATAATAATATAATAATGATGATATTTTTACAATGAATGTGGGATATATGAATAAATGAGGAGAAAGCGTATTTTTGTTACTAAAAATATTTAAAAACATGTTTTTCATGTTTGTGGACCCCATTTCTTGACTGAAATTTGATTATAGCTTGTAAAATCGTCCGTTTATGGATTTCAGTCAATTTTTGTTTGGAATTTAGAAAAATTTAAACTTACAAAGTTGTAGAGAATGAAATTTCCTATGGAAAAGACATAAGGTTCGAATTTTTCTGATAAAAGGGCTATTTATTATGAATTATTGAAGTTCCTAGGTTCCAGAATAATTGATTTTTGAAGTTTTAATTATTTTTTTAAAGAAAAACATTTTTGGTGAGTGTCCCACATGTGATATAAATGTGTTAAATGGTTGAAATTAGATTCAAAGGTGTGCGTAGGAATTTTGATTAAAAAATAATATTATTTTATTAAATTTTTTACTTTGGTGTTCTAAGCATTTTTCTATAAATAGGGTGCTTAGGTTAGAATTGAAAATCACACCGAAACTAAAGTTTTCTCTCTATATTATCGGCGTATTCTTGTGAGTATTTTGATACTTTGAGTGTTGCTATATCTTGCAAGTTCCTTCAAATACATATCTAATATTCCAAATTAAATACTATTCTTTTTTTTTAGGTAAGGGATATTATTTTTTTAAAAATGTTATTATTTCTTTCAATATCATTATGCAGGAATATTGATAGTATTTTTCTTGTGAAATTCTGGTCTTTTAGTGTCGGGTTTACTATTCACGTATACGACACTATTCACATATACGACACTATTCACAGAAAAATTAAATTTTCATTTTTTGTCCAAAATATCTATTATGGATACTAGCTTTGATTGTATCCATGTTTTGATCATTCTTGAATTTTACTCCACTATGATTATTTATGAAGTATTTTTGAACTCGAATTGTTTAAAGTACGAATCCTTAATATTTGTTCTTTTGTTTCACTGAATTCGTTTTCTTTAAAATATTTTTCATCATCCTCAGTCCTAAATGATGATATTACTGAATATCTTTGGCATGTAGTGCAAAGATGGTTGATTTTCTGATGAATATCTTTGGCCTGTAGTGCAAAGATGGTTGATTTTCACATATACGGCACTATTCACGAATACGACACTATTCACGAATACAACACTGTTCAAAAAAAAATTAAATTTTTGTTTTTTGTCCAAAATATCTATTATGGATACTAGCTTTGATTGTATCCATATTTTGATCATTCTTGAATTTTACTCTACTATGATTATTTATGAAGTATTTTTAAACCCGGATTGTTTAAAGTACGAATCCTTAATATTTGTTCTTTTGTTTCACTGGATTCGTTCTCTTTAAAATATTGTTCATCATCCTCAGTCCTAAATGATGATATTACTGAATATCTTTGGCCTGTAGTGCATAGATGGTTGATTTTCTGATGAATATCTTTGGTCTGTAGTGCAAAGATGAACAGGTGTTGAGATGAACATGACCAACTGATGAATATCTTTGGCCTGTAGTGCAAAGATGAATATTTGATTTAAGATGAATATTGATTGATGTTACAGGGATAAAATAATGATGATGGACTTTTAAATTCATAGATTATAGTAGATTTCATTATCTACGTAACTCATCTATGAATTATTATTTCATTCACGAATATTGATCTCAAAATTTGTTATCTATTGTATTTTATCAGATTTTTTCCTGTTGAAGACTAACGATAATTTGTTCTATATTATCTTAGTCATAATATTCTTTACTGGGCTAGTTGAGCTCACCCTTTTCCTTTTTGTTCCATTTTTCTTCTCAGGAGGCGAGAATGTAGCGAGTTCTAGTCGGGGTGTGGAATGATGGTTCTAGAAAATTGTGTTAGTAGTCTTCACCATTTTTGTAAAATAATGTACCAATAATTGTAATGAGGACTTATTTGGTGTGAATATTATCTAGATGACAATATTTGTATTTAAACTCACAGTTTTTATGTTGTATTAATAAGTTGTAGTTATTTCTGTACCATGTTATTGACGACTCAAAATGGGTGATGTATACCTATTTTAGGGGCGTCACAAGTTCATTTCTTTATTAATAATCTAATTATTAATAATATCAAAATAATATAAAATATTTATTAAATTTATGTAAAAATATCAGAATTTATTTATAATAATTTAATATAATTTTTAAAACTATTTTTATATTTATTTATTAATTATTTCTAATTTTTATAATTTATTTTTAGAAAAATAATTTTTGTTTGTCGCTAAAGCCCTTCAAAGGATGAAAGTGTCACATTGTAGGTGTTCTTGAATTTCAGGCGTTAGCTTTGGTCATGGTCGAGTCGAGTGACTAGTTTGACCACTAATTAAAAGGCTACTGGTGATAATTCTTGGTTTGTTCAAGAGTTGATGTTATAGTACTCATACAGTAGTATAACATGAAACAAATTTTTGGCTTTAACCTACATATAAGAAGAAGTTATAGAGGCTCAAAGTCACCGTCGAGTCGTTCTTGAGTTTCGGGTAACCTGAATAGAAGTCATGGCCGGTCAACGGTTTTGTGGCTTAAATATCTTTGATTCTGTGTATTAGATGTGTGTGATGTTTGTTGTAACATGTAATATATATGTCAGGGTACATATATATAACATTAACATGAACAAAGCATTAATCTATGGTCTCTAATTATGCTGGTCAAAGTACAGCCAAATGCCGATCTTCGTGTTCTTCAGTTTTCTGGAAATCCCAAAAAACTTGGTCAAGCTCGGTCAACGATTTTTGACCATTAATTCCAGTAAACCTATACGTTGTTTATTCAATTAAAGATCATAGATATGTAGTACATATAACAGGGTATTGATCTATAACAAAAACTTACAAAAATCACAAAATGTAAGATTTATTAAATGATTGGTCAAAGTAGCCAGTTCAACTGTTCTTCAGCTTTTTGGGTAACCCAGAAAACTGCAATCCGTGAACGGTTAACTCACTTTGACTGCTTATAACTTGAAATCTATGGTTCAAATGAACCTATTTTCATGAGTTTGCTTAGCCCTAAGGTTCCTATTTATAGAATTCTTCAACTTGGCTTTTTAGTCATTTTTGAGCAACTTGCCTCTATAAAGATCTGATCTAATGACTATTGTGATGCTTGGGAGTTACAAGCATGTCATGTGCAGCCTAGGAACCTGCAATGGTGACTCCTAACCTACTTGTGAGCTAGTTAGGTTTCTTTAGTAGCTTAATTAGGCTTTAATATTCACCAATCTTGATTAGGGTTTTATTTATAATGATTAGGAATGTTAAGTAATGTTAATTAGTACCTAATTGAAGTTTACTAACCATGATTAGGTGTTAACATAAGCTAATTAGAGTTAGTTTAGCTAATTAGGGTTTGGTTTACAAATTAAGGTTAGGGTTTTGCTAATTAGGGTTAGGGTTTGTTAATCTAGGATTGTTAACCTAAATTTCTCACTAATCCTAATAAGCACGACAAAGAAACCTGTAAAAATAATTTTACCAAAAAGTCCGATTATAGAAAAAAAATTAACCACAAGGTGTCAAGCACGACGTTTTTTGGACAAAAAATTATTTGGTCAAATTCGTCAAAGCAAGTATATATTAGCACATAACACATTCAGAACAGAGATATTTTATTTATATAACAGGATTTTATACATACGAGTCTTATTAGGGTTTTGGGTTTTTACATTCACCCCCACTAATAAGAATTTCGTCCTCGAAATTACAGTACAAGTTAAGTAAATAATTGAGGATAATTTTCGCGCATTTTATCTTCAAGCTCCCATGTAGCTTCTTCAACGTTCGATTCCTCCAAATTACTTTGATGTGATGCTATCACTTTATTTCTCGGACTTGCTCTTTACTATTAGATAATCTGCATGTGTTCTTCTACATAAGAAAAATCTTCCTCTATTTGGATTGGCTCATATTGTATAACATGTTTATAATCAGGTTTATATGGTCATAATACAGACACATGAAACACATTATGAATATGACTTAATTTTCCTTTCTTGCCAAAACATATCTTACCTTTCCAAGGAGATACTTTCAAGAATACGTGATTTCCTACGTTAAAGTTTCATTGTTGACGATGTGGATCGGCGTATTTTCTTTGTCGATCTTGAGATGCTTGTAATCGTTGACCAATAATTCTGATAGTTTCAGTTGTTTGTTAAATTATCTCAGGTCCTAACATTTGTCTTTTCCCGACTTCATCCCAACATAAAGGTGTTCTACACTTACACCCATATAAAGCTTCATAGGGTGGCATACCTATGCTAGCATGATAACTATTGTTATAGGTAAATTGAACTAAGGGTAAATGATCTTCCCAACTTCCTTTGAAATCTATAATATAAGTTCTTAGCATATCCTCTAATGTTTGTATGGTTTTCTCACTCTGTCCATCAGTCTGAGGATGATAAGCTATACTCAATCTTAGTTGTGTTCCTAAGTGTTTCTGAAGGCTTTTCCAAAAATTAGAAGTAAATCTTGGATCTCGATCTGATACTATGGACACAGGTACTCCATACATAGAGATAATTTCATTGATGTACAGTTTGGCAAGGTGATCTAGGTTATGAGTAATCTTAATAGGTAAAAAGTGAGCTGATTTTGTTAAACGGACAACTATTACCCAAATGGCATTATGGCCCTTTTGTGTAGCTGGAAGACCAACAACAAAATCCATAGTTATATGTTCCCACTTCCACTCGGGAATTGGTAAGGGTTGAAGTAAGCCACTCGACTTTTGATGCTCAGCCTTAACCCTTTGACACGTGAGACATTTACTTACCCATTCAGCTATTTCTCTTTTCATGTTCGACCACCAAAAGTGTCAACTTAAGTACTTATACATTTTTGTACTTCCAGGATGTATGACAAATTTAGAATTATGAGCTTCATTTAAAATTTCATCTTTTAAAGCTTGCTCTAACGGAACTCAAATTCTATTTTTATATCTTATTATTCCATCTGTATCTATTCAAAATTTATTATACTTATCATGTGTTGAATTAGATTTGAACTTCTAACATTCTTCATCCTTCTCCTGTATCTCTTTAACTTTATTAAGTAGAGATGAAACTCCTTCTAAAATATACAATTTTTGGGTAGAGGTAGTTGGACATTCCACCTCAATTTCTAAATTTTCAAATCTTTTATTAACCTATTATTGGTGGTTAATACATTCTGTTTTTCCTGATTCTTTCTACTTAACGCATCAGCTACAACATTGGCCTTACCGGGATGATATAAAATTTCACAGTCAAAATCCTTTATCAATTCTAACCATCGTCTCTATCTTAAATTTAATCCCTTTTGTGTAAAAATATATTTCAGAATTTAATGATCTGTATATATCTCGTACTTCTCCCTGTACAAGTAATGTCTCTAAATTTTTAGAGCAAAAACTATTGCGGCTAACTCTAGGTCATGATTAGGATACCTCTTCTCATAATCTTTGAGTTTTCGTGATGCATAGGCTATTACTTTCCCATCTTGCATCAACACACACCCTAAACCCTTGTGTGATGCGTCACTATATACTACAAGGCCTCCTGTATCATTTGGTAAGGATAACACTGGAGCTATGCTCAGTCGCTTCTTCAACTCTTGGAAGCTTTCCTCACATTTATCTGTCCAGACGTATTTCACCGTTTTTCGAGTTAAATTGGTTAATGGGGTTGCTATTTTTGAAAAATCTTTTATAAACCGTCGATAATAACCCGCTAATCCGAGAAAACTTCGTACTTCTGTTGGAGTTGTTGGTTGTTCCCAATTCACAACCGTTTCGATCTTAGCTGGATATACAAATATTCAATTCTTATCAATTACGTGACCTAAAAATTGAACTCTCTTTAACCAGAATTCACACTTGGAAAACTTTACATAAAGTTGTTCCTTTCGTAATATCTCCAAAACAACTCTCAAGTGTTCAATATGCTCTTCCTGTGTTTTCGATTATACCAGAATATCGTCGATAAAAACTACAACAAATTTGTCCAAGCATGGTTTAAACACTCGATTCATTAAATCCATAAATGCTCCCGGTGCATTTGTTAATCCGAAAGACATTACAAGAAACTCATAATGTCCATAGCGTGTCCAAAACATTGTTTTTGGCACATCCTCCTTTCTTACCTTTAATTGATGATAACCTATTCTAAGGTCAATTTTTTAAAAATGTTTGACCCCTTTTAATTGGTCAAACAAATCATCAATTCTTGGTAAAGGATGTTTATTTTTAATAGTTAACTTATTTAGCTCCCTATAGTCTATACATAGTCTCATAGTTCCATCCTTCTTCTTTACAAACAAAATCAAGGCTCCCTGTGGTGAAACACTAGGTTGTATGTACTTTTTATCTAAGAGTTCCTGTAATTATATAAGTAACTCTTTCAGTTCTATAGGTGCCATTCTGTATGGTGCCTTAGAAACTGGTGTCGTTCCTGGTGCAAGATCAATGAAGAACTCAATTTCCCTATTTGGAGGCAAACCTGGTAAGTCATCTGGAAATACATCAGGAAATTCCTTAACTATAGGTATTTAATCTAGTTTTACTCCTTCCTATCGAGTATCAACTATATAGGCCAAATATCCTAAACAACACTTTCTAAGTAATCTTTCTACCTGAACTATAGTCAAACATCGAGATTGCTTAGGTGAACAACTACCGTTGGACACTACCTTTGACTTCGAAGTAGTCAAAAGATTTATACATTTTTTATGACAATCAATCATCGCATTATGATTAACTAACCAATCCATTCCTAGAATTACATCAAATTCTCTAACTAAATTGGTATTAAATCTACCTTAAAATTATGTCCTTTTATTATCACACTACAGTTTCTGTATATGGTCTCAATCAGAATTCTTTCATTATTAGCAATTTCTACGCAAAATAGTTTGTCTAGATTTTCACAAGGTATATTTAAGTTTGTAGAGAAATTTCTAGACACAAATGAACATGTAGCACCAGAATCGAATAACACATATGCATTTAAAGTGTTGATAGGGATGATACCGCCACCACGTCTCAGAAGCAATAACATCCCCCTCACCGATATATTAAATATTCTCGCGGTAGGTCGATTCTGAACCCCAACTATAGCTACTGTTGATTGATTATTCTCTGGTATTCTAACCCATTTTCCTCCTTGATTCCTAGGTTTGGGACAGTTCTTTGAAAAATGGTCTAATGAACCACAATTAAAACATTTATTTTTCCTTGGAAGAGGACACTGTGGATAATAATGTCCCGACTGTCCACAATTAAAACATTTGTTATGAAGGCATTCTCCTCTATGTTTCTTACCACAATTAGGACAAGGTTTAATATTATTATTACTAAAGTTATTGTTAGTATTTCCTATCTTTTTCCCTAGGTTGTTAGAAAAAGAGTTATCCCATTTACGTTTGTTATTAAAACCACTTGAACTGGGTTCTGTCCTAATTTTTCCTTTTTCATTTTTAGTTCTCTTGTCCTGATGAAATTTAGCAAGACTGTCATTCTCACTTTCGGCTATAGTGGCCTTCTCTAGTATCTCAGAGAAAGTTTTTATTTGAAGTACTGACAATCTATTCTGAATTTGAGGTTTTAAACCTTCCTGAAACCCACGAGTCTTTCTAAGTTCAGTGGTTACTTGATGAAGAGCAAACCTGGATAGTTCATTAAACTTAGCTGTATACTAGGTTACAGTAAGATCTCCTTGTTTTAAGTCCAGAAATTTTATTTCCATTCGGTCTTTCAGGGATTGGGAAAAAATAGTTTTCAAAGAACAACTCTTTGAATCTATCCTAAGGAATAATTTCAGTTTCTACCTGACCTTTGGTTGATTCCCACCAATAATTAGCCTCACCCTTCAAGAAAAAGGTTGCAAAAGTTGTCTTTTGGTTATTATTAACATTGGTTACTAGGAAAAATTTCTCTATCTCTGAAATCCAAATTTGTGCATCTACAGGTTCCGATGTACCTTTAAACTTAGGTGGTCCAACTAATTTAAAGTCTTTAAAAGTTGTGTTCTGGTTCATAGGTCTATTTACAACTCCTAGCATAAGGTCTACTAACTGTTGGGTAGAATTATCATCATTCATTTCTCTTTGGGGTCTTCTGGTTGGTGGCATGATTCTATATAAACCAATAAAATTCACATAAGAATTTGAGTAACACAACATATTGTTTATTTTATATATCACAATAGTATTACACAACAACTTCATAATTAAACATACTACTATTTACAAAGTACTGATTACATTACAAACTTTGAATGCTTCTTTATTGTACTAATATAAAACATTCAACCACCTATGCTACTCTCTAGAATTCATTGATATCATCAAAGGAATCCTGAATCATGTGACAAACCACAGATCAATCGATGAGATAAGTCGTCTTCTTCTCCTCTCACCGGATATCAAACTACACTACCGCACGCAAATCATTAAAAGTATCTCAACACCCGTAGATGTTTTAAGAAGCCTCGATCGAATTTCCTTTCCGCCTCTGCGTGCATGGTGCAACAGTACTTTTAGTCGTTGACTATGTCCTCTCTCATGCTATAGCATTCCTTCAGCTATATCAGCCTTAAACCTCATCTTATTACCCTCATATTCTGTTGTCTTCAACAGTGATGCCATTGCCTCACCATGCACATCTATTATTATTAACTGTCCTGCCACTTGATCCTCTTCTTCCTCAGCATCTAACAGTTGTTGATCATGAAGCAATTCCTCATCTTTTGCATCACTAGCTATGTATGACTCTATTTGTGGTGGATTATTGGCTATTACCATTTCCTCAGCATTAGAGTTGGCCATCTATAAAAGAAAACTCCTTAAATACTGTATAGAAATTTACACAACATAACAATTTTAATGTTATATTTTATATGTACTTTTAAAATTTTTTACGAACTCGAAGACTATATACTAAGAAACCTCTTCCTTATATCTATAGCCTTAACTGGTTTGATACCAAAATTGTAACGCCTCCATATCTATACACCCACGGTATCTGATATGGTGTTTAAAAAAAATCAAAATAATGCTTTTAAATCTATACACCAATGGTATCTGATTATAAGATTACATTAAATAGAGGGACTAGCAGATATAATTCCCATAGATCCAAAATTCACAAAGATCCCATAATGTATGTCAATTCTCAAGAGAACTTTTTTACCGTGTTTGGATACACTCACTTGGATATATGAATCAGATTCAGTAATTAGAGTCTATCTATCCAAAATTCGTAGTATCAAGAATAACATGAGCAAATTCATATTACTAATACCCTCACCTGTATGTATAGTCTAAGCCAAACGAATTTATACTATCGTATCGATAGTAACTATCTATCCAAATCCAGAGTATCAATAAAAACATGAATAAATCCATGCTATTAATACCCCTCACTCGATAAATAGTTCCCAAGGATCTCAACTAGATTCAAGAAGTCTAATTTTACATCTATATATGTAAGAAAACACGGCATGTAAAATAAAAGATGTTATATATATCACAATATTAATATTCGATTACATGATTCTCATAACGAGTTCTTATTACAGGGTATTCAAATAGACAAGAATATAATCTAATCTATGTAGGGACGCTTCCCTTTATATACTCCAGAAGTTCCAGTATTACCGTCTAAAACTGCAAAGGGAATAATTTGCAAGGGTGAGCTATGACATGCTCAACAAGTTGTGTATTTATAACAATATAGGATTTGAAGAAATATAACAGTTCAAATTTTGACTGATAATTGTACCATTTCTGGATTTCTATTTATTTCAACCATTTCTAGAATTTTTCTTTATTTCTGTCAGTCACACAGACTTAAAAATTTTGTTCAAATGTGAGATAGGGGATCAGCCTATTCAACATCTTAGGAGTATGCATATCATCCTACCAGTGCTCAAAATACACTAAATGTCAATATATGAATTGATTAAATTTCAATCCCTTTACGGATACCCAACTTCAAAGATAAGATGTCTTACCAAAAAATTTGGTTCGACACAACAGCTTTATGCTCAATAAACATTATCATCTGAATAAACAATCCATTTTTGAGTTATGCTGAATCTATAGCAATAACTTAACAATAATTTGGCAATTCAATTGTAGGATTGGTATAATATAACAAAGACAATTCAAGATATCAAGATATCAAGATATAAGGGTAAGGTTTAGGAAACTTGCTTAATAAGAAATTTAAGGATAGAGAACTTGCCTGAGCGTAGATCAGTCAAGTTATGTTATTCAATCGTTAATAAATACCTACGAAGTTCATATATATAAATCTAACACGTTAGTATTGATAACAATACTCAATTATACCATTAATATAATATCGGGTTAGATTAATTGGGTTTGGTGTTTAATACCTTTGATAAATGGACTAAATTTTATTTATAAAATTTAATTATAATTTAAAATACCTTTTAGAAATTTTAAAGTATTTAAAACATTTATTTTGATTTTAAATCATTTATTTCTATTTATAAGTAATTAATATTTATTTAAAATTTTACAAAAACATTGATTATTATTTTTAAATAATTTATATTCATTTATTATAATTTTATATCATTAATAATATTTTTCCATAATTATTTAGTATTTATAAATAATTTATTCTAATTTCTTTATTAATAAGTTAATTATTAATAATATCAAAATAATATAAATATTTATTAAATTTATGTAAAATTATCGTAATTTATTTATAATAATTTAATATAATTATTAAAACTATTTTTATATTTATTTATTAATTATTTCTAATTTTTATAATTTATTTTAGAAAAATAATTTCATTTGTCGCTAAAGCCCTTTCAAAGGATGTAAAGTGTCACCGTAGGTGTTTTTGAGTTTCAAGTAGTTAGTTTGGTCATGGTCGAAGTGACTAGTTTGACCACTAATTAAAAGGCTACCGATGATGATTCTCGGTTTGTTCAAGAGTTGATGTCAGTAGTACTATATAGTAGTATAACATGAAACAAATTTTAGGCTTTAACCTACATATAACAAGAAGTTATAGAGGCTCAAAGTCACCGCCGAGTTGTTTTGAGTTTCGGGTAACCTGTAATGTAAGTCATGGCCAATAACGATTTTGTGGGTTTAAATATCTTTGATTCGTGTATTATATGTGTGTGATGTTTGTTGTAATATGTAGTATATATGTCGTGGTACATATATATAACATTAACATGAACAAAGCATAAATCTAAGGTCTCTAATTATGTCGGTCAAAGTACAACCAAACGTTGTTCTTCAGTCAGTTCTTCGCTTTTCTCGAAAAACCGTAAAACTCGGGTCAAGCTTTCCTGGCCAACGACTTTTGACCATTAATTCCAAAGAAACCTATACGTAGTTTATTCAATTAAAGATCATAGATATGTAGTACATATAACAGGTATTGATCTATAACAAAAACTTACAAAAATCACAAATGTAAGACGATTAAATGATTGGTCAAAGTAGCTTGCCTGATCGTTTCGAGCTTTCGGGTAACCTAGTAAAACCGCAATCCGTGAACGGTCAAACCCACTTTGATCGCTTATAACTTGAAATCTATGGTTCAAATGAACCTATTTTCTTTTCCAGATTAAAGACCTACTAACAAGCTACAAATAACAAACAATTAATGGACCAAAACATAAACACAAATGAATCTATAGGCCCTGACATTCGACTGTCAGATATAGTTTTCAAAATTTCCAAATTTCTTAAAACACTTAATTAAGGCATCTAGATGTTATGAAAATGTGTTCTACCAATCTAACATACTTTCTAACATACTAATACATAATTCTAAACATCTAAACAACAAATCTAACATAAGATCATAGAGCTAATTAAGAACTAGGGTTTGTACCTTTTCTTGAACAATTTTTGATTCTAGCTTCTGATGTTGTTGCTGCTATCACCCAGGCTTGATTTGGTAAGTTTATAAGTGTATCTAGGCTTAGGAATTTTGTGAGTTTGCTTAGCCCTAAGGTTCCTATTTATAGAATTCTTCATCTTGGATTTTTGGTCATTTTTGAGCAACTTGCCTCTACAAAGATCTGATCCAATGACTATTGTGATACTTGGGAGTTACAAGCATGTCATGTGCAGCCTATGAACTTGCAATGGTGACTCCTAACCTACTTATGAGCTAGTTAGGTTTGTATAGTAGCTTAATTAGGCATTAATCTTCACTAATCTTGAATAGGGTTTTGTTTCTAATGATTAGGAATGTTAAGTAATGTTAATTATTAAACTAATTTAAGTTTACTAACCATGATTAGGTGTTAACATAAACTAATTAGAGTTAGTTTAGCTAATTAGGGTTAGGTTTACAAATTAGGGTTAGGGTTTTGCTAATTAGGGTTAGAGTTTGTTAATCTAGGATTGTTAACCTAAATTTCTCACTAATCCTAACAAGCACGACAAAGTGTTTTGTCAGTGTAAGCACGACAAAGCAACTTGTCAAAATAATTTTACCGAAAAGTCCGATTATAGAAAAAAATATTAAGCACAAGGTGTCAAACACGACGTTTTTCGGATAAAAATATATTTGGTCAAATTCGTCAAACCAAGTATATATTAACACATAACACATTCAGAACAGAGATATTTTATTTATATAACAGGATTTTATACATACGAGTCTTATTAGGGTTTTGGGTTTTTACAATAACATAATTCATTTCATACATATCTCATATGCATTTCATATATAATTTTACATTCCATATTATAGCATAAATCAATCAACAATTATCAACATTATAAAGCAATTAAAAACTAAAAGACTTGTTTGGCTCGTAGATTATCAACTACAACTTAACTGCTTATCATTATCTGCACTTCATGTATTCCTACACAATTGTATAATCATGGATTCATACCCATTAGTCATACATTTCCTTACATTCTCAATGTAATAACAACTGTTACATTGGTTTCTAACTTGATTATTAAAACCTTCATTTAAATTTCTTATCATACTCTTAGGATAGCTATGTATGTATAAGTATATCGTAGCCACACATACTTAACATCAAAATCCATAACCTTTATCAAACACTAGACCAGCTATGTGTTCATTACACATTAAAACTCATAGATACATGATTCACATTGTTCTTGCATTTTGCAAACCTTAATGAAATTTAACCAATTTGGACTTTATATAACCATTACTTGTTCATATACTTAAAACATCACTTAAGTCAAGCATTGAAGCTTAAGACATTCATACACATATGCTTAAAGGTTCAAATTAAAATTTAAATAGTCAAGCACAACACGCCTCGTTAAATACAAGACAAGATCGCAGCTTGCTATTTTAGGATGGGCGCAGAATCTTGCCGTCCCCCAGCTAGACTGATTAAAATCTTTATTTCCCAGTTTACACCTCATTTCTTAACATGCATGGATGTTAAAACATAATATATACATGCGTTAAGAAGTCTTGGTCCATGCTTGGTGCCTCTTGTGTTTACTTTAAGCTATATTCATACTTTATAGGCTTATTGCCATTTATTTCATGGCTAAGCGAGTTCATGCAATAAGGGTCTAACTATGTAACCAATAACGATGTTAAACAATTTTCAATATGCATGCTCACATGTATTCATCTTATCTACATATGACTAACATAGTTTATCACTCGAAAACTTACTTTTAAAACATGATTGAATAAATTTTATTGTGTCAAACAAAATAAGTGCACTTATAGGCCATGTTTAATGACATAAATAGTAATAGCATGCCATCCTACAAGTTCAGAGGGTAGACAACACAATACTCAAAATATATAAATTTGCAAGGCGTTCAAGTTCACTTTTAAAAGTCATTCTAGACCAAGTTAAAGCAACTTGGTGCAACTTAAATCTCATTTCATAGCTAACTAAGCCATGTACATATGTTATCATGTTTAGAACTTTAAGTACACAAGTTCCTTCAAGTTCATTCTCAAGTTTCAAGTTTTCTTTAGAAATATAAACTAAAGTGACTAAAAGGTTCATGGTATTCAAAGGGGCTTGAAACCACATGCCATACCTATTTCCATGCATAACTAGGTTAAACTAATCTTGCAAGGCAACTTCAAATCACATGGCATACATATTTGTACATGTTTCTACACATGCTTACAAGGTCAAAATATAACCACTCCATGTTTATAAAACTTAGTTTGCAAAAATATCTGAGTTTGCCTTTGAAATCATTTTAAACCAAGTCAAAGCAATCTAACACATACGAAATAACTTTGAATCTTATGTTATGCATAATTAAACATCATATAAATGATATCAAGGTCAAAATTAAATGACTCAAAGATCGTTAAAGTTTGATTTCAAAATTTTCAAGTTTTTTCTCGAAACATAAACCAACACAACTCATATATGCAAGGGAACTTTAGACCACATGTTTAACCTATTTTCATGCATAACTAAGCTCTACCAACATGCTAAAGCTTATCGACACAAAGAGAAAACATAATCAGTATCGGGTACACAAGGCAATTGTACAGGCTGAATTAACGGAAGCGGCAATGTGGGTCATCCGAGGACGCCTCCAAAATAGCATGTGACGAATCAGACCGGAATGAACTACATTATGGGCGTAGCTACACCCTTCCTGAACAACACCAGAAGGGTCTCTGCTTCTGCAGAACTTAAAACTCATGCAAGAAATCCTTTATGTAACATGCTTAAAATAATCACATTGCTTCTATACATACATATGATACTCAAATAATATGATAGTAATTCTCAAATCACATAAACAACCAATTTGATTACTCAAATTTAAGATTTTTGCTATTTTTCTATAATTTCACATGTTTAGCAAATTTCAACACCACAGATTCATTTCTAAACCAAATTGGTCCGTTTAACTTCCTTTGTTTTTATATTTAACTATATTAAGAATATCTTACAATAATTTACGGATTACAACAAATCCTTAGCCACTAATTTGACTCAAATGCAACCATTTTCTTGACATTTTTAAGAAATTCATAAATCTTGAAATGAAGAACATACTTATCAGTAATATTACCTCTAGAATGCTTGATTGGCTAACTATTGCTCTTCAATCTCATATTGCTCACATAAATAGAAACTCACTCTTTATAAGAAACTTATTAGAATATCTCAGCAAATGGAAATGAAAATGAGGAGTCCCCATTTATAGAGAAACCATTGTCCATACAATGATTTTGCCTAAAGATTTAAACTAAGAGGAAGAAGAAGAAGCCATTGGTTATTGAAGAGTTGGTTACCTACTCTCTCTTCCTCCATCCCTCCCTTCATCATTAGCTCTATCTAGCCTTCTATATTTCTAGCAATTGTAGAATTAGGCCAATGGCCTATTACACGGCTGTTATAATAAGTGTGACACTAATTTTGGGACAAGGCTTATTACACTCTAATTTATCAGTAAAATGGGTCTCATTCTACTAAGGTTAATTCCTGTTGGGCTTATTAAATCAATTAAAATTATTTAACATTACTACATTAAATTAAGTTATGGACACATATACACATATTTTCATAAATGTAACCCCACAAGTATACTCATATTTAGATATACCGCAACACCTTTAATCGTGTATCTTAGTTACACTGAGTTAGCCCAAATAATATTTTAACTGGCTAAATATAATTCACTTGGGTACTCTCAACACATTATTTTCTATCACGCATAAATGTCATAATGATTAATATCAATCATATATTCCTTTGCCATTAATTTTCTTTTAATAATTTCAGTTAAACCTTTTGTTTGGTTTAACTTTAATACTCATGCCACACAAGACTCATTTATCCCACTTACTAGAGTTATATAACTCAAGCTCATAATCTCAACAATAAAATATTAGGGGTCTAATGTGACAACCCGAGAATTTAGACAAATTATTAAAATCTTAACTGATTGATTTAAGGTCAAAGAATAGACCTAGACAGAAAATAAGTGTATGTGTTTGATATTTTTGAGATGGAATTTTGAGGATTTCAAAATTCTGTGAAGGATTTAGGTGAATTATTCAAGATTAAATGCATATGTGTTTATGTTCTATGAATAAGGTCATTTATGTGTTCAGAATGTGGTTAAGGGTCAAGGGTTGACCAGATAAATTTTATAAGTGTCGAATCCTGATATTATTAAGAATGTCAACGTTCAATTAGAAATTTCTTACGATTTATAAGAAACCCTAAAACCGGTACTGGAAACCCTAATTTCAGTTCCGGGAATTTGAAAACCCTAATCTGGGAACTTAACGAAAAAGTATAATGCTTAAGTGCTATTAATTATAATATTAATTAGGGTAAAGCTTAATTAGTTAGCAAACCCTAATTTTAGAATTTGGAACCCTAAATTATGGGTTAGAAACCCTAATTTATAATTAGGGAAAACATGTTTGTTAGTTTAATAACTTTAATGTTAATTAGGAAAAATTAATCCTAATTTTCAAGTTATAAGAAAACCCTAATATAATTAAGAAACCTAATTTCTAAATTAGAAAAAAATTATTTTTCTAATGAAAACCTTAATTTTAGGGTTATAAACCCTAATGTACCATTTTTACCCTAATTGCTAAATTAGTAAATTTTAATTAGGAAATAATAAATCCTAATTAGCAATCTTGAATTTATGATTAGTAAATTTTATTATAATTATAGATTCTAATTATAATTTTGAAATATTAAATTTCTATTTTTGAAACCTATATTGGAATTTTTAGAAATTAATTTGTCAAAACCTAAAGGGTTAAACCCTAAACCCTAAGGATTGTAACAATTGTCAATTGTGCCACTAAAATTAAATGTCAAATGACGATAATGCCCTTATTACATTTTTATGGGTTGCTTGTAGATCTATCCCTAAATTAGGTTGGTGAACAACCTTAAGCCCTAAAAGATGTGACTATATCAATTAGATCGAATAGCCTTATATCGACCCATTATATTAGCCAAGGTGCATTGTATTCAATAAATATATAAGATTAAATTAAAGATAAAAAGTTCACTTTACATTTCATTTATCCAACCTCCTCTCTCTCTCTAAAATTTGAAATGTAGTGAGAGAGTGAGATAAGATAAGCTAAGATAGCCTATTAGCTTTACAAGATCAGATCATCAAAGACAGAAATCAAAGATCAAGCTTGAAAGGTATAAAAACCCAAAACTTAGAAATTTTATGATTTGAGGTTATATGTTGTAATTTATTGTTTAAAGTTATGTATTAAGGTGACTTTTAATGGTCTGGGTTGTTAGAACCCAGATCCATAACATCAAAGTGCACGAAATTGAATTTTTTATGAAATCTGGAAAACTGGAAAAAAATGGCGTGACAACCGAATGTCAGAGGCCTTAGATCTGTGTGTGTTAGATGTTTAGTGTGTTTGTTGCTTTAGATCTGTTCTATGATATGAGGTCTTTATTCTGCAACTTGAAGCATAGTTAGATCATGCATAGATTACAAGATATGATCGGTCAAAGTGCATTGACCGAACACGAAATTTGATTTTTGGGCAAACCCAGAATTTCCAGATTTCTGACAACGATTTTCGAGGCCTTTAATCTTGCTTTTGTTTGCTTGTTTGTTCATGTTGTTTCTTTAAGGTTGTAGTCTGACATGAGATCTACACTTCCAAGTTATTATCTTACCTAGATGTGTATCAGGATCGCAACAATTAATGGTCAAACCATCAGCTGATTTAATCAAGCTTTCAAGAACATTTCGGTTTTCCGAAATGTTCAAGAATGCAATTGTTGCCTAGTTTGGTATTCCTAAATCCTACTGTTTTGATGTTTTTAAGTTGATCTAGTAAATTTTTATTGTACCTTGACATAACTACTATAGATTTAGACCTTAACATTACCTGAAACATTACTGGAACCTGGATTAAATCGCGCGTGAAAATGAATGGTCGAACCATCTGGGTTTCTGGAAACCCAAAAATTTCTGACAAGAAGTTTGTAAGCTCAGATCTTCTTGTTGGTTTGTTGTATGAGCGAGATGATGGTTGATAATGGTAGTGCTACATGAGTACTACATGTTGGAAGTCTTAGTTAGCCAAGAAAACATTAGCATTATAGATTAAAAATCGGTCAAAGTAAGCCCCTCGCCTCCGACAAGAAATTTGGGATGCTCAAGCTCAAAGAACACCTATAGCGACAGTTACCTCATTATTATAGGGCCCTTTATAGCGACATTTAATTACTAAAATTTATTAATTAATTAAATAAATAGAAATAAATGATTTTAATTATTAAAATACATAATAAATTAAGAAAAATTATTTTAAAGCATGAAAAATAGTTTTTTTTAATTATTTTAGGTATATTTCAAAAATATTTAATATTTTGGAATATAAAATGTATTTATTTATTTAATTATAATATTAAATAAATTATTTTAAAATGGTTTTAATTCAAAAATGAAAAAATTATATTATGGTGTTAAAAAATATCTTAAGTTATTTTTGATTACTTTTAATATTTTGTGATGAATTTCATTAATAATTTATTATTAATGGTAATTAATTTATTTAATAAATATATTAAATAAATTATGGAAAATTAGAAATAATGCTTTAAAAATCATATAAAATGATTTAAGTGTTAGAAAAATATTTTAAGTTATAGAATATAACTTTTGATATTTTGTCATGAAAATATTAATATTTTAATATTAAGAGCAATTACTGGATAATGGATTTAATCGTGTAAAATTATATAAATATGATTTTAAGGTATTAAAATACTTTGTAATATTATAAATATATTATAATATTATGTTATGATTTTATTAATATTTAATAATAAATAAATATTAATGATAAAGGAATTATGTGGTATTTAATTCATATAAATACGATATTAATGATTGAAAAATCATGATAAATAGTAATAATTATCTGAAAAATTATTACAGGCCTATGAATAATGTTTTGACTGATAATAAATTGTCTAAGATATTTTTAAGTGTTTAGGCAGAGTTTAATTGAACTTAAACTTGCGAATTGTCCGACTAGACCGTCGGGATGATAGAATTGTATTGGTTTCAACTCGGACTGCAATAGTTTGACTTGATGCTACGTCTTATGTGCTGTATAGACTGATAGGGTTATGTGCTATGTGTTTAGGTTATTCTATGTGTGTGTATATATATATAATAGTATTATATTGTGATGATATTATTCTAATATTGGAGATCTATATTACTAATATTAGGTCTTCGGATAAAGCGATATAAATGCGTAGCAGTAATCAACGGTTCAGGCAAGTTTTTACTTAACTCTACTAAGAGTTGTTTCATTTGGATATGCTTATGGATAATCATTGTTGATTTCCATGTTGAATTGTACGCTGTACATATTGTATGTATAAGTCAGGTATGAAAGGCTGATCACCTTCATTACCTGTTGGTCCAGATATATTTGTTCATGTTAATACTTGTTCAGTCAAAAGTTTGTTCATGCTAGTTCTCAATTATATTGATGAATTATAGCCAGCTTATTATTCAGATTCTTCAATCATGATATATCTTTAAATTATATTTAAACTTGCTGGGAAACTTTCATGCTCACCCTTGCTATATCATGATAAACATTACAGATAAGGCGAATGCGTTTGGATACAGGAAAAAGGATAATGCCTAGTTCAGCTTGGGATAAAATGTGCGGCTAGTTTGTAATAGTATAGTTGGATAATAATGTTATGTGTTAGATAGTTTATGATTTGTGTATAAGTTAAGGTTACTCGATTTTGGGGAATAGTGTGTAAAGTGTACTGTATAAACAATTTATGTTTATATCTTCCGTAATAGTGATAGAATGATTGAACCGAATCCGCGGTGATTTGGGACCCGGATTTGGGGCTCTCATATCTAAGCCACATTTGGCTTTTTTCCAATTCCACATTATTTTAATATTCATTTAATATAAATTTATGTGACACACTTTACCATAATGCTAAATTATTTAGCTTACTTTAAATAATTTCACACTTATAATATGTAGAACTACTATACTAGGCTTTATAAATTTTATACTCATAACAAATTTATTTAAGATTACCATTTCCTTAGAATAATTAGTATGTACAAAACTAATTATTATACCATAATTCTTCGATTCCTTTTCTTCCATAAATTGTCCCAACACATTTTCAATTAGTTATAACTTAATTATTAACTTAATGCATAAATCTCTAACCAATATTTATTTATTTATAATTATATTGGTTGTCTTCTTTTATTAATCACTTATCTTTCAAATATTAACCCTTTTATATATTACAATACTATGTAATATATTTAATATATCGAATTTTAATTAACATATTCCTTTATCCTCTTATGTAAAACACATATTAATTCACTGTCTTATTTAAGTGAATTAACTCTTTTTTATTTACTATCACGCTACTATCACGCAAGGCTTTATAATATAATATTCCATAATATCACTTAATTAATAAATATTTATTCCGGGTTAATTAATTAACTCTTACTCAAATCATGTTTTTGCTAACTTAATCCATTCATGGACAACTTAATCACCAATTATGACTTTTGTTACACATATAAGTCCTTAATATACATGTCTTGAAATTCAAATTTCACAAACATACTCAGAACCTTCTGCTGACCGGCGCAACTGCGATGGTCATAAGCTTGGAAGTGGCATAGCTACGCCACCTCAAATTCAAACGCAGACAAGTTCTACTTTAGCAGAAATAGAATCTAAATTCCTAAATACTTGCATATACTTCTTAAGTGTAAACTCATCTAAAATCAATCTCCTCATTGATTTCACATCATCGATCACTACTTTCTTTAATAATTTAAAGATCAACTTTAAGTTTTAAAAATGTTTATTTCCTTAATAATTTAACCAACTATAAAATCTCATTTATGGATTTCTTTCCACCCATAACACAAAATTCAAAATATATAACACCTATATATATTCTTATTCAAACCTGACACATTCTATAATAAGAATTCTATTTACTAAATTCTTATTTTAATAATTTCAAAAATTTAGGTTATTACAGATCCAAGGTCTTCCGAATAACAAATTATATCAATGGTGATGTTGAGCACTTGAATGAATATGTAGAACGTATGTGGATTGATCTCCATTGACAGTTCAATTTCTCCTACAGCAGTCCATCCTGACCCATCGAAGGCTCTTATGACTACGTGGCTTCTTTGGATCTGATTGGGATTAATTTTAATTCTTTCCAATGTAGCATAGGGGCAGGTGTTCAAGAAAGACCCTCTATCTATTAACACACCTCCGATCACATTTCCTGAGGACATCACTGCTATGTGCAATAGCTTGCAATAACCCGTCCCTTTAGGGGGTACGTCATCATCAGTGAAAGATATCACATTGTTGTTGAAAATTTGATCTACCTGTTGATGAAACTTTTCAGTGTCCACTGTCTTTGGTGTGATCTTCTTCTAGTACCTTCATTAAGACATTGTGATGATCTTCAAAAGAGAATTGCAGGTCAAGCATGGATATCTGTTGAGGTGATGCTTTCAAGCTTTGCACCACCTTGGCTTCATTATACCCCATTTTATGGAGGAATTCTTCAATTTTCACCTCGTATAATTTGCCATTGGATTTGATGATTGGTTTCATTAATCGCTGAGGTAGATACAGTGGGTTTTATTTTGATACCACATGTCGACGTCGGGATTTTTATTTGTCCTTTTTCTGTTCTTGTCTTTTGGTGTTCTCATGTTAGGTGAGATTTGTTTAAAAAAACACGTTATGAAAAGGTCTGACATGTATATATCTGTAAGAGTCGCCAGTTGGTATTTTTAAATGGTTGCACCAAATCAACCGAGAAAAGGTTTTCACATTGACCTAGTGATGTAACACTGCTTAACTGGTTTGTGAAACCGAGATTTGTTAGCGTCCGGGGGGCTTGATTATGCGGAGGGAAGGTGTTAGGCACCCCCCGACATCTGTTTTACCACGGTGACCGCCACTTTTTAATTAAACTGTTATATGAATGTGTGTGTGTGGGGGTCAATGTGCAATTATCTGGAAGTAGTGTTATGCCTCGTTTACACCTATATACAAAGGGTTTGAATTTTGTATAAAAGTTTAGTTTTAACAAGATATAGTAATGATATTTTGTAAAAGAGGTTTTTCAAACCCTTATGCTTAATAGTAATTGAGGATTTTGATACTTCCATTTTATTATATGTATTCGGCTTGACTGCTTTTATTTTCGAGATGCGAGGCATTTTCGAGAAAATAAGATACATAGCAGTGCCGAATTCCTTGTGGGAACGAGAGCCATCTAAGGAAATTCAAACACCGTGAATAATTTATAAGCTGGTTACAGCCAAAAATGTCCATCACGGGAACCGAATCTAGATTCAGGAGACTGAATCTGTGATCACATGATTACTAGGCTCACATGATGTCGCAGTTTGTATGAAAGTTGTAAGTAGTTATATATATAAGAGATGTAAATATATATATATATATATATATATATATATGAACGATCAACCACCACGAAGTAAACTCTATGGGGGATTGAAAATGTAAATCTATTACAAACCGTAAAACGCACTGTATATTATATCCGTGCTCAATCGTATAAAGTTTGATGATAACAATATAAATATATAAGTATTTATATATATATAAAAAGCAAGAAACGCTTGGATATAAATCTGTGCTCAATCGAGGCATAACTCGATGATGTTAATATATATATATATATATATATATATATATATATATATATATATATATATACACACACACACACACAAAAGAAATAAAAAGTCGCGGATCGAAGTCCGGGCATACGCACACAACACGACTCTCAACATGAATAACTTTGTGTTCAAAAAGTGGAGAAAGGCTTTAAGAAATGTAAGATGTCTTACAGTGGGCTGACAAGAAGACTTTAAATGGCTTTAAATGAATGAACACTCAGTTTCCACCGGTCAAATATGACAAAGCACAAGTTCACAAGTGTATGAAAAGAGAAAGCACTCAGTTTATAGTGTGTACAGAGAAAAATAGATAGGGTTTCCTCGCCTTTTTCTCTTCTAAAATGGCCACCAAAGCCCTCTATTTATAGAGGGGGAGGCGTAGGTGCGTCAGCCGCAGGGCTTCGTGGGCCCCGCCATCTCGAAGTACATGCACGCATGCAACACATTGTCCGCTTGACCCTTTATAAATTTTGATCTGGGCATCCAATTGAGGTGTATAATACATTTCTGGAATGCTATTGTCGAGAGCTACACAATAAAATGGGATAAGACTTTGGGAAAGTCGGGAAGATAGGACCATGCCTAGATCTTCAGGTCTTTAAATTCTATCCGGTGTGTTGTCTTGCGTAGTAGTCACTCGGGATTTTGAGGTATGGTTCTTGTAGGATAATTTTGTGTAGAATTTATGTTGAAATGTTGTTAAGACAGCACAAATGTGGGATTGAGGTGGTAAATGATGATTTTTCCCCTCATCGGGGTTATCTCTGGTTTGGGATGATTTAGCAGTCGTTGCTCAGGGTTATCTCTGAGATTGGGCTGCTGTGAGTACTGAAGGTCCTCAGGGTTATCTCTAAGGTGTGCCTAACCTCCCGGGGTTGTCTCCGGGACTGGAACTGAGTGCCTCAGGCTTATCTCCGAGGTTGAAGCTTGTTGCTGGGGGTTGAAACAAGAATTTCCAGGGTTATCTCTATAACTGCAAATGCATTCCTTGGGGTTGTCTCCGAGGTTGGGACTGCATATCCCAGGGTTTTCTCTGGGATGGGGCTGACTATTTCGGGGTTGTCTCTGAGATGTAACTTACTTCTCCGATGTTATCTCCAGAACTGGAACTGCATTCCTCGAGGTTGTCTCCGAGGTTAAAACTGAAACTTCCGGGGTTGTCTCCAAGACTGAAACTGGGTATCTCGGGGTCATCTCTAAGATGAAAAACTGAGTATCCCATGGTCGTCTCTGGGATTGAGCTGATTTGACCTCCAGGGTTATCTCTGGAAGACGATTCTTTCCTCTTGCAATGTTAGTAACAGAAATACAAAATTTTGAGTGTCTACGGATGCCCCTCTTTATCATATTTATGTAGTGTAATGGTATGGATAGGATAAAGAATACTAGACACTTGAAATGTGACAAGAGATAAGATAGTCATGATGCAATGTACTGCAGCATAATGCAAATACATGATGAATGTGGTTTGTTAGACCATTTTCCAATGGGATGTGATGACTGTTTTCTCCCATGACTTCTGATGGTGACTGAAGTAATCATTGATGATCCTGACAAACTGCTTTGATGTGTGCTCCAAAGTTCTTAGGAACTTCCAGAATGTTGACGTTGGGGTTATCACCAAAGTCCTTAATCTTTGGTACAAACTTCCCACTAAGGATGTATCTCTCATGTACAAGAGACTCTAGGGGATTTGTGCTCTGTTAGACGAAGATGTGTATAACATATTCCATCATCGGTCCTCCCCGATGAAGATGTTCTTCCTGGTTTGCATCGCCAGGTACTTCCAATGTTCTGCTAGAGTTACTACCAATAGTTTGTGTGTTTGCCAGGGTTGCCTAACCCTTGCTAAAATGTTCTTCAATGGATACAGTCATCGGACCATTCTCTAATGCTTCGCTAGGTTTAATTTCCAATGGCTGGAATCATCAGATGACTTCTGATGCTTCGTTGGATTTACTTGCTAACAGATAATTATGTTAAAGCTAGTTGACCCTCGTTGATGTGTGCATCAACGGCTGAGACCATCAGATAGTTTTTGATGCTTCACTAGATTTACTTGCCAATGACTGAATGTTATCAAGGTTGTTTGACATTCGCTGACGTGTGCATCAATGGATGAGTTGTATGATGTTTCCGTTGGGAAAAAGTGTTTTGGAATTACGACCCTGAACTGACGGGATCGGACCTTTGTGAGGTATTACCGAGTTTATTTTTGCAATAGTTGTGATCAGTGGTATAGTGAACCCTGTGTCTGGACGAATACCAATGAGTGGTAGATAGACCCGCAGTTTGGTATGTGAAAACCAGTATTTCAGGCTTTTCCGCTCAATCGCGTAGCATCTTTTTTCTTGATTTGACCTTTTCAACTTGTGAGACCTCCTTTGCAACTCATATTGGACCAAGCCAGAGGGGTGGGACCCACCTAGGGGAGTCGCAGGTACACCTATGGTCAACCATGGGTGGTTTTAAGTGCCATGTTGCATTCACAAGTTATTTTCAGGTTTCGCCACACAGAGAATCCGAGAGCTCTTCTTCAGATCTGCTGAGTTCGAGCAGCTTTCTGCAAAATCTGTCACCGTACAAATGTTCTACACTGCCATGGTAACGTATGCATGTCTTCTTTTCCAGTTTTTATCGTTTGGAAAATGAGTTATCACATGAAATTCTTCTAAACACATAGTAGTGAATATGCATGCTCATATGAATTGATAAAAAATATTCAACATAGTAAATGTTAGTATTTAACCATGCTGAACATAATGATGTGAAAAAAATTGACTTTTGAAATAGTCAAATTGGCACCTTTTTCTGCTATTTCGTATCCTATTTGAGGACAAATGAGCAAATGTTTCAAAGCAAAATAATCCTGGTAATTAGGCTACCCTTACGGATTATGACTTTGATAGTGTTATGCATATAGGATGTTTATGACTGTGGGTAGGTGTGCTATTTTATGGCCACCTAGACATGCCTATGTGTATGTGGATAATCCTTTTTACAAAGGAGACTCTGGAAAAAATTTCCAAAAGTATAGGCATTGGGTAGTCATGCATTTTTAACTCTACTGTAGGCATTGTAGACACTCGAAATTTTCTGCACGCCTGTTACTGACATTACAGGAGGGAAGATTCATTTTTCGGAGATAACCCTAGAAGACGGCTCACATCCATTCCGGATACTACCGGAAGTTCAGTCCCAAAACTGGAACACACACCGGGAACATCATTTCCAACCCCGGAACACACACCGGAAGGATCATTTCCAATCTCGGAGATAAGCCCGAGTTTCATCCTTGGCAATAACCTCAAGGAATGCTGTTGCAGTTCCGACGATAACTCCAGAAATGCTTTTTTCAAATACATGCTATCAGCTTCAATCCCAGACCTCCTGCCGAGGCACTCATCCTTCAGACCTGGAGCTAACACCGGGTAGACAATCACACTCACAAGATGACATTGCGGCATACAAACAAGTAGTCCAATCTCTGATGTAACCCTGAGGAACATTTGCTTTCAACTCAAACCGGCGATAACCCCGGTGAAGAGTCAAATGTCATCTTGCCACATAGCACCTGCGCGTCATCTCAACACTTCATACATACCTACAACGATGTCCCATAAGAATCGAGGATTTATAATCCCAAGTGACTATTACACACGGCAACACACCGGATAGAATTTGAAGCTTGAAGATTATGGGCATGGTCCCCTCTTCCTGACTTTGTACAACCTCTAATCCATGTCATTGCGTAACTCTCGACATAAGCGGTCCGGAGAAGGTCACATATACCTCATTCGGATGCTCGGATTGAAGTTCTGCAAGTTCGAGCGGATATTATAGTGCACAAGTTCACGATTTGAGACGACGGACCCAGAAACCCCGGGACACCTCGACCAAATTTCGGTGCAAATCAAGGGTCGCCATAGGTACACATGCAGCCATCATTCTATAAATATAGACCTTGGGCCAGCCATTTTTTGAGAGAGAAATGCGAGGAAGCCCTGTCCAATTTGCTCTGTACACACACATATTGAGTGTTTCCTCATTCTAAACATCTGTTAGCTCACATATAGCTATATTTTTATCCGACGAAAGCTGAGTGTTTATCCATATAGAGTCATAGAAGTCTACATTGGCATCCCACTGTAAGCCTTCTTACATTCTATAAAGCCTTTCTTTTCATATTAGCACACACCATATATACACACAGTGAGAGTCATGTTGGCTCGTTTGCGGACTTCATCCGTGGTTTTCATTTCATGTCAGATATATATACTTATATATGTATATATTTTATATATGGACTAACATTATCGAGTTATGCCTCGATTGAGTCTAGACTTATGTCTGGAGCGTTTACTTGCTTATATATATATATATAACTATTTTCAAACATATTTGATGAGCCCGGATTTTATATCCTATAGCATTTACTTTTATATATATATATATATATATATATATATATATATATATATATATATATATATATATATATATATATATATATATATATATATAATTGTTGTTTTACATATCCGATGAGCCTAGATTTACATCCTAAGCGTTACTTATTTATATATATATATATATATATATATATATATTTACATTTCTGCAGTGCCTTAAGTTTACTCTGTGGCCTTTTACAACTTTTATTTATTTCATTTCGTCCGCTTTAACACGGATGTCGGGGTGCCTAACACCTTCCTTCGCATAATCAAGCCTCGAACCCTAAATGAATCTCTTGGTTTCACAGACACTGCTTAGCGTTGTCACATCATCGGGTCAATGTGCAAACCTTTTTCAATATGGTTAGTGCAACCAAATAAATACACCAATCAAGCGACTCTTAAAGTCAAAAAAGTCAACATTATACATGTCGGACCTTTTCACTTGTTTTTTCAAACAAATCTCACATTAACATGAGAACACCAAAGAACAAGTAACGAAAAGGGACATTCAAAAATCCTGACGTTGACAGGCATATGTTAAAGTAATGCATGTATGCCTATAGTTATAAAATGTATTTGAAAAGCTCTAGGTTAGAATTGACCACACCCTTTCTGAGGTGATTTGGAGACTTGTGTCCAGATATATGGATCAAGATCAGCTAAGTAGTTCCCGCAGAACCACTTCAGGTGTACGGAGGATGGCTTCTGATGTTCCTCAAACCCGTTCAGTCTGACAGCCTCGTCGTTTGGCAGAGGCGGTAATTCATCCTATCCGGGTTGAAGTACCGGATTTTGAGGACGAGGAGGAGGATGTACCGGCTGCGGTCCCCGCTCCTACTTCTCATGTTCCTTATAGGGATTTCCCAGGCATTTAGGTGACGATCCTAGAGCTTCTAGGTGATTTGAGTCGACACCCTTCGGTTTACTTGCATACAAACAAGGTAAAAGCTGGATTTGATCTTCATTTTTTCCTATTGACGAGGAGTAAGGATTGTTATGTTGATCTGCTTTGTGATGCAGGTTCTCGACTTTATGCAGCCTCAAGGGAACTGGTTCAGTATTCACTCTATATACCAGGCTCTGCATCCCGATTATCGAGTGATTGTGTACGGCTGGGGCTTCAAGGAGTTCTTTTCCATCCTTCCCCGTCTTTGTCCCCTCGGGTTATCTCGTATGTTGTCTTGTTGGTTTCACCTGCATCAATCTCTATTTGTTGGATCGTGAGGTGATGATAACGCCGGGTGGATTGGCGCTTATCACCCATGGAGTTTGAGGGGTGCCAAGCCTTGTGCACGGCTTAACATTACCCGACTACCGTTAGATCCTTGCTAGGAGTCCCGGCTGAGGCGCTCAAGGGAAGGACAATTCGTATAGGTCCTTTGAGTGTAGATGCTATAAGTGGGCTATTGAGTGAGCCCATACCCGCTGATGTGAGAGTCAGGGATTACATTCTTCGGTGATTGTTCCTAGTTATTATCAGGGATTACTTCATAGCGGATAACTCATCCATGATGTCAGTCGTTTTGATGAGCGCCACATAGGATGTGGACCATATTGGAGAGTATAATTGGGGCTCCTATACCTTCACCTATTTCCCCAGGGGAATGCACATGCGTTTGTAGGGCTTGACAGAGGTTTGGCTAGGATTTTACCCATTTCTGCTAGTGAGTGTTTCTCTTTTGATTTCCCATATACAAGTTAAGAGTGTTGACTGACCGTAGATGTTTGCTTTTGTGTTGGCAGTTTTGGGCCTATAAGAGGCTCTCATGCTTGTGTCCTATTTATGTTAGGTCCATATACCTATCCACGAGGACGGTGATGGCATCACTCCACGCCGGCGGAAGTTCTTGTAGCTGAGGGTTTCACCCATTGTCTTCTACAGTTGGAGTTATTGATAGCTGATGCCATCACTTGGGTTCCCTACTCTGGGGACCATTTAACTGTTAGGTTTGAGGATGGGTACCCGACTGGTGTCAAGTACGTGATATCCACCCGTAGGATTCCTTTCTTCATAGATGGAGGATGGGAGCTCTATTTGAGAGAGTGTGCTATTAGGAACATCACATGGGAGATTTGTATACCGATCATGCCTTCTGCCAGGCATTATTAGCATGTGTCACAGTTACATGTCATTGATATAATAAGGATATGTTCCATCACTGGTGGTCCCATCGTAACATCAGAGCCCAGACCCACGCCACTCAGTTCATGGGGGATATGGTTCCTGGATCCATGATGATGACAGATTGGATGGCCTATGTTCGAGATCCGACTCATTTGACACAGATTGATAGTTTGACCCGACAGTTGGACCGGGCACATTTCTTTATCCGACACTTGGGTAGAGATCCTTCAGAGGAAGATACTTTTGATACTTCCAGCTCTGGGGCTGTCCCTTGAGGTGACCCATATGGTTTTGCCAGCGCAGATCCTCCATTGTATAGGCCTGACATCCCACTTAGCGGAGATCCAGTGACTCAGAAGTAGTTACATCAGGTGGACAGGATTGATGGTGTAGACATTGACACCACTGTCTTCTTCTGATGTGTATTCTCGCTATATTTTTTGATAGGCCTCTGTTAAAAATTGGGTGGTTGTGCCCCATTCTCGCTATATCTTTTGATAGGCCTATGTTAGTTTTTGGGCGTCTATGCCCCATTTCATTGTATTTTAGCTGTATAGAGATGATGTATTAGATGATGATGTACTTAGGAATGTATGTACTATTTTCCATTCCCTACATCATATTGACATCTATTGTTTATCATACATGTATCGTGTTATGCATATGTATGTCCAGAGATATTCAAAATTGACCCCTGGATGGTCTTATGATACGGCCCACACATATGTCTTCCTCGACAGTTAGCCGCATTGATCACACCCCACCAGTATTGGTAGCATCCCATCTGAGGTCGTGGCATGATAGTTTGTCACCTCCAGATCGGGTGACCGTAGATCAGTTATTACAACATTCCATGACCCTCTTGATGTTCCAGGTTCGTGTAGGCTTTGTAGAGGGTATGCTGGAGCATTGGTTACCGGAGAGGTGGTTTTCTGGTTTGGGACCCAGGATTTGACTCCCACCTTAGAGGAGTATGAGCAGTTGACGACGTTGCCATTAGACAGGCCTTGCGCTCGGATGGCTATCGGCGACATGAGCTGGCAATTCATGACCCTCACTGGGCTGAGGCGTAGAGTAGTACAGGATGAGATTACATCTAGCCATTTGGTGTCCCAGCATTTTTTGATAGACATATTTGGTGTAACGCCCCCATATCTATACTCCCATGGTATCCGATATGGTACTTACTACAAATCAATATATATAACGCATTTAAATCTATACACCCATGGTATCTGATTATATGCTTATATCTAATTAAGTTACTATACATTTTATAACCAGATAAAATTCCCATATATCTAAGATTCACAGTATCCCATAACAGATGAAATTTCTCAAGAGAACTATTACTATGTTTGGATACCCTTACTTGGATATATGAACTGTATCTGTGAATAGTATCTATCTATCCAAAATTCAGAGTATCAGTAATAACATGAACAGTCCATATTACCAATACCCTCACCTAGATGTATAGTCTATGTCATGCGAATTACAATATCGTATCGATAGTAACTATTTATCTGAAATCCAGAGTATTAACAACAATATGAACAGTCCATGTTATCAATACCCTAACTCAGATAAATAGTTCCCAATGATCTCAAACTAGATTGAAGATTCTAATTACATCTATATATGTAAGAAAACACGGTTGCGGGAATAAACGATGTTATATATATATATATATATATATATATATATATATATCATAATATTAAGGTTCGGTTACATGATTCTTCAAAAAGAATTTCATATTACAAAGTATTACATTCAACTAGACAAAAATATAAGCTAATCTAAGCAGGGATGCTTCCCTTTATCTACTCCAGATGTTCCAAGGTTACCATCTAATACTACAAAGGGAATAATTTGAAAGGGTGAGCTATGACATGCTAAGTAGGTTTTATATTTAGAACAATATATGATTTGAAGAAGTATAACAACTTAAAATTAGACTGATAGTTGTTATCATTTCTGGAATTTCTTTTTCAACCATTTCTGGACGTTTTATTTATGTCAATCACACAGACTTAGAAACTTTATTTTAGATATGAGATAGGGGATCAGCCTAATCAATATCCTAGGAGTATGCATCTCATCCTACCAGTTCTCAAATGCACCCAAATTAATGTCAATATATTATTGACCAAACCTCGATCCCTTACAGGACACCCAACTTCAGTATAGGATGTCTTACCAAAACAATTTGGTTTAACACAACGGTTTATGCTCAATAAACAATATCATATCACTACAAAAAAATGGGCCTTTAGCAACAATTTTTCGGGCAACGAATTTATTAGTTGTTGCCAAAAGTATATGTTTAGCAACGAAATTTGTCCTTCGTTGCAGATTATGTCAGGCTTTCACTTTTTACAATGAAATTCATAAGTCGTTGCAAAAATTTGTTGCTAATTCATTGACAGGAAAAAATTTCGTTAGAAATTCGTTGCAAAATTTTCGGCCAATTGATTTTCCGTCATCGTGTGCAACGAAAGTTTTTTTGTTGCTAAAAATGGGGCTTTAGCAATGATTTTTCAGGCAACAACTTTATAAGTCATTGCGTAAAGTGTATGTTTAGCAACGAAACTTGTCTCGCGTTGCAGATTGTGTTAGGCTTTCACTTTTTGCAACGAAATTCAAATGTAGTTGAAAATTTTGGAAACAAATTTCGTTAGAAATTCGTTGCAAATTTTCTAACCACTTGATTTTTCCTCATCGTGGGCAACATAAGTTTTTTTGTTGCTATATTTCGTTGCCTAATATGGACTACATTCATTGGCAACAATTTTAATTTTTGTTGCATATTTTATACAACTTTTTGCAACGGCTATTAAAATGTTGCCTTAAATTAAGATGATGATGATAATAATAATAATAATAATAATAATAATAATAATAATAATAATAATAATAATAATAATAATAATAATAATAATAATAATAATAATAATAGTAGTACTAATAATAATAATAATAATAGTACTAATAATAATAATAATAATAATAATAATAATAATAACAACAATAATAACAATACTAATAATAAAAATAACAAAGAATAATAATAATAATAATAATAATAATAATAATAATAATAATAATAATAATAACAATAATAATAATAATAGTAGTACTAATAATAATAATAGTAGTAGTACTAATAATAATAATAATAATAATAATAATAATAACAACAATAATAATACTAATAATAAAATAACAATAATAATAATAATAATAATAATAATAATAATAATAATAATAATAATAATAATAATAATAATAATAATAACAATAATAATTATTATTATCGCTTATTATTGTTATTATTCTTATTATTATTTTATTATATTATTATTATTATTATTATTATTATTATTATTATTATTATTATTATTATTATTATTATTATTATTAGTTATGTACATTTATGTATGTACGTAACAGATCTATGGAAAGGGGATCTGTTTTAATTTGGGGAAAATGATTTGTTCAGTTATAAATACTAATCCTTGCAAAATAATAGCAACTAGGCTCATGTACTTAGGTGGTCATTGGATCTATATTTCAAACTGGAGGTCTTCGGTTCGAATCTGTGTATCAACATATTTTTTGGGATAAAGTTCAATATTCGCCATGTCAGCCTGTCCACGTGTAAAATAAAATAAAAAATACCCATGTAGATCTGCCACATATGCCACGTAGGTGCCACGTATGCAGGTCAACGCACATAGGCATTGACCAAAAGAAAAGGTCTCAATAACCAAAAACTCCTAAAGTTCAGTGGTCGACTTTGCTTTTTACCCTTATAATATATTGTGTAACTCTTCAAAAAGTCTACGGAATGAAAATTTTAATTAATTTAATGATATTTTAAACATGAACAAATGTTAGTGCTTTAGAATGAAAGAGGTACCCATTTTTAACCCTATTGGTTACATTATAAACATTTTTATCAATAAATATTATATATATATATATATATATATATAGACACACACACACAGACACAACTACTATAAAATGTCATAGAGTTTAGTGATCAGATTAATTATATACTTGGATATGTATTTACGCACAAAATTTTTATCCAACACTATATAACATATGCTACCAAAATTTGATAATCGCACAACAATCTACCATCTTCTTATGATATTTTAATTTATTAATTGCATGTATAAATTTATTATTAACAAAATAAATAATCCCACACCAAGAACGCTGCGGTTTTATATCTAATATGAGCAATCGAGACTCGGTTCATTTACACACTTACCCCCCAAATTCTCAAACACATTATTATTATTATATGGTCAGAAAATTTTATTCCAACAAAAATAAACACAATTGAACAAACTTATTGTTAAAAATAAAATACAATAAAAAACGTGAAAACATTTTTCTAAAATTTTTTAGTCATAGAAAAGAAAAGGAAATTAAAGAGTACGAAATTTTTTTTTACCCAAAATACACTCACTTTCTTTTATTTTATTATGTATCTAAAATTCAAATATCATTTTTTTAAACTTTCTTTTCTCTTCTGTATTAAAAAAAATCAAAAACACAGTTTTTTTTTCATTCACTTTATTTTGTCTCTCCAAACTAAAATTCAAGACAGAGGTAAAAGAAGGTTTGGGTGAAGTAATGGATTTTGCATTAGTACCCTTGGTTTTTATAACATGACTCTCCAGTCTATCACTAAGTAAATGTTTTTCTCTATTTTAAGCTCTATTACGCTACAAAGCTAGGGTTTGTAGTTTACAAAGATGACTACAGTGGTGCCAACATTCGAGGAAGATCCCGCTCTCACCGTCGTTCATTTTACCGCCAAGATTTCCTGGGCCAATGCTGGACCCGAGGTTCGAATTAGTTTGAGCCTCTTATTCTTTCTCTGCATCAATCACTTGTATATAATCCTTGGGATTGAATATGGTTTTGATATTTGTATTTTGTTCTTTCTGTTAGATTTGTCTCTATGAAGTTCAGGATAATGAAATTGCGAATTCACCCCTATACTTTTAGTTTGTTGATTATAATGGATTTTTCCCAATTAATCTTCTTTTTAAATTGGAGATGTATCCGTTAATTGTGATGAAATTTTAGAATTGATTGCCGGGTAGCTGAGGCTTAAGTAAGTAGGTTGTGCTTGGAGGCCCAGGAACGCATGATAACTAGCAGATGGTTGGATTTGGCGTCCCTAATGCTTACTTCTCCTAATTTAATATTTTCTAAAGCCTCTAAAAAGGTTAAATTTACACTACTTAATCATAAATGTATCACATTATTAATCATTTTGGAATATGTTCTTTGTTTTTGTGTACAATTACTTTTATGTTAATCATGCTATAGTCTATAGGACTCGGCAGTTCCTAAAGCCTAATATGTTGTTCTTTACAGGTTGTTGCTTTTTCCAATACCTTTTTAAAAATTAGAGATACGAGCTAAGCTGTTTGCTGATTTTTATCCAGATCTTGAATGTGTCTTCACTGTCATTTGCAATCTTGTTAAGAAGTCTGACAGTCTAGATGAAGCATTGGAGATGGCTAAGCTAATATCTACTAAAATCACCCAACAGCCACATGATAAGCTTGCACTGCGTTTGAAAATGTAATTGGTTTGATAGTGATCATTTGAGCTTGTAGATTTTTGCGGCCTTATCTCATTTAATTTTCTTTCTTTTCCCTTTTCTTCCAAAGCATGTTCAATCTGTACAACTTATTGGAGAATCCATACAGTTGTTTCTTTGTCTATATAAAGGCCCTTGATTTGGCAGTCCATAGAAAGGTCATCGAACTTATTATTCCCTCTTTCAAGAAACTGGATGATTTCTTAAAGGAATGGAATCTTGGAGTTCAAGATCAGAGACAACTCTTTTTCTCTGCCTCTAATATTTTGAAGGAATGTAAAAGGTATAACTGAAAGGGACACCTTTATCAAAATATGTATTTACTAATTAGTATCTATGTTTGCATTATTGTCTTTTTATATTCCTTGATTCATGTAGTAATTCTATGTGTTTCCTTCCCCCCCCCCCCCTACCCCCAAAAAAATCCATTTTTAATGGGAATCCAGCTCAGCTAAGGACTCTTTCAAATTTCTTACCAAGTATCTAGCAACCTTTTCTGGTGAGGATGCACATTCAATGGGTGAAACTGAGGAAGCAGTTGTACAATCTATAATTGAATTTTTGAAGACACCAGACATGTTTCAGGTATCATCATTTTTGTTGCATTGAAAGATCAGTCTTAAAGGGTGACTGTTTGGATGGAGCAATCTTTTATGAAATAGGAAATATTAATGAAGATTTGAGATTTATTGCTTATTTACAAGTAACAGTAATAGATAAGAAAGGCAACTTGAGCATTTTATTATCAAGGTGGTTGTGACAACCTAAATTTCTTAAGATTTACAAACATTCAGTACAACCCATGCCTATAGCTTATAGCCTATAGTAGTGTTTCTTTGAGGTTAACCCTGTGAGAAACGTGATGTAGTTGGTATATAAACTTTTTGCTTATTTTTGGAAGTTACCTATCCTAGAACCCCTCACCAAAGCTCTGTCTAACTTTTCTCTGAAATGGGGAAGGCACATAATTTACTTTTATATAAGAAATCCATTATATATTAAATAATTGAGATCTTTATTGAAAGAATAATACCTTAGAATAGGAATGATATTAGCATTGTCTATATGTACGATAAAGAGTAACTGTTGAAATGGAGAGGGTAAATCCCCAACCCAGGTCACAAACATATTTTCTACTAGAGAAAGGTTATATGGCAAAAGCTATAATGCAACTTGGAGAGAACTAAGTCTTTTCAACCTAGAGTAGGGATTGAAATCTTAGAAATGGGGAATGCACACACTTTATATTTATATAAAAATACATCAAATAAATATCTTTGTCGAAAGAATAATACAAAAGTTAAGGAAGGATATATAACATTGTCCATATATACAATAAGGAGTAAATATTGATAATTCTTTAATTTTTATATTTATGCCGATTCAAATCCATAAAAAATCTTGTAAAATTTAAAAACGTAGTATGAAATGGCGGGTTCCATGTGGTTCTCTCGACTTGAGTTTAGTTACATTGATATGCATCAATGTACGATAACTTTGTTTTTGATTTCTTTGAGCTCTTCCACTAGAAGTGGATGGCTGCATCACTCGACAACTTTTATTGTCTAAATATGGTGGGATTCTAGGCATTATATATATTTTTTATTTCTTCCACGTCACTATATGCATGGCTATTGATTAGTGAGCCACAGTTCTAGAATTGTCACTAGCAGCTTTTTTTTGTTCTGTTAGTGTGGTCTTCCTATTTCTTGAACGCCCTCTAAGCCTAAATTATGCTCTATTTATTGATGTTTAGTTTAATAATCTTTCGTGTATACTCACTTGACAGTGTGATTTACTTAATATGCATGTTGTGGCATAATTGGAGAAGGATGCTAAATATGAGTTGGCATATCGACTTTTGAAGATCTTTTCACTCTCGGAAGTCGGACGCTTACTTGGAATTTCATTCAAAGAAATTCTTCTTGGTTGAAGAGCTATGGTAAATATTCGTTATTGTGCCAATAAATGTTTTTAGGTTATTTAATTCTGCAAGTTCTCATTTCATTATTGTTTATTTGATTTCTTGCTTACTTGCCTTCAATATGCTTTTGAAATGGTGCAGGTCTTGTTCATGAAGAATGTATAGCAAAGATGAGGTTGATGTCATTGGTTGCTCTTGGTGCTAATGAATTTGGCCACATTCCCTACAACCTAATCATGGACACTGTTCAAATAATTTGCTTTCTCTTCTTATTGCTCTTATGGGCAACTTTTGGCTTCTCTTGTAAAGAATGGAAACTATTCAAACTAGAAATAATCCTCTGAATCCACGTGCAAATTACTTCATACTTGTAGTAAAAGTAGTGGGAATAGCTTTAGTAAATACCAGTATGGTACCACCAATATCAATTAATGCATGTTCCAAAATTAGAGATGTTTTCCTTTTCAATCTGTTCTAATAATAAAGTTGCACTTCTACTTGGGATTATAAAGTGAAATGATATTTTTAATTTGTTATTTTACCTTTTTTTTTACTATCTTTCTATCATCACGCAATCACTACTAAATTCTTAGCTAATATTAAGATTATATTGGGAACATAAATCTTTAAAAGTAGTCGGTTTGGTAATGTATCTCTAATTTTCCACTTATTTTGTACAGGGAGGTATTCCTGGTGCAGCCAATCTTAGAGATTGTGCAACTCTGGAAATCATAGTAAAAAAACAAGTTACAAAGGCACAACTTTATGATGCAATATGTGCAGCTCCTTCTAGTACTCTTGGATCATGGGGCATGCTGAAGGGGTTGAAAGTAATAACCTACTAATTACTATATTCATCTTTTTCTATTTTCCAGTTGCATGCTATATGTAAGGTGGTTATTGCTTTATCAGGTTTGTAGTTGTTCTCTGAGAACCCAGAGGTCAAAAATGATTTATACTCGAGACATTCCCGTTACCATCTGATGCACTACATCAAAAAGTGTCATGTAAAAATTTTGAAGAGAAAAGGAGAGGAAGAAGGTAAAATTCAATTTTCATTGATTCTTGTAATCTCTGTTGTGTTGTAGTTGCAAGTTTTTCTGAAGTGTTATTTTTAAATGCTATAGCTGTTATACTTATGATATATTTATTTGACTTGGACAGGGATTGCAGATCATTGTAGACACTCAAAAATTTCTGCACTCCTATTACTAACATTGCAGGAGGGTAGATTCATTTTTTGGAGATAACCCTGAAAGACAGCTTACATCCATTCCGGATACCACCGGAAGTTAAGTTCCAACCCGGAACACAAACGGGAATGTCATCTCAAACCCGGAACACACACCGGGAATGTCATTTTCAATCTCAGAGATAATCCCGAGATATGCAGATCAAAAGACCGACGACAACACCGGAGAGGATAGTTTTGTCTCGGCGATAACACCGCGACGCTCAGTTCCAGTCCCAGAGACAACACTGGGAGTAGCAACCCCATCCTTGGTGATAGCCCCAAGAGATGTCATTGCAGTTTCGGCGATAACCCCGGAAATGCTTATTTAAAACATGCAATAAGCTTAAATCTAGATGACAGTGAGGCATACAAACAAGCACCCCAATCTCAGATGTAACCCTAAGCAACATTTGCTTTCCGCTTAAATCGGTGATAACCCCGGTGAGGAGTCACAATGTCATCTTACCACGTCAACAAGATGATATCGTGGCATATCAACAAGTAGTCCAATCTCAGTTGTAACCCTGAGCAATGTCTACTTTCAACTCAAACCGGCGATAACCCCGGTGAGGAGTCAAATGTCATCTTGTTCCTTCAACAAATGGCACGTCGTCTCAACACTTCATACATACATACAACAACAATGTCCAACAAGAGCCGAGGATTGACAATCCCGAGTGACTATTACATGTGGCAGTACTTTGGATAGAATTTGAAGCTTGAAGACCATGGGCATAGACCCCTCTTCCTGACTTTGTACAACCTCTAATCCATGTAATTACGTAACTCTCGACACAAGTGGTCCGAAGAAGGTCAGATATACCTCGTTCGGATGCTCGGATTGAAGTTCTGCAAGTTCAAGCGGACATTACAGTGCATGTAGCACGAGACGACGGGACCCGCGAGGCTCGGATCCACACACTACGACCCACCAGCAGCACATCTGCGGTTGCATGTGTGTACTGCCTGGTTCTGCCGAGTGTACATGCGGCCATCCGTCTATATATACAAGGCTTGGGTCAGCCATTTGAAGGGGGGAGAGAAGGAAAAAAATGAGGAAGCCCTGTCCATTTTACTCTGCATACACTTCTTTTGAGTGTTTCCTCTTCTTTAAACACTAGTTAGCTCACATATAGCTATCTTTTATCCGGCGGGAGCTGAGTGTTTATCCATTTAAAGTCATAGAAGTCTACTTTGGCAGCCCACTGTAAGCCTTCTTACATTTTATAAAGCCTTCTTTTCATATAGCACACACTATTATACACATTGAGGGTCGTGTTGTATGCATTTGCCCGGACTTGATTAAAGTGGTTTTCATTACATGCAGTATATATATATACTAATATATGTATATATTTCATATATGGGACTAACATTATCGAGTAATGCCTCGATTGAGCCTGAACTTGATGCAGAGCGTTTAATTGCTTATATATATATATATATATATATATATATATATATATATATATATATATATATATAAATGTGGTGTTGATCGATTTACATAATCAATGAATACGTGCAAGTATACACGGTTGAACAAGTAATAAAGTGAAAGTAGAGTATCGTTTCCACGAGGAATTATTTAATAAAAATCACCAAGTACTAATTCTTAACCAAACTAATTTTATTTAAACAATCTCAAATCGTGTTTTTTCTAATTAAGAAAACTAAATTAACTAATTAAAACTAAGATTTTAACGAATGAATTCAAATAAATAAAGATTAAGACTTCAATATCCCAATTATGAATTATAAATCAATTATCCAATTATCCCAATTATTATGCCTCTTTGAATTGTTAACAAGAATTCTCAAATGCCAAAAGTCCTTTTCCAAGTGATCAATTGCTTCTATTTAATCCAGATTAATCTTGCTATATTCCTATGCAAAACAATTGAATTAAACTAGATTCTGATCTCAATTCCTCGATGTGTTACATGCGGTAAAAAGATATTTCCATTCTATTCACAAACCTAATTATTCATTGTGCAAATAACTAAGTCACATGATATCATGCCCAGATTCTAACCCTAGAATTCCTCTTCCAATTCCTTCTAGAGTAACAAAGTAATTCTTGATCAAATAATTAAGCAATAAGCACAAGACAAGATAAACAACTCACTTTAACATAAATAATTAGAATATAATGAATAACTAATTCATAGCCATATAAAAGTTCAATTGAAATCTCAAAAATAGTTAGTTCATAATTAATGAATTAAAACCAAGAATCCACAACCGAATAGACATCAAAAGATAAAAGTAAGATGAGAGAAGAGAATAGAATGCTGCTGTCAAGAAATCGATGCTCCCCTCTTTGCTCTTGCTCTTGATCTTCAATTGTCTCCAAGTTGCTTCAATCTCCAAAACTAATAAGAACTAGGGTTATTTTTAATCTAAAGGAGTGTTTTATCTAGGCTAAGCTATGTAATCTCCTTTATTTTATGCCTTACATCATGTATTTATAGGTTACAAGTACAATTTTAGTTTTGGAACAACCCCTATCCTATTTGAGTCAAAAGGTGTCAAAATTAAACCCAAAACGCAGCGTCCAGTACCCCAAACCCTTCCCTCAGCTTGTTGGCGTCTGGCTCTTAACTATTGAGTTCGCTTTCCCTAGCGCCGCTGGGCATAGGCAAAAATGGGCGCCAACGTACCGCCCAAAATCGACATTTTCTGCTCAAGCGTCCTTTGGAAAAATGGCCATAACTTCTTCGTCCGAACTCCGATTTTGATGATTCAAGATGTTCCGGAAAGAGGAGAAGTAGATCTACAACTTTCATTCTTGAAGTTTGTCGAAATAATGTCAGGAGCTATAGTCAAATTGGCTCCGAAGTGGCTGCTGTGTAAATGGCAAGTAAAAACGCGAATCTAATAGCCCAAACATCGATCCATGTAACTTTTGTCCCAATTCCTATAAAATAACATAAAACATGCATGAATAGACACAAACACATAAAAACATCCTAAAAGACTTAAGAACAACAATAAATTAAGCCCGAATGTATCCAATTCATGGGTATAAAACTCACTCATCAAATACCCCCAAACTTAAATCTTTGCTTGTCCTCAAGCAAAAAACACAAAAATGTTATGCAATGCAATGTAATGAAACTAATCTATATGCCTACGAATCCAATAGTAATGACAGAAACAAGTCTATTCAACCGGCCTTAGAGAAATCAAGTAAACAAGATAATACATCATATTAAAACAAATCAGTAATTTCCCAATCAATCATCAAATCTTAGACTGTTATCACTGATATAGTGCGTGTGTGCTCCACAACAATGTTAACTGATATAAAATCAAATTTAAGACATAATAGATATCTTTGAAGGCATCATACAGTGCAAATTCACAAAATTCACGAACAAGCTATATCCAACTAAAGTCAAACATCCACCAAGTTCAAGAGTCCAATGGGATACTTATGCTTTACTTTTCATTACGGGGCTTTTTTGCTCTTTTCCGTTTTATTGTTTTTTTAACCATAAGCGTGCAATGTCTCATTCCATTAGGCTAACAAAGTGTCACCCTTAGCGAGCTTTAGACCAACGACTCCCACCATATAAGACCTTAGGCGCTAGGTTTTAAGATACCCCTTGAAGCGTACTTACTCAAGTAACAAAGGCCCCAAAACAAAACTATGCACTGAAATTTTTTTTTTTTCTTTTTTTTTATAGATGGTTGGTGAGTGCGTTTCACGCTCCATCTCACGCTTGTGTTTATGGGGAGTGTTTCTCCTCAACCCACCACAAGACTCAACATGTTTTTTTTAAAGCTTATATATCCCAAAATTTCCCCCCAAACTTAAGTTTTATCAAAATTTAGCCATCTCCTTTATTCATGTCTTTCATTCCTTCACACTAGTATTATACTTAAGAAATCCATTATGTATCAATTTAAACTTAATCGATTAATATAGTTTTATTATTAACGTCTTAACCTTGATTATACCAGTTTTCAAACAGGAAAAGATTCAATTCATAACAAGAAATCACATCAAAGCACGAATATTCAATACTATACTTATCTACTTAACTCCGGTCTCATCATTGGCCAAAATAAACTTTTACTATCTAACAATTGGAATCATGCAAATATAAACTAAGCGCAACAAACATAGTAAACTAACTACTATTTTTTGCGATTTTAAAATTTTTTTTAAACAAAAAAAAAAAAAAAAAGCGAATGCAACAACTAAAAATGTAAATAACTTGAAAACATAACGAACTACAATGTAAATAACTAACTATATGCAATACGACACTAAAATGCCCCAAACTTAAACTAGACATTGTCCTCAATGGTGAAATAGAAAAAATTAAAGCGGAGGACTTCCACGAAAATATAGCAATCTTCCTCCTTACCCGCTTAAGTTTGGAGAATAAAGCTAAGCACATGGAACAAATTGGGCACCACACTTGAATTTGACTTGAATAACTGTAAAACCATGATAGAAGCAATTTTATTAAATCCTAAATAAATGCAAATTCAAAACTACTAATATAAAACTTAATAAAAACTAAAAATAAAAATTAAACTTGGGTTGCCTCCCGATAAGCGCTTGTTTTATAGTCTCATTTGACTTCTTCAATTCTCTATCCAATTCCCCTCGAAAGTTGAGGAACCCTCCATCCATCGAATTAATATAGCTTTTGGTAGGTTCCCATTTATAATAGCCATTGTATTAAAGTCACCTAGAATGCTTTCTTGAGATAAGATCACATTCAAGAACGCCCAAAGATCTAGGTGGTTTCTCCATGTGTCTGCGAATATATTCTCGCATAGAGGCTTGTCGGACACAACAATTTCTTCTTCTATCTTCTCTAGCTCATCGCACCATGGTTTGAAGGTGTACTTGCTTTTACATCACAGAGTATTGCCACGACATGACTACAAATCAGACAAGGTTTTGCAAATCTAACTTAGGACTTTTGAGCTGTGGAGAGAGAAGGCACTTGAGGCATAAATAACATTGGCTCATCATCATTGGTTCTCACAATTAGTTCTTCACCCACCTTGTTGTCATTATCCCCACTTGTCTCCTCTTTTTCATCTCGTTGGCTCATCCAATTGTAGATTTGGCTCGGGCTCACCATCGGGCTCGGAATCCATGTCATAGGGCAGTGTATTGAGGACGGTTGTTCAACGCATGTGCTATCTCTCATTCCACTTGATTTTCCAAATTCTTGATCAACGCCTTGGCTTTGCAAATTCACTCTACTTGATTCATTTTCTTGTCTTGTTCCTCATTCCTTTTTTGAGCTTTTAATAAATTTTTCCAAGGCTTCCTCCCAATTTGAATGTTCTTCTGTTGTAGAGGAGGTGGTGGACACAAGAAATCCTGTGGGTATGTTGGACTTGGAGCATAAAATTGATCTTGATTGTTACTCCATGAAAAATCCGGGTGATACCCCCAATCCTGATGATAGTTGTTGGGATAGACATAATTATTGGGGTAATCACCACTATACTGTACCGGCTCAAAACTGATGGTGCATTGATGACTCATATGATTTCCAGCACAATAATCACAAGTAACCACCATACTTTGACGACGCTGAGCTTCAAAAGCTTCAAACATCCTCGAAAGTGTCTCAATCTGTGCTGACAATGCAGAAAGTTTCTCGAGTCTTTCAATCTCCACTCCCCTTGGTTGAGTCATGTTTGTGTATGGCCATTGATACACAAAGTCATCCATGGTACCTGAAAAGAGAGAAATATAGAAAGAGAATTAAAAATAAAAATAAAAATGTTTAAATTAAGACTAATTTGATTGAAATTAATATTGGTAAATAATTATTAAATTAATTCCCCAACAATTGGCATACGCCTAAAAACTTGTTGATCGATTTCATAATCAATGAATACGTGCAAGTATACACGGTCAACAAGTAATAAAGTGAAAGTAGAGTATCGTTTCCACGAGGAATTATTTAATAAAAATCACCAAGTACTAATTCTTAACCAAACTAATTTTATTTAAACAATCTCAAATCGTGTTTTTTCTAATTAAGAAAACTAAATTAACTAATTAAAACTAAGATTTTAACGAATGAATTCAAATAAATAAAGATTAAGACTTCAATATCCCCAATTATGAATTATAAATCAATTATCCAATTATCCCAATTATTATGCCTACTGAATTGTTAACAAGAATTCTCAAATGCCAAAAGTCCTTTTCCAAGTGATCAATTGCTTCTATTTAATCCAGATTAATCTTGCTATATTCCTATGCAAAACAATTGAATTAAACTCGTTACAATTCCAATTCCTTATGTGTTACATGCGGCGAAAAGATATTTCCATTCTATTCACAAACCTAATTATTCACTGTGCAAATAACTAAGTCACATGATATCATGCCCAGTTCTAACCCTAGAATTCCTCTTCCAATTCCTTCTAGAGTAACAAAGTAATTACTGATCAAATAATTAAACAATAAGCACAAGACAAGATAAACAACTCACTTTAACATAAATAATTAGAATATAATGAATAACTAATTCATAGCCATAAAAAGTTCAATTGAAATCTCAAAAATAGTTAGTTCATAATTAATGAATTAAAACCAAGAATCCACAACCCGAATAGACATCAAAAGATAAAAGTAAGATGAGAGAAGAGAATAGAATCATTGTCGCAAATCTGATGCTCCCTCTTTTCTTGCTCTTGATCTTCAATGGTCTCCAAGTTGCTTCAATCTCCAAAACTAATAAGAACTATGGTTATTTTTTAATCTAAAGGAGTGTTTTATCTAGGCTAAGCTATGTAATCTCCCTTTATTTTATGCCTTACATCATGTATTTATAGGTTACAAGTACAATTTTTAGTTTTGGAACAACCCCATCCTATTTGGAGTCAAAAGGTGTCAAAATTAGCCCCAAAAGCGTCCCAGAGCCGCACCAAACCCTTCCCCAGTGCTGACCTTTGGTGATGGCAACAACTGTTGAGTTCGCCCCTAGCGCCCACGGCAAGGGCATAGGCCAAAAATGGGCGCCCTTGAACAACATTTTCAAAATCGACATTTTCTCTGCTCCAACGTCCTTTGGGAAAATGGCCATAACTTCTTCGTCCGAACTCCGATTTTGATGATTCAAGATGTTCCGGAAAGAGGAGAAGTAGATATACAACTTTTATTCTTGAAGTTTGTCGAAATAATGTCAGGATCTATAGTCAAATTGGCTCCGAAGTGGCTGTTGTGTAAATGGCAAGCCGAAAACGCGAATCTAGCCACCCCAAACATCGATCCATGTAACTTTTGTCCCAATTCCTATAAAATAACATAAAACATGCATGAATAGACACAAACACATAAAAACATCCTAAAAGACTTAAGAACAACAATAAATTAAGCCCGAATGTATCCAATTCATGGGTATAAAACTCACTCATCATGTGGTCAGACTCTATCTGATGAGCCTGGATTTTACATCCGGTGCATTTAAATCGCTTATATATATATATATACATACATATATATATATATATATATATATATATATATATACTTATATATATAATCATTGTTGTCAAACATATCTGATGAGTCTGGATTTTACATTTGATGCATTTATTAAACTTATATATATATATATATATATATATATATATATATATATATAATTAATTGTCGGACATATCCCGATGAGTAATTTTACATCCAGTCGTTCTTGCTTTTATATATATATATTTGTACATATATATATATATATATATATATATATATATATATATATATATACATTCTGTCGAACACAGAGTTTACTTATTGGCCTTTTACTGACTTTATTTATATTTTGTCCCTTTAGAGTTTACTTACGTGGCGATTGATCGCTTTTACTGACTTTATTTACATTTCGTCCCTTTAGAGTTTACTTACGTGGCGGTTGATCATGTCCATATATATATATATATATATTTACCGCTTTTATATATTTACATTTTCCGATCCCCCATGGAGTTGCTTCGTGGTGGTTGATCATGTATTTATATATATATATATATATATATATATATATATATATATATATATATATATATATATATATATATATATATATTTACTTTTATATATATATATATAACGATTCTTCGCTTTCCATACAAATTGCGATATCATTACGTGAGCCTAGGAATCATGTGATCACGAGTTCATTCTTGAATCTAGATTCGGTTCCCATGATGGACATTTTTCAATTGTAGCGACTTGTACATTATTTTATAGTGTCTCGAATTTCCTTGGATGGTCATCATGCCCATGAGGAGTTCTAAGATCGATGTATATTATTTTCTCGAGAATTCTTCGCATCTCAAAATAAAAAGCAAACAAATGTTTAACATTTAATAATAAAATGGAAGTATGAAAAGGTCTCAATTCCTATTGAGCACGGGGTTTAAAAACCTCTTTTATAAAACGCGTCATTCTTTGTATCTTGGTTAAAAGCGAATTTTCCTATAAAATTCAAACCTTGTGTATATAAAGTGCGAGCGAGGCCTCACACTACTTTCAAATAATTACACATTGATCCACACACACACACACACACATTCATATCAATTTCTTTGAAAAGTGGCGGTCACCGTGGTAACACGGATGTAGAGGTGTGCTAACACCTTCCTCTCGCATAATCAAGCTCCGGACACAAAATGAATCTCTCGGTTTCACAGATTCGTTTAGCGATTGTCAAATCACTAGGTCAATGTGCAACCCAGCGATTAAATACACCAATGGCGACTTTTAAAATCCATAAATGCGACATTATCGTGTGAACCTTTTTCACTTGTTTTTTCAAATAAATCTCACATTAACATGAGAACACCAAAGAACAAGTAACGAAAAGGGACACTCAAAAATCCCGACGTCGACAATCACTAACAAAGCAAACTCTGCATTAACATTCAAAAATGAGGAAAGAAAAAGACGAGCTCTGTAATAACCCGGGATTTCGAATAATCCAAAATTTTTGATTTTTTTTTATTTAATATCAATATTGACTGTTAATATTGTACTGTGTATCTGTGATACGAGTTTGAAGAAGTAGTCAATTTGTGTATTGATTGAAAAATAAGAGTAGAGTTGTGCTTAACAGCTTTAGAAACCCTAACCCTAATTTTGGATGGGGATTTGATAGAAAATACAATTAAAATTATTGTATTGATGAGTACGTGTTTGTACTATATAAAGTTAATGATCAATGATTGCTCGAGTAGGATACAATATTAATAAACCCGAATAAGGGATTAGAAACCCTAATCTCAGGTTTAGAAACCCTAACATACAATTAGGAACCCTAAACGAAAGTAGGGAAACCCTAATTTCATATTCAAGAATATTAAAACCTAATTAGGAAACTCTAATCCTAATTAGCAAGCCTAATGTGATTATTAAACTTTAACGTGATTAGAAAATCTTTATATAACTAGGAAACCCTAATTATGTTTTAGAAATCTTAATTTTTTAATTAAAACCCTAATTGGAAATTTAAGATATTATTATTGTAAAACCTAAGGGTTAGAACCTTAGGGTTAAACCCTAAGGGTTTGGCAAGTTACCTTTATGCCATTAAAATTATATTGCAAATATCCAAAATACCCTTTTTCATTTCTTTAATTGGTAACTTGTAAAAATTGCCAACAAATTTAGTTGGTGACCTAATAATTTGACTTTGTGACTACAAATCTCCAGCCAACCAGCCAAATATATCAGATCTTTGCAACATATCATAATATATATAGATTAAGAAAGAGAAAGTGTACAAAACTTGGCTCATTTTTCACCCAAGCTCTCACCAACTCCTTCTCTCTCTAAACCTCCGAAATTGCTAAGTATATCAGTCCCTAAAACACCCCCTTGATCATCAAGATCAGCTTAGTAGAGCAAGGATCAAAGATTAAACTAGAAGGTATAAAACCCTAATTCATATTTTGATCATGTATGCTAAGATAGAGTTCGTGTTTTTGTGTTTATATAAGTGTTATATGATGTTTTTAGATGATCTATGATGATCCATCATAGATCCATAACATCAAAAGGCTTTAAAATGAAGTTTTCAAAAAACTGTCCATAAACCCTAGAAAGTCGTCTGAGAAGCTAATGTCAGTGGCTTCAGATCTTTCCCTGTTCATGATTTGTAATGTTTTATGTTTTAGATCTATAGCTTGATATGTGTTCTTTGTTCTGCAAATGAAATCACAGTCATTTGATGTCTAGATTTCATGTTATAGTTAGTCAAAGTTAGTTGATCGAGCATGACCGAAGCTTTCTGGGTAACCTAGAAAGTGTGAACCAGCGTCTGACAACCTTTTCATATACCTTGATCTGTCAGTTGTTAAGTGTTATGATAATGTGTTTATATCCAGTTTGTAGCCTGTAATGTGGACTATATATCTTGGCCTTTAGATCCCTTAAAACATCAACTGATTGAGTGTAGTGGACAGTCAAACCAGGCCATCCGGTCATGAAGTCGAGTTTCTGGAATTCCCAGGAACCGTTACAATAAGCATTCTGACATACTTTGACCGGACTGATTCTGGAGATTTAGATGTTGTTGAACTGAGATGTTGTTATGTAAATGTTCCTTAACATATGTAATTTAGATTTGAACCAATAGATCACATGAATCATGAGTGGAACTTAGATTAAATGGAGCTCGAAAGTAGGCACTTTCGAATCGCACAGGTTTTGAAAACCGAAAACGTTCTCGACGACAAGAACTTTGTAAGCCCGCATCTTCATGATGTGTTGATGTATGACCTAGATATTTGTTGATAGTTGTAGTATTACATATTTACTACAATATCAAGGCTTGAGATAACCCGAAACATGATCGGGGATCAGAATTAATCTTTGGTCAAACCATGACCCTTGAGAACCGGCCTGTCAGTTGTTCTTGAGGCTCAAGATCACCAACATAGACGGTTACTGTCGCTATAGGCTATAACGACAGTTTTTATTATTTTTATTTTCTAATTTTCTGAAAATTGGTTTAAAATAGAAAATAAATTCTAAAAATTACAAAAAATGGTTTTAAAAAATATTTTAATTATGAAAAATAATTTTTGACTATTTAGGATATTTTTCATTAATATTTATAAATATTTGAATATTAATGATATTTAATTTATTTAATTAGTATATTAAATAAATTAGAGAAAAATAGTTTTAATATTATAAAAAAGAATTTTAAATAAGAACAAAAGTGTTTAAAATATTTTGAGTTATAAAATATAACTTTTAATATTTTTAGAGAATTTTCATTAATAATTTAATAATAATGATATTAGTTTTATTTAATTATTATATTAAATAAATGAATTAAAAAATTAATATATATAAAAATCATTTTAAGTAAGAATAAAGTATTTAAAAATATTTTGAGTTATAAAATATAAATTTTAATATTTTTAGAGAATTTTCATTAATAATTTAATATTAATGATATTAGATTTATTTAATTATTATATTAAATAAATGAGTTAAAAATGATTTTAATATTATAAAAATCATTTTAAACAAGAATAAAGTGTTTAAAAAATTTTGAATTATAAAATATAATTTTCAATATTTTTGAAAAATTCTCATTAATAAATTAATATTAATGATATTATATTTTTTTAATTATTAAATTAAATAAATGATGGAAAAATGATTTTATTAATTTAAAAATCATGTAAAATGAGAAAAATGATTTTAAAATATTTTAATTTATAATTAATGACTTTTAATATTTTGATGATAATTTCATTAATATTTAAATATTAATGGTGATGGTTTAAAAATGATTTTAATTATTTTAAAAATCATTTAAGTAGAATATTAATGATTTAAAAATATTTTAAGTTATTAACAATAACTTTAATATTTTGACAAATATGTCCTTAATATTTTTATGTTATTAAATATTAATGATAATAAGATTATTTGATATTTAAATCATTTAAAAATGATTCCAGTGTTTGAAAAATTATTATAAATTATAATAATTCTTTATAAATTATTAAAAACTTCCGAAAACTATTATAAATGATATCTAATTTATCTAAAATAATATTGAAGCTTTGAAACTGAGTTTAATTGACAATATAAGTGTTAATTGTCGGATAGGGTGACCAAGGCACCGAGAATAGACCGCAGTCCAACCAGACCAAACTAGTTAAACTTGTTGAGTGTTTATATAGATTATAAACACTGATGTGACTATGTGGTAATGTGCCTAGGAGAAAGATTGATTGTGAATTACAGTATTGCGTGTTATAAATTATTGTGCTAATTATGAGACCGATATTGTGATTATAGGTCTTGTGAACCCAGATAAGTATATTATGTAATAGTAATCAACACGGAAGGCAAGTTTCCTAACTCAACCTTGAGTTACATCTGTTTAATTATTATGGTGGTTAATTATTGTTGATTAGACCACGTCTGAGAATTATTGTTGATTATTCGCAGTTAGTGTATGTTTATTAATGCAAATTGAATTAGTGATTCTGAGAATATATTTGGAGAATAACTGTTGTTGGATATTTACATCCGTAGAAGCTATTAGTGATTGCAAATAGTATAGATAATTCCTTCCTATTATTGAATCGTGTTGAGATGTGTCTTAGCTAATTATTCTGGTTAGACGAACATTTGTTAGAACTTGATAGGTTCGAGAAGAAAAGAGAATTCAATTATTATTGATTGATCGATGCCAATTATTTCGGCTAGATCAAAAAAGAAAACATGATAGGTTTGAGAAGAGAAGAGAATAGAAGTGATTAGATATTGAAATCATTGTATTTTATTGTTAAATCAAATTCTGATTCAAAGACTGAGAAGAACAACCTTTTATATAAAGGGAATATTTTTGGTCGTATATTCGACCTTTGCGCGCGTTTTAAGTATTATACATAATATAGGGTATAATAAAGCTGATCACTTGTTATACTTGCAGAGGGGTATGATTTAATCTTTATGGTTATCTGATACACCTAGGTATATATCAAAGTAAATCTTTGATAGCTACTTGAGAAGAGAAGTTCTACATCCTTTGTGATCACTCATTATAAACTCTAGAAAATATTTCCATCTTGTTATTCAATTGAATATTGTAGAGACTTTGAAAGCGTTGTAATCTTTCATTATCGAATTCTTGTGTTGCATAGGTTGCGAGAAGAGTTGTTAGTGATTAATGAATTGTTCAGCTATTTCAAAGTTCCCCGAACTTTGGTGTCATTCTATCAAAATAGATAGTCTATTTTTCTTGATTCTTATACATTCATTGTATGTCTTAACTTGCGGGGCAAATTTGTTGCTCACCCTTGCTAAATAAAACATTTCAGCTAGGAACGAAGTGGCTGGAGGTGCTAAGAAGAACAAAGGCAAAGGCATGTTGCTGGAATAGTTTAATGAACATTATTATTATGTTGTTTTGTAAACCATTTTTGTATATCTAAAGGGTATGTTTGTAATGTTAAGGTTAGATAACTTGGGATGAATGTATTAACTATATCAGTTAATGTGGTGTAATATTTTATTCATCAGTGAATGGGTAGTTAGATGTTAATTATATTGTGGATCATGAGCACCAAACTCGGGGGTCAGGTAACTCGGATTTGGGGGCGTCATAAGTTGGTATCAAAGCTATAGGTTATAAACCTTAAGTAGGGTGGGGGAAAACCCTAGGATTATAACCATAAGCAAAATCTAGAATACTCATTTAGAGTACTAAGTGAGAGATTGATAAAGCGTATCGATAGTGAGATATGTGGACACATATTGTGAGAAGTTCGTACTGGTGAAGTAATAATCAAGTTATTTAAACTGATAGTAGGATATCTAGAGAAGATGAAATGAGTACAGAAGTGCTAGCGGCTGTTGCACCATTTCTAGTAGCTGAGGTGCCAACGCAAAATGAGTCAGTTGAAAAAGTGGGATAAGATAAACCTATGGTCAATCTGGAAAGTGATCATGATGATTATCCCGAGATGTATCTGAGTGATGATGATGAGGCAGAGTCCGAAGAAGTGAAGGTGGAGAAAGTGAATAAGACTAAAGTTGGAGAGAAAGATCAAGAATCTGCAGAAGTCCAAGAACTTCGGAGTAAAGTATTTATCTTGGAGGAGTTATGGAAAACGGAGCGAGCATTACGCGAAATGACTGAAAAACAGAACAAGTTGAAGGCGTAGGTGGAAAGGATGAAGACTAAAGGTGGTGGATCGTCCGAAGGAACAATCAAGCAGAAGAAAGACAAGAATAAAAGAAAGAGGGACAACGACAGTAATAATTTTGAAAATTCAAACCTGAAGAAGAAGCAAGTCTGTAGCAAGTGTGGGAATACTCACGTGGGAGAATGCATGATGTGGAAGAACGTGTGCTTCAATTATAAGCAGGAAGGACATATTTCCCTACATTGTCCTAAGCCGAATATGAGGAAGTGTTTTTCATGTGGGAGAACTGGTCACGGATTCAACAAGTGTCCCAGTAAGAAGAAGACTGGTGAACGAAGTGGACGGTAGATAGCTTAAGTTTAAACAAAATTATCTTTTGATAGTGTGTGATATTAATGGTTGTAATATCGAGAAAGATGTGTGAACATATGTAAATATATATATATATATATATATATGTTTGTATGAATGAAATCTTTATTTTCTATATGAATATAAGATTAAGATTAATTTTGAGTTCTTAAAACTCATACTTATGGTAAGTTCATGACTCATAATTATATGAAATGTGTTGAACCCCTTAGCGAATGGATGCCAAAGGTCTGACTAGGATAAGTTTATAAACTCATATAATTGTGGCAAGTTCCTAAACCCCTAGGTGTGGTAAGTTTGATGAACTGGGAATAGTTACGCGTGAATGAAGAATTAAGACTTTTTGTTTAAAGTCGGAGAATTACAACTTTTGTTTAAATTTGTGTTGTTAATCTCGATATTATTTAAAAAAGGATAGTGTTATGTGTTATGTGCTAAATGTATTGTGTGCTATTTGAATAAATATGCAATTATATGAGATTTTTTTTTAATTCTTATTGTGTTATTAATAAGAATTTGTATAGAAAAGGAGAATTAATGTAAGATTTTTACCAGATAATGCCGCCAAGGAAGGGAGGTCTAAAGGGAAATATGGAAGAACAATTTTTGAATCTGAAGTAGAAGAATATGATAGTGACAGAATATTTTGTCAAGTTCAATGAGTTAGCTAAATTTGCTCCACATCGAGTGGACACTGAGGAGCTTAAAGCACGATGTTTTAGGAACGGATTGAAATCGTTGGTACTCGAGAAGTTAGATGTGCTGCAAATTAATTCATTTTCAACTTTATTAGAAAAAGCCATTATCGCTGAGGGAGAAATTGAAGCTGTATTAAAGAATAGTCAAGTATAAAGAAAGGAGGCAGAAGGAAATAATGTAATAGGTGGTAGTGGAGGTAGTGATCTTAATAAATGTAAGAGGGATGGTGATGTTAATTCAGGAAATAATCCAGAAGAGATTAGGAAGAAAGGTGCGCCGTGTGCAGTTCGCGAGAAGCATCATCAAGGAGTTTGTTTGAAGAAATAAAGAGTTTGTTATAACTGTCGCCAAAAGGGACACATGTCTCCCGAGTGTCCCATTCCAAAGAAGACACAAGGTTATTTTGCGTGTGGATCGACCGATCATCTGGTTTGGAATTGTCCGAAGAGAAACGTGGAGAAGGAAAGTGTCAACAAGGGAACCAATATCAGAACAATATAGATTAAAGAATCAGCTCAGCAGGGAAGACCAACATCATTTACTTTTAGCATGATAATTCTAGACCCAGAGGCTACACAGGAGTTAGTGGCGACAGGTAATGATTTCGCTTAGAAATTAAATTACGCGAGAAATATGAGTTAGATATCGCTGTGAATTGTTTTCTTTTATAGATCCAAATCACAAGTTAAAATTTGAGACACAAATTATATTGTGTTGATAATAATGAATTGATGATACAACTTTAAAAGGTTGTAGAGGATAAGAAAGCAGTGATTATAAGGACGAAATCCTTATAAGGAAGAGAGAATGTAATAACCCGGGATTTCAAAGAATCCAATTTTTTCGAATAAATTTTTTTTATTTAATATTAATATTGACTGTTAATATTGTACTGTGTATCTGTGATACGAGTTTTAAGAAGTGGTCAATTTATGTATTGACTAAAAAATAATAGTAGAGTTGTGCTTAACATCTTTAGAAACCCTAACCTTAATTCTAAATGGGGATTCGATAGAAAATATAATTAAAATTATTGTATTGATGAGTACGTGTTTGTACTGTATAGAGTTAATGATCAATGATTGCTCGGGTAGGATACAATATTAGTAAACCCTAATAAGGGATTACAAACCCTAATCTCAGGTTTAAAAACCCTAACATACAATTAGGAACCCTAAACGAAAGTCGGGAATCCCTAATTTCATATTCGAGAATCCTAAACCCTAATTAGGAAACCCTAATCCTAATTAGCAAGCCTAATGTGATTATTAAAATTTAATGTGATTAGAAAATCTTTTTATAATTAAGAAACCCTAATTATGGCTAAGAAATCTTAATTTTCTAATTAAAACCTTAATTGGAAATTTAAGAAATTATTGTCGTAAAACCTAAGGGTTAGAACCTTAGGGTTAAACCTTAAGGGTTAAACCCTAAGGGTTTGGCAAGTTACCTTTATGCCATTAAAATTATATTGCAAATGTCCAAAATACCCTTTTTCATTTCTTTAATTGGTAACTTGTAAAAATTGCCAACAACTTTAATTGGTGACCTAATAATTTGACTTTGTGACTACAAATCTCCAGCCAACCAGCCAAATATTGAAAGTAGTATGCACACAAGCCAATCATGTTTGATAATAAAGCATATACTTTGTAACAATCTTATTTATTTATTAATAAAAAATATTAATTTATTAAAGGCTTTTAATTATCTACATGATGTTGTTTTATAATATGTGATAAACCCATAGTTTTAAGCAATGCTTTTAGAATAATGATGATGATCATTCTAATGAGATCTAAATTCTTAAAAAGCTTAAAACTAAAATAGTTCCCAATCGTTAGATTACTAAATTGGGGATTAGTGAATCCAGATAGATTGGTACATACGTTGCTCGCTCATTGGATGAGGATGATTGATCTCATGATCATTTGTGTGGAACACTAAAAGCAAGTATGTAGGTGCTTATTGGAGAATAAGTTTCTTTGAGCGTTGGCTCGCTAAGGAATACCTAATGGAGTTTTACTTGTCTGTCAATAGGAATTCCTGTAGTGATAGTAGTACAAGTGATCCTTGGACTTAAGATCATCATAGTATTTTGTGTATGATGAGTTATACTTTGACTTATTCCTTAAGACACTTAGGGTATATCAAAGGGTATGCTTGGGTATAATAAGTTGTACATGGAAATAATGTATAATCAATAAAGAATCTACCGCTTCTAGTAAAAGAAGAGAAATGTCCTATGTGATTCGATAAATGACAACTCAGTAGTCCTTGGCCAAGGCAGAATAAAATTAGAAAGGAGTTTCTAATTTTCATTATTTGGAGTTGTGCATTTAAGAGTCGAAATACATATAATTAAATAAAATAAGACTTGACAGTAATTCCATGTCTTATATTTATTTGAGACATTGTATGGTGGAAGGATTGAACTGTACGGTAACTATTAACTCAAAGATTCTTTTATGATTAATGTTGAAATCTATATTATCTGAAAAGTCGTTGATCGCTAGGGAGGCTTATCCCTATTGTAGAATAAATATTATTTATTTAAATAAATTAATCGTTTAATTTATTTATTTAAATAAGATTAGAATTGTTCTAATTGATTTATTCACAAACGGTTTAATATGGAGAACCTAAAGGGTCACACCATAAAGGAAGAATAATTATTTAAGAAGTTAATGGCATAATCGTAATAATATGTTAAGTATATTTAATTTAATCTATGGTTATAGAATAAATTAAATAGGTTAATATTATTATTTAATATTTTAAAAATATTAAATATAAATTAATAAGATGAGTATTATTAATATTATTACAATTATTATTATTTTAATTTCTAAAAGAGTTTAGGAATTAATTTAATAAAAGTACTCTCATATATTCCTAATAAGATTAGGAGGTAAATTAATTAAAAGATTTTAATTAATTATTCCTAATAAGATTAGGAGCCTAATTAATTAAAATAAAATCTAATTCCTTAATTGTTAAGGAGGGTTGCCTACATCTATAAATAAGAGGAGTCTTATTATGGGTGTAGTGGTTGTTGACTTTTTCACAACACACGTAATTCCAATAGTTGGGAGAGTACACTTTTTCTATTGAGATAGAAAACTAGGATTTTGTCAAACACCCATCTTCTTGAATCTTTATTCTTTCTTGGTGGATCACCTCTAGATGTCAAACACTTGCATGACTAACGTTGATCAAAGGTAGGAACCTAACCCGGTGGATTCAAGTTGAACGCGAAAAGGATTGGAGGTGAACTTGTACCTGAGGAAGCTCGAATCTTCAAGGGTATGATTCTTGTTCTTCATATCTTTTCGTTTAATTAATAATTGCGTATAAAGGATGATCCGGGTATATAATTTGTAAAATTTTAAAACTCTGATTTTTACACGTTTCCGCTTATTTTGTGCAATTTAATTGCGTTAATGAATATTACAAACCAAACAATGGCATCAGAGCCAAACCTTTATGCGAATTATTAATTATATTAATTTGATATGTATATTAATATGTGTTTAAAATAATTTAATTGGGCATAATTTTATTGTACAAAATTTATTTATAAAAAAAAAAAAAAAAAAACCGAAATTATTTTTTCCCTCGGAAATCTGTTATATTGCGGACTCGTGGAAAAGAATGAATGATTCACGTGAGTCTAAGTTGCAAGTGATTCTCTTTTAAAAAATCCTGCAGTGTGGACAAGGGGCAATCATGTTAACAAGTAAAAGAAATTCAAGGGAACTTACATAGCGCACGGAAATCAAGGGATTCAAGTATCAGGATTCAGTAATTATATATATATATTATATATATATATATATATTAACGGTTAATATATATGTATTATATATATATATATATATATTATTTTTAATTATTTTATAATTAAAATAAAAGTTTATTTTAATTTTTAAAAAAAAGTTTATTTTAATTTTAAAATAAAAAGGTTTATTTTAATCTTAAAATTGAAATTTCATGCTAACTAATTAGAGTTGGAATTGGATTCCATGATAACTAATTGGAGTTGAAATTGGATTCTATGTTTCCTTAAATAAAATAGTTTATTTAGATATGAAATAAGATTTCATATCATTCAAAATAAAAGAGTTTATTTGTGAATAGGAAAAAGAATCAGTCTTTCCTTAAATAAAGGAGTTTATTTAGATATGAAATAAGATTTCATATTATTCAAAATAAGGAGTTTATTTGTGAATAGGAAAGAGAATCCGTGTTTCCTTTAATAAATGAGTTTTTTTTTACATGGAATTGGATTCCATAATTAATTAAAATAAAGGAGTTTATTTTGATTAAAAATTTTGACTAAAATAAAATAGTTTATTTTATTCAAAATTGGATAAATTAAAATAAAATAGTTTTATTTTAATTTAAATTTGGATTAAAATAAAGGAGTTTATTTTTATTCAAAATTAGATTTTATACTAACTAAATTTTACCATTAAATGATATCAATATATATATATATATATATATATATATATATATATATATTGAATGTTTATTATTCATGAGATGAATATTATTTATTGATGCATATAGTGATGTGTATGATAATAAATGGGATTGATTATGGACTATTGATCAATGTGATTGGATTTTATTTTAGTTGGATGCTTGAATGTATGAGTTTTATTAAATGGGGTTTGCGTACCTCGTCTTCTCTAATTTTTTCTTAATATAAATTCTAACTCCCTCCTATGTACTTCCCCTTGACTGCTGATCAATGTTTCTATTTATTTTAAATAGTTTTGTAATAGGAATAGTTAGAATTAATTTTGAAGAATTAGAGATCAAGGAGCAAGGAGTGCTTGAAGACCCGTTTGTAATGGAGCCCGGGTTTAAATGTAATAGTTATGTTTAAATATTATTTCTTGCACCCCTAGGGTTTGACCTTTTGGTTCACTTGGTGGCTCTAGTGAACCAAACTAGAATAAAAGTCCATAATCAATCCGGGTAGAATATAGTATTATATACGTGCATGCTTATACTATATATATTATATATTATGCAAACATGTTTCGCATGTTAATTAATATGAAGCGTATTTTATATATATATATATATATATATATGTGTGTGTGTGTGTGTGTGTGTTTGTGTGTGTGTGTGTGTGTGTGTGTGTGCATGCGCGCTAAACAAGATGAGACAAATTAATAACAAACCCCTCAAATATTTTATATTAAGTCCTAAGCGTTCAAAGATATTTGGAATATCGAACGTCGCCTTCTAGCATGATAAAATTAATAGATTATTAAATATTTAATATGAGTTTGTTGTGTCACCACAAAGCAAGTATTAAGTATTTAAGATATTAATTTATCACATTTGATACTTATAAAGAAAATTGAACAATATTATTTTGTTGTGTCACCACAAGGACAATATTTTTCTTTTTTGAATATATAGAATGCTAGGTTGGACTTAACTTGGATCATTTTAGTTCGGATGTGCACACACTTGACCATTATGATCTAAGAGGCAAAATACAAGGAGTTGCATAGTTGATGTAATTGACAAAAGTTGTCTACCTATTTATTTATATATAGTTTGTTGTGTCACCACAAGGCTATATAAATTTGAAATGAGATTCTTATTCTCACTAACAAATCTTTAATTAGATTTTGCCGAACTATATATATTGAGGGTAATATAGTTTGAAGAAAATAGTGGGAGATACCAATTTAAAACAAGACCTAATTTATTTTGGTAATTAATAAAAGAATGTATGCTAAAATATTGTTAATTACAAATTCATTTATAGAATTTTATAATGTCTAAAATTACTATCACTGCGTAGCATATTAGATGCTAAATTAATCGGACAGAATTAAACAGATTGGTTAAGAAATTTGAGAATAGTTCTCATGTCTGAAAAGCTATCTTATGTCCTTAATACGCCTATCCCTGCAATGGTTGCAGACAATGCCTCTGAGGAAGAGATTGCTATTTTAAAAATTGGCAAGATGATGCATAGTTGGCTCAATGCATCATGCTCGCATCCATGAGTAACAAGCTTCAGCGTCAGCATGAAACTATGGATGCTCTTACTATATTCCTGGACATCAAGTAGTTGTGGTGAAGAAAGTAGGACTGATAGATATCAGATATCTAAGGAGCTCTTCCGATCTAGAATAACCGATGACACTACAGTACAGACACAAGTCCTTAACATAATCAATTTGATTGATCAATTAGGGCAACAGGTTTTGTCATGGATGGAGAGTTGAGCCAAGATTTGATCTTCCACTCACTCCCAGACTCCTTTCATAATTGTTGTGAATTTTTTATATGAACAAGCTAGATATCAGTCTCGCTGATTTGCTTAACATGTTGAAAATGTTGAGAGTGACTTTCCAACCAAAAAATATCATGTCTTACTCGTAGGGGCCAAAGGATCTTCTGAAAAGAAGAACAATTCAAAGAAGGTAAATAGAAAGGCAAAAACAAAGGATAATAAGAACAAAATCGATCTGAGATAGCAAAGGGTTTGCTTCCCTTTGCAATAAGCTTTGGACCTTTGGAAAAGAAACTACGAGAAGTATCTTGTAGAGGCTAACTAGAAGAAGCTTAGTGAAGCTTCGATTAAAATACAATTTTGTTCATGATTTAAAATAAATTTTTCTTTAAGTCGAGGTTCTACTTGGGTATTGGATACCGACTTTGGTTATCATAAATATAGATTTATGAAGGGACAAAATAGAAGTAGAAAGCTAAATAAATATAAGTAATCCTATGTGTGTGAAATGAAGTAAAGGTTGCTACATTAGCCATAGGAACTTATAGTTTAGCACTGCCTACGGAAAAATCTATTAAGTCAATAAGTTGTTATTGTATTCCAGTACTTGTTAGAAACATTATTTCTATTTTTGGACAATGAAATCTTTGGTATTATATTTAAGAACAATTGTTGTTCTATTTATAATAATAATGTTTTGTATAGAACTGGGATTTTGTATACATGACTTACGTGAAAATATATTTTGCAAATTGAACAAACTAGTATAAGAAAAGGAGATGATCATTCAAAGAGATGAATGTGTGTATTTGCTGAAATACAAGTGTGAATTATTTGAAATGTTCAAAGAATTCAAAAGTGAAATAAATTGGCAAAGTATTAAGATTATTTGATTAGATCAAGGAATAAATACTTGTGAAATAAGTTTTAGATCATCTCAAATGGTTTTCTCATAATGGACGCCTCCTGATACCCAATAATTGATTGAAGTGTCTGAAAGAAAAAATCGTACCTTGTTAAACATGGTACGGTCCATAATGATTTTACCAACATTCTAGTATCCTTCTAGGGTCATGCCCTAGAAATGACTGCATATCTACGAAAAAGGTAACCTCAAAATCCGGCCCCAAGACTCCATAAAAGTTATGGACAGGGAGGATTCCTAATCATAAGTATGTTAAGATAAGGGTTGTCCAACTTATGTGAAAAGGTTTCAAAGGTTAAGCTTGGGACAAAATTTGTCAAGTACAATTTGTGGGACATCCTAAAATAAATTTAGGGTATATGTTCTATAATCCTACTTAGTAAAAGATGTTTGTTGCAAAACACGTTTCCTTCTAAGATAAAGGTGTTTATCATCGAAGGGGCTAGTGGCAGGATAATAGATCTTAAAGAGTTCAAGAACCACAAAACACTATAAGTCAAATAAGAGGAACCTGTAGATAGACCTATTGTACCACAACTGAATCGTAAGTCTAGAATAGTACCGAAGATACCTGGGAGGTATGGATTCATCATAGATGATAATGATGAGGTACACATCATAGAAGATGATGATCTAGTTACATACGATGAGGTATAAGTTGTAGACACTCAGAGAAATGGATTGAAGCAAGCTTCTCAAATATGGAACATTCATTTTGATGAGACAATCAAAAGAGTTTGATTTTATCAAAAACAAGAATGAACCTAATGTGTACAAAAGGGTCAGTAGGAGCGTTGTGAAATTTCTAGTATTATATGTTGATATATTACGGATAAAGAATGACATACTAATGCTACAATCAGTAAAGATAAAGTTATCTAAACATTCCTCCACGAATGATTTGGGAAGAGTATCGTTATTGGGGATACAAATCTATATAGATAGATTTAATAAGATTCTCGACTTAACCCAAGGAACGTATATTCATTTGATGCTAAAGTTGTTTAGCATGGCAAACTCCAAGAGATGTTTCATGTTGATGGAGTGTATCTCTCTTAATAGTCCCCATAGACTCCTGAAAAGAGAGATTGCATGAGTAACTATCATGTATGCAATGAAATGTACGGGACCTGATGTTGATCGATCGTATTACGAGAAGATCAACATCGAACGGTGAAAAACATCTTAAGTACTTAACCGGTACTAAGGATGTGATTTAAATTTATAGTGGGTCTAAATTAAAACTAGAGGTCTTAACAGACTCAAGTTTTTCAGACAGACCAAGACGACAGAAAATCCACTTTAAGGTAAAGTGTTACCTTGAACGGTGGTGCAGTGAATTGGAAAGGTTCCAAATAGCAAAGAGTTGCTAGTTTAGTGATAAAGACAAAGTATATAGCTGTAAATGAAGCTGCAAGTTGATTGTTTGGATGATAAGTTAATTACAGAACTAGGAATAGTTCCTAAGTCTCATCTTGGATCTAAACATGTGTTGTGGCAATTTCATTTGATTATAGGAATCATTGAAAGATGGGAAATCACTATAGAGATAGTGGACTCTCAAGAACAACATTACGTATCCATTAACTAAAGCTTATCCAACAACAGGATAATCGTCACTTAGAGAAGAAGGGTATGAGATACCATGCCGATTGGCTTTAGTGCAAGTGGGAGATTGAAAGTAGTATGCACACAAGCCAATCATGTTTGATGATAAAGCATATACTTTGTAACAATCTTATTCATTTATTAATAAAAAATATTAATTTATTAAAGGCTTTTAATTATCTACATGATGCTGTTTTATAATATGTAATAAACCTATAGTTTTAAGCAATGCTTTTAGAATAATGATGATGATCATTCTAATGAGATCTAAATTCTTAGAAAGCTTAAAACTAAAATAGTTCCCAATCGTTAGATTACTAAATTGGGGATTAGTGAATCCAGATAGATTGGTACATACGTTGCTTGCTCATTGGATGAGGAAGATTGATCTCATGATCATTTGTGTGGAGACACTAAAGCAAGTGTGTAGGTGCTTATTAGAGAATAAGTTTCTTTGAGCGTTGGCTCGCTAAGGAATACCTAATGGAGTTTTACTTGCTGTCAATAGGAATTCTGTAGTGATAGTAGTCTAAGTGATCCTTGCACTTGAGATCATCATAGTATCTTGTGTATGATGAGTTATACTTTGACTTATTCCTTAAGACCCTTAGGGTATATCAAAGGGTATGCTTGGGTATAATAAGTTATGCGTGGAGATAATGTATGATCAATAAAGAATCTACCGCTTCTAGTAAAGAAGAGAAATGTCCTATGTGATTTGATAAATGACAACTCAAGTGAGTCCTTGGCGAATGCGAAATAAAATTAGAAAGGAGTTTCTAATTTTCATTATTTGAAGTTGTGCATTTAAGAGTGAAAATACATATAATTAAATAAAATAAGACTTGTGGTAATTCCATGTCTTATATTTAATTGGGACATTGTATGGTGGAAGGATTGAGCTGTACGGTAACTATTAACTCAAAGATTCTTTTATGATTAATGTTGAAATCTATATTATCTCGGAAAGTCGTTGATCATTTAGGGAGGCTTATCCTATTGTAGAATAAATATTATTTATTTAAATAAATTAATCGTTTAATTTATTTATTTAAATAAGATTAGAATTATTCTAATTGATTTATTCACAACCGGGTTTAATATGGAGAACCTAAAGGGTCACACCATAAAAGGAAGAATAATTATTTAAGAAGTTAATGGCATAATCGTAATAATATGTTAAGTATATTTAATTTAATCTATGGTTATAGAATAAATTAAATAGGTTAATATTATTATTTAATATTTTAGAAATATTAAATATAAATTAATAAGATGAGTCTTATTAATATTATTACAATTATTATTATTTTAATTTCTAAAAGAGTTTAGGAATTAATTTAATAAAAGTACTGTCATATATTGCTAATAAGATTAGGAGGTAAATTAATTAAAAGATTTTAATTAATTATTCCTAATAAGATTAAGAGCCTAATTAATTAAAATAAAACCCAATTTCTTAATTGTTAAGGAGGGTTGCCTACATCTATAAATAAGAGGAGTCTTATTATGGGTGTAGTGGTTGTTGACTTTTTCACAATACACGTAATTCCAATAGTTGGGAGAGTACGCTTTTTCTATAGAGATAGAAAACTAGGATTTTGCCAAACACCCATCTTCTTGAATCTTTATTCTTTCTTGGTGGATTACCTCTAGAGGCCAAACACTTGGGTGGCTAACGTTGATCAAAGGAAGGAATCAAACCCGGTGGATTCAAATTGAACGCGAAAAGGATTGGAGGTGAACTTGTACCTGAGGAAGCTCGAATCTTCAAGGGTATGATTCTTGTTCTTCATATCTTTTCGTTTAATTAATAATTACGCATAAAGGATGATCCGGGTATATGGTTTGTAAAATTTTAAAACTCTAATTTTTATACGTTTCCGCTTATTTTGTGCAATTTGATTGCGTTAATGAATATTACAAACCTAACAAATATATCATATCTTAGCAACATATTATAATATATATAGATTAAGAAATAGAAAGTGTACAAAACTTGGCTCATTTTTCACCTAAGCTCTCACTAACTCCTTTTATCTCTAAACCTCCGAAATTGCTAAGTATATCAGTCCCTAAAACACCCCCTTGATCATTAAGATCAGCTTAGTAGAGCAAGGATCAAAGATTAAACTAGAAGGTATAAAACCCTAATTCATATTTTGATCATGTATTCTAAGATAGAGTTCATGTTTTTGTGTTTATATAAGTGTTGTATGATATTTTTAGATGATCTATGATGATCCATCACGGATCCATAACATCAAAAGGCTTTAAAATGAAGTTTTCAAAACTTGTCCATGAACCCTAGAAAGTCGTCTGACAAGCTAATGTTAGTGGCTTCAGATCTTTCCCTGCTCATGATTTGTAATGTTTTATGTTTTAGATCTATAGCTTGATATGTGTTCTTTGTTCTGCAAGTGAAATCACAGTCATTTGATGTCTAGATTTCATGTTATAGTTGGTCAAAGTGAGTTGACCAAGCATGACCGAAGCTTTCTGGGTAACCCAGAAAGTGTGAACCAGCGTCTGACAACCTTTTCATATACCTTGATCTGTCAGTTGTTAAGTGTTATGATAATGTGTTTGTATCTAGTTTGTAGCCTGTAATGTGGACTATATATCCTCGCCTTTAGATCCCTTAAAACATCAACTGATCGAGTGTAGTGGACAGTCAAACCAAGCCATCCGGTCATGAAGTTGAGTTTCTGGAATTTCTAGGAACCGTTAAAATAAGCATTCTGGAGATTTAGATGTTGTTGAATTGAGATGTTGTTATTTAAATGTTCCTTGGCATATGTAATTTAGATTTGAACCATTAGATCACATGAGAATCATGAGTGGAACTTAGATTAAATGGAGCTCGAAAGTAGGCACTCGAACTGCCTGGGTTTTTGGAAAACCCAAAAACGTTCTGACAAGAACTTTGTAAGCCCAGATCTTCATGATATGTTGATGTATGACCTAGATATTTGTTGATAGTTGTAGTATTACATACTTACTACAATATCAATGCTTGAGATGACCCAGAACATGATCAGACTGTAAATTAATGCTGGTCAAACCATGACCCTTGAGAACCGGCCTGTCAGTGTTCTTGAGGCTCAAGATCACCAACATAGACGGTTACTGTCGCTATAGGCTATAACGACAGTTTTTATTATTTTTATTTTCTAATTTTCTGAAAATTGGTTTAAAATAGAAAATAAATTCTAAAAATTACAAAAAATGGTTTTAAAAAATATTTTAATTATGAAAAATAATTTTTGACTATTTAGGATATTTTTCATTAATATTTATAAATATTTTAATATTAATGATATTTAATTTATTTAATTAGTATATTAAATAAATTAGAGAAAATAGTTTTAATATTATAAAAAAGAATTTTAAATAAGAACAAAGTGTTTAAAAATATTTTGAGTTATAAAATATAACTTTTAATATTTTTAAAAATTTTAATTAATAATTTAATATTAATGATATTAGATTTATTTAATTATTATATTAAATAAATGATTTTAAAATGATTTTAATATTATAAAAATCATTTTAAATAAGAATAAAGTGTTTAAAAATATTTTGAGTTATAAAATGTAAATTTTAATATTTTTAGAGAATTTTCATTAATAATTTAATATTAATGATATTAGATTTATTTAATTATTATATTAAATAAATGAGTTAATAATGATTTTAATATTATAAAAATCATTTTAAATAAGAATAAAGTGTTTAAAAATATTTTGAATTATAAAATATAATTTTCAATATTTTTGGAGAATTCTCATTAATAAATTAATATTAATGATATTAGATTTATTTAATTATTAAATTAAATAATTGATGGAAAAATGATTTTATTAATTTAAAAATAAGAAAAATGATTTAAAATATTTTAAGTTATAATTAATGACTTTTAATATTTTGATGATAATTTCTTTAATATTTAAATATTAATGGTGATGGTTTAAAAATAATTTTAATTATTTTAAAAATTATTTAAGTAGAATATTGATGATTTAAAAATATTTTAAGTTATTAATAATAACATTAATATTTTGACAAATATGTTATTAATATTTTATATTATTAAATATTAATGATGATAAGATTATTTGATAGTTAAATTATTGAAAAATGATTCCAGTGTTTGAAAAATTATTCTAAATTATAATAATTGTTTATAAATTATTAAAAACTTTCGAAAAATATTATAAATGATATCTGATTTATCTAAAATAATATTGAAGCTTTGAAACCGAGTTTAACTGACAATATAAGTGTTAATTATCGGATAGGGTGACCAAGGCACAGAGAATAGACCGCAGTCCAACGAGACGAAACTAGTTAGACTTGTTAAGTGTTTATATAGATTATAATCACTGATGTGACTATGTGGTAATGTGCCTAGGAGAAAGATTGACTGTGAATTACAGTATTGCGTGTTATAAATTATTGTGCTAATTATGAGACCGATATTGTGATTATAGGTCTTATGAACGCAGATAAGTATATTGTGTAGTAGTAATCAACGCGGAAGGCAAGTTTCCTAACACAACCTTGAGTTACATCTGTATAATTATTATGGTGGTTAATTATTGTTGATTAGACCACGTCTGAGAATTATTGTTGATTATTCGCAGTTAGTGCATGTTTATTAATGCAAATTGAATTAGTGATTCTAAGAATATATTTGGAGAATAATTGTTGTTGGATATTTACATCCGTAGAAGCTATTAATGATTCCAAATCGTACAGATAATTCCTGCCTATTGTTGAATCGTGTTGAGATGTGTCTTAGCTAAGTATTCTGGCTAGACGAACATTTGTTAGAACTTGATAGGTTCGAGAAGAGAAGGGAAGAGAATTCAATTATTATTGATAGATCATTGCGAATTATTTTGGCTAGATCAAAAAAAGAAAACTTGATAGGTTTGAGAAGAGAAGAGAAGAGAAGTGATTAGATATTGAAATCATTATATTTCGTTGTTAAATCAAATTCTGATTCAAAGACTGAGAAGAACAACCTTTTATATAAAGGGAACATTTTTGGTCGTATATTCGGCCTTTGCGCGCGTTTTAAGTATTATGCATAATATAGGGTATAATAAAGCTGATCACTTGTTATACTTGCAGAGGGTTATTATTTAATCTTTATTGTTATCTGATACACCTGGGTATATATCAAAGTAAATCTTTGATAGCTACTTGAGAAGAGAAGTTCTAGATCCTTTATGATCACTCAGCATAAACTCTGGAAAATATTTCCATCTTGTTATTCAATTGAATATTGTAGAGACCTTGAAAGCGTTGTACTCTTTCATTATCAAATTATTGTATTGCATAGGTTGCGAGAAGACTTGTTAGTGATTAATGAATTGTTCAGATATTTCAAAGTTCCCCAAACTTTGGTGTCATTCTATCGAAATAGATAGTCTATTATTCTTGATTCTTATACATTCATTGTATGTCTTAACTTGTGGGACAAATTTGTTGCTCACCCTTGCTAAATAAAACATTTCAGCTAGGAAGGAAGTGGATGGACGTGCTGAGAAGAACAAAGGCAAAGGTATGTTGCTGGAATAGTTTAATGAACATTATTATTATGTTGTTTTGTAAACCTTTTTTGTATATCTAAAGGGTATGTTTGTAATGTTAAGGTTAGATAACCTGGGACGAATGTATTGACTATATCAGTTAATGTGGTGTTATATTCTATTCATCAATGAATGGGTAGTTAGATATTAATTATATTGTGGATCGTGAGCATCAAACTCGGGGGCCAGATAACTCGAATTTGGGGGCGTCACAAGCTCCCCTTCCATGTATGTAGCTAATAGCTTCATCTTCTTCATTGTATGCTGGAAACATTAATTTAAGATGCTTGAGTTTTAGGCCAGTATTCTCAATATTCTCTGTCCTCTCCTCCTAGGTACATCCTCATCCTCTTGCCTTCTAATTATCTCCTTAGCAGCATGATAAGGGTGTTAGGTTTGTAATATTCATGAACGCAATCAAATTGCACAAATAAGAAGAAACGTGTAAAAATCAAAGTTTAAAATTTTACAAACCATATACCTGGATCATCCTTTATACACAATTATTAATTAAACGAAAAGATATGAAGAACAAGAATCATACCCTTGAAGATTCGAGCTTCCTCGGGTACAAGTTCACCTCCAAATCCACCGGGTTTGGTTCCTTCCTTTGATCTACGTTAGCCACCCAAGTGTTTGTCCTCTAAAGGTGATCCACCAAGAAAGAACAAAAATTCAAGAAGATGGGTGTTTGGCAAAACCCTAGTTTTTCTATCTCTCATAGAAAAGGAGCGTACTCTCCAACAATTGGAATAACGTATATTATAAAAAAGTCAACAACAACAACAACGCACCCATAATAAGACTCCTCTTAACAATTAAGGAATTGTGTTTTATTTTAATTAATTAAATTCCTTTAATTAATTACACTCCCAATCTTATTAGGAATAATTAATTAAACTCTTTTAATTAATTAGCCTCCTAATCTTATTAGGATATTTGAGAGTACTTTTATTAATTAATTCCCAAACTCCTTTAGGAATTAGATAATAATAATAATAATAATAATAATAATAATAATAATAATAATAATAATAATAATAATAATAATAATAATAATAATAATAATAATAATAATAAGACTTCTCTTATTAATTTATATTTAATATTTTCAAAATATTAAATAATAAATATTAAGCTATTTAATTTATTCTATCACCATAGATTAAATTAAATATACTTAACTTATTATTACGATTATGCCATTAACTTCTTAAATAATTATTCTTCCTTTTATGGTGTGACACTTTAGGTTCTCCATATTAAATCGGTTGTGAATAAATCAATTAGAATAATTCTAATCTTATTTAAATAAATAAATTAAACTATTAATTTATTTAAATAAATAATATTTATTCTATAATAGGGATAAGCCTCCCTAGCTAGCGATCAACGACTTTTCAGATAATATAGATTTCAACATTAATCATAAAAGAACCTTTGAGTAAATAGTTATCGTACAATTCAATCCTTCCACCATACTGATGTCCCAATTAAATATAAGACATGGAATTCTTTATCAAAGTCTTATTTATTTAATTATATGTATTTCGATTCTTAAATACACAACACCAAATAATGTAAATTAGAAACTCCTTTCTAATTTCATTACGCTTATAACCAAAGACTACTGGTTGTCATTTATCGAATCACATAGGACATTTCTCTTCTTTTACTAGAAAGCGGTAGATTCTTTATTGATCATACATTATCTCCATGTATAACTTATTATACCCAAGCATACCCTTTGATATACCTAAGGGTCTTAAGGAATAAGTCAAAGTATAACTCATCATACACAAGATACTATGATGATCTCAAGTCCAAGGATCACTTGTACTACTATCACTCTGAAATTCCTCTTGACGAACAGAGTAAGTAAAACCATTAGGTATTCCTTAGCGAGCCACGTTCAGATGAACTTATTCTCTAATAAGTACCTACATACTTGCTTTAGTGTCTCCACACAAATGATCATGAGATCAATTATCCTCATCCAATGAGCAAGCAACGTATGTACCAATCTAGCCGGATTTACAAATTCCTAATTTAGTAATCCAATGATTGGGAACTATTTTAGTTTTAAGCTTTCTAAGAATTTAGATCTCATTAGAATGATCATCATCTTATTCTAAAAGCATTGCTTAAAACTATGGGTTTATCACATATTATAAAGCATCATCATGTAGATAATTAAAAGCCTTTAATAAATTAATACTTTTTTTTATTAATAAATGAATAAGATTGTTACAAAGTATATGCTTTATCATCAAACATGATTGGTTTGTGTGCATACTACTTTTAATCTCCCACTTGCACTAAAGCTAATCGTTATGGTATCTTATACTCTTCTTCTCCAAGTGACGATTATCCTGTTGGATAAACTTTAGTAAATTGATATGTAATGTTGTTCTTGAGAGTCCACTATCTCTATATTGATTTTACATCTTTCAATGATTCTTTAATCAAATTAAAGTGTTGCAACACATGTTTAGATCCAAGATGAGACTCAGGAACTATTCCTAGTTCTGTAATGAACTTTTATCCAAACAATAAACTTACAGCTTCATTTACAGCTACATACTTTGTCTTTATCACTAAACCAGCAACTCTTTGCTGTTTGGAACCTTTCTAATTCACTGCACCACCGTTCAAGGTAACGCTTTACCCTATAGTGGATTTTTTCGTCTTGGTTTGTCTGAAAAACTTGAGTCTGTTAAGCCTTCTAGTTTTAATTTAGACCCACCATAAATTTTAATCATATCCTAAGTGCTGGTTAAGTACTTTAAGATGTTTTTCACTGACTCATAGTGAACTTCTCCAGAATATGACTGATCAACATTAGGTCTCGTACATTTCATTGTATACATGATAGTTACTCATGCGATCTCTCTTTTCAGAGTCTTTGGGGACTATTAAGAGAGATACATTCCATGGATCATCAACATGAGACATCTCTTGGAGTTTGCCATGCTAAACGACTTTAGCATCAAATGAATATACGTTCCTTTGGTTAAGTCGAGCATCCTCTTAAATCTATATATATAGATTTGTATCCCCAATTAAGATACTCTTCCCAAATCATTCATGGAGGAATGTTTAGACAAATTCATCTTTACTGATTGTAGCATTGGTATGTCATTCTTTATCCGTAGTATATCAACATATAATATAAGGAATGTCACGACGCTCACATTGACCCTTTTGTACACACTAGGTTCATTCTTATTTTTGATAAAATCAAACTCTTTTGTTTGTCTCATCAAAACGAATGTTCAATATTTGAGAAGCTTGCTTCAATCCATTTTTTGGAGTGTCTACAACTCTTGCCTCATCGTATGTAACTGGATCATCATCTTCTATGATGTGTATCTCATCATCATCATCATCTATGATGAATCCATACCTCCTAGGTATCTTTGGTACTATTATAGATTTACAATTCGGTTGTGGTACAATAGGTCTATCTACAGTTTCCTCTTATTTGACTCATAGTATTTTGTGGTTCTTGAACTCTTCAAGATCTATTATCCTCCCACTAGCCCTTTTAATGATAAACACCTTTATCTTAGAAGGTAACGTGTTTCGCAACAAACACCTTTTCCTAAGTAGGATTATAGAACATATATCCTAAACTTACTTTAGGATGTCCCACAAATTGACACTTGTCAAATCTTGTCCCAAGCTTATCCTTTTGAAACCTTTTTCACATAAGTTGGACAACCCCTTATCTTAACATACTTAAGATTAGGAATCTTCCCTGTCCATAACTTTTATGGAGTCTTGGGGTTGGATTTTGAGGTTACCTTTTTTATAGATATGCAGCTATTTCTAGGGCATTATCCCAGAAGGATACGGGAATGTCGGTAAAATCATTATGGACTGCACCATGTCCAACAAGGTATAATTTTTCCTTTCAGATACATCAATCAATTATTGCGTATCAGGAGGTGTTCTTTGTGAGAAAACCATTTGAGATGATCGAGAAACTCATTGCACAAGTATTCTTTCCTTGATCTGATCAAAGAATCCTAATACTTTGCCAATTTGTTTCACTTCTGAATTCTTTGAACCTTTCAAATAATTCATACTTGTATTTCATCAAATAAAAATATTCAACTCTTTGAATGATCATCTCCCTTTCTTATACTAGTTTGTTCAATTTGTAAAATAAATTTTCACCTAAGTCAAGTATACAAAATCCATTAAGTAATATTCCAGTTCTATACATAAGATTCTTATTATAAATAGAACAAAAATTGTTCTTAAATATAATACCAAAGATTTCATTGTCCAATAACAAAATTAAAATAATGTTTATAACGAGAACTGGAATACAATAACAACTTATTGACTTAATAGACTTGCCCGTAGGCAATTCTAAACAATAAGTTCATATGGTTAATGTAGCAACCTTTGCTTCATTTCCCACACATAGGATTACTTATCTTTGTTTAGCTTTCTACTTCTGCTTGGTCCCTTCATAAATCTATATTTATGATAACCAAAGTTGGTATCCAATACCCAAGTAGAACCTTGACTTAAAGAATAAATTATTTTAAATTATGAACAAAATTGTATTTGTAACCGAAACTTCACTAAGCTTCTTTTGGTTAGCTCTGTAAGATGCTTCTTACAATTTCTTTCCAGTGTCCAGACTTCTTGCAGTGGAAGCAAACTCCTTTGTTATCCGTATCAATTTTGTTCTTATTATCCTTTGTTTATTCCTTTCTATTTACCTTCTTTGAATCGTTCTTCTTTTCAGAAGATCCTTTGGCCCTACCAATAAGACTTGGTCTTTCTTGGTTGGAAACTGACTCTCAACATTTTTCAACATGTTAAGTAAATCAGCGAAGCTGATATCTAGCTTGTTCATATGAAAAATTCACAACAATTGTGAAAGGAGTCCGGGAGTGAGTATAAGTGTGAGACCCCAAATTTTATGAATAAAGATTTAATTTTCTCGATATATATTTTTTTAATATTATGGTGTGGATTTGATATAATGTTATAGTTGTGGGTAATATTAATAATTTTGCAAAGTAAGCAAGTTGTTATATAATATTCGATTAGTCGGGGAATATTCTTTTTGTCGGGGAATATCCGTACGATGGCACAATCATTGGTGGACCCCACAACGGAATTATTGTCGGAGTGAGAAAATGACATAAATATCTTTTTATGAAAATAATGGCGGAAGTTTTACCGTTAACTGTTGAACTACCCTAGTAAAAAGTAAAAATCTGATGTCTGGCATTAGTTGCATAGTAGCACGGTATTGATTATTGGTGCTTATGTGAGAAGTCACTCAGTTTTACTCAATAATTGTTACAGTAATTACTGTTCAATATTTTATTTTATTGGTTCAATAATTGTTGCGTTGATATTTTATATTATTGTTATTTAAATAATTGTCACTGCACAGTATTTCCCATTATCAAATCAATAATTCATATTATTTGAATAATATTATTAGATAGCATTATTGGCAATGTCTAGAAAGTTTTGTCAAGGAGAGGTTTGGTCACCTAATTGCCCGCCAATAAGGACTTTATCGGAAAGCCCCCTCTTTCCCGGAAACGGCCTGGTTGTCATTATTGTGATTCTGTAATATTATTTGTGAATAAGTAATTATTTATTTATATGATAAGGAAATATTTATTTTATGTGGACATAAATGATGGTTAGGAAAATATTTATTTTATGTGGTTATAAATGAAGGAATTAATGTTGAGGTATTTTATTAATATTTTGTCGGATGGGAGGTATTCAAAAACTTAAATCGGTGTTCTTAAAGCTCTATTGCATGAGTTATAATTTTATTCCGACTGTTGGATCGTTGTGAATTTTGGATATGTTATGAATATATAAGTTGATTATATGTCCACAAATTTTGAACCGTTAAAAATTAACGTATCATTTGTTATGAATTTTAGAGGTATTGAAAATCGTCCGTTTGTGGATTTTGGATATTTTTTGTTTGGAATTTGGAAAAACTTTCTTCTGCAAAGTTGTAGAGAATTCGATTTCGTGTGGAATGGATATTAAATTCGTATTTTTCTGATAAAAGGTCTATTTATTATGAATTATTTAAGTTTCAAAAAATAAAATGATTTTTATTAAAATTGGGTGGGACCCACTTTTGTTTTCAACATGTGGGCTGCAAAATTGGTTTTCAAAATTGGCATTCTGGTCTTAGATGGCTGGCATGCGTAGAGAAAAAGAAAGAAATAATAATATTTTATTATTTTAGTCTCCTACGGCGTTTTAGCATTTTCCTATAAATAGGCGATTAAGTTAGAATTAAAAATCACACCAGAAAAAAGTTTTCTTTCTCTCTATATTATCGAGCATATTTTTATGAGTATTTAAATACTTTGAGAGTTGCTATTTAGTGCAGATTTTCTTCGGCTTTACATCCGATATTCCGATCAGAACTACTGTTATTTTGAGGTAAGGGATGTTATTTTCTTCGTAAATGATATTATTCTCTTCAATATCATTATGCCGAAATATTGATATGAATTTTATTGTGAAATTTCTACCTTTTTGTGTCGGGGTTACTATTTACGTATACGACACTATTAGCCGAAAAATGAAATTATCTCTTTTTCATCCCAGATGTCTATTATGGTTACTATCATTGATTGTATCCATATTTCTATCTTTATTCTATACTCATTTGGTTAAAGTTTTAGCTTCTATATTCCATGAAATTAGTAGAATATCCTTGATATTTGCGCTTCATCCAGTATCTTTTCATGGAAATATTATTCTGAGCATTCTTGATAAGTGTTAACTTTTCTTGCCAGAGTACTATTCATGAAATACTATTCATGGGGTACTATTCACTCGAGTACTATTCACCTGGGGTACTATTCATGATAAAAATTGATTCATTTTCGGTCCAATTAATTTTTAGTACAATATTATTCTTAAATTTTACTCCACAAAGCAGTATCATGTTGACAATTTGAACGTTATTGAATTCTGGATAAATTAAATTATAAATCTTTAAAATTTATCCTTGAACTTGTTTTATTAAATTATTATGTCATTGTCATCATCCTCATGCTTATATTGTTATGAAAGTCATCTTTGGCCCGTAGTGCATAGATGGACTTGGTATGATTATGACCAGGGATTATTCGGTATAATCATGATCGTAATGTTACAAATGATGTGATAAAAGTCCTCATTGACCGTAGTGCATTGATGGATAATTTTTGGAATGATTATGGTCATGGATTCTCTTTGGCCAAGGGTGCAAAGATGAATTATTTTATGGTATGATTATGACCGTTGATAAAAACACGATTATCTTTGGCCTGTAGTGCAAGGATAATTCGTGGTCGTGATACTAAGGAATATCCTTGGCCCGTAGTGAAGGGATGATTCGATGATGTGGATTATTTATTAAGCTGAGTCTCAGCGATAAAATTGATGATAATTCTTTTAAATCATAGAAGATAGTAGATTTTATACTCTACTTGACTCTTCTAATGGATTACTTATTCATTGCGAGCTTGTTGATCTAAAACTTGTTGTCTATTATATTCTATTAGTTGTTATCTTTGTTGAAGGCTATGGATAATTTATTACGCATTATCTTAGTCATAATATTTCTTCTTTGGGCTAGTTGAGCTCACCCTTTCTTTCACTTATTCTCTTGAGAAATGAGAATATAAATTTGGGACTAGTCGGGAATGGATTGACGGTCAAGATGGTTGCATTAGTAGTCCTCACTATTTTGTGAAATAGTGTGATAATAAATGTATTGAGGACTTATTTTGAGTTTGAATACTGTCTAGAAGACAATATTTGTATTAAAACTCACAATTCATGTTGTATATTTAAGTTTGTATTTGTATTCTGTGCCATGTATTTGGCGACTTAGAATGGGTGATGTATACCTATTTTGGGGGTGTCACAATAAGATCAAATCTTGGCTCAACTGTCCATCAATAACAAAACCTTTTGTCCTAATTGTTCAATCAAATTGATCATGTTTAGGACACGTGTCTGTACTGTAGTGTCATCTGTCATTCTAGATTGGAAGAGCTCCTTAGATATCTGATATCTTTCAGTCCTACTTTCCTCACCATCAACTACTTGATGTGCAAGAATATAGTAAAAGCATCCATAGTTTTATACTGACGCTGAAGCTCGTTACTCATAGATGCGAGCATGATGCATTGAGTCAACTGTGCATCATCTTGCCACTTTCTAAAAGTAGCAATCTCTTCCTCAGAGGTATTGTCTGCAACCATTGCAAGGATAGGCGTATTAAAGACATAAGATAACTTTTCAGTTCTCAAATTCCTTAACCAATCCGTTTAATACGGTCCGGTTAAATAACATCTAATATGCTTCGCACTGATAGTAATTTAGACATTGTAAATTCTATAGAGGAATTTGTAATTAACAACATTTTAGCATACATTCTTTTATTAATTACCAAAATAAATTAGGTCTTGTTTTAAATTGGTATCTCCCACTATTTTCTTCAAACTATATTACCCTCAATATATATAGTTCGGCAATATCTAATTAAAGATATGCTAGTGAGAATAAGGATCCCATTTTAAATGTATATAGCCTTATGTGTGCACAAGAAACTATATATAAATAAATAGGTAGACAACTCTTGCCAATTACATCAACTATGCAACTCCTTGTATTTTGCCTCTTAGATCATAATGGTCAAGTGTGTGCACATCCGAACTAAAATGATCCAAGTTAAGTCCAACCTAGCATTCTATATATTCAAAAAAGAAAAATATTGTCCTTGTGGTGACACAACAAAACAATATTGTTCAATTTTCTTTATAAGCATCAAATGTGATAAATTAATATCTTAAATACTTAATACTTGTCTTGTGTGTGCACAACAAACTCATATTAAATATTTAATACTCTATTAGTTTACCATGCTAGAAGGCGACATTCGATATTCCAAATATCTTTGAACGTTACAACTTAATATAATTTATTTAAGGGTTTTGTTATTCATTTGTCTCATCTTGTTTAGCGCCTGCACACACACACACACACACACACACACACACACACACATATATATATATATAATATTAATTAACATGCGAAGCATGTTTGCATAATATATAATATATATAGTATAACCATGCACATATAGAATACTATATTCTATCCGGATTGATTATGAACTTTTATTCTAGTTTGGTTCACTAGAGCCACCAAGTGAACTAAAAGGTCAAACCCTAGGGGTGCAAGAATTGATATTTAAATATAACTATTACATTTAAACTCGTGCTCCATTACAAACGGGTCTTCAAGTGCTCCTTGTTCCTTGATCTCCAATTCTTCAAAATTAATTATAACTATTCTTATTACAAAACTATTTAAAATAAATAGAAACCTTGATCAGCAGTCAAGGGGAAGTACATAGGAGGGAGTTAGAATTTACATTAAGAAAAATTAGAAAAGACGAGGTACGCAGACCCCATTTAATAAAACCTATTCATTCATGCATCCAACTAAAATAAAATTCAATCACATTAGTCAATAATCCATAATCAATCCCATTTATTATCATACACATCTACATATGCATCAATAAATAACATTCATCTCATGAATAATAAACATTCAATATATATTTTGATATCATTTAATGGTCAAATTTAGTTAGTATAAAATCTAATTTTGAATAAAAATAAACTCCTTTATTTTAATTCAAATTTAAATCAAAATAAACCTCTTTTATTTTAATTTATCCTATTTTGAATAAAATAAACTATTTTATTTTATTCAAAATCTTTAATCAAAATAAACTTATTTATTTTAATTAATTATGAAATCTAATTCCAAGTAAAAAAACTCCTTTACTAAAGGAACACAGATTCTCTTTCCTATTCACAAATAAACTCCTTTATTTTGAATAATATGAAATCTTATTCCATATCTAAATAAACTCCTTTATTTAAAAAAATTTGGATTCTCTTTCCTATTCAAAAATAAACTCCTTTATTTAAGAAAACATGAAATCCAATTTCAACTCTAATTAGTTAGCATGAAATTTAATTTTAAAATTAAAACAAACTTTTATTTTAATAATAAAATAATTAAGATTAATATATATATATATATATTAGGTTTATATAAATAAAAATATATATATATATATATATATATATAATATAAACTGAATATATATATATATATATATATATATATATATATACTATTATATATATAATATATATGGAATCAAGATCATGTTATTGAAAAAGAATCACATGGCCACCACCTTAAAACACGTCAATATGATTGAATCTCCTGTAACATGTAATCATATATGTAAGACCCCAACTTTTATGAATAAAGAATAATTTTCTCGAAATATATTTTTGAATATTATGGTGTGGATTTGATATAATGTTATAGTTGTGGGTAATATTTATAAATTTTGCAAAGTAAGCAAGTGGTTATATAATATTCGATTGGTCGGGGAATATTCGTTTTAATAGGAAATATTTGTACGACGACACAATCATTGGTGGACCCCACAACAGAAGTATTATCATAGTTAGAAAACGAAAGAATTATCATTTTATAAAAATAACGGCGAAAGTGTTACCGTTAAAACTATTGAACTACCCGGTAGTAAAAGAAATACGATGTCTGGCGTGGTTGCATAGTAGCACACGATATTGATTATTGATTCTTATGTGAGAAGTCACTCAGTTATACTCAATTATTGCTACAGTAATTGCTGCATCATATCTCTCATATTGATTCAATTATTGTCACAATATCATCTGCATAATATGTTATATTATTAAATCAATAATTGAGACGACAAAGTTATTCATATTATTAAATTGCAATATTTACAATGTCTAGAAGTTACATCGAGGAGGGTTTGGTCATCTAATTGCGCTACCAATAAGGAGTCCCTCTTTCACAGGAACGACACGGTTATTAAATATTGTGAGTTATAATATTAATGATGAATAAGTTCGTGTTGATTAAAGATGAAATTGATAGTTCTATTGTGTTGGAATTATTAGTGTTAGTGGAAATCGACATTTATTTCGATATTAATTGATGTCTGGAAGTTATACTGACCAGTCGGATAATTAATCGGATAAATGAGCAATTAATTGCTATTAATTCACATGATCATAACTATTTGTTCACATGTGTGTACTATTGATTCACATTCTTGTACTATTAGGGGAGTTGGTGCAAGATTGATAATACTTGCATGACTAAGTTAAAAATGGAGGTATAGATGGAGGTACTATACTATAATTCGTATTTTCACATGATTATAACTATTGATTCACATGATTGAACTATTGATTTACATTATTTACTATAAGGGGAGGTGGTGCAAATTTGATAATACTTGCAGGACTAAATTAAAAATGAAGAAAAAGAGGAAGGTATTATACTATAATATTTCGAGCCCCAAAACGTGCAATTATCGAAACTATATTTTCCTATAAATAGAAGCTCATTCTCCCTTCATTTCTCACCAATTCACTAAAGCTATAGAGCAATTATTATAGAGAGAAATTATAGAGAGAAAGAAGAAGAGAAGTCTACTACCTCATTGTTCCAGTATCCAGTTTTTTCTAAGGTAAGGGGTATTATTTCTTTCGTATTCATGAAGAGAGCTATTGTTATTCCATTCCTTATTATTCTGTTGGAATAACTTGTATCACGCGACTCTGTGTATACATGGTGAAATTCTTATGTTATTCCATTATTTATTATTATGTTGGAATAACTTTTGTCCATCTGATACCACATATATGGTGAATTCTTACATTATTCCATTCTTTATTATTCTATTGGAATAACTTTATGCATGCTGATCTATCGTGATGCCCGTGAATTTCTGTTGTTATTCCATTCCTTATTATTACATTTGGAATATCACATGCGGCGGATTATTTATGACTCGGTTCCGTTCTTTATTATTACATTGGAATATCCCGTCGCAAGGATTACGCATGACCTAGTTCCATTCTTTATTATTCTGTTGGAATAACCTGTCTGTACGGATTACACACTCCTGGTGAATTCTTCTGTTATTCCATTCTTTATTATTCTGTTAGAATAACATGTCTATGTGGATTACCGCATGCATGGTGAATGATCCTTCGTATTCATTCCTTATTAAATTGTGGAAATGATCTGTCTACGTGGATTATCGCATGTCGGTAAAAAAATCCATTTGTGGTTTCATATATTCTATTATACTCAGTTGGTTAAAGTTTTGGCTTCTATACTCCATGAAATTAGTGGAATATCCTTGATATTTCCGCTTCATCCAGTATCTTTTCATGAAAATATTCTTCTGAGCATTCTTGAATTTTACTCCATAAAGAAGTATCATGTTGACAATTTGGACGTTATTAATTTCTGGATAAATTAAAATTAATAATCTTTAAAATTTATCCTTGAACTTGTTTTATTGAATTATTATGTCATTGTCATCATCCTCATGCTTATATTGTGATGAAAGTCATCTTTGGGTTCCGTGCATAGATAGACTTGGTATGATTATGACCAGGGATTATTCGGTATAATCATGACCGTAATGTGACGAATGATGTGTTAAAAGTCCTCATTGACTTGTAGTTCATTGATGGACAATTGGTTGTGTGATCATGACCAGGGATTATTCGGTATAGTCATGACCATTGATGATTACATAAATATCCTTGGTCGTGATGCAAGGATGATTCGATTTTATTTATTAAGCCGAGTCTCAGCGATAAAGTTGATGAAAAACTTTTTAAATCATAGACGATAGTAAATTTTATGCTCTACTTAACTCTTCTAATGGATTGCTTGTTCCGCTGCCGTTAAACTTGTTGTCTATTATATTCTATCAGTTTAACATTGTTGAAGACTAATGATAATTTATTCTGCATTATCTTAGTCATAATATTTTTTACTGGGCTAGTTGAGCTCACCATTTCCTTCACTGTTCTCTTCAGGAAATGAGAATATAACTGGGACGAGTCGGGGAACGGAGTGATGGTATAGATGATAACATTAGTAGTCCTCACTATTCTGTTAAATAGTGTGTCAATAAATGTAATGAGGACTCCTTTGAGTGTGGATATTGTCTAGATGAAAATATTCTTATTAAAACTCTTAGTTTATGTTTTGTCGTATTTTACACGACAGTTGTATTATTAAGTTGTATTTGAATTTTGTACCATGTATTTGGCGACTCAAGATGGGTGATGTATACCTATTTTGGGGGCGTCACGGTTAGTATCAAAGCTTAGGATATGATCCTGGTGAGATGTGAGACAAGAACTAGGAGGAGAGAGAGGAATTTCTTCGCTAGTATGACCTACCTAAGTTTATTTGGTATTTAATTGGTCGGTCAGAGTATAGGGATAATATGTGATATGTTAATTAACCCTTGTTTTGTTGCAGTATTTGAAAATGGCATCCACAAATGTTGAGATAAGCAATAAAGCACATGGGACCGTTGAGTCACCACAGATTAATACCCAGGATAATGCGCAACAGGAAGATAATAATCCTCAGGTAAACAACAATGATCAAATGATGAACGATGGGATGTTCAGAGGTTTTATGCAATTCATGCAACATCAGGCGAGGGCGGCACCTGTCCAAAATGTAGGTGGAAACACTGACAACTCTCGGACGGTCACCGCTAAGCAGTTCAAGGAGCTGGGACCACCAGAGTTTTTTGGAGAGACAAAACCACTTAAGGCGGAGACGTGGATAAAGCATATCAACAAGATATTTGATGTCTTGGGATGCTTTGGGAGCAAAAGGTTCTCTTTGCCAACTTCATGTTTCGAGCAGAGGCAGATTATTGGTGGGAATCTCAAAAGCGTACTCAACCTGCCGCACTCAAAATATCTTGGGAGAAGTTCCAAGAGCTGTTCAACGACAAGTACTTTCCTGAAAGTATTCTTCACATAAAGGAGGTAGAGTTCATCAAGCTTGAGCAAAACAATATGACCGTGGTGCATTACGAAGCTAAGTTTGCCGAGTTGTCTCAGTTTGCGTCCCACTTGGTTGATAATGAGGAGAGAATGACGCGGATGTTTCTAAGAGGTTTGAATCCCGAGATACGTCAATACCTAATTTCTCACGAACTGTGTTTGTATTCAGATGTTGTGAATAGAGCTCAGTTATTGGAGCGCGATAATGAGTCAACCCAACCAAGAGAGAGCAGTCGACAAGTTGATAACACCAGTGGTAGCAGTCATCGAAGCGGTGACAACAAACGTTGAGGGAATCAACATGCCAAAAATGGTAATCACTTCGGTGGTAATCATGGCCATGACAATAAGAGTGGACATTTAAAGAAGAGGAGATTCAAAAATGATGGAAAGACGTCAGCACTAGCACCTGTTGTTAAGGAAGGAGAATGACCGCCGGTCGTATGTTACAAATGTAGAGGGGAAGGACACATCAGTCCAAACTGCGCGATGCAGTCCAAAGCGTGTTATAATTATGGAAAAGAAGGTCACCTAGCCCAATTTTTCGTGCACCAAAGTCAAGTCTAGCTGGGATGGAAGCATCAAAGGGTGTCCCATACAAGACAAAACCGGTAGTTCAAGGGAGAGCGTTTGTCGTAACCTCCCAAAAAGCGAGGAATCTGAACGAGGTGATCACGGGTAAGCTAATCATAAACTCTAGCGAAGTTTATACTTTATTTGATACCGGTTCTACCCATTCTTTCATTTTTCCTACTTGCGCTCAACGTTTAAATTTGACTCTAGAGAAATTAGACTGTGAATTATCTGTTGAAACTTCGTTGGGAGAAACGTTCATTACATCCACTGTTTATAAGTCTTGTTTGATTCAAATCAGTAACCCCACATTACCTGTCGATCTTATTTCCTTGAAAATACTTGCATTTGATGTGATTTTAGGGATTGATTGGTTAACTACTCATCAAGATAAAATTGATTGTTTTTATAAGGTTGTTAGCTTTCATATTCCTAACCAACCTATTATGCGAATTCAAGTAACCAAACCACTAAAATCAATCACTGTCATATCAAGTCATAAAGCTATTCGTTTATTGAAAAATGGATGTCAAGCTTTCTTAGCCCATGTCACGGATTTAATAAAAATACGTCAGATTTGAATAATATTTCTATTGTTAATAAATTTTCTGACGTATTCCCTGAAGAACTTCCTAGCCTACCTCCAGAGCGTGAAATTGAATTTTGTATCGACCTTGAATCCGGTACAAAACCCATTTCCAAAGCCCCATATCGAATGGCTCCTATTGAACTTCAGGAGTTAAAACCCAACTCACGAGAATTGTTGAGACATCGGTTTCATTCGTCCTAGTACGTCTCCTTGGGGTGCTCCTGTTCTATTCATGAAGAAGAAAGATGGAAGTATGCGACTTTGTATTGAGTATCGGGAGTTGAATCATGTCACCATAAAAAATAGGTACCCGTTGCCTCGTATTGATGACATGTTTGACCAGTTGCAAGGAGCCAAATTCTTTTTAAAGATTGATCTTCGTTCCAGATATCATCAGTTGAAGATTAAAATTGATGACATTCCAAAGACTGCTTTCAGAACTTGGTACGGGCATTATGAATTCCTAGTCATGTCTTTTGGATTGACTAATGCTCCTGCTGCCTTCATGGACATAATGAACCGAGTATTCAAGGAATATTTGGATCACTTTGTGGTCGTCTTTATTGATGACATCCTCATATACTCCAAAACCTGTGAAGACCATGAGCAACACTTGAGGCTGATACTCCAAAAGCTTCGTGAAAATAAGCTATATACCAAGTTGAAGAAATGCGAGTTCTGGCTTGAGGAAATTGCATTCCTTGGGCACGTAATATCAAATCATGGAATATCTGTTGACCCGGCAAAGATTGAAGCAATTCAAAGCTGGGAGCAACCTAAGTTAGTGACCAAAGTACGTAGCTTTCTCGGCATAGCTAGTTATTATCAGAGATTCGTAGAAGGGTTTTCTTGAATCACTACTCCATTAACTCAGCTGACTCGAAAAGATACAAAATTTGGTTGGAGTGAGGAATGTGAAAAGAGTTTTCAAGAACTCAAGAGGAGACTCATTTAAGCACTTGTTCTGACAATACCATCTGGCTCGGAGGGATTTGTCATCTACAGTGATGCTTCAGGCAAAGGGTTAGGATTTGTTCTCATGCAACATGGGAAAGTCATAGCCTATGCCTCACGACAACTCAAAGAATATGAGAGGAATTATCCTACTCATGATCTAGAGTTGGCAGCAGTCATTTTTGCGCTTAAGATTTGGAGGCATTACCTATATGGAGAGAAGGTGGAGATCTATACGGATCATAAAAGCCTCAAATATTTCTTCACTCAAAAGGAACTCAACATGTGGCAATGACGATTGCTTGAGTTGTTGAAAGATTATGATCATACCATCTAATACCAATCTAGAAAAGCGAATGTAGTAGCTGACGTATTGAGTAGAAGATTATATGCGGGTACGAGTGCAATATTGTCAACGCAAAGGGCCATTTTGTATGACTTGGAAAGGATGGAAATAGAGTTAAAGACTCCAGGGACCCATGTGATGATAACGAATATACGAGTAGAACCGACTTTAATTGATAAAGTTAAAGCTGCTCAACTTATGGACCTGGAGCTGATGCGTATGAAGAAGAAAGTGCAAGAAGGTGCTATTCCGGAAGCAAGAATCGATGAAGAAGGAATACTTCGAGTCAACTCTAGACTTTGTGTTCTTAACAATTCTGACTTGAAGTATAAAATCATGATGGAGGCGCACAACACACCGTTTGCAAACCATCCTGGGAGTACCAAAATGTATCTTGATCTTCGACATACATTTTGGTGGAGCAATATGAAGAGAGAGATAGCGGGGTTTATCTCAAGGTGTCTAACTTGTCAACGAGTCAAGGCAGAGCATCAAGTGCCAAAATGTCCATTGCAACCACTTGAAATTCCAGAATAGAAGTGGGAGCATATTACCATAGATTTTGTTACTGGTCTTCCCAAGGTTTCTCAAGGCATAGTTGCGATTTGGGTCATTGTTGATAGATTGACCAAGTCTGCTCATTTCTTACCGATACAAGAAACTTATACACTTGAACGTCTTGCTAGTATGTACATAAAGAAGATTATAAGATTGCATGGTATGCCAGTATCCATAGTTTCTGATCGAGACCCAAGATTCACTTCAAGATTTTGGGTTAGTTTGCAAAAAGCTATGGGCACAGATTTACGATTTAGTTCGGCATATCATCCTCAAACGGATGGGCAGTCGGAAAGGACTATTCAAACTCTTGAAGATTTATTAAGATTCTATGTCCTTGACTTCAAGGGAAGTTGGGACAAGTTCTTACCATTTGTGGAGTTTTCCTACAACAATAGTTATCAAGCAAGTATTGGCATGGCTCCATTTGAGGCGTTGTATGGAAGAAAGTGTCGTTCTCCAGTATGCTGGGATGAGGTGGGTGAAGCAAAGTTATTGGGACCGGATTTGGTACATATGACTGCGGAAAAGATTCAAACAATCCGACAACGTATAAAAATGTTGGTCGGAAAACCGATCACTAAACACGCGCAAGTATATGGTGTCTAACAAGTAATACAGTGATAAGTAGAGTGTCGTACCCACGAGGAACTATCACTAATATTTACCAAATACCGACTTTGTATCGCTAAAGTCTTATTCGAACAGCAATAAATGAAAGAGTGATTAATCTAAGCATGACTAATTATCAAAGCAAGTAAATGGATAACGAATGGTAATCTAAGGAATAACAAGCTAAGGTTACAACTTTACCCCGCTCAGGCATTCTGTTGAACACCTGGCGTGCTATGTTTCATCAAACTAGCTACCCTTCTCTCTATGGTCTAAATGGTCATGACAATTTGTCGACCGAGAACACACAAGTGCTCATACACCTCTTTCGAGGTATGTATGAACATATCCTTTCCAGATCCACCCGATAGGGAATAGAACAGAAAAAAACGCCCAAGCTAGATACAATCCTACATATGTCTATGCAAATTGATCAGAACAAGGATTTAAGCTTAAGCTCTCAATTAGGTCGCACGTGGTGCACATATATATGTCTATTCTACGCACAACTTATGCAATCAAAACCCACAATCACATGCCAATATATTCAGGTGTAAATCTATAATTCTTCTGTCGATATCATGTAAATTAACAAAATCATCACTAATGTCTTAGCGAGAATCATTAAGCATAAATATATCGAACAAAATCATATGGTGCCAACCAAAGAGATAATACAGTCAATTTAAATAACAAATGGTTCCATTATAACCTTAGAGAAAATATTCAGTTCATAGCTATTGAATAAAATACAAGTAGCAATAAAGACAATATTTATGAATTACAAAATTAGAGACAATAAATAGATAAAAAGAACCTCTGTCAAGGCCCTTCAATCTCTAAGCATTCTGCTCGAATCAAGCTCTCTAGTCCGTGTAGCTCACTGCTCTTGATGCTCCAAAGAAACCCATACTTCTCTCTATTCTAACTAATCTGTATTTACAAACATTTATCTAAGAGAAAGCAAGAGAAATTACAAAAGAAGTAAATTCCTAAGTTAAACTACTCTCTAGATCTCTTCTCTAAATTCTATCTATATGTTATGTAGCCTCCCTCTTGCCTTATATATTTCCTGCTCCTCTACTAGGTCAAAAGAAAGCCTTCTCTGTCTGAAGCAGGAGGTGGTGTATGGCAGCAAGCTTGAAGTCAGACTTTAGCATGCACACCATACATATACATAAATTGTCTGTTTTGCCCCTTTAAAGTTGGAAAATCACTGTAAAGCTCTGCAATGCAATGATTAAGCACAATAACACTATAAACATATAAAACTACATAAAAACTACGAATTCAGGCAAGTATTTAAGTCATAAAGTTTTCGATTCGCGGGTATAAATTCCACTCATCAAATACCCCCAAACTTAAGTCTTTGCTTGTCCTCGAGCAAACTATCTAATACACATTAACAAAAGTAAAACACATGCGAAGGAAAAATAAAATTGTAATATAGCATCATGGCCTCAAAGCATAAAGCTACTCTCAGAGAACATGACAAACATATATATGAATAAGGGTTCATTTAATTTCAAGCATAAGGCTGTATTCGATCCATTCTATGTGTGTGTGTGGAGACCAACCGTCCTAACTAATCATAGCTTCAAAATAAGTTCAAACAGTCGATTGTTAATACAAATATGCACACTCCGCAACTTAAACATTCAACAAGCATTAAGAATAAGACACAAGTGCAGTAACAGATCAAAAGACTCTAGCATGAAGACTGCAAAACCTGACTCAGACAGTCCTTAATTACCTTAAGCTAAACAGAACTATCCATTATTGAGCTTTTGATTAGTGACTCCCAAACCAGATGGCTTTAGGGCACTAGGTGTAGTCATAAGTGGGATTTATACCTAATTATTGAATACCAATTCACGCAAACTATGCCCATCTCAAGTACATTTTAGTGTGTTTTTAGTTGCATTTTATGTTATTTTGCATTGCATGTACTTAAAACGCCTTTTGGTGAAAAAGTGTAGGAAACGACCTAATTTGGTGGTATTAGAGGGCACGAGGCTAATGGGCGCATGAAGCGAGGCACAAGCTAGGATATGCATGGCATGAGGATCAAGTGGAGAAGGAGACTAAGCATGGATGGAAAAAGGAAGGAGCAGCAGAACAGATCAGTTGCAGTAGCAGAACCAGAATCCATAGACTGCAAGTCGCGCGGTCACGCGGAAGGACAATCTTGGGGACGCGCACCTGCGCGAGCACCTGGCTGGACAACATGGCACACTGCAAGTCTCGCGCCCGAGCGAGGATTATACTAGAGGGGCGCGCGGCCGCGCGCGATGCCTAAAGCTGTTGATTTGTTTTATTTTAATTTTTAATGAAAAGGGTCGTAATTTGATTAAAACGATATTTGACTGGTGTCAGACAGATCTTTGTTAAATTTTTACGTATTTTCATAGTAGGAACTAGGGTTTACACGTTGAAGGAGATTCTAATGTAGAACGAAGCTTAAACGCCTAATTCTCCAATTCTTCTTGGGATTTTCTATCATTGTGGATTATCATTATTATTTTGATAGATTTATATGAGGATTTGAACATAAACTTTGGTCTATAATCAACAATTGGGTTTGATTATTTCTATCCTTCATCTTTCAATTGTTTTCTTATTAACCATGTTTAGCTTTGATCCCATAATGGCTTTTGGTTCAGTCATGAACTAAACTCCATTATGGGATTCTAACGGATTTTAATACGTAGTTTAGTTGCATGCTTGATTGCTGGAGGCTGTATTATATATCATATGGAATTTCTATCATGATTGTTTTGCATGTATGAATGCTAGATCACCATTCGTTTAAGTACTTGTATGTAATTGACAATGAACATGCAAGTATGGATTGTAATCATGATAGCATACGTATACGGGGCTATTTTATATGGCTTGTTTATTTCGTGAACCAGATAGATATATGCTATTTCACCGTATGAGTTAAAATAAGGGCTTGTGCTTAAATTCAGTATGATTGCAATTTCACATAGACATATAGTGATTTTGGTTATATTGATGATTACATGGAGTCTATCATTTGTGGATGCTGTGTAAGTATGTCTTAGTACATTGAAAAATGGCTATGACTCTATTAGCGCTCTTGGCTACTTTCCTGTGATATGTGAACAATTCTTGCATGATAGTGATAATTGGATGAAGTATTAAATGAAGTTAGGATCCCATTATTTCCAGACTTGGTTTATTTCATTATTATTCCTGTTCTAGTTGTTATATGCAATTAGAGTAATTCACCAATTATAGTCGTTAGTTTGAGCATATAAGTATAGTGATTTAATTGATGCATAGTAGTTTAAATTTGACAACTTTCTCTGTGGGATCGATTGTAACGCCCCGAAAATTGAACATTTTGTAATTACTTTTAATAATGAATAAAATAATATTATTTATTATTATTACGTGTTGAGAAGATGAATGTCGTTGTATAACCTAGAAACATCGGAATATCGTAGTATTTTAACTACGTGAATGAATTAAGGTGTTTGAATTTCTAAGACGAAAATAAAAGCTTTCCGAGAATTTTTTTGAAAAACACTAATCATCGATTTCTGCTCAGGAATTATTTTTGAATTTTCGAGAAATACATAACGTTATAATATCAAGGCGATATTGATTATGTAATAATAATCTAAGTATGGAAAGCGTAATATTTCGCATGTGGACCTAATTTGGGAACGTTAGGTTTATTAAGCATTAAGGAAATAAAGTTGTGATCATATAATGTGTATATATTATATGAAGTAATGGATGTAAGTATAATACGACGTATTATACTATTATGTATAAAGAATGAAATAACGTATATTACGAATTAATATACGAGCTAGCATACGAAGATTATACGTGGTATATAAATGTTAAGTTATGTAAATTAAGGTAATGGACTTGTAGGATTAATAGCCTAATATAGAAGTCCAATATAATGTGACAATCAAGCCCAAGTGTTTGATATATCATTAGTCCAAACTATGTAGCACAAGCCCATTAAGAAAGTAGTTAGATTAATTATCAAAGCCCAATGAAAAGCCTTGATCCATGGGTTAAACCTAGTAGGAAATGGGTAAGCTTGATGGGCAAACAAAAAGTGTGGTGACCAAAATTTAGAAGTGGCTAGCAAGTTTACTTAATGGTTAGGTTATGAATAGTACGGAGGTGGAGGATTGAGGAGGTGGGATGGTGTAATGACCATTTTACCCTAGCTTTGAGTGGCCTATAAATACCAAGCTTCATTTCATTTTGGTCTCTTGATCAAATTTCATCCAATTCCTCTCAAGATAAGCTACTTATTTGGTACAGAGAATAAGCCACTTAAGCACTTATAAGCCACTTCAACCTTTGTTAGATTTTCCAAAGTGAATTGAAGTCATGTCTTCAAGGGTAAGACTCATATCTATTATATCTTTATCTCTTCTATGATAGGATTGATAGAGAAGTGGGATTGGTTATTAAGAACATGTAATAAGTTATTAATGAATGAACTTAAGCCGAATAAGTTGAATAAGCAACTTGGACTCTAATAAGTTGTTAGAATCACGAAGAACCTAGCATATGTTTGGCATATGATGTTAGTATGTTGAATATAGTATGAGAACATTGATTGATGGACTTAAGTTTATAGTAAGTCATAAGCATGAAGAATTGTAGTTCATAAGTTGATTAAGTCATTGACTTATGAGAATAAGTCAAAACCTACTTTGATTATAAGTTGGTGTAATAGGTAACTTGTGATGATCATATGTTGGTTAAAATCCATTTAGAATCATTAAGAATGTAGTTTTGCCAGAATTCACACGATTGGACGATTATCGTCAAATTCGTGAAATTCTCGGAATGGAAGTCGTATTTTGTGTTTGAAGTCGGAAACGTTGGTTTTCGATGGAGACAAGTCATATTTGGCATTATAGAGTTGCGGACTCAAAAATGATGAAGTCAAATAGATAAAATTCTTGCATGAACGCATAGAGTATGAAATTTATGAACCGTAGGCTTTTTAACGGACCAATTCGGACTTATAACGAAGAAGTTATGCGTCCGGGAAGTTCGTAAAATTTTCAAATCTGCAAAATTATCAGAGGCACAGAGTCTACGCCGCAACGCGACTCATAGCCTTAAAGCCCACGCCATGACACGACGAGGTCGAACTGCATCTCATGCTAACTCATGGCCATGGCCGTGAGATGCAGAGTTAAGTGTGGCGCCGCGGCACCAGTCCTAGAATTTTGATGGACAAGAATGTTTACAAGTGTAGAATGAAAAGGAACTTGTTAGTAATGAACTGAGATATAAACATAACATTGTAAGGTACTTGTAAGACACTAATGCATGATGATTAAGAGTTAATAATCAATTGAAAGTGAACGTAATGAAAGCCGAAAACCCATAATAGTAGATCTAAGTCAGGATTTACATTGATAGTAAGATATAATAGTATACACACTTGATTATATATAACCTAATGTGGTATGTTATATGATCATGTATTGTAGAAACATAGAGACTTAAAGTGTACATGTGTTTAATCAAGAAGCGAATATCAAGGCAAGTATTCTAACCCTTGTTCCGATTCGATCACCGACAAGTTTTGTAATTCATATATTCTTTTGCATGAAGTTTTGAACGATGAAGTCTAAAGCCAATTCTTTCGGCTCGACTTATATTATGATTCTATCAAGCATGGTATATGTTTACTAAGTTATATTGGTATGGTTTTCAATCGAAGACCAAGTATGCTAAAATGTTTTTGTCGTTTAACGACAGGCACATGAGGTTGCCACAACTTAAACGTATACACGTTTAATGAATGTAGTGTTGATCAACATAGAGTACTACGGGTGATCACCCGTAAGTGCTCGTAAGCTATCTATGCTTGGGACTTACGGACTTAGTGTCGGGTTGTCCTTTTCAAAAGAAATTATAAACTGCTCATAGTTCCGAGCCTTAGTTGATATTCTACTGAATATTGTTGTTGGAAAATGTTTTGAATGAAAAGAAGTGCTATTTTGAATTATCGATAGTACTTCGTAACTATTGTTCAGTTACTGAAGATATATAAGTTTTATGTTTCAAGCATGTTGTTTATTAGAATTGTAGTACTTGCTGAGCTAGTCATGCTCACTCTTGCTTGAACCATATGAACACAGCCAAGATCGAGCGGACTGAAGGCTCAGGCAAGGACAAGGGCAAGGCAAAGACAAACCCTTAGATAACTTATGTAATAGTATAGGTGAACGATTGTAATATATTTGATATTATGACAAGAACAAATGAATGGGTTACAAAGAACCTGGGGAATGTAATATTATTTTGGTTATATAGAAGTTATATTAGTCCTTTTGAGACTATTCAATTGAATGAATGAATGAATGGTAGTACCGTGTAGCACCATCTGTCGGGTTGGAAGAGACTCGGATTTGGGGGCATCACATCGATAAACTATTTACTCTGTATTACTTGTTGACACATGTATGCTTGCATGAGTTAGAGCTCTTTTATCAAAACTGAAGAAATGAGGACGACTATCTCTCAGTTTGAGCAACAACAGGGCGAGTCCTTATATAAAGCATGGGAGAGATATAAAGAGATGCTGAGGAAGTGTTCGCATCACGGTATGCCAGATTGGATGGTGATCAACTCATTTTACAATGGATTGGGATGGCAATTGAGACCTATTATGGATGCAGCCGCAGGAGGGGCATTATGGGCAAAGAGCTATGACAAGGCCTATACACTTATCGAGACTATGGCTGCAAATGATTACCAGAATCCTACATCTCGGATGCCACAGCCCAAGGTTGCAGGTGTGTTGGAGGTTGATGTTATTACCCAGTTGTCGGCACAGATGGCTGCGATGGCAAAGAAAATAGATACACTGGCAGAGAGCAAAGTGAAAATAGTTGCTTTCGTATGTGAGATTTGTACAGGGTCACACTCGACGGATCAGTGTGCTATCAGATCAGAGTCGGTACAGTATGTGGGCAGTTACATGAAAGATCAAGGACAGTTTTAGAACACATACCATCCCAACAACCGAAATCATCCAAACTTTAGTTGCTCAAATAACCAAGGACATCAGCAGAATGATTTTCATCCAAACCAACAGTGTCAGCCACAGTCATCTCAGCCACAGGTTTTATCAAAACCACCGTTTCCACCGAGATTTTCTCAACAACAACAACATCACACTCTAGCTGCACCACAACCAGAAAAGAAATCAAAAATGGAGGAGATGATGTTGAAATACATAGCAAACACGGAGGTGATGATCAAAAGCCAAGCAGTGGCTATTAAGAATTTGGAGACTCAGATGGGGAAAATGGCGAACATGCTTAACAACAGGACCCAAGGTTCATTACCAAGTAACACAGAGCCAAATCCACGAAGAGACGGGAAGGAACAGTGCCAAGTGATCACGTTAAGATCTGGGAAAAATCTTGTAGGCACTGCAAGTCGCGTGCCCGCGCAGGATTACATTGAGGATACCACGCGGTCGCGCGAGACAGAACAGTTGACTGAAGAGAAAGAGAAGTTGGAAAAATCTGACTCGCAACAGGTCAGGCAGGATAAAGCAGGTTCAGAGGAGAAGCTCAATAGTTCAGTGCCACCAATTAACCCTCAAGTACCGTATCCGCAGAGATTAAATAAGCGAGAGGAAGATAAACAATTTTAGCAAGTTCTTGGAGGTATTCAAAAGTCAGCAGATCAACATACCGCTTAAATGAGGTATTGGAACAAATGCCAAGCTATGAAAAGTTTATGAAGGGTATATTTTCAAGGAAGAGAAGACTAGATGAGTTTGAGACAGTGGCCTTGACAGAGGAATGCAGTGTAGTGCTTCAGCGTAAACTACCTCCAAAGCTGAAAGATCCAGGCAGGTTCACAGTTCAATGCACGATCGGAAAAATAAACTTTAAAAAGTGTTTATGTGATCTTGGGGCAAGTATTAATCTGATGCCCTTGTCATTGTTTAATCAGTTGGGATTGCCGGCTCCAAGGCCGACAAACATTTCATTACAGCTAGCTGATAGATCCATCAAATATCCATGGGGAATTGTTGAAGACGTGTTGGTAAAGGTGGACAAATTTATCTTTCTGGTTGACTTCATCATTTTGGACTTCGAGGAAGACAAGAGTATACCAATCATACTGGGGAGACCATTCTTAGCCACAGGAAGGACTTTGATAGATGTGAAAAAAGGGGAACTCACAATGCATGTACATGATCAGGAGGTTACCTTTAATGTCTTCAAAGCAATGAAGCTCCCAACAGATGAAGAAGAGTGTTTCCGGGTTGATTTAGCGGATCGAGGTCTAAATAATGAAGTTCAGCATTTGGTAAACTATGAACCATGGAGTTGTATACTTGGGGAAAATCCAGAGTTGAAGGTAAAGCCATTGACAAAAGCTGAAGTCATTAAATTTCGGGGTGAGGTGGACAGGCAGGAAGTCACCACAATTCTAGCTTCGCCATGAGACTCAGAGACAGTCAAGCTAATTAACTATAACTTAGCGCTTGATGGGAGGCAACCCATTGTTTCCATCTCTACTTAGTATTTATTCAGTTCAAGTTGTTTGTTTTAGCTTATTTTCATTACTTGTTAGGACAGTATGAGTACCTTTTTATGCTTATTCATCGTAGTCGACTCGTAGAAGATTATGTTCATGCATTGCATTGAAATTAGGGTGACTAAATAGGCATTCATTTTTTTTAGTAAACCATGCTTTGATAAGGTCTATTGATGTTATTGCAGGTGTAGTGGAGAGCATATATTTTTGTCTTGCAGATTCTAAAAACAAAAGCTAGCAAAGGAAGTATCGGGGATCACGCTACCGCTGATGATTATAGACAAAAATCGCGTGCCGCTGGCGGTTTACTGTCGGACCAGATTTGTCAATCACGCATACCACACGCCCAAATTTATTAAAAACTCGCGGTGGCCGCAAGCATTTACACCGGATCGAGACAGATTTGAAAATTTTAAAAATGAGTTGGGGACCATTTGGGCTCTCATTTGAAATAATAACAGAAGCGCAATCACCTCAGTCTCTCCAAACCGTATCGCTCTTCATTTCCTTCTATCGCCATAAACTTGAAGTCGCTAATCTCCACCACGTGATCATCCATAATTTCTACCACGTTCTAAATCTACCCACGTCTTTACACTGCAGTATAAAGCTAGGGTTCCTTATTTGGGTTGGCAAAAATGAGTTTGGGGGTTATCACTTCATAAGCTTTCATTCATTCTCAGTCGAATTCATCTACATTATGGCTATCAAATTTCGATGGGTCAAAAAAGAGTTCGCTCCGCTTCTTCTTATTCTTCATCTTCCTTTGGCAGTCAAGGGGAGGATATCGTCGATCATACCAAATTTCTGAATTTGGCAACCCAGTAGGAGTATTACAGAATTATGGCAAAGACATTTGTCAAGGAGCGCGGTTTCAAACCGGAGGGGCAAGATGGTCAGTTATGTGCCATGATTCGCGAACGAGGATGGGTTGGATTCACTGCCACTCCCACGCCCATTCCGATGAGCATAGTTCGAGAGTTTTATGCCAATGCCAAAGTCACCATGAACGATATCACTATGGTTCGAGGTGTCGAGATAGACTATAGACCCACCACCATCAGAACCATTTTCAGACTCACCGAGACACCACCAATAGGGGCTGCCAATTGGATCCTAGGGGCACATATGGCAACAGATTTGGAGCTTGGTATTGCTGAATTGTGCGTGCAAGGCACGAAGTGGACTTACAAAGTCGGCATGAACCAGTCTCGCATATTCCCAGAAGCCGCACTGAATCGATATGCCAAGGCGTGGAATTTGTTCATATGTGCCAAGCTATTGCCCTCGTCTCATCAACATGAGATCATAGTGGAAAGGGCCATAATTTTGTGGGGTATAATTACGAGCAAGTATATTGACGTGGGTCATTTGATTCATCAAAATATTTTGAAGTATCTGAGGGGAAGTACCACGGGGAGCATTCCACACGCATCAGTGGTAACCATGTTATGTGCTCATTAGGGATGAAACTGGGGTAACGAATAAATGTAATACCCGAGCCAAGACATAACTCATGCCACCATTGCAAAAATTGAGGACTGGACAGGTGGTGAACCACACCCGCGCGGACGAGGATTTATTCTCTGGCCCACATTCCCAGAGCCATCCCAGCAACCCTCTCAAACAGACGAAGCATGCCCATCCACCCAAGTACACACTGTTCTTAGCGATCGCTAGCTCTGAAGGTTGGAGCGTAAAGTCGACGCCATGTATGATAATTTTAGAACGTTTATTACGGGTCTCACGAGGGAACAGCAGGGAACAATGCTCGAGTGGCCTCAGTTCGGGACAGCAGTGCCATATCCACCACCAGATTCACCACCGGAGGAGGGTGGTACAACCGATCATTAGGGGAGTTTTCTGTACCCTTTACCTTCAATCAATGGGGCATTGAATATTATAAGTTTGGGGGTATTGGGGTAGTAGTATAGTCATTTAGTTTTTACATGTTTAGTTTTATTTAGTTTTAATTTTTCATGTTTATGTGTTAGATAAAATTTAAAATTTAAAATTTTTAGTTATTATTGCTTGTGCTAGTATGTTTTAGTTTGCATGTCTCACAATGTTTAGCTTTATGGAAATTTTATCTAGCCAAAGATGATAGTGAATTTTGAAAGATTCTTGAGTATTGTGGATAACATGAGCTGAGATATAATGCTTTACACGATGAAATTCATATTGCTGTTTAAATGATTTCGGTTTGCACGAATGTGTTTACAATCACTTGTAGGTATAAGAAGTATGTGTTGCATTGCTTGATAGAAAATGTAGTGTTAAAAAAAAGAGAAGCATGTTGAAAGTGATCGTAGACTGTATGAAGCATTGACATTTAAACTTTGGGAAAACATGGGTATGCTATGTATAAAAAAAAATCAAATAGTAGTAACGTGGTTAGTCTTATTTTGGGGCCCTGGCTACTTGAGTAAGTACGCCTGAGGGGATTGTCTCTACACCTAGAGCCCTAAGGTTTTTCATGGTCTGGGAGTCGTTGGTTGAAAGCTCGCTAAGGGGTAGCAGTGTTGCCTAATGGAATAAGACATTGTACAGTCATGTGAAAAAGAAAGAGAGCAAAAGAAAAGAACAATAGAAATAAACACCGCGGGAAAGAGCGAAAAATCGCCCTCGTGAGTAGCAATAAAGCAGTTAAACCCATTGCTGAACCTTAGTTTGTGTTGATATGTTGAAATAGTCTGTGTTGCATGAGTATACATGGGTCTTGGTTTAGACTATAATTTTCTGTTTTGAGCAATATAACATGTGTATTCTTTGCTTAAGACAAATTTTTGTGAACACCACACACACACACACACACAACATCTCTATAGCATATATGAATTATTTGAGTGTATGATATTATGCCTACAATTTAGTTTGAAATAGTAACCTTGAATCTGGATACTTCACTGAGGCAATTTGGACTGAAATTCTGTTAGAGCTGGAACTATGTGAGACTAGTGTGCATCATAGTTTAGTTGCATAGTAATGTAGCTGCATTTTTCATTGTTCACTAGTATGCATTGCTTGATGGCAAGTAATAGTTCAAGTTTGGGGGTATTTGATAAGTGGGATTTAGACCTACTTATTGAATACTAATTCACGCGAACTATGCCCATCTCAAGTATATTTTAGTGTGTTTTTAGTTGCATTTTATGTTATTTTGCATTGCATGTACTTAAAACTCCTTTTGGTGAAAAAGTGCAGGAAACGACCTAATTTAGTGGTATTAGAGGGCACGAGGCTAATGGGCGCATGAAGCGAGGCATAAGCTGGGATATGCATGGCATAAGGATCAAGTGGATTAGAAGACTAAGCATGGATGGAAAAAGGAAGGAGCAGCAGAACAGATCAGTTGGAGTAGCAGAACTAGAATCCACAGACTGCAAGCCGCGCAGGAAGACAAGCTTGGTGACGCGCGCCCACGCGAGCACCCTGCTGGACAACATGGCACAATGTAAGTCTCGCGCCCGTGCGAGGATTATACTGGAGGGGTGCGCGGCCGCGCGTGATGCCTGAAGTTGCTGATTTGTTTTATTTTAATTTTTAATTAAAAGGGTCGTAATTTGATTAAAATGATATCTAACTGGTGTCAGACAAATCTTTGTTAACTTTTTACGTATTTTTATAGTAGGAACTAGGGTTTACACGTTGAAGGAGATTCCAATGTAGAACGAAGCTTAAACGCCTAATTCTCCAATTCTTCTTGGGATTTTCTATCATTGTGGATTATCATTATTATTTTGCTGGATTTATATGAGGATTTGAATGTAAACTTTGGTCTATAATCAACAATTGGTTTTGATCATTTCTATCCTTCATCTTTCAATTGTTTGCTTATTAACCATGTTTAGCTTTGATCCCATAATGGCTTTTGGTTCAGTCATGAACTAAACTCCATTATGGGATTCTAACGGATTTTAATACGTAGTTTAGTTGCATGCTTGATTGCTGGAGGCTGTATTATATATCATATGGAATTTCTATCATGATTGTTTTGCATGTATGAATGCTTGATCACCATTCGTTTCAGTACTTGTATGGAATTGACAATGAACATGAAAGTATGGATTGTAATCATGATAGCATACATATACGGGGCTGTTTTATATGGCTTGTTTATATTGTGAACCAAATAGATATATATTATTTCACCGTATGAGTTAAAATAAGGGGTTGTGCTTAAATTCAGTATGATTTCAATTTCACATAGACATATTGTCATTTTGGTTATATTGATGATTACATGGAGTCTATCATTTGTGGATGTTGTGTAAGTAGGTCTTAGTAAATTGAAAAATGGCTATAACTCTATTAGTGCTCTTGGCTACTTTCCTGCGATATATGAACAATTCTTGCATGATAGTGGTAATTGGATGAAGTATTAAATGAAGTTAGGATCCCATTATTTCCAGACTTGGTTTATTTCATTATTATTCCTGTTTTAGTTGTTATATGAAATTAGAGTAATTCACCAATTATAGTCGTTAGTTTGAGAATATAAGTATAGTGATTTAATTGATGCATAATAGTTTAAATTTGACAACTTCTTTGTGGGATCGATACTCTACTTACTCTATATTACTTGTTGACACATGTATGCTTGCATGAGTTAGAGCTCTTTTATCAGAACTGAAAAAGAGGCAACATGTAGAACACCCCTAAGAATCTAGTAACTGGAGTAGCAAAGGCCACGTAATCAACATAAGCCAAATTAGACTTTACGAGCACCGAAGATTATTAGGCGAGTGCATTTTATGCTCCATCTCAATATCAGTCCTGCGTTTATGGGCGAGTGCGTTTTACGCTCCATCTCGACCCACCGCAAGACTTTCGATATTCAATCTTCAATAACAATTTATTCTCTTTTATTTATTTATTTTTAAAAAAAATATCTAAACATGCACAAATCCAAGACCTAAAACTGTAACAACGTCTAAGCCTTTTATTACCTTGTAAAAATGAAAATTTATAAGAGTGAATAAATGCTTAAAGCAATAAACACGCGAATTAAATTATTGAAAAAATTATTAGTTAACACAGTTGGTCGGTGCTTGCTAGAAGGACGGATCAATAACAGTCTAAACTTATCAATTGAAAAACCCCTAGCTCATACATGCTTGACACGACTATAAGAGATAGACCATAAAACTAGGTGCTTGTCATCAGCCATAATCAAAAAAAAATTAATGATAACTATAACACCCTCGTTAAATAGCAGCTCAAAATAGGGTGAAAAAGGCCATTCATATGGAACAAGCATCTAATCTGTAAATAAGCCCCAAAAAGATGGCTATAAACCACAATCATGCTAAAAATAATCAAAGCATTAATAAATAAAACCAAAAATCAGTTCATGGCATCCATAATGATAAAAATTCAAATATAATCCCGCAGTTCAAAAACGACTACACCACAAAACTGATAACAAAAACATAATAAAGTACTAAAGTCTGGCAACCTAACATGGCAGTACGGAAATAAACAAAAAAAATCCAAAAACACCCCCAAACTTGAGGTGAGCAATGCCCTCATTGCTAAACATAAAGCAATTTTATACAAGAGGGCTTCCCTGGAGATCGCTCACTCAGCAGCGGCATCGGCTTCATCCTTATCAGCTGCGTCCTGATCAGCTTCGGCGGGCAGTGATGGTTGAGGGTATGGTGGGAAGACAGGAGGCTCTAGAAACTGGTATGGCGTGAACTCAGTGCTCTCGCCATAATAGTCTGTGTAGATGTTATGCATAGTGTTCATCAGCTCAGCCTGGTACTGCACCGCTATCTCTTGCCGCTAAGCCACTGCTGTTATATGCCTCCGTAGCCTCTGCGCCTCGGCGTCCTGCTTCTGATACAGCAGGGTGAGAGATGCCATGATGTCAGTCAGTGGCGTTTGAAGGCTCGTCCTCTGATGTAGGAGGTGGCACTCTAGGTGGCCCGTATCCCTCGCCTCTGACATGAAACTCTACCCCGTCCCACTCATAGTAGCGTTTGGTAGTTAGGTGGTCAATGACTGTCATCGGTGGCGAGGCTATCTCCTCGGGCCCACACTAGATACCTTCCTGCTTGCATAATGTAGTGATCAATGATGGATGAGGAAGTCCAACAACAACGGTACTTTTGATTGCCTTCCGAATGGAGTCATGAATGAGCACACCAATATCCACATGTAGGCCCATGACAATGGTGAAAAGCAGGATCGCCCTATCCTTAGTCACGTCGCTTAAATGACGGGTTGGGATCATGTTGGCACAAATGAAGCCAAACCATGCCTTCCCGTAGCGACTGAGTGCTGAAGCCGGGAAACTGGTCTTTTCCCCCGTGTAATCATTTTTCTTCCAAACAGTCCTGGGCTTGCAAAGCCGCCGAATGATATCCTCAAGATCATAGCTACGGAGTCCCGGTTGCAGATAATCATTTCCTGCATAGTTGGGTGTTCCGAACAAAGCATTGATGGCCTGACTACTGTACGCCACTTGCTTCCCCCAAACTTAAACAACAGCAGGGCCTTCGGGATTGACGTTTACATAGAACTCCCAAACCACATATACAACAGCTGAGATGGGTGGTTTTGTGAAGTTGATCCAATGTCGCTCCAATATCATGGTGTTTAGCTCACCATCTTTCTTATCCGGCCTGAACCCCTGCTCCGGAGTCAGATTTCGTGAACCGAAGGAACTTTTATACCTTTTCCAGGCCTCCTCATTGATAAATTTGGCTCTTTCCCATTCCGTGGGTGGTGGTGCGGCGGACGAAGAAGATCCACCGATACTGAGACGTTGTCTTTTTGGTGCCATGACAAAGTTCACAGTAATAGGCTTGAACACAATCTGAAGATCCAATTCAAACTCCCCCAAACCTTCTGTAGACTAACCCAATGAAATTCCAATGCCAAAACAGCCCAAATCAGTTAACCTTTTGGTTCAGACAATTTATTGAACACTTGGAGTGCGCTCTTCAAAATAAAAGTTGACATATCTTTGTTTGTTATTGCTCTATCCAGATTTCTGGAAGCTAAAATCACCCAATCAAACAGAAGAAGAACACAACAAGAACTTGTACAAATCCACTCCATGAATTGAACGAAATCTTAAAAATACCTTGAATAAGAAAAACCCTAGTTAAGAATTCGTGTGGGCGTTCACTCTGATAAGCAAATTGATGGAGGCTTTTGGTTGTTGTTGGGAGTTTGATGAGGAATCAATTCTCACACTTGACTGAAACGTAGATGGAAAATAGGGGCTTTTGTGCTATGGTGCTATGGTTCCGAGTCTGTTTGAGAAAGTGGATAGAAATGGCCTAACTGTTGCCCACTTTGAGCGCTTTTTAAAAAGCGAAATCGCTTTAATAATGCTGTGGGCGCGATAAGCCTACACCGATTGGCGCCATGCGCGCCATTTAGCAATGAATGAGGTTCTCTTGTGGTAGCATGATGCATGACTTGTCTATATAAGTTGGCTGATTGCAATTACGGATTAACGATGGGTAAGGGTAGGAAAACTGGTTAGTGGCCACATGAGATACAAGATATACTTGTTGGCCATGGCATGAAGTTCCAATTCGAGTTTTTTACGCATATGTTATACGCACATGCCAGGGCAAGAACAAAAACACTACTACAAAGGCTATCATACATTACTAAAAATCTCATAAACACTATTATAATATGCAAAACATTAAACTAAACATGTCGCCTGCAGTTGATAGACAAAAAAACATTAATGCACAATCTGGCAGCCATGTTAAAACTAAAACAAACAGTTACAAGGTAAACTAAAACATAAGTAAAGAAAATAGATAAAATTTATACCGAGATGGGGGTGCCTCCCCACCAAGCACTTGTTTTAAAGTCGTCAGCTTGACTATACCGATGTTAGTTCAATCCTACTCATAAAATGAAAATGACCTTTTCGTACTTTATTCAATCGATTCTATTAAATTTTTGTCCGATAAAAGTGATCGGCCATGTAAGACCCCAACTTATTATTAAATGAAATCGAATTTCCTCTATTTATTATTTTGAAATAGTAAGGGTTAATTTGATTAATGTGGTTAGTTATGGGTAAAATGCGCAAATATTTCAAATAAGCAAGTGGTTATAAAATATTTATTGTTGTCGAGGAATATTCGTTTGGTCGTGGAATATTCTTACTGTCGGGGAATATTCGTACGATGGTGCAGCCTTGTGTGGGCCCCATAACGGAAAGCGATTGGATGAAGAAAATGACAAATATAAGTTCTTTATAAATAATCTGCAGGCGTAGTTATTACCAAGTTATCTTGTTGGAATACCCGCATGGTTAAAAACACGAAGCTATGACAATCGTATTGCACTAACTATTGATTCTTACGTAAGAAGGCACTACTCAATAATTATTACAGTAATTACTGTTTAATATTTTATTTTATTGATTCAATAATTGCTACGTTGATATTTTATATTGTTGTTGTTTCAATAATTGTCACTACACAGTATTTTCCATTATCAGATCAATAATTCATATTATTTGAATAATATTATTAGATAACATTATTGGCAATGTCTAGAAAGTTCTCGCCTAAGGAGAGGTTTGGTCACCTAATTGCGCTTTTGAAGAGAAAAATCCTTATTGAAAGCCCCTCTTCTTGAAACGGCTTGGTTGCCAGTATTGCGATTCTGTAATATTATTTGTGAATAATTAGTTATTGATTTATATGATAAAAAAAATATTCATTTTATGTGGATATAGATGGAGAAAATTTTAAAGTGACAATTGTTGAAAAATTGATATTTTATCTTTTCTGATAAATAATTCATTTAAATATATTATTATATTATAATAATATAATAATGGTGATTTTTTTACAATGAATGTGGTATATATGAATAAATGAGGAGGAAGAGTATTTTTGTTACTAAAAATATTTAAAACATGTTTTTTCATGTTTGTGGACCTCATTTCTTGACTGAAATTTGATTATAGCCTGTAAAATCGCCCATTTGTTGATTTCAGACAATTTTTGTTTGGAATTTGGAAAAACTTAAACTTACAAAGTTGTAGAGAATGGAATTTCCTATGGAAAAGACATAAGGTTCGAATTTTTTTGATAAAAGGGCTATTTATTATGAATTATTGAAGTTCCGAAGTTCTAGAATAATTGATTTTTGAAGTTTTAATTATTTTTTTTAAAGAAAAACATTTTTGGTGAGTGTCTCACATGTGATATAAATGTGTTAAATGTCTGAAATCAAATTCAAAGGTGTGCGTAGGAATTTGATTAAAAATAATATTATTTTATTAAATTTTTGCTTTGGTATTCTAAGCATTTTTCTATAAACAGGGTGCTTAGGTTAGAATTGAAAATCACACCAGAAATTGAAGTTTTATCTCTCTATATTATCGAACGTATTCTTGTGAGTATTTTGATACTTTGAGTGTTGCTATACGGTGCATGTTTCTTCAGCGTTATATCTGATATTCCAACCAGAAGTATTATTTTTTTCGAGGTAAGGGATATTATTTTTTTAAAAATGATATTATTTCTTTCAATATCATTATGCCGGAATATTGATAGTATTTTTCTTGTGAAATTCTTGTCTTTTAGTGTCGGGTTTACTGCGGCACTATTCACGTATACGGCACTATTCACGAATACGACACTATTCACCGAAAAATTAAATTTTTATTTTTTGTCCAAAATATCTATTATGGATACTAGCTTTGATTATATCCATGTTTTGACCATTCTTGAATTTTACTCCACTATAATTATTTATGAAGTATTTTTGAACTCAGATTGTTTAAAGTACGAATTCTTAATATTGTTCTTTTGTTTCACTGGATTCGTTTTCATTAAAATATTTTTCATCATCCTTAGTCCTAAATAATGATATTACTGAATATCTTTGGCCTGTAGTGCAAAGATGGTTGATTTTCTAATGAATATCTTTGGCCTGTAGTGCAAAGATGAACAGGTGTTGAGATGAACATGACAAACTGATTAATATCTTTGGCCTGTAGTGCAAAGATGAATATTAATTGATGTTACAGGGATAAAATAAAGATGATAGACTTTTAAATTCATAGATTATAGTAGATTTCATTCTCTACGTAACTCATCTATGAATTATTATTTTCGCTGCGAATATTGATATGAAATTTGTTGTCTATTGTATTTTATCAGATTTTTCCCTGTTGAAGACTAACGATAATTTGTTCTATAGTATCGTAGTCATAATATTCTTTATTGGGCTAGTTGAGCTCACCCTTTTCCTTTTTATTCCATTTTTCTTCTCAGGAGGCGAGAATGTAGCGAGTTCTAGTCGGGGTGTGGAATGATGGTTCGAGAAAGTTGTTTTAGTAGTCATCACCATTTTTGTAAAATAATGTACCAATAATTGTAGTGAGGACTTATTTGGGTGTGAATATTGTCTAGATAACAATATTTGTATTTAAACTCACAATTTTTATGTTGTATTAATAAGTTATAGTTGTTTCTGTACCATGTTATTGACGACTCAAAATGGGTGATGTATACCTATTTTGGGGGCGTCATAGGCCATTCTTCAGTCCTTCATCCATTCAGTTATCCTTTGGCACAAAGAATCGTTCGCCACTGGAATTATCCACTAATTTGCCTGTTTCATTAAATTGAAAGCGTTCTTCATGCTCAATTTGGGACCTCCAGGGTTTTCACAGTCGGGAGCGTGGTTTTTGACTGTAGATCAACAATGACTATACAACCACTGTTTCTCCGTTTGTCTTCAACTTTAGACTTCAGCGATTAGTTAGTTTGCACTATGACATCTCCCTCAACAACTGTGTGAGACTCATTGCATTTTCCTTGCGTATCCACCGTGCAATACTCTATTGCTTCGTCGTCGAGATCAATTAAGACCGGAAGATTGCCTTGTGGTGGATTTGTGATGGCATTGACGGGTTGCCCTAATTGATTCTCAAGGATGTGCAATGCGGCTTCTTGGCTTCCCATCCGAACCTCATTTCTTTCGATAAAGATGGTGAGAAGCTCCTCAAGCCTGTTCTCTTCTTTAAGTGTTGAGGACTCAGAAAAGTTCTCATTCGGCTGCGATGTCCACTCATAGTGCGACGAAGACTCATAGTCAAACTAAGAGGCATGAATCGGATCATGATATTGCTCGATCAGAGTCCCAAGAGTTTGATAACCTCGCGCTTTGGATGATAGGAGATCGGTTCAACGTCAGCTCGCTCCTGACAGTAGGCATTCTGAGTGGACTGACACTCAAGATTGTCAGAAAAACTCAAGGCATTGGCAATTTGAACTTGTAATTTCTCGAGTCCGTCTGCCGAGCTTGGTTGCATGGTCCACTCATAAGGCCATTGATAACATTGATCGTCCGTAATCTGTAAACTTAAAAACAAAAGAAAGGAAGATCAAATAAATAAAAGAAATAAATATATAAATACGTTCAAAGTAAGACTAAATTGATTGAAATCAATATTGGACAATATTAGAATAACAGTTCCTCGGCAACGGCGCCAAAAACTTGTTGGTCAGAAAACCGATCACTAAACACACACAAGTATACGCGGTCTAACAAGTAATACAATGATAAATAGAGTGTCGTACGCACGAGGAACTATCACTAATATTTACCAAATACCGACTTTGTATCGCTAAAGTCTTATTCGAACAACAATAAATGAAAGAGTGATTAATCTACGCATAACTAATTATCAAAGCAAGTATATGGATAACGAATGTTAAACTAAGGAATAACAAGCTAAGGTTACAACTTCACCCCGCTCAGGCATTCTGTTGAACACCTGGCATGCTATGTTTCATCAAACTAGCTACCCTTCTCTCTATGGTCTAAATGGTCACGACAATTTGTTGACCGAGAACACACAAGTGCTCATACACCTCTGTCGAGGTATGTACGAACATATCCTTTCCAGATCCACCTGATAGGGAATAGAACAGAAAAGAATGCCCAAGCTAGATACAATCCTACATATGTCTATGCAAATTGATCAGAACAAGGATTTAAGCTTAAGCTCTCAATTAGGTCGCACGTGGTGCACACATATATGTCTACTCTACGCACAACTTATGTAGTCGAAACCCACAATCATATGCCAATATATTCATGTGTAAATCTACAATTCTTCTGTCAATATCATGTAAATTACCAAAATCATCACTAATGTTTTAGCGAGAATCATTAAGCATAAATATATCGAACCAAATCATATGGTGCCAACCAAAGAGATAGGATAGTCAATTTAAATAACAAATGGTTCCATTATAACCTTAGAGAAAATATTCAGTTCATAGCTATTGAATAAAATACAAGTAGCAATAAAGACAACATTTATGGATTACAAAATAGAGACAATAAATAGATAAAAAGAAACTATGTCAAGGCCCTTCAATCTCTAAGCATTCTGCTCGAATCAAGCTCTCCAGTCCGTGTAGTTCACTGCTCTTGATGCTCCAAAGAAACCCATACTTTTCCCTAATCTAACTAATCTGTATTTACAAACATTTATCTAAGAGAAAGCAAGAGAAATTATAAAAGAAGTAAATTCCTAAGCTAAACTACTCTCTAGATCTCTTCTCTAAATTCTATCTATGTGTTATGTAGCCTCCCTCTTGCCTTATATATTTCCTGCTCCTCTACTAGGTCAAAAGCAAGCCTTCTCTGTCTGGAAACCGGAGGTGGCACAAGCGTGGCCACCACCCGCAGCATTAGATATTTCATATTTAGCGCTGCAGCGCCACATTAGTACCATGGACACGGAGCTTGTGCTGCAGCGCAAGGCCATAAAGGAACAATGTTGTCGTGGCTCGGCTTACGTCAGCAGGGGTCAAGAGGTGGCGCCATGGTCATGAAGCTTTAAATTGCACTTTCTTGCATCATGTGCGCGACTATACATAAATTGTCTGTTTTGCCCCTTTAAAGCTGGAAAATCACTTTAAAGCTCTGCAATGCAATGATTAAGCACAATAACACTATAAACATATAAAAATACATAAAAACTACGAATTCAGGCAAGTATTTAAGTCATAAAGTATCCGATTCGCGGGTATAAATTCCACTCATCAAAAAATCTCACAAGATCGACAAAAAAGTTATGCTGATCTTCATCGAAAGGACGTGGAATTCAATATTGGAGACCATGTGTTGTTACATGTTGCTCTATGGAAAGGAGTTATGAGATTTAGAAAGAGAGGAAAGCTCAATCCTCGATTCATTGGCCCATTTTTAATCCTCGATCGAGTAGGAACTATGGCCTATAGACTCTCCTTACCGCCAAGTATGTCTTGTGGTCATAACATTTTTCACATATCTATGTTACGTAAATATTTGAAAGACCCGAGCCACATTATTGAATTAGAACCAGATGAGATAGAGGAAGATTTAACATATGAAGAGGTACCTGTTAAAATCTTGGATAAGAAGGATCATATTCTACGCTCCAAGGTTATACCTCAAGTCAAAGTTTTGTGGAGAAACCACGATGTGGAAGAAATGACCCGGGAATTAGAATCTGAGGTGAAGTCAAGATATCCTCACCTCTTCGATATACTAGGTACGTACCCTAATTTGGAGGACGAAATTTCATAAGAAGGGGTGGTTGTAAGACCCCAACTTTTATGAATAAAGAATAATTTTCTCGAAATATATTTTTGAATATTATGGTGTGGATTTGATATAATGTTATAGTTGTGGGTAATATTTACAAATTTTTCAAAGTAAGCAAGTGGTTATATAATATTCAATTGGTCAGGGAATATTCTTTTTAACAGGGAATATTCGTACGACGACACAATCATTGGTGGACCCCACAACGGAAGTATTATCGTAGTTAGAAAATGAAAGAATTATCATTTTATAAAAATAACGGCGAAAATATTATCGTTAAAACTATTTAACTACCCGGTAGTAAAAGTACAGTAATACGCGTGGTTGCATAGTAGCACACGGTATTGATTATTGATGCTTACGTGAGAAGTCACTTAGTTATACTCAATTATTGTTACAGTAATTGATGCATCATATCTCTCATATTATTGATTCAATTATTGTCACAGTATCATCTGCATAATATGTTATATTATTAAATCAATAATAGAGACGATAAAGTTATTCATATTATTAAATTGCAATATTTACAATGTCTAGAAGTTTTGTCAAGGAGAGGTTTGGTCATCTAATTGCGCGCCAATAAGGAGAAATTCTTATCGAAAAGCCCTCTCTTTCCTGGGAACGACCTGGTTGTTAAATATTGTGAGTGCTAATATTAATGGTGAATAAGTTCATGTTGATTAAAGATGAAATTGATCGTTCTATTGTGTTGGAATTATTAGTGTTAGTGGAAATCGACATTTATTTCGATATTAATTGATGTGTAGAAGTTATACTGACCAGTCGGGTAATTAATCGGATAAATGAGCAATTAATTGCTAGTAATTCACATGATTATAACTATTTGTTCACATATGTGTACTATTGATTCACATTCTTGTACTATTAGGGGAGTTAGTGCAAGATTGATAATACTTGTATGACTAAGTTAAAAATGGAGGTATAGATGGAGGTACTATACTGTAATTCATATTTTCACATGATTATAACTATTGATTCAAATGATTGAACTATTGATTCACATTATTTACTATTACGGGAGGTGGTGCAAGTTTGATAATACTTGTAGGACTAAATTAAAAATGAAGAAAAAGAGGAAGGTATTATACTATAATATTTCGAGCCCCAAAACGTGCAGTTATCGAAACTATATTTTCCTATAAATAGAAGCTAATTCTTCATTCATTTCTCACCAATTCACTAAAGCTATAAAGCAATTATTATAGAGAGAAATTATAGAGAGAAAGAAGAAGAGAAGTCTACTACCTCATTATTCCAGTATCCAGTTTTTTCTAATGTAATGGGTATTATTTCTTTCCTATTCATGAAGAGAGCTATTGTTATTCCATTCCTTATTATTCATTGGAATAACTCAGATACGCTGACTTCTAGTATACATGGTGAAATTCTTCTGTTATTTCATTCTTTATTATTATGTTGGAATAACCTGTCTATGCAAAGTACCGCATACATGGTGAAATTCTTCTGTTATTCCATTCTTTATTATTCTGTTCGAATAACCTGTCTGTACGGTCAATCGCATGCCTGGTGAATTCTGTTGTTATTCCATTCTTTATTATTCTGTTGGAATATCCTGTCTATGCGGATTACACATGACCTGATTCCGTTCTTTATTATTATGTTGGAATATCCTATCTGTGCAGATTACGCATGACCTGGTTCCATTCTTTATTATTCTGTTGGAATAACCTGTCTGTGCGGATTACGCACGCCTGGTGAATTCTTATGTTATTCCATTCTTTATTATTCTGTTAGAATAACCTGTCTATGTGGATTACCGCATGTGATGAGTGAGTTTTATACTCATAATTGAGTGCATTCGAGCTTAATCTTTTGGTTGATTTTAAGTGTTTGTGTCTATTCATGCATGTTTTACATTGTTTTGTATGAATTGGAACAAAAGTTACTTGGATCGACGTTTGGGATGGCTAGATTCGCGTTTTTGGCTTGCCATTTACAAAGCAGTCACTTCAGAGCCAATTTGAGTATTTCTCCGAACCTTATTTCGAAAAACTTAAAGAATGAAAGTTGTAGATCTACGTCTCCTCTTTCCGGAACATTTTGAATCATCGAAATCACCGCATGTAACATATAAGGAATTGGGATTGAAGGAGTTTAATTCAATTATTTTGCATAGGAATATAGCAAGATTAATCTAGATTAAATAGAAGTCAATTAATCACTTGGAAAAGGGCTTTTGGCATTTCAGAATTCCTTATCTGTTACATGCGGTGCACAAATATTTCCATTCAATTCACAAACCTAATTATTCACTTTGCAAATAACTAAGTCACACGTTATCGTACCCAGTTCTAACTCTAGAATTCCTCTTTCAATTCCTTCTAGAGTAACAAGGTAATTATTGGCCAAATAATTAATCAATAAATACAAGGCAAGATAAATAACTCACTTTGACACAAATAATTGGAATAAATCGAATAACTAATTTATAGACATTAAAGGTTCAATTGGTAGTCTTAATAAAAGAGTTAGTTCATAATTAATGAATTAAAACCAAGAATCCACAACTGATAGACATTAAAAGATAAAAGTATGAGAAGAGAAGAGAATAGAATCTGTTGTCAGCAAATCTGATGCTCCCCTCTTGATCTTCAATGTTCTTCAATTTGCTTCAATCTCCAATGGCTAATTAAGAACTAGGGTTTATATTCTAATCTAATGGAGTGTATCTCTAATCTAATCTATGAATTCTCCATTTATTTTATGCCTTACATCATGTATTTATAGGTTACAAGTCCAATTTTTAGCTTAGGAACAAACCCAATCCAAATTGGAGTCAGAAAAGTGTTAAAATTCACTCCAAAATGCATCCAAGCCTAACAAGACCCTTCCCGGTACCCAGTGGCACTGGCACTGCAACCGAACACTTCCTAAGCGCTTGGGTTTGCAAATAGGCATGATTTGGGCGCCCCGGCGCTGGAACATTTCTGGAAATTTTCTGCTCCGACGTCCTTTGGGAAAATGGCCATAACTTCTTCGTCTGAATTCTGATTTCAATTATTCAAAATGTTCCAGAAAGAGGAGACGTAGATCTACAAATTTTATTCTTTAAGTGTTTCGAAATAAGGTCCGGAGAAATACTCAAATTGGCTCTGAAGTGACTTCTATGTAAATGGCAAGCCAAAAACGCGAATCTAGCCACCCCAAGTGTCGATCCAAGTAACTTTTGTTGTAATTCCTATAAAAATGGGTAAAAAATGCATGAATAGACATAAACACTCAACCAAAGGATTAAGCTCAAACGCACTCAATTATGAGTATAAAACTCACTCATCAGCATGCATGGTGAATGATCCTTCGTATTCATTCCTTATTAAATTGTGGAAATGATATGTCTACGTGGATTACCGCATGGTGGGCAAAAAATCCATTTACGGTTTCATATATTCTATTATACTCAGTTGGTTAAAGTTTTGGCTTCTATACTCTATGAAATTAGTGGAATATCCTTGATATTTGCGCTTCATCTAGTATCTTTTCATGGAAATATTCTTCTGAGCATTCTTGAATTTTACTCTACAAAGAAGTATCATGTTAACATATATTTTATCATTGTATATGCCTACTGGTAACTTGGTCGTCTCAAAATATAATGCACACTCTTTGACTTGTGTTCCAAATATGATATTAGAAATTATCTCTTCCCCCCCCCTGTTGCATAGGATATTTTTATGCATATAATTTACACCATTGAAGGTAGTAGTCTTCTATTCTGATGAAAATTGAAATTAAAATTTTTCTCTTTCTTAAACAAGCTAAAATTGATTGTATTTTACAAAGTATAAGTATAATTGCCTAATATTATGTTATATTTTTTGGGTGCTCCATAAAATTTTATTAAAAATATGTTTTATAATTTTAGTTTATTTTATCATTGTTGTTTAATAATAAACTCAAATGATGCTTAATAAATGTTGGACACAGGTTGAATTGTTCAAACATCCCCATTTATTGTTGTTGCAAGTAAGGAACTACACTTATAAGCTTCCAGGTGGTCGCTTAAGACCAGGTGAATCAGGTAAGACACCATCTTATATACTGTGTCATCCTGTCAATTTTTGTAGTTGACAAATCCACTAGAAACTATTGCAAGGGTCAAAGAATTATATTTATTATTGTTTTGAAGACATTGATGGCTTGAGGCGCAAACTTTCAAACAAGTTATCCGAACATTGTGATGGTATTGGGTCTGACTAGGAGGTATATGAATTCTAGTTAAGACCATTCTATTTTATTATATCTGCAAATGCACTAATTCTCAATGTTTAGGTAGGAGAATGCCTCAGTAAGTGGTGGAGATCTGACTTTGAAACATTGTTTTATCCGTACTTGCCGTCTAATATGATTAGTCCAAAGTTAAGCTTGTGTCATAAAATCTACAAGTCTTTCTCTTATTTATTAGCTTTGGTAAGGTTGTGTTCATTATGTTCTTATCTTGATATTGTAGGAGTGTAGAAAACTCTATCTTGTGAAGTTGCCAAAAAGTAGAAAGTTCATTGTACCGAAAAACAAAAAATTGCTTGTGGTTCCTTTGTTCCAGCTTCATGAAAATGACAAATTATGTAAACTTCTGATTGTGCATATGTTTTAATATTTCAGTTTTGACATTCATTTCTTATACCTGGTCGATGTAAAGTAGTTACTAAAAAATTATTGAGCTCCTGTAGCGGGTTCATAGAAACTTCCGTAGTAACTTATAACAATTTTCTTTTATCTTAATCTTAGTTTCTACAACTCAAGGTAGATGGTAATGATATTGGTAAGAGCAAGTTCTTTATGCCCCACACGCTTGTACCCTTCTAGAGTTCTGAGTTTTTTATCGTCAACTGTGTATCAAATTGCATGTTGTTTGTCCAGATTTAGTAATTTTGAGTTTGTCAAAATAAAAATCAAGGACCATATAAATAGGCATACAGAACTGTGTACTAAGTGTAATAAAAGATTTAGTTTTTTTTCACATAACATTTACTTCAAAGTTGGACACATAGAGCAGGTGTATCTTTGTCATAGTTGTTGTAATCTTATACATGCACATTGCACATGGTACCATCTTGTGTATGTTTTTTAAACTAGTATGTACATCATGTTATCTTGTTTAAGGCATTTTATTTAGTTAGTTGAAGGACTTTTGAATCTTTCTATATGCTCAAACATTTAATAAATATTGTGGGTAGTCTGTTGGGTTAATAATATTAGTAGCACGTAGCAACTCTATTGTCTTTGTGTATTGATTTTGGCATTAAGTGCCTCTAGTGACCTCTTTGCTTCATTTTCCTGACTTGCTATTATTTTTAAATATGTGCAGGAAGACTGCTTCTACGACCTGCCTTACAATACTGGGTATCAAATTTCCGTGTTACATTTATGAAAGACAAGGGATGAAATTATGAAGTGTACTATCTATATATATAGATATACACTTTGATTGAAGAACTGTGTTAACTTTAGATGTTTAATTGTAAAGATAATGAATGATTATGTAGTGGATGATTTTATTAAGTTAATAATATTTTAGTTTTTTATATTTTTGCCATTATTTGCTCTGGGGACATTGAGCCAGCCAGGTACACAAAAACAATGTTAAATTTTGATTTGGCAACAATATAATTCGTTACCAAATTATTGAACAAGTTTTAATATAGCAACAATTTTTTATTCATTTAGCAAGAAATTTTCGTTGCTAATGGCATTAAAAATATAATATTTGGCAACGAAAAATTAACCTAATAACAACGGAGAGGATATTGTTGCTAATACTAACATAAAAGACAACATTTTTTATCGTTGCAAATCATATCAACTTTTGTTGCACATATAAAGAAACTCCAACATATAATGTCTTTGCTAATCGACGACTTTCGATGCTATTAAAAAATAACTAGCAACAAACATTTTCGTTTCTGATTTAGCATAATGTCGTTGCCAAATAATATAATCAGCAACGAAAATCGTTGCTAAAAAGTTTACATTCCGCAACGAAAGCAAACATAGGCAAAAATTTTCATAATTTACTACAACAAAAAATATCGTTGCAAAATGGTGTCAATTGCAACAAAAATGCATGATCGTTGCAAAAAAAAAGAGTTCATTTCGTTGCCAATTAGCAGGCTTTTGCAACAAAATGGGGTTTTAAGCAACGAAATTTTTATTATTCTGCAAAAATATATTTTGTTGCTAAAGGATCGATGTTTCTGTACGAAAGCCAAATTTCGTTGCAAAATGTATTACTTTTGACAACGAAAAAAAACATTCGTTGTAAAATAATTATCAACGCTCATTGTGCAACGAAAGACACAACGACATTAAAGTCATTGCCAAAACCCTTTTGCAACGAAATTTGGCACCTTTAGCAACGAAAATTGGTTGTTGCTGAAGCCCCATTTTTTTTAATGTATGAATAAACTATTCATTTTTTAGTTATGCTGAGGCTATAGCAATAACTTTACAATAAGAGGTAATTCATGTGTAGGTGTAGTTTATCATATCAACAGCATTTCAAGATAAACATCTTGTTCAACGAATAAACAGGGTTGGGTTTAGTAAACTAGCGAAAGTAATTAGGGTATATGAAACTTGCTTGATAAGAGATTTAAGGATAAAGAAATTTCCTGAGCGGAGATCAGTCAAATAATGCTACTCCATTCGTTAATAAACACCTAAGATATTCATTCATATAAATCTTAACACATTAGTATTGATAACAATACTCAAGTACAAGATCAACATATGTTCGGGTTAAGTTTGATATGGTTTTCGGTGTTCAAAGACTTTACCGAATATTAACTAATATGATAAATAGTCAAATTCTATTTATAAGCTTTATTATATTTTTAGATAATTTAAATATCCATTATAATAATTTCTAGAAGCTTATAATAATTTTTAAGTATTTATTTATCCTTTAAATGATTTTTGAATCCTTTATTTCTATTTTTAAATAATTAATATTTATTTAAAATTTTATAAAAACTTTTTTTACTATTTTAAATAATTTATAACCATTTATTATACTTTTTAAATCATTAATATTATTTTTCAATAATTATTTATTATTTATAAGTAATTATTCTAATTACTTTATTATTAAATTAACTATAAATAATATCCAAATATAAATTATTTATTAAATTTATGTAAAAATATCAAAATTTAATTATTATTATTTATTATAATTTTTAAAACTATTTTTATATTTATTTATTAATTATTTCTAATTTTTATTAATTAATTTAAAAAAAACAATTACTGTCTGTTGCTAAAGCCCTATAGTGACATGAAGTGTTGCTATAGGTGTTCTTGAGTTTCTGGGTTTCAGCCAGTTATGGTCGAGGAACCATTTTGACCACGATCTATCTTGCTACAGTTAATGATTCTAGGTTTGGATAAGTATGGATATTATAGTACTTATACAGTAGTACATCATCAGACAAATTTCGTGTTATAACCTACATATAACAAGAAGTTATAGAGGCTCAAAGTTACTATCGGAGCTATTCTTGGGTTTCTAGGTAACCCAGAACAATGGTCATGGTCGGTCAATGGTTTTGTGGCTTTCATATCTCTATTATGTGTAATAGATTTGTGTTGTTTTTGTTGTAATTGGTAGTCTATATGTCAAGGTACACACACACACATATATATATATATATTACTGGTTTGGACAAAGCATAACCCTAAGGTCTCGATCTATGTTGGTTAAAGTACAGCAAAAGGCTGTTCTTCGTGGTCATCAGTTTTCTGGGTAACCTAGAAAACTTGGTCAAGCTCAGTCAACGACTTTTGACCATTAATTCTCGTAATCCTAAGAATTGTTTAATCAACTTAAGGTCATAGATATGTAGTATGTATATTATGGTATTAATCTATTACAAAAAGGTATAAAAACAACAAACAGAAAGCGATTGAAAAGCTGGTCAAAGTAGCCGGCTCAACCTGTTCTTGAGTTTTCTGGGTAACCCAGAAAACAGAACTTAATGATCGTTCAACCACCTTTGACCACCTATATCTTGCAATATATAGTTCTAATGAACCTGTTTTCTTTTCCAGATTAAAGACCTTATATCAGACTACAAATAACATACAATTAACAGACCTAACTCTTAACATACACGAATCTATAAGCTCTGACATTCGGTTGTCAAGCTTGTTTTTCCAAAATTTGGAGATTACTAAAAAAACTAATTTGAGGCATCTAGATGTTATGAAAACATGTTCTATCAACCTAACATACTTTTTAACATACTATAACATAATTCTAAACATCTAAACAACTATTTGAACAAAGCATCAAAAATCTAGCTATGAATTAGGGTTTACACCTTTCTTACTTGATTTTGGATTTTTGGCCTTTGAATTTGTTGTGGTTATCACCAGGGCTTGTATAGGCAGGTTATATGAGTGTATTGGCTTATAATTTTTGTAGGTTTGCTATGAGCTAGGGTTTCCTTTTATAGAATTTCCTAACTTAACTTTTAGTTGGCCAAATTAGTAGCTTAATTATGCCCTAATCCTCACTAATCTTGATTAGGGTTTTATTTTTAATGATTAGGGTTGTTTAATGATGTTTATTGGTACCTAATTAAAGTTTAGTAATCATGAATAGGTGTTAGGATAATCTAATTAAGGTTTAGTTTAGCTAATTAGGGTTAGGATTTGTAATCTAGGGTTAGGGTTTATAATCTAGGTTTCCTAACCTAGATTTTACATAAATTCTAACAAGCACGACAAAGCATTTTATTAGTGTAAGCACGACAAAGCAGCATGTCAAAATTTTTTTACCGAAAAGTCCGTTTTTGGAAGAAAATTTTTAAGCACGAGGTGTCAAGCACGTTAAATTTTGGACTAAAATTTATTTGACCAAAAATGTTAAACAAAGTATATATTAACACAACACTTTCAGAACAGGGAGATTTTATTAATATAACTAAATTTACATATCTGAGTCTTATTAGGGTTTTGGGTTTTTACATTCACCCCACTAATAAGAATTTCACCCTCGAAATTACAGTACACGTTAAGTAAACAGTTGGGGATAGTTCTCACGCATTTTATCTTCGAGCTCCCATGTAGCCTCTTCAACGTTCTGATTCCTCCAAATCACTTTGACCGATGGTATCACTTTATTTCTCAGGACTGGCTCTTTACGGTCGACGATCTGCACAGGTTCTTCTATATAAGAAAGATCTTCTTCGATTTGGATTAGCTCATAATTTATAACGTGCTTATAATCAGGTTTGTATGGTCGTAATACGGACACATGAAACACATTATGAATATGGTTCAACTCAGGAAGTAGTGCTATTTCATAAGCACCTTCACCTATCCTTCTCAAAATTTCGAAAGGTCCAATGAATCTCGGACTTATTTTTCCTTTCTTGCCAAAACGTATCTTGCCCTTCCAAGGAAATACTTTCAAGAATACATGGCTTCCTACGTTAAATTTTCGTTGTTGACGATATGGATCAACGTATTTCCTTTGTCGATCTTGAGGTGCTTGTAATCGTTCACGTATAATTCAGATGGTTTCAGTAGTTTGTTGAAATATTTCAGGTCCTAACATTTGTCTTTCCCCGACTTCATCCCAACACAAAGGTGTTCTACATTTTCTCCCATATAAGGCTTCATATGGTGGCATACCTATACTAGCATGATAACTATTGTTGTAGTCAAATTCTACCAAAGGTAATTGATCTTCCCAACTTCCTTTGAAATCAATGATACATGTTCGTAACATATCCTCTAATGTTTGTATGGTTCTCTCACTTTGTCCATTAGTCTGAGGGCGATAAGATGTACTCAATCTTAATTGTGTTCCTAAGTGTTTCTAAAGGCTCTTCCAAAAATTTGAAGTAAAACGTGGGTCTCGATCTGATACAATAGAAACAGGTACTCTATGCCTAGAGATGATTTCATTAATGTATAACTTGGCAAGGTGGTCTAAGTTATGGGTAACTTTAATTGGTAAAATGTGAGCTGATTTAGTTAAACGGTCAACTATTACCCAAATAGCATTGTGGTCGTTCTGTGTAACTGGAAGGCCTACCACAAAATCCATGGTTATATGTTCCCACTTCCACTCAGGAATTTGTAAGGGTTGAAGTAAACCCCTCGGCTTTTGATGTTCAGCCTTAACCCTTTGACACGTGAGACATTTGTGATAGATATTATTCTTTTTTTTATATTTTGATATTAACAATTATGTTTTTAATACATATTTATTTTATTATATTTTTCTTTAACTTGAATTAATTTTTACTAACCTTAATAAACTATATGTCAAGTGTTAAATAAATTAATTCATATATTATTCAAAGCAAGGATACCTTATTTCTTTTTCTAAAAATTAAAGTTGGGCAAATTATTTTTATTCTTATATACTTCATATGTACTAAAACATATAAAATACTTATCATATGTATATAACCGGGATATATATATATATATATATTACAACTATCAATATACTATATATATATATATATATGTATATGTAAGTGTGTGTTAAAGTGCATGTGCTAAAACCGTGTGTGTGTGAACAAGTGACAGTCAAATTGGGACGTGCATGTATGCTGGCAAACTGTGTATTCTATCATGGTCAAAGTAATAAATGATAAGTAGAAAGAAAAGGGCCTGGGCGGAATTTGTTCGTCTTCCGCGTGTCATTATTTTTTGATCTGGTCCGTTAATTTCAAATTACTTGATCATAACCGCACATTCAAAAATCAAATTTTGAAATTATAATTTTGCCCCAACTTCAAAAAAATTCTATAAATAGGGAGTATTTCATTCATTTGGTTTTTACCAATTCAGTGAAAAGAAAATCATACCCTCTTTGCCCTACATTTTCTCTAAATCATATACCTCTTCATACAAAAAGTTCTGCTTATTTTTGAAGAGAAAATTGGTCCAAGTATTGAGATATGTTTACTTTGTGTTGAATTATTTCTTACTTGTGTTTTATCTATAGATATACAAATACATTTTGTTCTACAAAATTTTATATATCCATATTTCATCTATTTATCAAATAAAAGGATACTTGGGCGCCGCAAGGCTACGGAGATAAACCTTTACGGAGAGGAATCCAACCGTACGATTCCTTATAGTCTTCAGTAACCTTTTATTGATATTATTTATATAAATATCGTAAAATAGATACGACACTTGATAGCTCAAAACAACACTGAGATACTGCTCCAAAAAGAGTACTCATCCGAATCGGATTTGAGAATCGTAGTGATCTATTGAAAATATTTATATAAATATCAATTCTAAAAATTATAAATTCTGTTATACTTGGGCGCCACAAGGATACGGAGATAAACCTCTACGGAGAGGAATCTGACCGTACGATTCCTTATAGTACCAAGTGACACTATTTATAAAGAGTTCACATAATAGATAAAATATTCCTATATATTATTTGAGTTAAACAAATAATATTTGTTATATCAATTTGTGCTTAATTGAAATTATACTTGATCTAATTTATTCTTTCATACAAGTATTGTTTTATAAAATTAGTTCGTAAAATACTTGACAACTCAGAAACAATTCAAATTATAATTTCTCAAGTATAAAAGTCTTTGAACTTTTATAAATACATTTGTTCTTTAATTAATATCTGCTTATTTGAGAAGCATCAGTCTGTATTAAATTCTTATCTGCTTAGTTGAGAAGCATCAGTATGTATTAAATTATTATCTGTTTATTTGAGAAGCACATTGTTGTAAAATCATTTGTAAAAAGAGAAAAGGTCAGAGTTAGTTTATTTTATGTACCTATGAGAAAGACGAGTAATTCTTCGACCAAGACCAGAGTCTTAGAGAGGTCAGCGGGAAGCTGGGTCTCTAGTGTACTTGTGAGGTGAGGTAGGGGTTGTTGTTTCAAGACCAGTTCATAGAATAGAACTGAACTCAAAGGAAGTACAACTATGCTTGAGGAGGGAGCTATGAGCTTGCTATCCAAGATAGATTAGCTGAGAACAGTTGGAAGTTTTACTATAAAACTTTGTAAAGGCCTCTCCGCCTATTGAAGGAGTATTTATTACTGATAGTAATAGGATCTCAAGTTCCAAGTAGGGACTTGAGACTGGATGTAGCAATATACCTAGGGGTGTATGTTGTGAACCAGATAAATCTCTGTGCATTGTGATTGAAATTTTATTATTTTGCATGCTAATTGCTAAAATTACTCAATAATAACTAAACATTCAAAAATGGTCTAAATATAAATTTTAACTGGTAATAATCTATTCAACCCCCCTTCTAGATTATTATTAACCTTTCAATTGGTATCAAAGCAGTGCTTTTTAACTTGTTTGTTGAGTATATACAGGCATACCTAAGAGTAGATCCATGGCCTACAATGCTACCGGTTGTGGGGAAGGGCTATCTATGTCTAGACCTACACTATTTGATGGTACAAATTTTTCCACATGGAAAAACAGATTCAAAATCTATGCCAAATCCCAAGGAATCAAAATTTGGTGTGCCATCGAACGAGGTGTACAAATTCCAACCAAAATTGAAGGAGAAAAGACTATCGAGAAAGACATATATTAATTTACCGCTAAAGAAGAAGAAGAGATCATGAATGTTGCATCCCGAGCGGAACAAGTACTAACCAGTGCTTTGATTGAAAAAGAATACAAAAGATTTAGTAATTGTAAAAATGCAAAAGAAATTTGGGAAAAACTGATTGTAACCTATGAAGGTACCAATCACATCAAAGAAACCAGAAAAGATGCTCTAATTCAAGAATATGAAAGTTTCAAGCTTGAAGAAGGAGAAAAAATCATTGATATGGAAACTCGATTTTCCAGAATCATTGATGAGCTAGAGCAATTGGGAAAAGTATACACTACAAATGAGAAAAATAGAAGAATTCTCAAAGCTCTTCCATCCATTTGGAAAATGAAGGTTACAACAATAAAAGAAATGCAAGATCTAACCACATATCCTATGGATAATCTCATTAGAAATCTTCATGCCCACGAAGTTGATATGTTCGTTGAAAAAGCTGGATCAGACACAGATCTCAGAAAGAAAGGAATCGCCTTCAAAGCTCTCCTGGTGGATCAATAAAGTGACGATGAAGAATTAAAGGAAGAACTTCTTAGTCTAGACAAAAATGAAGTTGCTCTACTATCCAGACAACTCAGAAAAGTAATTCAAAGAAAAGCAAGAAAATATGACAAAGGCTTTATGAAAACAAACAACAACTTCAACAACTTCAAAGGCAAACAATTTTTCAAACCAAAGACGCGAGGAGGAAATTTCAAAGCAAATAACAACAACTTCAAAAGTACCAATCCAAATGAAAATTCAAACACATGTTTCGAATGTAAGCAGCCTGGACACATCAAGAAGGACTGTCCAAAACTAGTAAACAACAAAGTTTTTGTAGCTGAAGAAGGATGGGATCTAAGTGACTAGGAAGAAACTGCTGAGCAAATTGAAGAAGTTGCCAATCTTTGCCTAATGGAAGATAATGACTCATCACCAAGATCTGAGGTAAATTCTGAACATCAACTGCCTAGCACTTCATTTTCTTCATACACACTAGAAAATATAAACGAAGAACACTATGAATTACAAGAAGCTTATAGTCATTTATATGAAAATAATGAACTATTAAAAGAAGAATTAAAAAGAATAAGGAAAATAAATACAAGTCTTGAAATTGAAAATGCTAATTTAATTATCACTAACGAAAGTTTAAATGAAATAAACTTGGAAAATAAAGAAGAATTAACACAACTTAAGAAAATTAATAAAAATCATGAAATTGAAAATTCCTCACTTATCATCTCAATTGAAAATCTTGAAATTGAAAATTCAACACTTGCTGTAATCATTGAAGATAATCAAGTACAAGATCAAGCTGTAATTGAAGAAATTAAAAATGAAAATTCAAGTTTAAAATCAGAAATTGAAAACTATAAGTGCATAATTGAAAACTTAACCAAAGAACGTGAAGACTTAAATAATATAATTTACAAATTTACAAAAGGAAAGGAAAATCTTGATGTCATGTTAAATCAACAAAAATGTAGCTTTAATAAAGAAGGATTAGGATATACTGGTAAAACAAGTAAATTAAGAGATAAAGGACTATATCATGTTAAAATTAAGGAAAGTGAAAGTCATATATCTCCCTTCATATAATGTTCATATTGTAACATAAATGGTCACTCTTTATATATGTGCAATGCTAGAAATGGAAAATATAAAGGAAAAATGATTTGGGTTCCCAAGGGGACATATACTACACCAACCATCATAAGAAGAGAATTTCACAAACAGCATTATCATACTTCTTATAATCCAGTTACTCATAGAATGCTTCTCTCCGCTAAAATTGATTATCCTATGCCTAGTTTTGTAAAGAAAACTTCAAATGCTTCTTATACAAAATGGAAAACTCATCCTAAGGACCCTCAATTTAAAGGGTGTACCTATAAAATTAGTACATATATTGCAGGTATGTCTTGCAGCTGATTTAAATAAAAGAAAATGGTATCTTGATAGTGGATGTTCTAGACATATGACTGGAGACAAGTCCAGATTGAGAAATCTGCAAGCTACAGACTTTGGTGAGGTAACTTTCGGTGATAACAATAAAGGAAAAATAATCGGAGTTGGACGTGTTGGCAATGAACACATAACCATTTCCAACGTTTAGTTAGTTACTGGACTCAGGTATAATCTTCTATCTATTAGTCAACTATGTGATAGTGGTTTTAAAATATCCTTTATTACATATAATTGCTCTATTTTTGATCAAACTAGTAAATTGATCTTACTTTGTCCCAGATATCAAAATGTGTATATTTGTTACTTAGATGCTTACTCTCATTTAGATAACATCTGTCTTGTATCTGTAAATTAAGATCATTGGCTATGGCATCACAAACTAGGACATATAAATATGAAACTCATAAATAACATTTCTTCTAAAGAACATGTTCGTGGTCTTCCTAAATTAAAAGTTTTCAAAGACCATATCTGTGAATCTTGTGAATTAGGAAAACAAATTCATGCATCACATAAACCTAAGTTTACTGTGTTAACCTCTCGACCCTTAGAATTATTACACACGGACCTTGTTGGACCAATCCCTAAACACATCATGGGTGGTGCTGTATACATTCTAGTTTTGGTTGATGAGTATTCACGATTTACATGAGTTGATTTTCTAAAATTTAAAAATGAGGCTATTAATTCGTTTTCTACTCTCTGTAAAAAGATTCAAAATCAACAAGGAAGCTCTATTGTTTATATTCGATCTGATCACAGAAAAGAATTTGACAATTCTGATTTCATTATGTTCTGTGATGAGAATGGTATAAGTCATAACTTCTCTGCTCCTTATACACCTCAGTCAAATGGTGTTGTTGAAAGGAAAAATTGTTCTTTACAAGAAATGGCTAATACAATGTTAAATGAATACCATCTTTCAAAGTATTTCTGGGCTGAAGCAGTGGCAACATCATGTTACATATTAAACAGAGTTTTATTAAGACCTGTTTTACTCAAAACTCCCTATGAGCTCTACTATAAAAGAATTCCAAAAATAAACTATTTTTGTGTTTTTGGGAGGAAATGTTTTATTCTAAACACCAAAGGACACTTGTTGAAATTTGATCCTAAATCTGATGAAGGAATCTTTCTTGGATACTCTCTTAATAGTAAAACATACAGAGTTTTTAACAAAAGAAGTCTAGTTGTGGAAGAATCGATGAATGTGACTTTTGATGAAACTCACCCTCCTCCAAAATACAAAGAATTGACTGATGATGTTTTCATTGAAGATATTCTCAGAAATATGGAAGAAACAAAACTAGATAATGCATCTCCACCTATTGTTGAGAATCCTCTTGAAAATCCAAACCCTCAGTTGAATGATTTGCCTAAAGAGT